>OX383931.1:65000-1265000 GCA_947532085.1 Elegia similella
ACCAACCAACCAACCAACCAACCAACCAACCAACCAACCAACCAACCAACCAACCAACCAACCAACCAACCAACCAACCAACCAACCAACCAACCAACCAACCAACCAACCAACCAACCAACCAACCAACCAACCAACCAACCAACCAACCAACCAACCAACCAACCAACCAACCAACCAACCAACCAACCAACCAACCAACCAACCAACCAACCAACCAACCAACCAACCAACCAACCAACCAACCAACCAACCAACCAACCAACCAACCAACCAACCAACCAACCAACCAACCAACCAACCAACCAACCAACCAACCAACCAACCAACCAACCAACCAAGTGATATTCTCAAATTTTAATGCAGTTTTTCTGCTGCGCCGCTAGAGGGAACACAGTTCCGAGTTTAACCGACTAAATCAAACCTGTTGTTCATTCCTATAAATACTTAATGTTAGGTGAATTTTTGATTTGACTACGTTATAGGTAAAACTTTGGCGGTAAATTTAATTGTAATGTGCAAGATAAAAGTTAGATATCTCGGTAATGCGTGCGAGTGTTTTATATTCTTTTGTTTTATCAATATTTTTATACATTACTGTGCCACTCAGAAGAATGCTCTCACTACGAAGGGTTCCATACCATTATCTACTAAAAAGGCAATAAAATCATGTCTGTTATATGGGAGCCCCCTTTTAATATTTATTTTATTCTATTTTTTAGTATTTGTTGTTAAAGCGACAACAGAATTACATCATCTGTGAAAATTTCAATTGTCAAACTATCACGGTTTATGAGATACAGCCTGGTGACAGACGGACGGACAGACAGATAGACAGCGGAGCGATATTAATATTGTCCTGTTTTTACCCTTTGGGTGCGGAACCCTAAAAATGAGAGACATGCGCCGAAGGGGAGGCTTCAACCCAATAAGGATCCATACAATAATAAAACCTCATTAATAACTTTTAAATGTAAAGTTAACATTTTATTTTGGAAATAAACATAGCTTATTATTATATAGGGATTCTTGCATATAACATAGCACTATAATTTATATTTATTTATTTATTAAATATAGGCACGCTTACAACAGTTACATACAGGTATTATTTTTAAAACACTGCACACAGTTTGGTTCATATGTACATGCCAATTAATAGCATACACAACATTCTCTAAGTATATCAATTCGCTACCGTTATTAACAATAATAATGAAAATTAATTATACATATCAAAGAATAAAAAGGAAAAAATATATTTATTGAATCAGTAAAACAGCAAGTTATAAATAGTTTTAGTTTTCAATTAATTGTTTATCTATAAAGTGTTCCAGCATTTTAGATTACTTTTATTTCACAAGACGACACTAGTATAAATAAATAATAAGCCATTTTTATTCTGAATTTTCTAGTTGCATTATACATTAGTGTTTAGGGTTTTCTAAATTAAGTACGTCGAGCAATTCAGTGTGCTACCCTTCTCCAGTGATGGCCCGCTGTGAGTTTCAAGTCTTCTGTCCATCTTACTTGTTGGCGTCCTCTATTTTGTTTTTCCTCTCTGGGGTACCATTCTGAGACAGTTGTGTTCCACTTGTTTCGCTTGTCGCTGATCATGTGGCCGGTCCATCTCCATTTCAATTGGTCAATATGTCTAAGAATATCAGCTATTTTGGTTTTTTCTCTTATTATGCTGCTTCTTACTTTGTCTTGTTTCCTTATTCCTGTCATGCTTCTCTCCATGGCTCTCTGGCATAGTTCCAGCTTTTCTCTATGAAGAATAGTGATTGTCCATGTTTCGCATCCATAAGTAATAACTGGGAGTATGCAGGTATTGAAAGCTTTTCTTTTTATTGTCATGCTTAGTTCCTTTGACTTCATGATTTCTCTCAGTCCAGTTTGCGGAATACACTTTCTAGAACTGCTACAAATAGTTTTGGCGATAGGGGGTCTCCTTGTTTTAGGCCCCTGAGAATATTGAACTCTTTACCTATGGTTTCCAGTTGTATTCTAGCTTTGCTATTCAAGTATATGTTCTTGATGATCTTGAGGCAAGCCCTTGATGTTCTAGGCTCTCCCATACTGCTTTGCTATATACACAGTCGAAGGCTTTTGAGTAGTCAATGAAGTCAATGAATGCCAGAAGGATTTCCTGTATTCCTTCTATTCTACTATTTCCAAATTCGATAAATTTCTTCTGAGACGACACTAGTATCGACGACCAATTTATCTGAGATTAACCTAAGAGATTAACCACCGTATCCATATACTTTGTGAAGAGACTCAAAACCACAGATATTAATTCGAAACGAATATTGGATTAACCTACAAAACGTAATGGTAGTCACATAATCTACTTCACAACAAAAACAACCACCAATTTTTTTTGGCGTATAATAGTGTGTATCAGTAAAACACTGCTCTTGACCCGTTGCTATAAAATCCTGTTTGATAGATCAAGTGAAGATCAATTTGATAGCCATTTCAGTTACGGAGTGCAAAACAAAGCTTATCGATACGAAATCAAATGTCAAACTATAGGTGGAATGGCTATCCTCGAGATGACGTCATTTCGGTTGGACACTGACGTTAGTGAGTGCAAAAATTGGAATCTGACAGCCATTTGATGGCAACTCATCAAATTGATAGGCATCGACACCCGTCATTCGAGTTAGTAAATAGCCCCGCAGATTCTTCTCGAAAGCTTCTCGATCTCAAACCTTCAACATACATTAATATGCAGAAAGCTGCGATTCTGAATACCTGTCGGATAGTTCGGAAGTTCATGGATGCTACCGACAATGACAACAATACAAATACAACTGACACACATACTAACTTACAGCTTACAAACAATCTGTCTTAATGGTAGACACTTGGCCATGGCCCGTGTCTATCAGATAAATACCAGCTTCTGCTGAGAAAAAGTAAATACCTTTAAATAATAATAATTTGTTTAATTCAGGCACAATACAGACCCATATCATAACATAAAATTAGACGGATTATAAATTAAAATTAAGTTAAAATTAAAAAATTAAATAAGATAATAGTATAAAAAGTATAAAAAGTGTACAGTAGATGTAAATTAAACTAAAAATTTTAAATAAACAATAACTTACTTATTATTGCTGTCGTGATGTACGGAATGCCAATATTTAAAAATTGGACTATTCAGGTACTCGGACAATGTCCGGAGTATCTCATTTTCCGAGTTTCGGACACGGGTCCAGAACGCTGCGACGCGCGCCCTAATTATGGCGTAGTAATCAGGGACTCCGGCCGCGGCGCGGCAGTCTCATCAGGATACGGTATGCATTATTATACTGCACCCTGATGGCGCTACGAGTTCGCTTGGTGCAGTTAACCCAAAGTTGACATGTGTAGAAACATTGACATTATGCTCGAAACAGTGTCAACTTCACCCGGTCTGTGCACCGCGCGAATCTGCGCGCGATCATGTTGCACCGCACGGTCAGAGCTCTGCGCTCGCGCTCCACGTCCGCGTCATCACGAAGCTCCTCCGTGACAATGTGACCCAGGTACCTGAACTGTCCCACTCGCTCCACTGACGCACCATCCAGAAACACCGGCGGGACTCTCTCCGGGCCTCTTCCGCTATGGAACACCATCATCTGTGTTTTTGTGACGTTATACTTCAGACCATGTCTTCTGGCATAACGCTCACAAATGCCTAGTAGTGTTCTCAAACCACTTATGGAGGGGCTGAGGAGCACCATGTCATCAGCATAATTGATATTGTTTACACAAAGAGTGCCAATATGGCATCCGACTTTGCTGCTCCTCAGCTCCTCAATCAGATCGTTCACGTAGAGACTAAAGCGGTCCGGAGAGGTCAGCCCTCCTTGACGAACACCACACTCTAACCTATAATCACTAGAAGCGCTGTCGCCCCATTTAACATGGTTAGTTTGGTTCTCGTACCAGTATCTCAACAGATCCACGGTTACGCTAGGCACATTAGATTCAGCTAGCTTTTGCCACAGTAAATCGTAGTTTACTAGGTCAAAACCACTACTGAGATCTAAAAAGCACGAGTACACAGAAGTATCCCTAGTCTTATAGATACTAATTACACTTTTGAGACCAAAAATCGCAGAATCTGTTGAGAGCCCCGGACGAAAACCAAACTGGGCATCATCTATTCTTATACCTTGCCTCAGTGAAGGAGACAAAACACATTCTAATATTTTTCCCACGATTGTTCCTAACGAAATTGGCCTATAGTTTTTTATATTGGACAGGTCCGCAGTTTTACTTTTTGGGACTGAAACCACCACAGTCCTCATCAGGTCCGTAGGCAAATGTACGGAATTTATGCAATAATTAAAAAAGTCCGCCAACATATGAAAAATATGCTCACCAGCGTAGAAAATGTGCTCCACACTAAGCCCATCGAATCCAGCAGCCTTTCCGCGTTTCATGGATCCTACGATCTTCATGACGTCATCTGGTGAAACCAAATAGACATCGCTCTTGCTGGGTACGCTTTGAGGGTGCACGCCGTCCACACTGGTGATGGGCAATGGCTTCAGTTTAAAATGATCAGCAAATAACTCCGCTATCTGTTTTGTACCTTGAATACCTTGAACACTTTCAGATAAACTAGATTTGTAATCCAGCTGTTTCGTCGCTTTCCAGAAGCTCACAAAATTTTTGTTCACCTGGTGAGTAGCCAGGATGTCCATACGTATTTGCTCCTCATTTTTCATACACCATTTTAATTTATTTTTAAAATTCCGGCGACTTTGAATCATCCTATCATAAATACTACCTGATTCCGGCTTACCACTCGCTAACCAACACTCAAATTGTAGCCTAGCCTCCTGGTGACTGTCTTTGACGTGTAAGTTCCAGCCCGATACCTGATTTGGTCTTTTCCGTACACCACGACATTTACTCGTTTTCGCGGCCTGCTGTAGCATTAAAATTAAACTGTTATAAAAATCATCTAACAAATAATAATGACTTTCACAAAACTTAAAACACAAAATATCACAGTTTTCACATTGACTAGAAAGTTTCAAGTTAACTAATTCATTTGTACATTTTGCTGTATATAAGTCTATTTCCTCCGCACTCCTTTTACCCCATAGAACACCGCTTAGAACTGCACTTTCACCGTTCACTGGAAGTTTTTTGGTTAAGGAACGCACTTCACATAATAATCTTAGCGGGAAATGGTCAGACCAGTACACGCCCAGGTCCACACGAGCTGATTTTACCGATCCTTGGGCCGCTGCAGATATAAGGGCGTGGTCCACCCATCGCTTTGCACCCGTGCCTTCGTTAATATAATATATATATTATAATAATGAATATATAGTAGATTTATATAGTGATATTCATGAATGAAATCACCGAAACACGAGAAATTAAAAATAAATTAACTACACCAGTATTGCGATTGCAGAAAACTAAGGATTCATTTCTGGGTCAAGGAGTACACTTCTATAATAAAATTCCTGCAGAAATATTAGGTCTGCTTTTACTTAAGTTTAAAACGCTTGAAAAAAAAAAAGTTAGTATAAAAGGCTTATTACTGCATTGATGATTATTTAACTGATAAAACAGAGCCCTTCACGCTCATAGGGACCAAGTCTGGATTGAGTTTCTTTCGGCGTATTCTTCTCACCAGTAGTCGTTTCGAAACGCTAGTAGTATTTCGATTATGCATATATTAAAAAATATATAAGAAATAAAAATATGACGTTCAAA
This sequence comes from Elegia similella, assembly GCA_947532085.1. NCBI lineage: Eukaryota > Metazoa > Arthropoda > Insecta > Lepidoptera > Pyralidae > Elegia > Elegia similella. The sequence goes on from OX383931.1 coordinate 70,740, forward strand.
AGGAGTACATGTACCCAATTTTTAAATAAAAATCTTTGATTTTGACTTTTGAAGGATTGGTTGTGTAGAAAGGCGCAGGGGCAATTTCAAAGAGCTCGTCAAAGAGGCTAGACACCTCCGCTGCTGATGCGATTGGGCATCTTTGATTCGTGCCATCGTATTATTTTGTTAGTTTGATATTTTATCTGTTTCCATATGTATTTAAGATTAGTTTTAAGTTAGGCAACCCCTAAGGTTGCCGAAACCGCTCAAAATTCGGATGGTAGCAGAAAGCGTAATTTGAGTATTTAAGTAGTTTACAGGGAATGTTATGTATGTTGGTAATAAGCGCGAAAGAATATACGTTTATTGTGTGAACTCCAAACTTTTAAATATAGTCGTTAATACCTTCTTGTATTTTCTTCATTGCATATGTAACAAACTTACTATCTACCTATGCATGTCAAATACATTTAATGTATTTTTTGAGATAGTGTTATCGTATCACGCACTCATCAATCATTTTTAAATTTACTGGTTTAGGATTAACACTTACACTTAGTAACAAACGATAGTCTTCTTGGGAAAACCTAAATATTTCAGAAACGCTGTAGATATATCCGCCTATTTACCTTCCCGGACGAACGGGATTATTTGATAACGAGATAATCATGCACATTTATCAAACGCCAACCTGTATAAAAGTGTCCAAAACCTCTCTCACACCATTCTTCCACCATGAAGCTGTTGGTAGTAGCCGTCGCGTTGTTTGTGGCCGTTGCCGCACATCCTGGTCGTCAAGCGCCCATCGTCACGGACTACCACAATGAGATCGGCGTGCCTCTCGCCGCGAAGATCAAGGCGCGAGAAGAGGCTGCTGACTTCGATGGATCTAGGATCACGGGAGGCAATGCTGCCGCTCTCGGAGCCCACCCCCACATAGTAAGAAGGATTTATATTCTCTATCTTGACAGTTTCTTTGGTTGGGCTTTAAAATGGCTTAGCATGAATTTAGATATGCTGGGTATTGGAATGAATAGAACTCGCTTTCCTCTTCATTACAACACCAGTTTTAAAGGGCGAAGTAGCGACATTCTTAAATTATAAGCATTTTACTTTTCATATGTACATGCACGTATAAGTGAGAATTTTGAAAAAGTGGAAGTTTCAGTAAGTAAATGTTTTCAGAATGTGTCCAATCACAATGTAATAAGTATCTAAAATAAACAGTGTGAATTTTGTGAATTGTTAATCAGAGGATTTAGGATACATGTACCGAAACGGGCTATACAAGTTAAAATTTTGGTAAACAATGGTCTTCTTTCCGTGTACTTTAAAAACACGAACGGGTGGTGTGGGGGCCCCTCCAGCGGGAAACGGGGGCAAAGCCTCCGCCACAACAAAAAACTTGACCGCAGTGGGTAGGTTTGGTTCATTAGGTTTTCTTGTGACCAAAACAGAGCAAGCGAGCGTCTCCAACTTAGGGCGAAACCCCAAATTCTAACCTAAAATAATGCCATTTAAGTCCTATTCTGTATGAAAATATAAATATCGCCTCCATGCTGTAAAAATCGTACTGTGAAGAAGAGCAAAGAAATTCTATTAGGTAGATCCAATGAACAGAAATTACATAATCGTGATAAGCTATATTGTAAAGATCACCCGTTCCTTTATTTGCCTTGCATCATTTTCACGTTTATTTAAGTAAGTACTCGAAATACGAGACAGCCCATAAATATCTGATAAGTTGTTTCTATGAAGAATAAAAACACGATCTCACAGATCCACACAGATCCAAATCTGTTCAGAAGTTGTGATGGAATTAAGAAACTCACATACTCATACTTCATAAAAATACTTCTTTTTAAGCCATTTGTATGGTTTTTATATAGTACATGACTGTCAAAAAGAAGTGTAAAGTTTTAAGGGTTGTATGTAAGTAACTTTTCCATTTAACAGGGTGGTCTGGTCATCACCCTGACCGACGGCCGCACGTCTGTGTGCGGCTCCTCCCTCCTCTCCAACACGCGCGCCGTCACCGCCGCCCACTGCTGGAGGACCAATCAGAGTCAGGCCCGCCAGTTCGTGGTGGTACTGGGTTCTACCACCCTATTCTCTGGCGGTCTTCGAATCACTACCACCAGTGTCGACGTGCACGCCAACTACGTGGCCAACCTGCTGTTGAATGATATTGCCATTATTCGCCTCAACTGGGTTACCTATACCAGTAAGTTTGTCAAGATTATAATACATAGACTAAGATAAATAAATAAACTCTTCCATCCTGAAATAAGACTAGCTACTGATCCCGGTGGGCCGGGACCACTCACGCAAGAATAAGTTCATAAGGACGTTATTAAGGCACAGTTTGTAGTAAACTGGACATCTTTGAACATCGATAGATATCCGTTAGGTACTAGTTAGATACCTACTTTAAATTTTCGGCCAGAAAACGGTCAAAGTCAAATTATATCCAGATGCATTTCGAAAAGAGCTGCTCACCTGTGAGATGTACATTCTCAATCGGCTTTAAAATAAGAGGTGAAAGAGGAGCGACACGTATCTATATAAAATTATTAAAATTCAAAAATGTATTCACCTATGTGTATTTGTCGGATTGCCAAAATATATCTTAGTTGAGGTCTAACAGGAACAGTGCAAGTTTCATCAAGATTGATTAATTGGTTTTTCAGATAAAGAGTTAATGTACACTGTAACGAGGAATATTTGAAGACGGTTTATATATTTTTCAATTGCTTGTTAATTTCTTTCTGCCTCATCTCTACAAACCTTAAAACCAAATTGTATTCTATTCGAAATGTATACCATGTCCCGCACCGCTACTGCATAACATGTTTCGTTGTACAGACGTGATCCAGCCCATCGCTCTCCCCGTGAACCAGGTCAACAACAACTTTGTGGGCGTGTGGGCCTGGGCAGCCGGCTTCGGCGCCACCGGCGACAGTGAGTACACTAATTTATTTCACAACCAAGGTAGAAAGAACAAGGTGATACTCAGTTTTCCTCGATCGTAACTTTATATCTCTACTTTTACTTCTAACTTCCAGACCAAGGTATCGGCAACAACCAGTTCCTGAGCGAGGTGTCTCTGCAGGTGATCACCAACGCGGTCTGCCAGCAGACCTACGGCTCCGTCACCGTCAACGCGAACGTCATCTGCATAGACGGATCTAACCTCAGAAGCACCTGTGGCGGAGACTCCGGCGGCCCCTTGTGGATCTGGAGTGGCAACCAGCGCACCCTTGTATGTCCTCCTTTGTTAGCCTAGTCCTCTTCAATTCAAAGAACTTCTTTCTCTTTGTCGTATTTTTATTCTAAGGAATAGATATATAAACCTTAGAACATCAACATATCATTCCATTGGGTCAGTGCGTGCCTGCATCGACGTTAGTGCAATCGAAGACATAATGAAAAATCTGCTCAGGAAGTTGGACTATCAGACAATTTGCCTTTCATGTTCTGTGATGCTGTTCTAATGATACCTTGTACTCAAAATACCAATGCAACATAAAAATATTCCAAGTAGGTTTTCACTTCATAGAATAGCAAAAGTCATAACGCTTTGCGACCTGGCGCTGGTAAACACACTTACAAATGCCAATATAGGAGGCGGAGGTTGAGTGAGTGCATTGTAGTTACCGCTCAGATTAAAACAAAAACAATGAACTGTTTATTCCAGATCGGTGTTACGTCCTTTGGTCACCGCGACGGCTGCCAGCGTCGCTTCCCGGCTGCCTTTGCGCGCGTGACATCATACATCGCCTGGATCCAGGCTAGACTATAAAATCCCGTTTACTTTCCTATGTATATATCATATTGTCCTTTTAATAAATCTTATAAACATTTAAGTCTTTATTTTTACATCATCAATTATAACGGAAAAATAGGAAAAAAAATATTAGGTACATGACATAAACTACTGCTAGCAGAAAGTTCACGAACCATCATATATGAGAAAATACTCGAATCATTGGTCAGAATCATATTTGGCTTAGTTTTCATATTCATAGCAATTGAAACTCACATATATATCGGCGCGCAGACGTTATAACTTCACTCTTTCATTAAAAAACTGTTTAAAGTATCATAAAAACAACGTTTGTTAGTTGATTGGTTACCTAAAAATTATTGTTAAACTCAAATAATTGTAACTTGTTAATCATAAGTATTAATGTTTTGTCGAGGCATAAATACGAGCCTCATTCGCGGAGACCATCGACCTGTAGTGTTACAACTAGGACCAACAGACTACGGACGCATAACGTATACAAGAACGGCGACTGACTGGAAGAAACTTGGAAAAGCTATCAATCAGCCAACACCGCACTTGGATGCAATCCCTGACAAAATCACCACGACTGACGACACTGACAGCGCAATCTCCTCTCTCACCAGCCACCTGCAAGCTTCCTACAAGGAATACTCTCGGGAAATCCCTTAGATAGATAGATAACGTTTATTTTACAAAAAACTGCATCACACTCAACAAAAGATACTTATATTACTACACATTACATAAAAATAACTATATGTATGTACTGCAGTAGTGCAAAAAGGGCCAAAACTCAGCGTGCATGGCCATAAAGACGGCACACTGGTTTTCAGTTTCAGCCTGAAATGAGCAAACGCAGGTGCAAATTAATTAAATTAGGGATCAAAACGGGTCTCGTGAAGCGCGGTGTGCGCAGGCTCTTCAAATGTTTTGTTTTGTTTTATATGTGTAAGGGGTAAGTAATATAACATATAAACACAAAATATATATAATTTAAGATAAATATCAACGAAACATATAATTTTGGTCAGTATAATTATCAAATAAGATAAAAATCGAAAGAAATAAGTTTAAAAAAACTAAAATCTTTAATTATAACAATTATTCAACATATCAAACCTTTATTATACCGTTTAATTGTTATAAACTTTAAAAAATCGATTAGTTGCTATGTATAATAAACTTTATATATACATATTAGTACGGATAATAATCATTGGTTATACGAATTAATTGGTAGAAGATTCTTAATACATACCTAATAATTAAATTAAAAAAAAAAAACCTAAATCAATTTTATTTTACGAGTTTCTTCCATATCTCCAAAGTTCTTCATTATATCGTCACCAAATTAAAATGGAACCAACTTGGTAGTAAAGACTTTTAAATAATAAAGAAATATCAAAATCCTAATAAAATAAAATAAAAAACATAAAAAAAAAGAAAAAAAAACATACAGTCTAATTGATAACCTCCTCCTTTTTTGAAGCCGGTTAATAAATTATCTTATTTTTTTTATAGAACGCCTAGCCGATAATTAATAGCCACCTAAATATCTCGTAAACGCAAAAAAAATATTAATAAAACAAGAAGAAAGATAACAATATATTAAAACGAACATCTGAATATTACGAGTGTGAATTTCTTCGAGCTATAGTCTCTAATATAAGTAAAAAAAAATAAGAAAAATAGGTGTACTAAAAAAATACTTAGAAAAATTGTGATACATACAAAATGCGCGCGCATTTTGTATGTATCACAATTTTTTAATTTATTTTATACTTTGTCCTAATATTTACATACAATAAAATATGGTAAAAAATATCTTTCTACTTTTAAAAAATTGTGATACATATAAAATGCGCGCGCGCGCATTTTGTATGTATCACAATTTTTTTTTATTTATTTCATACTTTGTCCTAATATTTACATGCAATAAAATATTTTAGTAAGTTCTTTTATTTGTTATAGTTTTTTTGTAATCCTATGAAGTTAATGACTTCTTGTATTACTTTCCGTTTGCTTTACTAATAAAATTGATTAACTATTATTAGTTATTCGATAATCTGTTTGAATGATGCATCTATTGCTGGCTACTTTTAATTTTTTCCAAAAAAACAATGAAGTTTATGAGCTTGCGCGAATTTGAATTATTTCGTAGGTTTTACTGAAATAATTCAAATTCGCAAATAGACATGATAGACATCGGTCTATAGTAATTAGCTGATATATTTTCTCTGTTATATATTTTTAAGACGCATTTTGATTTCTATAGATTTTGATTTATATTTATTTTAAATACTATACTTTTTGAATGGTATACATTTTGGCATGTATACTGCACAAGTTTTATAACAGGTGATATTTAGTTTTCATAAACGTTATAAAATATGGATTTATGCTTTTCGAATTGAATATTTTATGAACATTATAGCTTTTAAGAATATAACCAGTAATGATTATGTCAAGTTAACATTATATCTTTTGAACTTTATTGAAATGAAAATATATAATTTGTTATTATATCAATCAATACGCACCCCTTTCCAAGCTATCTAAAGTAGAGATGGGCAAAGCACCGGGTTTAAACCCGGTGCTTTGGTAAAAACCCAATAAACACCCTTAAACACCCATAAACACCAAAAAAAATTGGGTGTTTACTTTATTTGTCAAAAACGTTAGTAATATATGAAAAATATATTTTTATTAAATAGTAATGATCAATTCTACGTTGCTGTACGTTAAAATAATTTAAAGAAATATTAGGTACGTACTTAATAAAATTTTAGGAAACTTTAAAATGTTTACTATTATAAAAACCGAGATGAAAATAATTAGTTCTGTGTTTTCATGTTGCAGTTGACCAACATGTTGGTCTTTTGCTTGCCGTAAATATTTTAAAAGCTTTGCGCCAAAGTAGAAAGAGACGGCATGCTGTGTCAGAGCTTATGTTAGAACGAGTGCGGCAATGACTGTGCGGTAGTAGTGAGTCGGTGGATGTAATTAGAAGAATAAATAATTCTAAGGTGTAAAATGATATTATTTTATTTTCTTATGTAGGTATTAAAATTTGAGTTTTTGATAGTTTTCTTTTTACATGACTTCAAAAAAGGAGTGTATTGTTATTTTTAGAGATTATGTTTGTATTAAAATACAGTGTACAGGAGCATCTTATTCCACAATGACTTCAGAATGTCTTGAGGCAATTATCTATCGTTATAATTCTTATACCATTTAACCTAAAAAAATATACCCTTTGTTATCGCTCCACCCGAGCGACGACATTGGTAGTTACAGAAAAAACTTGTCATAAAAACTCGACATGAATGTCGTTTTCCAGGTTTTATGGGGTGTAGATCTCGAAAATGACGTCAATTTTGGAATCTTAGATAGCATACGCGACTTGTCATGAAAAATCGACACTGGTGTCGTTTCCTAGGTTTTTAGGGTGAAAATCTCGAAAATGACGTCAGTTTTGGAATTCAAGATGGCGGACGCGAGTTTTGATGAAAAATCGACATGCGTGTTCTTTTTTACGTTTTTTGGGGTATAGATCTCGAAAATGATGTCAGTTTTCGAATCCAAGATGGCGGACGTGACTTGTCATGAAAAATTTACATGGATGTTATTTCTAAGGCTTTTTGGGGTGTAGATCTTGAAAATGACGTCAATGTTGGAATCTTAGATAGCATACGCGACTTGTCATGAAAAATCGACACTGGTGTCGTTTCCTAGGTTTTTAGGGTGAAAATTACGAAAATGACGTCAGTTTTGGAATTCAAGATGGCGGACGCGAGTTTTGATGAAAAATCGACATGCGTGTTCTTTTTTACGTTTTTTGGGGTGTAGATCTCGAAAATGATGTCAGTTTTCGAATCCAAGATGGCGGACGTGACTTGTCATGAAAAATTTACATGGATGTTATTTCTAAGGCTTTTTGGGGTGTAGAAATGAAATGAAATGAAATGAAATAAAATAGAATTTTATTCAAATTTGGATATCATGTATCTCTTTCTGAACGTCATATTATTATTTTTAATATTTGCAAAATCGATAAGCTACTAGCGTTTCGAAACGACCACTGCTGAGAAGAATACGCCGAAAGAAACTCAGTCCAGTATTGGTCCCTACGTGCCTGAAGGGCTACACTTTCACATATTTATAACAAATTGAATTATTTTACATTAAGTAATCACCGATGTACAATTTAATGAATATATTACTTCCATGGAGTTTTATCTGATAAATAGTCATTAATACAATAATAGGCATTTTTAAGCAATTGATTTTTAACAGCAGTCTTAAACTTACCTAATGACAGAGCCAATATTTCTTCAGGAATTCTATTATAGAAGCGTATACTAAGTCCCAAAAATGAATTCATTGTTTTCTGTAATCGCAAAGTTGGTGTCGCTAATTTATTTTTATTTCACGTATTCCTGTTGTGGATATCACTATTTTTCGCGTAAAGATGAAGATTATTACGTACAAACATAATATTTGCAAATATGTATTGCGCGGGGAATGTCAAAATATTTATATTTTTAAACAATTCTCTAAGAGATTCTCTAGCACCTAGTTTATATATAGATCTGATAGCGCGTTTTTGAAGGACGAATATGGTATTAACTTCTGCTGCGTTACCCCATAGTAATATCCCATACGACATGACCCTATGAAAGTAGCTGAAGTATACCAAACGCGCAGTATCAACGTCAGTCAACTGTCTTATTCTTCTAACAGCGTAAGCAGCCGAACTAAGTTTACCCACTAAGGATGTGATATGGGCACCCCATTGAAGTCCCGAGTCAACTGTCATCCCAAGAAATACTGTTTTATCTACCAAATCTATCGTTTCGTTTTCGACCACTATGCGTGTTGGTACTTTTGTAGCATTCGGTAAACAAAATTTAATACACTTCGTCTTTTTAGCGTTCAACAGCAAATTGTTTGCTGTAAACCACTCTAATACTTGAGCTAATGTACTATTGACCTCGTCAAAATTGTCTGTTGTCCTATCAACAGGGAAAATAAGAGAAGTATCATCGGCAAATAGTACAGCTTTACATGTGTGAACATAGTATGGCAGATCATTAATATATATAAGAAACAACAAGGGGCCTAGTATAGAGCCCTGGGGTACGCCCATCTTAACAGATGATCCCGAGGATTGAACCCTATCAACGCTAACTTTTTGAATTCGGCTACTCAAATAAGATGTGATTAATGCAATAGATTTACCTTTAATCCCATAGTGTTTCAATTTGGACAGCAGGGTATCGTGGTCTACACAATCAAATGCTTTGGAGAGATCACAAAAAACACCGCAGATCTTGAAAATGATGTCAATGTTGGAATCTTAGATAGCATACGCGACTTGTCATGAAAAATCGACACTGGAGTGAGTCGTTTCCTAGGTTTTTAGGGTGAAAATCTCGAAAATGAAGTCAGTTTTGGAATTCAAGATGGCGGACGCGAGTTTTGATGAAAAATCGACATGCGTGTTCTTTTTTACGTTTTTGGGGTGTAGATCTCGAAAATGATGTCAGTTTTCGAATCCAAGATGGCGGACGTGACTTGTCATGAAAAATTTACATGGATGTTATTTCTAAGGCTATTTGGGGTGTAGATCTTGAGAATGACGTCGATTTTGGTATCTAAGAGTGCGGAGGCATTTTCTCATGAAGAATCGACATCGGATTCGTTTTCTACGTTCTTTAGGGTGTAGATGTCGAAAATGATGTCAGTTTTGGAATCTAAGATTCGCCATCTTAGATTCCAAAACTGACATCATTTTCAAGATCTACACCCCAAAAAGCCTTAGAAATAACATCTATGTAAATTTTTCATGACAAGTCACGTCCGCCATCTTGGATTCGAAAACTGACATCATTTTCGAGATCTACACCCCAAAAAGCCTTAGAAATAACATCCATGTAAATTTTTCATGACAAGTTACGTCCGCCATTTTGGATTCGAAAACTGACATCATTTTCGAGATCTACACCCCATGCTTGTCATGAAAAATCGACGCGTGTAATTTTTTAGGTTTTTAGTAGTGTAGATCTAGATTATAAAATCAGTTTTGGAATCAAAGATGACGACAGTTTATGATAAATCATCATGGGTGTTGTTTCCTATTCTTCCTCGAAAATTACGTTATTTACACCCCAAAAAACTAAGGGATCAACACCCATGATGAATTACCATGCAAAGCCCTGCCATCTTACATTACAAAACTGACATTATTTTCAAGATCTTCTTCCCAAGAAACATAGAAACGTCATCCATGTCGATTTTTTATGACAAGTCACGTACGCCATCTTGGATTCCTAAACTGACATCATTTTTGAGATCTACACCTAAAAAAACTAGAAAACGAAACCCATGTCGATTTTTATAACAATTCGGATCCGCCATCTTGGATTCTAAAACTGACGTCATTTTCGAGATCTACACCTCAAAATACCTAGACAACATTCAAACTGTCGAACATCGTTTTCCATTTTTGAAGTCGGTGAAAAAAAAAGCATGTATCATAAATGAAACCTTCAACACGGTCAAAACAATAAGTAATATTCGATAGTGTGTATTCCCGCTAACCTAGAATACATACCTATGTGTGAGCAAGATATAAGATTTATGAGCGCGACAGACGGTGTTCGGATAAGTTCTAGACTATTCCATTCTGGGAGCTTCGCGACAATATTTAAATTATTGAGCTACTAACAATCCAAAATACCCGTTTATTTTATCCTCTGGTCATGTCGCCTCGCTCTATCGCAAAAAAATATTATTTGATGAGGGCATAAAACTAAAACGTAAGTATGGGAGGGAAGTTGACCAATTGGACCTGAAGGGTTGGAACTGTAGTCCACTGCACCAGCTTAGTCAGGTCAAGAAGTAGCATAATTAAAGTAAAAAATCGTAAAAACCCAAAAAATTGGGTGCTTATTGGGTTTAAACCCAAAACACCCAAAACACCCGGTTTTTACCCAACTGGGTTTAAACCCGGGTGGGTGGATTGCCCATCTCTAATCTAAAGGCATCTGACAAACCTTAACGACTGCCATTAATGATGACAACCGGGATCAACGGGTTAACGTGCTTTCCAAAGTACGGAGGAGCTCGGATTATTTTTATGCCACTTGCAGTCACCCATTCATTTCAGCGGGGACCACGCCCGTGGTTGTATTAACATGCGTAAGCGATAATGATGCTTATTAAATTGGCCTAATCTTGCTCCTCAAAAAATTTTAAATGTAAAAAACATGTTGCAACTTGCAAGTCGCGCCGAATCCTAACAGAGAAATGCCGCCCTGCGCCTGTGAAACACACAGGTATGGTAACTCGTGCTGCATTGAATAAAAATATGTACACATTTACAAAATGAATGAGGACTATAAACAAACTTGTGAGTTTGTTTATAGTCCTCATTCATTTTGTTATCTATTCTATTCTTATCATTCAACTTATTTTACGCACACCATTCCATCGAGTGGTCAATCTAAATTCGGATCTAAAGCTCAAGAAATAAAGGCGGAGATTGAATGTATACTTATCCTTACTAATATTATAAATGCGAAAGTGAGTTTGTTTGTTTGTTTATTTATTTATTTATTTATATAGCACACCAAACAGATTACAAACAAAAATCAAAAACAATACGTATACACAAAATGAGTCGATCCAGTTTATAATCCTAAAACAGGCATGCCTAAATGCTTAATTATTTGATAAATCAAAATAAAATTATTCGCTAAGGCGCGCTCTAATAAGTAGGTAAGAAAATTAAACCTAAGACACAAATAACAAGTTATAGTGTGAGAATAAGCTAAGCTAGATAACTATATATTAAGATGAGCAATTATTTGCCGCCTAAATTTACAAAGTGAGAAATGATAGATATCTATATCTCTATTAGAGACTAGGACTTCATTGTATTGGCGACACATTCTGACCACAGGATTATAATAAGCTGTGTTGTTAGAGTAAACCTGTAGGGTGAATGCAATATAATTTCGATTTCGAGACCTAAAGCGCGTGTTAAAGTTAATTAGACTAAGAAGAATAGGAGAATCAAGTAGACCATGTATGATTTTATATAATAGTACCAAATTAATGTAATCACGGCGCACACTAAGTGCGGTCACATGGAAGTACTCTAAGCGATCCTTATAGGAAGAAAGCGCACGGCCCATAGCACGCCTGTAACTAAGTATTTTCATGAACCGTTTCTGAATTCCTTCAATCCTATCGCTGTGCACATGGTAATAGGGAGACCAAATTGCAGAGTTGTATTCGAGAATACTGCGTACAAGGGAGTTAAAAAGATGCACAAAGCTATTGGTCCTTTTAAATCCCTTAGTGATTCTGCATATGAAGCCGAGTAAACCTGAGCAGCGCTCAACGATGTGATCATAGTGGTTGTGAAAAGAAAGCTTGCTGTCAAACAGAACCCCTAAGTCTTTCGCAACGGATTTACGAGTGAGTATTTTATCCTCTAAAATGTACTCACTGACGTTAATGTTGGTTTTTCTAGTAAAGGTTATGACAAAACATTTATCGACATTTAAATACATAAGATTTTGATGACACCAATCAGAGAGAGCATTCAAGTCATTCTGCAGTTTCGAGGTATCCGCGTCGTTGACTATGGTGGTAAAAATTTTGAGGTCATCTGCGTATAGTAAACAGGGACATGAAAGCCTTTCCACTAAATCATTGATAAAAACATCAAAGAGCAACGGACCAAGATGACTTCCCTGCGGTACCCCGGATGTAACATTGACAGGTAAAGAAAGATATCCTCTAACTGCTACAAGCTGGCTTCTTCGACTTAAGTAAGACTGAATCCATCGCAACAAGCTGCCGTGTATGCCATAGCCCTCCAATTTACTACAGAGTACTCTTTGATTCAGTTTGTCGAATGCTCTTAAGAAGTCATTGTAGACTGAGTCAACTTGTAATTTCTTAGCGAAGGCATTACAAAGATAATTTTTGTATTCAAGTAAGTTCGATGTAGTTAATTTTTCTGAGCTAAAAAACCATGCTGATGAGGATGCAGGTACGGTTTTACGTGACTATAAAGACTGTCATAAACAATACTTTCAAGTATCTTAGCAAAACAGGACAATATGCTAACTTGCCTATAATTCTGGCACATAGTCCTGTCACCAGACTTGAAGATAGGAACAACATGGGCAACCTTCCAAAACGTTGGGAACTCACCAGATAAAAGAGACTTGCTGAACAGAATAAGCAAAGGCACGCATAGCTCCACCGCACAAGCTTTGACAAAAATTGCAGGAATGTTATCCGGACCTGGACCTTTGTTTATGTCTAAGCATTTTAGTTTGTTAAGGACCATCTCTTTTGTGATATTCATAGAGCTGAAGGAATTACAATTTCTGTCAACGAAGTTGAAGCTGTGACCATGCGTGTCTTCCTCAAATACTGAGCCAAAATATTTAGAAAACAATTCACATATAACAAAGGGGTCGGATGAAGAGGTATCCTCATATGTCATAGTAGAGGGAATAGAATTGTCACCTTTCTTATTATTAACAAATTTCCAAAAGGCCTTGATATCGTTGTTTCCCACAGAATCTTCTACCGATGCAATATACTTTTGATAACACGATTGTATTAATTGTTTGCTCAGAGTCCTATAATATGAAAATTCATCATAGTCCAAAGGATTAGCAAATTTTTTATAAAGCCTGTGGTATTTGGCCTTCATTTTGAGGCAGCGAATTAAAGCAGGGCTAAACCATGATGGGTGTGACGAGTCCCTATTCCTTGACAATGGGGTATGTTTACCTATAATTTTATTCAAAATGTCGTAAAAGTTACACAATTCTATGTTTATGTCAGATGAAGATAGAGATGAGTGCCAATCGATAGAAGAAAGCTCGGCTTTCACGTCGTTGTAATTGCACTTATGAAAGTTGAAACGCATGCGCGAGTTTGGTTTCAAGTAGTCTGAGGGAACACCCATACTACAATTTACATCAACAACCAAAGCAGGATGATGATTATCCATTCGGCTTAGAGGATCTGCTCCATACACTAAAACATCCAACGTGGATAACACTAAATCAAGTAAACGATTATTCGCGTTAGGTATGTTATTAAACTGTTTTAAGTGACATGCAGCCATAGTATCGAACAATAATAATGGTTTCCAATTTTGGGAAGGACTACTTGTCATGTGCTGGGAATCAACTGCCCTAGTCCAAGAAATCTCAGGTATATTATAGTCGCCAATACATATGAAGTTCTCGCGATTATCAGAATTCAGGACCACCCTACACAGATTATCAAAGAATGACTCGAGTGTTTGACGAGGCAAGTCAGGAGGCAAATAACATAAACAGATATTTATGATTTTATCATTATAGTCACGAGGCAAAACTGATATCCACAAGTCTTCGGCATTACTGTCCCACGAGAACTGACGGAAAACTTTAATATTCTTCTTTATTGCTAAGATTATACCCCCACCCTCACTTTTACTCGAAGATATAAACGAGCGATCGCGTCGATAAACATTATAACGTGAGTCAAATAACTCCGAATCACGCACACTACTGACGACGAGGACTCAAATGTTTGGTACCTTCGCTCGGCAAAGGACTGATCAAGTGCGCGCAAGGGATAGCGCTTGGCGGTTTAGCCCGTGAATGATGAGATAGGAGATAGTCTCGAGTCGCTCAAAGAAAAAAACGTAAGCGCCAAATTCGTTTTTTCTATTTTATATAAAATCAGACCGGTTAATTGTATTTTCATATTTACATTTTGATGAATTACTAATAACCTATCTTTTAGTCTAAAAATCATTATTTCATTCGTCGCATTTGAGCTACAATAACAAAAACTCTGCGAACGAAGACCATTTTTCAAAAAATATTTCTATCGAGAAAATTTTATCAAAACGTGTTTTCATCTTCAATTTTTGGAGATGAAATAGTCAAAAATCATATTACTTAGATTTGAAACTCCTAATTTAAGTATTTTGCGAGATAAATAAGGTTCAGAACGACCTTATTTACAGTGGTATCCCCTTAAATTCGTTTCCGTGAGGCAGATGATGTCATAGTTATTCGATAATACATTTAAACAAATATCATTTAGCTTGGTACGTATTCTATTAAAATTCTGGTAAAAAACTAACATAAAGGAAATATTAACTGCTAAAGTGGTATGATTAACTTATAAAAAAAAAAAATATAAAAAAAATAAAATAAAACTTAAAATAAATTAAATCAAATCAAATTTCGTAGTGTATCTGTGTCCTTTATATAGATTCCGCTAGTGTTGTCGTTTTTACGTAAGTACACTCTTCCGTATTTAACCCAGACGAATTTGAAATCATTTTCTTTGGCGAAACGCCTTGCCGCTGCATGAAGCTGCTTACATTCGGGAGATAGATGCTCTACCACATATATTCTTTTACTCTCGAATGTGATACCAAGATGACGAGAGCTTAGAGTATCATTCTGGTTAGCCTTATTAAATCTACGAGAGGCAGACAACAATGAATCCTTCAGCCGCGGAGACGATAAAGTGACTAATATGTTTCTTGGACGCTTAGAGCTGTTGTCCATCTTAGCGACTCTGCGGCAGGCCTGAATACAGCTGTCATCAATCGGGCACTTGACGACTTCGCAAAGATTTCGGAATAACGCCATCACGTTTTCGTTACGGGTTTCAGGGACAGCCTGAATCTCTATGTTGTAGCTGCGAGCAGTCTTGTCTAAAGCAGATAAACGGGTGGTCAGATGTCGTAAGTCCGCATTCAAACGGTGGCAATCAGCTTCAAGGGTCTTAATAGAGGCATCCTTTTCCGCCATGCGGGACTTCAGAGTCTCCTGTTCAGAACTAAAGAAATCAGTGGCAACGTTCAAATCATTCTTGATTTCCTGAACAACACTACCCATTTCGGCCCGCACCATGGTCTTGACGTCTTCCTTTAGGACTGCTCTGAAGTTACTCATGAATGTTGATAATGTGGAGTTCAACTTTTCATCCAGCAGAGTACTAATTTTGTCCATTGTCACCCCGCCATTGCAGCCAGAACAACAAGCAACCGACGGGTCAGCACAGGAATTGGAGTCCATGCTGTTGTCTCCCATGTCGTAGGATATATTCATTAAACTGTCGTTAATCGGAAGCTGGCGTGATCTTACAGGAGTGTTAGTGTTATTCTTCCGTCGATGTGATATATTACTGCAAGACGGACACACCCACGATATTTTATATGTAGCTGACAAGCCCGAAAATTGATCATCATTTATATTAAGGCACTTGTGATGATAGCTGTAAGTGCAGTCCTTGCAGCGAAGAAATGTATCGGTGTTAATAGCGCATAAACAGGCATTACAGTTGGCCATTGTTATTGCTTATTATAGTGATAACACAAAAGCCTTTACGCCACCCAATACATTCAACGACATCTGGTGGTTATCGAAAATGCTACGCAGGTTTGCATAAACGAGAACCTTTATGTGTGCTTTAACTAGAGTAAGAGTGCTGTGAAAAAGCAGACAAGAGGCGTAAAAGCAGCACTATATTGAGTGCTTGAAATCGACCGACGTCAAGGAAGACTCGAAGCAGTTACAGCAGTATGACATAGATGGCGCTACCAGTCCTGCTTGTTTGAGCTCTCTAGCTGGTTTCAGTACAATATCAGTGACGAAGCAAAAATTGAAGTTATATGATTTATAGAAAGCAGCAAATAATAATGCACTATAGGTCGCAAAGTTCTTAAAACAATACACGCACTGAGTTGCAGTCCAGTTATACAAAGAACAGTCTTAGTCCAGGGCAAATTCACAGGTTCTTTATTCACAGTCACAGCACTTAGTTTCACTTTATAGTAACTTTAGAGTGACAGATTTATAAGATAGCAAAAGTCAGCAGTTCCAATATCACTTATGATGTCACTTCTCACAAAACTATAACGTATATAATTTAATATCAATAATTTACTTAGGAGCTGTTTATCAGCACTTGCTAGTAGGTGGCGCCCCCTAGCGGAAGATGTTTATTTGTTGTTTGCTTTCACGCCGTAACTACTGAACCGATCATCATGAAATTTTGCATACAAGTTCTCTGGAGTGCGGAGAAGGACATAGGCTACCTTTTATCCCGCGAAAAACAACTAATCCCGAGGGATCGACATTGACACGGGCGGAGCCGAAAGCTAGTATATAATATACCGGGTGGTACAAAACTACGAAATAATATTTAAGGGGCATGATCAGTCCACGATATTAAACAACTATCCCCTGGGAACATACATCGAAAGACAAAATAAAAGTTTTGACCTTTCATAGAAAGTCGATCAGCTAATTGCTTATTTTGTATCGGAGATCGAATTTTTCTTTACATGTTTTGAAAGTTTGAAAGTTTTTTGATATTATGGACTGACCATGCCCCTGAAATATTATTTTATATTTTTGTAACACCCGTTATACTAGTACTTACGGCCTCTGCTAGTTACTGAGCGCCCAAACGCCCGCGCTTTTTAAAAGTGAATGAATTGAAAGTTAATTTTTTTAAAGATTCTATTGATATATATTACACAAATTATGAATAGCGTTTTATTCCAATTAAATAATATTAAGGGCGAGACTTTTTTTTTAATTTATCTTCTTCTCTACTCAAAGGTTGGCTGGAAGAGATTGCTTAGCAATAAATCCGCCTTTGTGTCATATGTTATGTTAATTATGTTCTTGGTGTGTTTTTGTTACTATGGCGCAATAAAGATATTTTGTATTGTATTGTATATTAAAGGAAAAAAAAAGTAACGAAAAATGCACTGGATCAATTCGACACAAAATATTTTGAACAACAGATACCCGTGTTCTAAATCGCTAACACCTTTTTTATCTTGATTAATATTCTTTTTGAGCCATTTAACCGGCTTGATTGGTACTGGTAAAATAAACGTATTCCACCGGTCCGAGAACACACAAAAAGCCAATATACATACGTTATTATCTAATAATCATCATGTAAAAAAAAATTTTCTTTTCATCCGATAAAGCTCAAAAATAAAAATACCTAAATTTCCACCTACGAACATTTTTTTTTTTTTTTTTGAAAGGACTATGTAGCTAGCTCCACGTGAGCTTTCGCTACTTCACCGGGCGTTTGAGGCGAGGGCAGAGTGCCCTCAACCTTTATAGGCAACATCACCAAAGGGCCCCCAGAAAGGAGACGGACCTCGGCTTTGGGCGTTGCCTGTGTGCGCAAGGCTTGGAGAGACAGCAAACTCTCATATTGCCTGATGGGCCGCGTATGCGTGTGTTAGATTTACTATCTAAAGTATTATTTAAATGTGAGAAAAAGCGATTTACTTATTAATTAACTTAAAATTTTGAATATTTAATTCCAAATAGGTCATGAATAAAACCACGAGGCCAGTGAAACACGTTATTATTTCAAATAAACACTAATTGCTATTATCCTTATCATGTAATGTACTTAATTTTTTAACAATATAATATGTTTGTTATTTACTACAACAAACAAAACCAAATAACAAGAAATAATAAAATCAACATAAAAACATCATAATAGCACTGTTTAACAATAAATAGAAAGTAATGGAAAGATACGTAACTTACTTGACAGCTCGCCGACTCGTAACAGAATGAATGCTCCGAGTGACGGACCTTGTCTTTTATACAGATTCCCCTACCCACATCATGGGTGTGGCAACGTAAACAATGTTTGAAATAAACGTTATATTTAAATACTTTTAGTATTACAATAGCTTTTAATACAATTATTAATTATTACAGCAATGGTTTTTAAAGATTATAAATCATGACAATATTTTATACATTATAAAAATACTTTTTATAAATATTACGGAAATCATGACATTTCAACTGTCTTATTGAGCAAATCAAATTAGTTTTAAATAAAAATGGTAAACATTTATGGATAATAACTAATAATTATTACATTATAATTAATAATATCTATATTTATCACGGCCATACTGACCGTACTTCGTTCTCGAAGTACAAATAATTCCCCTTCTTAAAAAAAATAATGTTTAACAGTAGGTATACAATCTAATGTTTTCTTAGCCACAGTCATACTTAACAGTATAATAATTACAGTGGATCTATAATCAATTATCTAAATCAAAGTCTCGCCTTTTACATTAGGGGACTAGAAATCAGATTTAATATTTGCTGGTTAGCAAAACATAACTAGGTATTTCATATCGTTTACATTAAACATAAAAATTTTGATTGAATACAGTGAAATAGAATTCTTAATATCTAAAGTAAAGACTAAGAATCAGTTGTTTCATTCTCAGAGAGGGTGCCTAGCCAGTGCCTCAGTTTATCTTTAGCTATAATTACATTTCTCAAATTTCCTTGACCCCTAAGAGAATATCTGTCATTAGGAAGAACAGCAATTACTTCATATGGACCTTTAAATCTTGGACTCAATTTATCATGACGTCTATGCTCTTGGTTGACATATACAATGTTTCCGACCTCGAAATTCTTGTTTTCTCGTCTTATTTTATCAAAACGATTTTTAAATTTACCCGCTATTAACCGTAAACGCCGGTGGGCTAACTGTCGGTCTGATGTTACGTCAATGGGGGGCTCGGAAACACCTATGTCATCCAAACGGGTTTGAACACATGGTATATTTGCATTACAACCTATAAACAATCGGATCGGAGTAAAGCCGGTAGATTTTTGGATAGTGGTATTGATTGATTGTTGCACTTTCCATAATCCGCTTGGCCAATCTGACGAGCCATTACATTCAGTATTTAACATATCAATAACCGTCCTGACGTACCGCTCTACCTGACCGTTCCCTCTAGCTGTACCCGTTGCTATGAGGTGATGATCAATTCCTAATTGCATAAATAAAGTCCTAATCTGCTGGGAACTAAAGTTTGTACCTCTGTCTGTGATGACTTTCGATGGAGTTCCAAAAATGGTCACTGTATCACGAATCAGGGGCACCAATTCTTGGGCACTTAAGGTTTTGAGAGGTTTTAGCAAACAGAATTTGGTAAATCCATCTACTAGTAGAAGGATATACTTAAAGCCCTCACTTGTCTGAGCGAAAGGGCCCGTGCAATCTAAATGGATCGTATTAAATGGTAACGGAGTCTTTTCTATGGGGTGCAAGAAGCCTTCCTTAGGACCATAATGCCCTTTGCGTTCTAAACAAATCAAACAATGTTTCAAGTATTTTCTAACAAATTTTACCATGTAAGGAAACCAAAAATGTTCACGAATTTTCTCTATTGTTTTATCAAAACCTACGTGACAGTTTTCATCGTGAAAAAGTCGCAGGATTTCAAATCTACATCTTTTCGGGACAAATAATTTAGGTTGATCAGGATTAATTCTGTAATACAGTAAGTTATTCCGAAGCATATATCGATTTTCATCAAGTTCTCCAATTTGTAACTGACTAATTATATTTTGAACATCTAAGTCATTTTGCTGGGAAATCTCTAACTAGGATTGGGACTCGTTTATGAAATGAAGTGACTTAAATGGCACATTTTTAGAAGTTGAGAAAACGTCACTGACAGCTGGGGTACTTTTGGAACCACTTGATGGTATACCAAAATTAGATGAGACTGGTGACCCGACAGGATTACGGCTCAAGAAGTCTACGTGGCTAATATGTTTTCCTTTTTTATAGGTTATATCAAAATTAAAATCTTGCATAAATGTCCACCATCGAGCAACTCGTGGGGACAAATCCTTTTTACTCATCGTTGACTTAATAGAATTGCAGTCGGTAATAATTTGAAATTTAATGCCCAATAAGTAAACTCTAAAATGTTTCAAAGCATTAAATATTGCAAGAGTCTCTAAATCGTAAGAACAATATTTTGATTCGGCTGGTGTTGTTCTTTTGCTAAAGTAAGCAACAACCTTTTTATTATTGTCAACTCTTTGAACTAATATTGCTCCATAGCCCAGAGAACTTGCATCTGTATAAAGTTCCGTTGGCAATGTTGGGTCAAAAACGGTTAGCAATGGTTTGGTTGACAAATGATTTATGACATACTGTCTAGCCACGTCCTGTTCGGATCCCCATTCCCATTTTTGTTGTTTTTTGGTAAGTTTTGATATACAAGCAGTACGAGCAGCAAAATCGGGAATAAATTTACGAAAATAACTAGCTAGGCCCATAAATTGTCGCACCTGCTTTACGTTAGTTGGTACAGGTGAGTCAGTCAATGCAGTCACCTTTGCGTCACTTGGTCTTATACCCTCTTGTGATATTTGTCTACCAAGGTATTCAATGTTGTCAACAAAGAACTGGCACTTTTTAAGGTTAACTGTTAACCCCGCATCGGAAAGGGCTTTCAAAGTCTGGTCTAAATAGTCTAACCCTTCTGGTATTGTTGAAAAGGGAACAAGGATGTCATCAATATATACTAAGAGAAATTTCAAATGACGTACAGCCCTTGAAATGGCTCTCTGGAAAACAGCCGGGCCATTATAAATACCGAAAGGCATCTTCAAAAATTCATATTTATTAGATGAAGTTACAAAAGAAGTATACTTTATAGAATCTTTAGAAATAGGAACTTGGTAAAAGCCATTTTTCATATCAATTGCAATTAAGAATTTAGCCTTGCCAAGTTTATCAATTTGGTCCTCGATTAGAGGAAGCGGATAGTTATCTTTTTCCAAAATCTTATTTAAAGCTCGGTAATCTACACAGAGGCGATCACTTCCGTCTTTCTTTTTTACTAAGATTACTGGGCTCGCGAATGGCGATTCGCTTTCGCGAATTATATTTTTTTTTAAAAGCTCCTGTATTATTTTATCAACTTTCTCTTTTTCAATGGGGGCCAAACGATAGGGACGATAATTGACAACCTTGTTCTCTTTTAAACGTAAAGTTAATTCACCAGTTTTAACAGTGCTTGTTTTATCTAAAAAAATAAAAGATATTTTTGATAAATACCCTTCGTATTTATCAAAAATATCTTTTATTTTTTCTCGTAATTCTAAATCTAAATGTTCAATTCTTGAAGCTAATTCAAATAAATCTGTCGTTGAAGAAACTAAATTAACTTCCGTCTCGTCTTCAACATGCTTTCTTATCAATTTTGACCCTAAACAATTAGTAACTATTTCAACGTCTGGAAATTGTACCGCATTTCTACCTACTAGAAAATCAAAAGCTAAATCACTGTCCCTAACAACATATATCTCAAGTTCTAAAGACAGGCAATCAAATTTAACTACAGTTGTTAACATAGCAAATACATGTATTTTACCACGCCCAATGCCACTTAAATAAAGCGATATTGGCAATAAATGACACCCAATCTTTTTTGCAAGAGATTCCCTCATTAAACTACAACTAGATCCGGTATCAATAAGTGAAAGAACAGTTATATCATTAATTATCACCGGTGTAAGAATTAATTTCTTTTGTCTAAAAAATTCACTTCATCTACTGGGGTCAATGTAATTGAGGCATTAGTCTCAGCACGTTGCTTATGGTAACAAACAGATTCAGAGTGTCCTATTCTTTTACAATAAGTACAGATTTTAGGATTGGTTGGCTTAGGAACTGGTGGAGTCTGAATTTTGGCCAATTGAGTAGATTTCAGTTCCGTATTCTTTGAGCATTGAAAAGAAATATGTCCAAACTGATTACATGTGAAACATTTCTTTCTAGTGGTCAACTTGAGCCGTTTACTTTCACTAGTACCCTGGCCAATACTTCTTATACTACTTTCTAACGGTCTTATCTTCGCCTTAGAGTAAGTTGAAAGCAGAGAGATAAGTGCTGAAGTTGTGGTAACACCATTGTTCAATGTGGCCAATCGAATGTCAGCTTCGCTAATGCCACCACAAATTAATTCTATCAACTGCTCATCAGTGAAAGTAATCTTAGTATTTCGGAAAAGCCTTAATTTTTCTCTGGCATATTCTCCGTAGGACTCCGCAGAATCAGACGAAAATGAAACTGCCTTACTGAGTTTTTCCGACAAATTCTTCTTTTCGGGGTAAGAATCTATGATATCGCGACGAAAATTTTCCCAGGATCTACCTTCAGAGGGTTCCCATGATTCAAACCAAATTAATGCAGAGCCCTTTAGGGCCTTACCGGCCTTTGCTGCTGTCTTGATACTGCTCCACTTGAGATCCTTGGCGAGAACTTCGATGCTGTTGCACCAGCCTGTAGCTCCGCAGTCGTTTCGGTCTGGATCGAAAAGCGGCAATGCGACGTCGTCGTCATTGCTGTGTGTAGTCGAAACAGCATCACGAATCGCTTGGAGAAGTTCTCCGAATCTTTCATTTGAAGTTTCCATCCTGAAATCATATACTTATTTAATATGGGCACAAGCTATCCCACTTCTGATGTTAGATTTACTATCTAAAGTATTATTTAAATGTGAGAAAAAGCGATTTACTTATTAATTAACTTAAAATTTTGAATATTTAATTCCAAATAGGTCATGAATAAAACCACGAGGCAAGTGAAACACGTTATTATTTCAAATAAACACTAATTGCTATTATCTTTATCATGTAATGTACTTAATATTTTAACAATATAATATGTTTGTTATTTACTACAACAAACAAAACCAAATAACAAGAAATAATAAAATCAACATAAAAACATCATAATAGCACTGTTTAACAATAAATAGAAAGTAATGGAAAGATACGTAACTTACTTGACAGCTCGCCGACTCGTAACAGAATGAATGCTACGAGTTTTTTTTTTTTTTTTTTTGAAATGACTGTGTAGCTAGCTCCAAGTAAGCTTTCGCTACTTCACCGGGCGTTTGAGGTGAGATCAGAGTGCCCTCAACCTTTATAGACAACATCACCAAAGGGCCCCCAGGAAGGATGGACCTCGGCTTTGGGCGTTGCCTGTGTGCGCAAGGCTTGGAGAGACAGCAAACTCTCGTATTGCCTGATGGGCCGCGTATGCGTGCATGCAAGCCTGAAGGGCCAATCTGAGAAACAATGGCAAAAGCCTTTAGAGAGCAGCAACTCTCATCTTTTGCCTTATGGGCCGAAAGCTACGTTGCCAGAAGGGCCTATCCTGGGTGCAAGTCACCCGGGACCGCCGGGCGGTCACCAGTAATCGGAGCTAATCCTACTCTACGCACTCTATTCCGGTGGCGAGTGCGACGGGGTCGGACTATTCGGAGCCGAAGAGGGGTCGGGGCGGGAATGCTCCGAGTGACGGACCTTGTCTTTTATACAGATTCCCCTACCCACATCATGGGTGTGGCAACGTAAACAATGTTTGAAATAAACGTTACATTTAAATACTTTTAGTATTACAATAGCTTTTAATACAATTATTAATTATTACAGCAATGGTTTTTAAAGATTATAAATCATGACAATATTTTATACATTATAAAAATACTTTTTATAAATATTACGGAAATCATGACATTTCAACTGTCTTATTGAGCAAATCAAATTAGTTTTAAATAAAAATGGTAAACATTTATGAATAATAACTAATAATTATTACATTATAATTAATAATATCTATATTTATCACGTGCATGCAAGCCTGAAGGGCCAATCTGAGAATCAATGGCAAAAGCCTTTGGAGAGCAGCAACTCTCATCTTTTGCCTTATGGGCCGAAAGCTACGTTGCCAGAAGGGCCTATCCTGGGTGCAAGTCACCCGGGACCGCCGGGCGGTCACCAGTAATCGGAGCTAATCCTACTCTACGCACTCTGTTCCGGTGTCGAGTGCGACGGGGTCGGATAGTGGGATTTCTCCGGCTATTCGGAGCCGGAGAGAGGTCGGGGCGGGCTTGTGCGATGTCAATAGGATCATCGGGATCGTCAAGTACGTTCTCAGGACGTCTACGACGTAAGGTCGTATCGTGTAAGTTGGGGGAGTAAATAGCGGCTTGCACCACTAACGGATTGGGATGGCGTGCGGCATTCTCAAAGAAACGCTTGGAGGCGTTTTTGAGAAAGCCGCGGATGGACGGGAGATCTAAGTCACGGTGTAAGTCTGTCTGTCATGCGCAAGTACCGGTGATTGCCAGTGGCACGTCGAACGAACCGATTCTGCAAACGTTGCAGCCGTAGGATGTGGGAGGGCGCGATGTGGGAAAAGACTACGCCGGCGTAGGTCATGATAGGGCGGACGCAAAGCTTATAGAGTGTCAACTTATTTCTAAGAGACATCTTAGCATTGCCTATCATGGGATTGAGGCGGCCTAATACGAAGGCGGCAAGGTTGCGAACTTTGGTGATGTGGGGACCGAAGGTCATTGCTCTATCGAGTACGACTCCAAGGTATTTAGCCTTGGGTGCCCACTGAATGGGCTTTCCGTACAGCGATACTGACCCTAACGGGGGAAGTTCTGCTCCGGACATGGTGATTTTCTGACGTGTCACAGCGCGGCTATCCTTTGAGAAAAACACAGCTGTGCTTTTCTCCGGATTAACCTCGATGCGCCACCTCTTGAACCACATGCCGAGAGCGTCCACGGCGGACTGTTAACGGTTAACGATAACCGATTTTATGTGATGGGACGTGTAGAGGGCTGTGTCGTCGGCGAATAGTGCCACTTCTACATTTGGGGTCTTGGGGATATCGCTTGTGTACAGCGAGTATAGGAGGGGCAAGAGAACGGCGGCTTGCGGGACGCCGGCTCGAATGGGACGGGGGCTCGAGAGACATCCCTCTACTCTGTACCGAAAAGACCGATTCGACAAAAAGTCTCGTATGATGTGCACGAGACTGTCCGGCAGGCCCAAGTTGTCCAACTTGGAGATCAAGCCAGAATGCCAGACTTTGTCGAAGGCTTTCGCTACATCGAAGAAGAGTGCTCCCGTGGGGCGACCCCAGTTCCTTAGTTTGAGGATATGCTCCGTGAGGCGGTGCAATTGGTGATGACACGCGTGTTTGGCCCGGAAACCAAACTGCTCGTCAGGGATAAGACTTTTGGACTCTACATAGTCCTTAAGTCTTTTGAGCAAGATCCGTTCGTAGATCTTGCCTATGCAGCTCAAGAGGCTGATGGGTCGGTAGGAGGAGGGGTTCTTCAGGTCTTTGCCTGGTTTGCGGATACCGATTACAATTGCTTCTTTCCACGCGGCTGGAAAAGTGCAATTTGCAAGGCACGCATTGAAGATGCTCACGAGGAGGAGGAGGAGGGTTTCCGGGAGGCATTTGAGCACTCCGTTCGATATTCCGTCAGGGCCGGGCGCCTTTCGGGGTTTGAGACCGCGAACTGTTGTGAGGAAGTCCCTGTCGGTCTTTTTAAAAAAAACACGCACTTAAACCACACTTTTATTTCACTCAAAACCCAAAAATACACTTAATTAATTTGGCACTGTATCCCGACTTGTTGCTTTTTCGAGCTCCAGATACTAACTGAACTATAACTAAAATAAAGGAAGCCATGAGGCAAACAAAATGCTGACGAGGCTAGGAAACAGTAAAAATGCTTACTAAGTTTAGCCCTCGTATTATTATAGGGTATAACAGCCCCCCCTTTTGACGGAGCTTTATCTCGATTAAGATGAAGCGAAGTAAGATTGAGTCAGGGATGCAGTGTTTACATGATAGTTATGAAATAGTAATTAAGATTAAGATAAGAACTAGACTTAATATAATAGGTATGCTTACATTTCAGAAAACAGGAATTGTTATATAAATTCAAAATTTAAATGTTTATATTCCTATTAGAGTTATGGAAATCAACCCTATGTTTCTGTTGATAATATGTTAGAGATTTTACAGATTGTTTATCCTCATCAGAACTAGAGATATTAGACATCTCAATAGAGCTTGACATTTTTGATTTATTTCTTACAATCTTCTTATTATGGCATTGATTGAAAATTTGGATACAGCATCCGGAATTAGAATTACGATTTCTGAAACACTTATATAACTTATAAATAGAATATAGAAATAAACAAACAATTAAGATTTACGTGAATGTAGAATAATAAGTGCCATATTTTATGAAGTGAGATTCACTCTGAATGTTATTTATCTCTTCCTCTAAATCATCCAATTGATGAGATGCATATCTTAAATTATCTAAGTTTATCTTACTTAAGGATAACGGATGAAAATGGAATGGATGAAAATGGATGTGTATCTATATATGTATTTGTTATAAAATATAGTATCGTTGAGTTAGTATCCCATAACACAAGTCTCGAACTTACTTTGGGGCTAGCTCAATCTGTGTGATTTGTCCGTATATATTTATTTATAATTATAATTATTATAACGGTGACAAAGATGGTAAGGTTTTATTAAGTACCTCTCTATTACAGCAGTCGTCAGCCGTTATATCGAAACTTATATCCATAGAGGACTTAGTAATAAATGTAGAATAACTAGTAGGAATTAGTTGCATAGTTTTAGAATAACCTATACAATTATTAGTTAACTTAACTAATCCAGTACCAACAATAGAATTATCAGTTATGTCGTCATCACATTTTATTGTTAATTTATTAACACTGGATTGAACAAAAATCCATTTATTATTAAGTAGCTTCTGCCAAATATCTATATCTCCCTATAGTAGTTTCGAATTACATTGAGGTGGTAACGATAAGATGACTTCAGTCAACAGCCTTGACTCACAGCTTGGGCTTGCAATACAAGAGTACAGAGTTATTAATTCACATATAGTATATTCATCACTAACTTTCTTACATCTATCTAAGTTATCTAGCATAGCATAATGCATTCTGTTATCGCTTAAAGCAGTGTACACACTGGTAGGTTGAATAAGAGCGAATGTTTTCATGTGTGACTCATTATGAGGTGTAGGCAAGGGTATATTTTTATAGACAGTGTATCTGTCGTCACTTATTAAAGGGATTTGCAAAACAAAAACAATCTTATTATTATAGTAATAACAACTAAGTTGAGAAACATCTATAATAGAGTGGATGTTATTTATATTTAATTGCAGCGTTAAGTCTAAATGCTTCTTTATTTGGTTGCTATGCTTACTTAGTTCACTATAGAGACTTAAAGGACTTAACACACTAGGATGTAGAATATTAACCTTAGAAAATAGTATAGCGTTTAAGGTTGAATCTAGTACGTTAGATATAGCTAACAAGGAGCTTTCAATAAGATTTAGTAAGTTATTTATCTTAGACATATGATATAGTAAGTTATTTAGTTTAGTTGATTGAGATAAGATATCATTAATTATATGTATTTGGGAGTTTATTTTAACTTCGTTTTGATTTAGCTTAGTAATAGTAGAATTAAAATTATTTATAGTAGATTTTATAATATGTATATTATCTTTCATTAAGCGATAGATATCGGATTCACTCTTCCGACAAGATTCAATTGCAGCATCATATTTGCGTGCATCATCGGCATCTAGGGTGCCGAAAAAGAACTTTAATATTTCACCGCCGAACTCTAGGGACCTTTTGACCTTGGTTGGCGTTTGTTCTGAGACCATATGAGATAAGGATTGCAATTTAACATAATTAGACTGTATTAATATCTCTAAAGGGGCAGAGAAATCCTTGCAATCTATTAATTCTTGCGATTGGAGTTTTTCACAGAGATTTAGTAATTTATGTAACATATTTTCGATTTTATTAGAATAAGGGTTCAGTGACATAATATCGATATGAGTGACAATCTTCCAAAAATCGTTATAAAACCGTATATGCGTAGTAGGTTCAAAATAAATTCCAGGGCTATGAAGAATCGGAGTTATCTTCGAATCAGCGTGGCTTCCGTAGCAAAAAGCTCTGAAAATAATATACAATAGTAGGTATGATTTAAGATGAAGCAGGCTTAATTTCATTAGTATGATATTTTATGTGCTTGCGGCCTACTTGTAATGTTACATTACGTTTATTATGAACCTTAATGATTTTGTAAGGGCCCTTCCACACAGGGGATAGAGCCTTGCCCAGTCTGTGATGGCATTTCAGGTATACCATATCACCTGATTTATAAGAGATATCACGGGAAGTAGAATCATAATATTGTTTTGACTTTTCCTTGCTATTTATAATATTTTGAATGGCTTTTTCTCTGCTGAACCGCATTCTATATTGTAAAGCCCTAATATATTCATTATAAGTGGTATTATTACTAGTATCATATAAGGAATTTGGTATATAAGGTTTAAAACCGTATAACAACTCATGTGGAGTGAATGCAGTGGAACTATGTGGAGTTGTATTATAAGATAAAATTGCAGTAAATAAGTAACAATGCCAGTCATTCTGGTTTTCATTAACAAAGGATTTTAAGTATTCCTTAAGGGTAGAATGTGAGCGCTCCAGGGTGCCGTTAGTTTGGGGGTGGTAAGGCGAAGATAATAGAGATTTTATCTTACAAATTTCGGCTAACTGCTTAAATAAATCTGAGGTGAAACAAGTTCCTAAATCAGTGAGAATAGTTTTTGGGAAACCGAATAGAGACATAAAATGAACTAGATTTCTAGCGATTTCTTCACTAATAGCAGTTACCATAGGGTAGGCACTTGAAAATTTAGTGAGATCATCTTGAAGAGTGAGCATGAATTTAAATTTTTGGAAACCAGCTTCTGGTAATGGACCGACTATATCGAGAGCTAGGCGCTCAAATGGCCTAGTAGACGTAGAAGTAATCTCCATTGGAGCTTTGTTAGATTTTCGTAAGGGTTTATTTATTTGACATAGCTTACAATTTTTTACGTAGGTTTCAATGTCAGAGCGCATGCCTTTCCAATAATAGGCAGATTTAATTCGATTATACATCCGTGTTGAACCGGGGTGACCCGCAACCGTTGAGTCATGATTTTCTTTTAATATTTTAGGGACCTCAACAGGGGTTGGATAAATTAATTGATTTTTGTATATATGAATTTTAATATTAGTGTTATGGAAAATATAAGAAATAATGTTATATAATTTAGTATAAGGTATTTTTGAGAAAGGATCCGTGAAGTCTGGCATAGCAAGTTCAGTGACCTCAGGATTTTCGGTAATTATTTTATTTCTTAATTTAATTAATAAGTTGTATATATCTTTAAATTTTGTTTCTTCATAGTGATGAACTTTTGTGTAAAGGAAATAGTAAGTTCTATTCTTATTATTCACGGCTTGAATTGTACATAACTCGCGTTCGGAACTTAGTAAGTTAGCGGAATCTTCGAGCTGCGATAGTATCCCTGCGCAGTGGGGCAAAGAATAATCAAAGTCTAGAGAGACTGGACAAACGATTGATTTTATTTTATTTAAGGGTAAACTTTGACTTTGTTCTTCTATAATAGTATTAAGGGCTGGTATTTTATTAGTAAATTGCATTTTAAAATATTTTTCGTAAGATAAGTTATGTAAGTTATTTATATCAATTACATTTACGGGGCAACGAGATAATGCATCTGCGTTAGAGTTAAGGCGACCTTGTTTATATATTATTTCATAGTCATATTCTTCGAGTTTGAGACGCCAGCGAATGAGTCTACTGCCTGGGTCCTAATTATTGAATAGCCATACTAAGGGCCTGTGATCAGTAACGATCTTGAATTTACGCCCAAAAATATAGGGGCGGAATGTCTTAACAGCAAAAATAATAGCGAGGAGTTCTTTCTCCGTAGTAGAGTAATTTCCTTCGGCTTTATTAAGGGTTCGAGATGCGAAGGCTATAGGTTTATCTTTACCTATATCACCTTGAGATAGCACTGCTCCTATAGCATAACTCGAGGCATCTGTTGTAATTACAAACGGTTCAGAAAAATTAGGGTACTGTAGTAAAGGAGCTGTTGTAAGCTTATCTTTGAGAATTTGGAAAGCAGTGTCTTGTTCGGGGGTCCAGTTAAAAGATACATCTTTCTTTAAAAGAGACGTGAGAGGTTTAGTTAGTTTAGAGAAGTTCTCAATGAAACGGCGATAGTAGCCCACGAGGCCTAGAAAGGACTTTATTTGTTTAACATTCGTGGGAGTAGGGAAATCGGTGACGGCCTTGACTTTGTCGGGGTTAGGAGATACACCCTTATCGGTGATGATGTGGCCTAAATATGCAACTTCACGACGTAAAAACTCACACTTGTCGGGTTGCAGTTTTAAATTAAAGTTTCTTAATCTATCGAATATGAGTCTCAATTTTGTAATATGACTAGCGAGATCATGAGAGTAAATAATGCAGTCATCTAAGTACACATACGCGTGGAGACCTTGGAGACCTGATAGAGCTGTATTCATGAGTCTCTGGAACGTTGAAGGGGCGTTTTTCAACCCGAAGGGCATCCTAGTAAACTCATAATGCCCAGAACTACTTGAATTAGTATTTATTGAGAACCCAGTTTTAGCAGCATCTTTAGGGTTCATTTTGATCTGATGAAACCCACTTGATAAATCGAGGGTACTAAATACTTTGAATGACCTAATTGGTCGAGGATATCAGTGATGAGAGGCAGTGGATAACTTTCAGAAACCGTGACGTCATTGAGGCGGCGGTAGTCTATGACTATCCTCCATTTGCGTTTACCAGACGCATCTAATTTTTTGGGAACTACCCATACTGGGGCACTCCATGGTGAAACAGAGGGGCGAATGATATCTTGGTCAAGCATTTTACGAATTTGGGAATCTACTTCCTCCTTATGGCATTCAGGGAAGCGATAAGACTTGACATGGATTGGAGGTGCATTACCTGAATTAATAGAATGTTCCATTGCATTTGTATAAGACAGTGGTTCATCAGGGAGATGAAAAATATCAGTATATTGAGAGCAACATTCTAAGAGGGCTTTTTCCTCTTCAGAGTTTAGATGGGAGCAGCGTATGAGCTTTAATACCTTTTGAACACGATCAGATTTAGAACTAGAAATAGAATTAACAGTTTAGTACTCGTAGGTATTTAAGTCATAGTCAAGAGGTAGCACCTCTGCGTAATAATCTTTGATCATTACGTCAGAATCAGTAGTGTTCAGAACAGAAATGTTTATTCTTTTGTTAGGTTTGATAGAGACAATGAAATTCGCAATATAAACACCATTGCATAAGGTTTGATCTAGTACGAGACCCTCATTACATTGATAAGACTCGGGCGAGTAATTTGATATAGCACATTCAATAACAACCTCGGAACGGGCCGGGATAATATAAGTAGGTTGTATGTAGTTTATTTGTAAGTTATGCCCTTGTATGTTTAATAACTTAGAATCGTAATTAATGGTTGCTTTAAAATAACCTAGAAAATCACTACCTATGATGCCGTCATAGTCTAGCGACACGTCATCATTGACCACGTGGAATTTGTATTTAAAAGTATTAGAAGACAGTGTAAAATCCATTTCAAATGTACCTAAAGTTTCGCAACAGAATTCAGTGTTATTAACACCTCTTAATTTAACGATTTCGCGAGATAAGGGAGGTATAATGTTCATACTAGATTTTTTTATTAAACTTATTGAGGCACCGGAATCTACGAGAAGGCTTAAGAGTTTAGGAGAGTAGCTTGATTTTAAGAATATATGAGGCAGGGATATTTTCTTTATTTTTATATCTGTCTCATAAATAGGTATAGTGCCATTGACTTTATAAGATTTAGATATTTCATTTTTATTATAAGATTTAGTATAAGAGCTAGTAGAAGGTTTAGTAGGTTTCAGTAACTCGGACTGAGATGAGGATTAAGTAGGATTCAGCTGCGTGGGCTGAGATGTAGAATTAGTATAAGATTTAGTATAAGAGCTAGTATAAGGTTTAGTAGGACTCAGTAACTTGGACTGAGATATAGATTTAGTATGACTCAGTAGCTCGGACTGAGATGAAGATTTAGTAGGACTCAGCTGCTTGGGCTGAGATGAAGAGTTAATAGGACTCAGCTGCTTAGACTGAGATGTAGAATTAGTATAAGATTTAGTATAAGATACAGTGGGTATAGTCGTGCCATTTACGTCATTCGATTTCGGTAGACACGTGCCCGAAATCGGGATTAGTTTAACTGAGTGTCGGCGGGATCGAACCGCGACTCATTTGCATCACATATGTTTACCGTGCCAGTGGCGTTGCCACGAGGCGCCTGATAGTCACGTTGTGCATAGCTAGCGTTTCCTCGCTGCTGCATGTTATATTTACGCTTACGGCACTGGTCAATCGTGTAACCTAAGTTTTTACAATAATTACATGATTTCACATTAGAGTTAGTATTAGAAATAGTATTAGGATTTAAGTTATTGTTAGAGTTAGGATTAAAATGATACGTTTTTTTTTAAATTTAAGATAATTACTAGAAGGTTTATTTTTTAAGAAGCATTCAGAGGACGTGTGCCCTGACTTATTACATACAGAGCATTGTTTAGCATATTTATTTGAATTAGATCTAGATAAATTAACTATTTTCTCTTTCTCAATTGCGTGTTGTACTGCCTCATTTAATGTTGAGGGGTTCTTACACCGGACAACCGCAAATATTGAACTATTTAATCCTAGCATAAAAGTATTGAGAGCAAGGTCTTTCATGGCAACTATTCGACCAGGAAGTTCCTTAGTATCCTTGCAGCTGTAATGGACCTCGGAATGTATCCTAGCCAATATATACTCAATTCTGAGTGAATATTTAGTAACATCTTCACCGCTTAGTTGTTTACAATTCTGCAAATCTATTAATTAGTGCGTAGAATGCTTTTTCTCGCCAAAGGTATTTTTAAGGAATGATTTAAGCTCATCCCATGTTTCGAATCTCCTTAAACTACAGGCTGCTTGAGCCTTGCCTTCTAACTGGGATAAAATAAATTTACACAGAACACTTTCTTGTTCTTGAGCGGCTAGAGAAATAGCATTATCGCAGTTTGTTAAAAAGGCGGGAAGTAACTCTCTCTCACCATTAAAGGGTTTAATAAATTTTGATAAAAATGTTAGTGGGACCTTCTCAGATTTCTCGGAAGTAGAGGTCTTGCGACCATCTGACTCTGCTTTGAGCGACATCAGTGTAAAATATTAGGAAATAGTAAAATAAAGAAATGATATAGAAATTGTAAAGATAGAGTCAAATCACGAGTATAGGAAATAGTAATACACTCACAGAATCACGAAGATTACTTTCACTAGCATTCTGAACTCTGGATACACGATGCTGAAGAGTTCACGCCCTCACGGCGTGGGAACTGGAACACGCGGCAGTCACGTGGGCAGCCTATGCGTGGAGAGCACGTTGTGGTATCGTAGAGGTGTGCTCTTGATGATGAAGATGGTAGTGAGTTGGTACCGGGGCTGGAATCGGCCCCGGTACCAACTCACGAAATGAAATCTGGCGCGGGCTCAGGGTACACCTGAGGCTGATCGTCGACCTTGCGCAGGGATGATACAGTGATCTTGAGGTGCGGGCTCACGCTATAGAGCGGAGGCTGACCGTCGACCTTCAAAGGGTGTGGAGAACACGCAGCGCGGGCTCACGCTAAAGAGCGGAGGCTGACCGTCGACCTTGTGTATGGGGTGTGTCGGTGAGACACGTGGCGCGGGCTCACGCTGTAGGGCGGAGGCTGACCGTCGACCAGAGTGCGGCTGATGCAGGCTTGACCTTTGGGTCAAGTCTTACTGTCGATCAGAGACCGTGATGGGATCCTCGGGTTCTTGAAAGGACTTCAACGGAAGCCACTTACAACATCCCACTTCTGACACCAAAATTGTTGTGAGGAAGTCCCTGTCGGTCTTTTTAAAAAAAACACGCACTTCTTTTATTTCACTCAAAACCCAAAAATACACTTAATTAATTTGGCACTGTATCCCGACTTGTTGCTTTTTCGAGCTCCAGATACTAACTGAACTATAACTAAAATAAAGGAAGCCATGAGGCAAACAAAATGCTGACGAGGCTAGGAAACAGTAAAAATGCTTACTAAGTTTAGCCCTCGTATTATTATAGAACAGAACGATCGACTTCACTTCGTCAAGTGTCGTCGGGGCTAGGGGGGTGTTTGGTGGGATCGTACGAGAAGCGACGAAGCGATTCGCGTGCGATTCCACCTCGCGGAGGTAATCGGGGTCTACTGGCTCACGACTAGGAGAGCATTGGCTCTCCAGGCTGTCTGCTAAGCATTCAGCTTTTTCGTCATCATCGAAGGCGATGGAGCCGTCTGGGCGCGTGAGGGGAGGAGTGGACGAAACCGTATCGGTCTTGAGACTCTTGGCAATGCGCCAATACGCCACGTGGGAGGGCGTCATCTAAGCAAGGAGGTCGCCCCAGCGTTCATTCCTAATTTCCGCGATGCGTTCCTTGACTCGCCGTTGCAAGAAACGAAGTCGGGCTCGGGCCTCTTCTGTGTGGTAGTTGTCGTGTAGTCGTGAGGCGCGATTCTTTTCCCTCAGCAGTTCTCGCATATCCTCGGGCAGTTCCATTCTATGGCTGGGATCCATAGAGGGGACTTCGCGAGAGCATTCCTTGTAGGATGCCTGCAAGTGGCTGTTGAGGGAAGAGATTGCGAGGTCAGTCTCGTCAGTCGTGGTGATTTGGTCGGGGATTGCATC
Source organism: Elegia similella (assembly GCA_947532085.1). NCBI lineage: Eukaryota > Metazoa > Arthropoda > Insecta > Lepidoptera > Pyralidae > Elegia > Elegia similella. Next base: position 106,008 of record OX383931.1, read on the forward strand.
CAAGTGCGGTGTCGACTGTTTGATAACTTTTCCAAGTTTCTTCCAGTCGGTCACCGTCATTGTATGCTCTATACGTCCGTTGTCTGTCGGTCCTAGTTGCAGTACCACTGGTCTGTGGTCGGAAGATATGTCAGGGTGGACCTCTACTGAACACACCTGAAGGGTGATGTTCTTTAGGAGGGCAATGTCGAGAACGCTGGGGTTTTGTCCTTCTACGGTAGGGTAACGCGTGGGGGCTAATGTGGCAACAACGTCGAAATCTAGGTCACCCTCGTCATAGAGGTTCTCTAGAATTCTTCCGTTGGTCGAGTCCGTGACTGAGTGCCAACGAACTGACTTGCTGTTGAAATCTCCAGCCAAAATGGTGGAGTTTGTCAGCGAAAAGAGGATTTCGAGGTCGCTTCGGAGCAGCCTCTTTCTCTGGTAGATCTCGAGGCTATGTTGCTAGGCGCATGACCGGTCATGGCTATCCGGAGGAGGGAGCACTCGATGTTGACGAGATTCGGGGGGGGCTCTAATTGGGTGCAGTGAAGAGACCTTTTGTAATAGATTAAAGTACCGCCGCCTTCGGCATTTAATCTGTCATTACGGATGATGTTGTAGTTCGCGATGCGGGGGTTGCGGGTGTGGGCATTAAGCATGGTCTCTTGTGCGAGGAAAATGTCAACCTGATGGTTGATAAGAAACTCCTGGATGAGGGGTTTCTTTTGGTTGAAGGAGCCATTTACGTTGTAGTACGCAATGGTAAGGGACCGGGGTTTGTTTCTCAAATTGAGACTACCCATATTAGCGCGAGTAAAGGTGGGGGTGGGAATTTTCTAATCTATTGATTAGATCCCGGTATTGGAATACTATTGCCATTTTGGCAAGAGTGTTGCCGTTTGCTGCTAGTATAGCATGACCCATTTCGAGGATCTCTGAGAGGTCCTCACGCGTTTCGAGGATGGTGTCGAAAGCGGCTCCGAAGGTCAGAGCGTCCTGGTCCCGGCTAGCCGGAGGAGCGCTGTGGCGCATCAGAGGTGGGGGTCTGCTGGGGGGAGCCTTTGGGGCTTCTGAATGAGACACCGGCTGTCTCTGCTTCAGAGGGGGGAAGGCAGTTTGGCTGCTCATTAATGGAGGAGGAGGAGTGGTGGTGGTGGACGCCGGCGCCTGGGGGCACGATTTGTGCGTGTTTGGGGGGCGGCGTTTTTCAGGGATTTTGAGCCCCAGGCGTTCTTGTTCGCTCGGGGGGCTTTTGAGCAGCCCCGCCAGTTGGCGGCCTTCTTGCCCGCAGAGCACACAAGCCGCCTGCGACTCATTCTCCGCACTGCGGACTCTTTCGCAGTCCGCTGTGCCGTGGTCCCCTAAACACTTCACGCATCTGGGGCGAGCATGGCAATTACGGGCCGAGTGCCCGTAATATTGGCAGCGGTGGCATTGACCGACAATGCCACGCTTATGGGAAGCTTCGACCTTGAACTTGGTCAGTCCTGCGCAGGACTTGATATTAAAAATACGCTTGCCTTCGGGCGTATTATCGAGGATAATAAGAACCATTGGGTATGGGTACTTATTTTTCCCGTACATGCGGTGGACCTCCTGTACGGGAATCGATTGGGAGACTAGTGTCTCCTTGACGTACTCTGTAGACGTCGAAGTGGGGATGCCCTTGACGACCGCCCTAAGTTGGCGGTCCTCAGGGAGGCCGAATGAGTGCCAGGGGATTTGGCGCTCGTTAAGGAGGCGGGTCAGGGACCGGTATGCGTCCATCGCGGGGACGTTTATCTGAATATCACCGTTGCGGTCGGTGGAGGCGCGTGTGTACGCGATCTTTTGGACGTTGAGTGTCCTGGATATGGATTCCCACTGTTTGGGATTGCGGAGGACAATCATGGGGGGGGGGGCTTCTGCTTCTTCCCGGAAGCTTGGGTGGGCGTGGGCGTCGAGGATGACGACTTGGCGACTGGCGCGCCGTTGGAGGCTTTAAGAGCCTTGGGTGCGGGGAGGGTCTCCTTCTCAGAGGCCTTCGCCTTGCGCGAGCGCTTTGCGCCGGTGACGACGGTGTAGTCGTCGTCATCGGAGCATTGCGCACGCTCCGGTTCGGGCTCCTGTCCGGAGGGGGACGGGGTCTGCAGAGAGGCTGTCTCCGTCTCCATCTCTTCGGACTCGGGGACAGTCTCTAGCTGCTGGCTTGGGGGGGGAGAGGGCTGAGCAGATTGAGTGTCGGTCTCAATGTGGTCGTCTTCATAATAATAATCACTCTCCTCTACCGGGAGGGAGTCGAACCTATTGCGGTAGGCATTTTTATAGGCGGTCGCGGTCGCGATCGAGTAGGGGGAACCCGGAGTCGGAAGGACTACCGGGGTTTCAGGGATGTCGACTGCATTCGGGCAGTCGTCGGAGATGATCTCCGATCGGGGGATACCGCGGTTGACTTTCGCGCGGTACTTGCGCTGCGTTTTAAAGGCTGCAAAGGCCTTTTTCGTTGCAGAGTTTTGACTTAAGAACTCTTTAAAGAGTTCATAGTCGGGGGTGGTGGCGGCCATTACGAAGGCCGCATGGAGGGGATCGCGTAGGGAAACGTGGGCCCTAAATGACCTAACGTCTCTGAGGGGTGAACTCAGAGCCCTAACGCCCTATCCTCTGTTGGGTGGCGCAGAGGGAACCCTACCGCCCTACTTACAAACTACAAAGGAACCTGCCTACTGACCGCTGCCAACCTTGTTTGTGCAAGCGGGACGAACCTAGGTCTTAACTACCTAACCGATACTCTGGCTTGACGAGGGGAGACCCCAAGGCCAAGTGCTCCAGAGCCCGTCCTGTAGTTTGCCGTTACCCTGAGGGGGAAAGGCTAGCGCCAGGGTCAGAACTACGTAACTACGAGTAACCCGTATTGGCGTAGAACACCGCAACACGATCACTCGAAGCACGGGCTCGGCTAAAACCGAGGACTACTCCACAGACGCACAGTGTGCGAAGGTGGGCAAAACGCAGTAGGTACAGCAGAAACGCTTACGGTCAGTACTTGCCCTGAAAACGACAGACCGATCCGCGTATACGCCACGAAGCGCGTTCGAGAAAAGAACACGCGCGTTCTAACGAACACGTGCGTTCTTAAAAAGAACACGTGTGGCGTCGAAGCGTCGACAGGAACCTCGCCGCCCACAGGGTCCAAGTGGTCGACGAGCTGCAACTGGAACACAAGTCGGAATTAATGGGCTCGATCCCAGGGTACGCCTGGCCGAGCAATCGCACTGAGCGTTGGAGCCTGCGATTTCCGCACAGAGCCGACGGGGACAATTACCACGTGGCGATTAGATCACTTTGTGGGCAGAGTGCGATACGTGCCTTGCAGTCCACGAGCTCGGACGTGTAAATTGTTTTAGTAAACAAAATAAACAATTACCGCGCAATTGTGACCTAGATATTCATCTGTGCCACTAGTTCTCGTTGGTTATCAAATTACTTTTAGTGTAATGTTTTGGAGTGTCACTTGAACAATAAAAAAAAATGGACGGCAGTCCCTTAATCGGAGTGGGTTGACACCCCGCAGCCCGCCGCCCACCCCCGCCGCACGCGCTCCCGTGTCCCTGGAGGAAGGACAGCCAGAGATCGTGTCTACGGCCGAGATCCAGTCCTGGATGACCTCTATCGAACAGTGCCTTCAAGAAGTTTGCGCTATCTCTGCCGAAGGAAAGCTGAACTCGGACCAAAAATTAAAAATCAGCAATCTCTGCCGAAAGGTTGGTCATGGCACATCTCAGATGGCAGTACAATATCAGTCCTTGAAGCAAAAAGCCATCCAATCCCATATTACTATTCAAGCCCTTTAAGAAAAACACGATCTGTCGCAGCGCCTTCAAGACTTAAAAACGAGCATCGAAACAAAACCAGCTTCAGGAGTGTCCTCTTTTAGTGACATGGTAAAAAAGGGAGCCAACAATTTCATTCAGCCCCCTAAAGTGAGTGCCGTAGCGATCTACCCAACGGACAAGCAGAAAAGTAGTGAGGAGACTAAGAATTTAGTACAAAAAATTATAAGCCCTGTCCAGATGCAACTGCATGTACGAGGATTGAGGAAAACCAAAAATGGAGGAGTTATCATCAGCACCGAGAACAAGGCCGACGTTGAAAAACTGAAGCAGTCGGCGCAACTTAAGACCTCTGGGCTCACTGTGGATGAGCCGCATAAACGTAAGCCCAGAATTGTGATAATTGAAGTTCCATCGGCAATGCCGGAAACCGAAGTATTTTCCTGCATTTATACACAAAATTTAGCCGAGAAGTTACCGGGCTCAACTTTGGAAAGTTTTTTGGCATCTATCAAGTTAAGCCATAAATCTGGGAAAAAGAATACCGAGTCCTGTAATTTCGTGATCGAAGTTCCTGCGCACATACGAAGGGCTCTTATCACTAATGAAAGGGTGTTTGTGAACTGGTCTTCTTGTCCAGTGAGAGACTTCACTCTGGTGACCAGGTGCTTCAAGTGCCAGCAATATGGTCATGCGGCTAGAACATGCCGGGAGACGGGCAACACCTGCGGACACTGCGGTGTGGTAGGCCATGCCATGAAGGAATGCACGAAGAAAGGAGATCCCCCAAAATGCGCGACGTGCCTTCACTATAAGAAACCATGTGACCACAAAACAGGTGACCATACTTGTCCTCCTAAATTGATGGCCGAGAAAAGGTACATGAATTCTATTGATTATGACGGCGCCTAAGAGCGCCACTTATTAGATTATTTTAAAACTCTCTTAGTTTCTGTTTATTTTAAGTATTGATAAGGTAATTTCTGATTTAGACAATTTCTCTGTTTTAGAATCGAAAACTTGTGATGTAGAATGTTGCAAACAATATCTTTCCTCATTTACTAACCCATTGACCTTTATAACGCAAAATATTCAAAGTATTTATAAGAACTTTGACAATTTCAACGTTCTTTTACATAGGCTCGACTTTGAATGTGACATAATCGTGTTAACTGAATGTTTTTTACAAAATCGTAGTAATCTACCCCTCATGCAAGGTTTTAATAGTTTTAAAACTTCAGATAACTTAAATAAAAACGGCGGGATAGTAGTTTATACTAAAAATTCATTGAATGTCATGGTAGAAGAACCAATTATATTGGATTGTAATCGGCTACTCATTAAAATCGGTACAGATATCGCAATTTTAGCCATTTACCGTTCTCCGTCTCATACAAACACCAATATTTTTTCCATGTCATTAAACGAAACACTGCAAAAGTTATCCTCCTTCAAACATATAGTAATTATAGGAGACATTAACATTAATATTCGCCCGGAGAATAACGATTCAGATGCTTTGGAGTACCTAAACATATGTGCTTTCCACGGCTTACTCCCTGCACATACGTTTATCACGCGACCTAAAAGCGGTACTTGTTTAGACCATATCATGGTCAAAACTAACTTTAATTCACTAACATTAGTACCTAACTCAAGCATAACCGATCATAGAGCTGCCCTACTAACATTAAATCGTAAATTACCGAACATTTGTCAAACGCAAATTAAGACAAAATTAGATTACAAAAGACTCGAAGATTACTTATGCAACATAAATTTTGACCTAGTTTATAATACCGCTGATGTGAATACTTGTTTGTCGTTCTTGATACAAACTGTTCAACAAGCTATAATAAGTAGCACAACAAAAACATATTTGAATAATAAATATCGAAACATAAAGCCATGGATAACACCAGGGCTCATTCGTTGTATGAGACATAGAGATAAATTACACAAACTAGCAAACAATAATCCGGAAGATCTTGTATTACAGTTATCCTATAAAAGATATCGTAATTTTTGCAATAAACTTCTTAGGAAAATTAAGTGTATTTACGAAAAAAACGAACTATTAAAAGCCGGTGGCAACAATAGGCAAATATGGCAGACTATAAAACAAGTCACATATACTACAAAAAAGCATGAGTCATCTTCGAGTTTGTTACACGTGCACGCGTCACAGCTGACCTCTGCAAACATTGCAAATTCTTACTTTGTAAGTATAGGTAAAAAATTAGCAGAAAAAGTGAAAAGACAGTCACCTACATTGCCTTCAAGCCCAATACCCTGCTGCTCTCTCAATTCATTTGTGTTGCTAGACACGGATGAAGCCGAGGTGGAAGCAATTATTTCAAACTTGAGGGATAGCTGTGCCGCTGGATGGGATGACATATCTAATCATATTCTTAAACATTTAAAACACATCCTAGTCCGCCCATTAACACATATTTTTAAGAAATGCCTATCGGAGGGAATTTTTCCTAACTGTTTAAAAAAAGCCGTCGTAGTTCCTATTTATAAATCTGGTGACAAAGAGCAGGTTTCAAACTACAGACCTATTTCATTATTGCCCTCGATATCAAAGATTTTAGAGAAAATTATAAACGACAGGCTTGTGACTTATTTGGAAAAGTACAGTTTACTATCGGAAAGGCAGTTTGGTTTTAGGTCTAAGTTATCAACAGCGGATGCCGTTCACAGTCTAACCGACTATTTAGTAAAGGAACTCGATAGTGGCAGACAAACAATAGGAATATTCCTTGACCTTGCAAAAGCCTTCGACACTATTTCCATTCCCATTCTATTGCACAAGCTTGAAAACATTGGCATAAGAGGAAATGAGCTTAAACTGTTCGCAAACTATTTAGATGAACGCACCCAATGCGTCAAAATAGGCAATATTTATAGTTCTGACCTAAAAAATAGTTGTTTTGGAGTTCCCCAGGGAAGTATCTTAGGCCCGACCTTGTTTTTAATTTACATCAATGACCTGTGTAATTTAAATATAGAAGGAGGGAAAATAATTTCGTACGCCGACGATACAGCTCTTCTGTTCTCCGCTAACTCGGTTGAAGAAGTCTTTAAATATGCGCAACAGGGTTTTAATGCCGTAAACTATTGGCTTCAGCAACATCTTCTTACTTTAAACATAGCCAAGACTAATTTCATTCAGTTTTCCATGCGTCATTTGCACTCATCACATTCTCACATAAAAATATATGCACATCACTGTACAAACCCTACAACTAACATGTGTTATTGCCCTGACATTTCTATCACGGACAAAACAAAATATTTGGGTATTGTTATAGACAATACTCTTTCTTTCAAGCATCATATTCAAATCTTAAATGGCAGAATTCGTAAGTTAATATTTGTTTTCAAAAAACTACGCTCTATCGCGGACTCAAAAATAATCAAGCAAGTTTATTTTGCTTTATGTCAGTCACTATTAACTTACTGTATTACGTCATGGGGTGGCATTGCTAAAAGTTCACTACTAACTATTGAGAGAGCACAGCGAGCCATTCTTAAGGTTTCTACACATCGCCCTTTCCTTTTCCCCACAGACCTTTTATATAAATCCTGTAAGGTACTAACAGTTAGGCAACTGTTTATAGTAAGCACAATCCTTAAACAGCACGCCGCACTGCCATTCAGCACTCAATTTACTAACAAAAGACGGAAAGATATCGTTTGCTCAAATGAATTATGTCAAACAAAACACGCCTTCTCCTCACGATTTTTTCTATTCCTTGGTCCACTCCTCTACAAAAGACTTAATAAAAAACTAGGCTTTTATACGTTTACTTATACCGCAACTAAAAAAATACTACAACAAGCCCTATTAAATATGTCCTATGAAGAAACAGAGGAATTGCTAATAGTTTTAAAATAATATTATAGTTATAATATATTATTGTCTCAATATTGTATTATCTCATTATGTATAATTTAATTCTAAGTGTAATTGTTTATGGAGTCTCTAGTATTATTTAGTCTTATAACGCCTGAAATACAGGATGATTTTCATCCTAGCTCAGGCACCTTTAGTTCATATGTCCCTTAATGTATTTATAATGTATTGTAAAATGTGTTTATTATTTGAATAAAGAATTTATTATTATTATTATTATTAGAGTCTCCGACGACAGTGGGCCGAAACAACACAACACAAACGAACAGTAGTTCCAATAAATACAGTCTCACTGAGAGAGCGTGCCGCGACAACACGTCTGCTCGGATCGACTGCACAAACCGGAATCCACCACACATTCAAAAAGTGACACAAATACATATATTAGGCCATAGGAAATGGTTTGGAGACTATATGTAAAAAAACAAAATATTTAGCATTTTTGAAACCTCAAAACCTAGCGCTACCGAACTATAAAGGGCGTATGCACTCTGTACGAGCGTTCGAGATAGCACCGTATATGGTCCCAACGGAAGACCAGTGCTGGACTTAAACATCCAGCAAATGCTGAGTAGGGTCCATGTTTGGAGAACCTTATTGTTTTTACTCCAATTTATCCATAATATTTAGAGATGAAGTACTGTTATTGTAAAGTATTTTTGGTGTTTTTGTATGTTAGTCTGTAATTGGTTTCTCTAAATAAAGTAAATCTTATCTTAACTATACTTACGTGCTTTTTAAATGTTAGTTTGTAGTGTGGTGTGGTACTAGGGAGTATGTATATCGATAATTAGCTCTAGTTCGTTTCTCGTGCAGAGGATGGCCATCGCGATTCAGCGAGGGAACGCTGCCAGCGTATTGGGCACCTTTGCACGGGAAACAGAAAGAGCGGGTTTTTAAATATTTGACGCAATATTTTTATTTATTTTTTTATTAACTTGTAATACTAATAATAATTTTATGTGATTAAATAAATATCAATAATATAAAAATAATGTTTATTCTATTGTCGTCGTAGATTGGAATGTAACAATGCTCCCTATATGGAACCGTTCAATAAATAATTATTATCTCTCTTGTGTGTCACGGGATGATATCATCCATTGGAATTTTAGGTAGAGTAGGGTACCTATTCCTTTGATGTATAACGGATAAATAATATTAATATTTTGTTTTCATTTAAAGAGGACCGCCTAACAATAACAATCGTTAACCACACACGGAGTAAGTGACTCATAGCTGTTAGTTAATAGTATATAAGGTTTGTTTAATACTTCAATAAAGCAGTATGTAACCAGCACTTAACTCGATTCATTTTGTCTCCGAGTTCCCACATCGCATGGCGACTCTGCCAGCTCGCGTCGGGTTTCTCGCGCTCGAGATGGTTTCGTTCCGTATATGGCGTGTATTGAGTAAAGGCGAATACTATGGGGAGCCATCATACAGTTCCTAGCCCACCGGCGACCAGTTCACACAGTGATATTTATACACAATTGGGAAAGAGTAACGTGATTGAACAAAATTATTTAATTCAGGGAATTATAAATATAACTTTGTACCTGTGTATCTTGGTAATTGCGGGACTTCTTATCAGTGTCTTTATCGTGATACGATACGTCAACAACTGCATAGATAAAAGAATACAAAGACGTGCGCAATGTGAAATCGTCAGGCAGAAGCTATCTCGAGTACATATAACAAAATATAGGTATAGAATGCGTTCATATATTGCTGCAGTTGAAGAAGAGGTGAAATTGTTTTGCGAAAGCTACAACGTGAGTTGCCAAGGAATAACAATAAATAAACAAGAAGGAAGAACGACTATTGCAGCTTATATAGAAGGAAGACAAGGACATTTCCGATTTTCCCCCCCGAGAACATGAAAGATAGTATACGCGCATCACTATCAAACCTTAGGTACCAAAGGAATAGGAACATTAGATCTGGTTTATAACGGGAAGTTAATTTGGATCTGGAAAATTGAGTGGGAAAGAGACAACGTATATGAACAATGGTAAACTGTGGTGAATAAAATAAAAGTTACGTGGTTTCAATTGTGTTAGTGTAATGGTTTAACCTAAGAAGTATATCAACGTGTATTTAATGTAAGTACTACAACTAGCCAATATAACCAACATGATTGATTAAACATTCGACTAGCTCCGTGGCGCAGCGGTCAACACGCCAGCCTGCAACACGGAGTGACCGGGTTCGATCCCCGGCCAGGTCAAGATGGAAAATGATCTTTTTCAGATTGGCCTGGGTCTTGGATGTGTATCTATATATGTATTTGTTATAAAATATTGTATCGTTGAGTTAGTATCCCATAACACAAGTCTCGAACTTACTTTGGGGCTAGCTCAATCTGTGTAATTTGTCCGTATATATTTATTATTATTTATTATAACCTAGTAATAAGATTAATTATATAATATTATAACTTATGGTAAATATAGAAACATTAATAAATGAGTTAAAACAAATAAGAACATATCTGATAAAGATAGGACCAAAAAGGCGAATTACTCAGAACTTAGATGAAAAAATTAAGCAAGTAGAAGAATTTTTTTTGGATTATTCTGCTGAACTAGAGAATTTTAGTGTTCAAATAAAAGCAGGAATTATCAAAGCAGACGAAATAACAATTTTCGATAGTTTAAGAGATAAATATATAAGTTTATATAATCAAGTTATATACCTGTTTTTTTTTTAATTAACCTATATTGTCCCACTGCTGGGCAAAGGTCTCCCCCATTTCCCTCCAGTAATTCCTATCCTGAGCCATCTCTGACCACTTTGTATTAAACTTCCGCATATCATCACTCCATCGCATTCGCGGTCTACCTCTATTTCGTTTCCCTCCTTCTGGATACCACTTCGTGGCAACATGGGCCCAGCGATCCGGGTGCATACGGCAAACATGACCCGCCCAATCCCATTTTAACCTTGCGGCTTTGCGTCCCACATCGACTATACATGTCTTTGAGCGAAGTGTAGTATTACGGATTCTGTCCAACCTTGTGACTCCTAGGACACTTCGCTCCATCGCCCTCTGGCAAATCTTGAGTCTGGACTTAATGGCTTCCGGCAATGCCCATGTTTGAGCTCCATAGGTTAGGACGGGCAAGATACACATGCCGATGATATATATATCATATGATATATCTGTTTAATAAAGAAAAATCAGACATGGAGACTTTTAGCCTTAAAACAGCTTTAGGTTTAATACCAGTAATGACGAATGATGAGAAAGCCATCGAACAATTAATAGATAATATTGAATATTATGGTTCAGTTTTAACTAAAACAGAATGTCAACAAAACTTGATTAAATTTGTTTCAAAAAGTAGGCTATCTCAAGTAGCGAAATTGAAATTAAAACAGGAATATTCAACTGTTGCTTCTTTACTAGACGACATAATAATAATAGTTAAAAGTAAAAATAAAAGACAAAATAATGTTAGTATTTCAGAATTTGGACAAGAGTTATCAGAACTCTTTGTTAATCTTACAATTTCTCAATCCAATGGCAATATCGACAGTTATAAGACTTTAAGACAGATTAATGAAAAAATGGCTATTTAGAAGTTTGCTTATGGCTTGAGAAATCGTCGAATAAGCACTATAATTGCTGCCAGAAACTTTGAATCTCTTAAAGACGCTATACAAGCCGCAGTAGATGAGGAAACAACTACAGCAACACCGGAAGGAATTGGTATGTACTATCGTAATTATTATTTTATACTGATAATTATTTGTGCCTCTTACACATTCCTTGAAGCGATGTACCTTTTAAACGTGTGCCGTTACACAATTTTGGTGGATTTAAATTTCTTAGTAAAACAGGCACGCTGACTTTTAATTTGATAATATGTGCCGGAAGACCAAGTGCAGGCAAAGAATTCAAAAACACAACGGGATGCGTTGTTGCAGCTTCGTATTAATCGACAATCAACACTGTTAAAGTGACTCAATTTATGATCCTTCAACACGCTACATCATAATATTATTTATTTCTTTCTTCTTCTTGGTTTTCGTCAACGCTAAGTAAATGTCTCAAACTCGCGAGCGTCAATCAGCAGCTAACCTTTCTTCCCTTTGCATAACTATTTCCGACGACAAAAATTCAGCATAATGTTCTCGGCTCTCAGCTAAACGTACCTCATGTTCTTCTTCAGTTTCTTGAGAACTTGCCTCATTCGTTAAAAGTCTCTCGAATACTGAGAAAGACTTGTTTTCTTTCGCCTACGCATTAAATTCTAGTCCCAATAATGTTTGGATCAAGAATTGTTAAGGAGTATATTGATTATGTATTTGTTGACTGCTCCCCTGCATAACCGGGTAGGCTACTGCAATCTCAAACGTTACGTAAACCACAAAATAACGTGGGCCCGAAGACATCTATTTAGGACGGTACCTACATTAAAGAGGGATTTTTATACACATAGATTTAAAAAAATGGCGTTACACTGTATTAATCTTTACCGTCTTCACCGCGTGAAGATACTCCCAGCTTATGTCATTATTGTTTTGCATTGTTTTTTTGGAAGCAAGTTGGCTATAGGTTCAAATACCATTAAAGGGTCAAGCAAATATTTTCATGTAATTTAAAAAAAAATAATGATGCTAGTGAAGTACATTACTAATATTACTTCCATGCTGGTTTGGGAGAAAAGAAATAACCGTAGAATGTTTTTTTTTTTTTTTTTTTTTACTAAATATTGAATTAGGCATTTGTCTCCCATCTCACCTGATGGTAAGTGACGATGAAGACGAGGATGTTACATGCCTATCCAAGAGATACCCATTTATTCTACTTTTGAATGTCCCGGGACTGTACTTGTTTGGGAATATAGACGCAGGCAGTTCATTCCACACCTTAGCTACTCGAACCAAAAAGGAACTGTCAAAGCGTTTAGTTCGACTCTTTGGTATTCCAACGATAAAAGGGTGAAATTTCTGTCTGCGCCTTGTAGTCCGATGGAGGAATGGTGAGGGTTCAACTAGCTCAAAGAGCTCCTTCGCACACTCTCCAAAATGGATCCTATAAAATACCGATAGACAAGCGACTTTACGGCGATGCTCCAGGGATTGCAATTTCCTATTTGAGACCACGTCGTTGTTTATGAGCCTGCGGGCTCTTCGGTCAACAGAGTCCAATGCTTCAAGCTGGTATTTCGCTGAGCCATCCCAAAGGTGACTGCAGTACTCCATGCAAGAGCGAACCTGGGCTGTATAGAGATTGAGCAGCCGTTCAGAGCTGAAGTACCGCCGAACCTTTGAGATGGTACCCAACTTCTTGGAAGCAGTTAGTGCCATTGACTCAATCTGTTGGCCGAAGCTTAGTTTGGACGTGACTGTCATGCCTAAAAGCCCAAGGTGGTCAACTAACGGTAAGGAAACACCCTGGAAAGTGGGTGCAAGTGGGAAAGCACTCTTTTTTGCAGAAAATAGACACGCCTGTGTTTTGGACGGGTTAAACTTAACAAGATTGGCGTCTCCCCAATCGGACACCCTCTGTAATTTCGAGTTAACCCGTTCAATCATAGACTCTCTCAGAGACTGGACTTCTTGTGGACTTGCACTGGCACTGGACGTATAACTCTCTACAACGGTGCTGTCATCAGCATAACCAATAATGCCAGACATAAGGAGGTCATTAATGTGCAGCAGGAACAAGGTTGCAGAGAGAACAGATCCCTGAGGTACCCCGGCATTAATAGCCATTAGGTCGGAAGAGCAGCCATCCATAACCACTCGAATGGACCGTTCCCTCAGGAAATCGGATATCCAGTTGCAAAGGTCCTTAGGTAAACCATACGCTGGAAGCTTACTGAGGATAGCTTCGTGCCAGACCCGGTCAAAAGCCTTGGATATATCTAGTGAGACGGCAATTGCCTCACCGTGACCCTCCAAGGCTTCGCTCCATAGTGAGTGGCATATACCAGTAGGTCACCGGTTGAGCGACCCTTGCGAAAACCATATTGGTTGTCACTAAGGAGCTCGTTGGTTTCCAGGTATGCCAGGAGACGATTGTTCAATACACGCTCCATAATCTTGCACAATATGGAGGTGATCGCAACAGGTCGATAATTGGCCGGGTCGGAGCGACTTCCCTTTTTAGGTACTGGTTGTACATTGGCAAGCTTCCAGGATCTTGGGACCTTGCCAGTCTCTAGAGAAAGTCTATAGAGGCGTGTCAGTACAGGGGACAACTCAGGTGCGCAGCGCTTCAGAACCACTGCTGGAATACCATCGGGTCCACTAGCCTTATTCACGTCTAGGTTTAGCATGCATTTAAGTACCTCTTTTTGGTGGATTTGAGCGGCCCGCATCTTGGGGCCGAACGAAGGTAACTGAGGTGGGCTTTTATTGCTACTATCTAGACGCGAATTGTCTGCAAATAGATTGGCAAACAAGTCTGCTTTCTCTTTTGCACCATGGGCCAGAGAACCGTCAGGTTTCTGCAATGGTGGCAGCGATGGGCGACAGAAGTTCATCTCCACTGACTTGGCTAGAGACCAGAAGGCTTTACTTCCTGAGGGACAGGAAGCTATCTTGTCTCCAATACGGCCAACGTGGTCGAAACGAGCTTTTCTGAACACCTTTTTGCAGAACTTGGCAGCAGCGTTATACACTCTCTTCCTGTCTTGGAGATCATCAGCTTTGATTCTGCGGGCATCAGCCCAGGACAAGTATGCTTCCCGCTTACGCCTTTCGGCTAAGAGGCACTGAGCATTGAACCATGGGCGAGCTTTGGTTTCAAGGGATACGTCAGCAAAAGGAATAAAATACTCCATTGCCTTACATATCACACTTGAGACAGCTTCAGCGCAGCATGATGGATCCCTAGAAGAGAAGCAAACCCGCCGCCAAGGATAAGATGCGAAAAAATGTCGCATCTCATCCCAATCTGCCGACTTGTATCGCCATACTCGCCTGGTGCCTTTGGGGCTGGTGTCAGGAAGCGAGTAGTGTGATACAGATTTCACCACACAGTGATCCGATGTCCCGAGCGGTGGTGATACGGACACCGAATGCCTGTCAGGATCGGTTGTCAGCAGAAGGTCCAGGCAATACGCAGTGTGGCCAGCAACGTCAGGAATGCGCGTCGACTCGTTGACAAGTTGGGAGAGACCGTAAGTTAATGCAAACTTATAGGTTTCTCTCCCAGCATGGTCGGTGTCCTGGTACGGGTACAGCCACTCTCCGTGGTGGGCGTTAAAATCCCCCAGAAATACCAACTGCGCAGATGGAAAACGTTGCTGGACCTTATCTGCAGCATCGCTGAGATATTCCATGAGCCGAGTTGTCTCAGAGTCTCCGCTATGCGAACGGTAGACACTGGCGTAAACAATATGATCAAGGCCAGTATCTACATGAACCCACAAAACGGAGAAATGCGGAACTTCCAAGTCATGGAGACGCCGACAACAGATCTCATCCCTGACATACATGCACACGCCCGCGTGGGGGTGGAATTTGGCCTCCAGGACATAGCCTGGGTAATACAGGTATGACAGGTCTGACGGATTACTGATCTGCGTCTCGGTCAGAAATAGCAAGGCCGGCTTGGCAGTCTCGAGGTGGTAATGGACTGCATCAAGATTGGAATGTATCCCCCTAATGTTACAGAAATCGACTAAAAGCTTAGGGGGCTCGGCCGGAGAGCGCTTGCTATGTTGGTTGTAATTTGGATTTTAAACCTTCAAAAGCGGAATTTTGCCCTCCCCAGAATACGTAGGGCAGCCTGAGCATTGTTGCCCAGGGAGGGATTCTCCTGCGCATGATCGCAGTTACCAGCTGCTTCTCTTCCCATGCAGATCGTAAAAACCGATCGAGGGAATGGGCAAATCTGATGAATCATATTAATAGGTGATGTGGCTAGCAACCCATCATTATTTTGATTCCATTTTCAACCTAACGCCCATTAACATGCTAAACGTGACTTTTAGGTCTTAAAGCCCCAGGCTCTGTCTACCCCTCAAGGGAAAAACACGTGATACTAATATATATATATATATTAATTTCCTCCAGTAATGCCACATAAACTTTTCAGAGTTAATATTTACTTTTCGTCATAAGAGAAAGCAGACTGACGATGATCATTTTATTAAGACTGAAGTTAGTGAACTGCGCAAAGAAATGGCTAAAATGATGTCCCTACTTACCTTTTTTACAAATAAAATGAACGAAGATGTTAGTGATATCAAGCAGCAAATGGGTGAAATTAAAGCTGTGACAGATAATTTAACTTTGAAACAGGCCTCAATAAAATCAGATCTTACAGATTTAATTCGAAAACATGAACAAACCGAAAGCAAGCTCAAAGTACTTGAAGAAAACTTGAACCAACTAAAAAATACAACAACAGCTTCTTCTACAAGTCACAGCTTAGACTCACAAGAAGACATTTTATTAGAATTACAAGAAAGAAGTAAGAGAAGTAAGAATATTATTATAACTGGCATTAATGAAACTACTTCAACGTCCGTGGCAGAAAGACAAGAAGCAGATATGCAAGAAATATCTCATCTACTTCAAACTATAGATGTCAGTCAAAATAAAGTGGTAAAAGCATATCGGCTAGGGAAATATAAACCAAACAAAAGTAGACCCTTAAAAGTCTGTCTGAATTCAGAACATTCGGCAAAATTTATTTTAAAAAATAAAAATAATATCAAAAATAACATAATGAAAATTTACTCCGATCAAACACCGAAACAAGCCACGTTCTTAAAAAATCTTAAAGAGGAACTAAAACGAAGCACGGATACTGGAGAGAAAAACATAGGCATAAAGTATATAATTAAAGGGTACCGAAAATTATTGATTTAAACCAAAAAAACTAATGACAGAATCTACAATATCATGACAAACATTATGTACCGACAAACGAGTAACCTATGAAATTACAAGCAATTACAAAGATATAACTGTAACAAAAAAATCATTAAAAGTGTTTTATGCCAATACAAGGAGCATTATGAAGAATGGCAAGTTTGACGAACTAAGGCTTATCATACAATCATTCCAAGCTCACATCGGAATAATAATCTTGACTGAAACCTGGATCAAGTCAGATGATGATGCAAGAATACTTCAGTTACTGGCTATACCTACTATTATAACTATAGACAAAGTAAAGGTGGCGGCGTATCGATCTTTGCCAGTGACAATCTTAAACACAGTCTCGTCGAAGAACTCACTATTGATGACATGCACTTCCTTAAGATCCATGTCAGCAAATACTCACTCGATATTGAAGCCGTATGCAGACAGCCTGTTGAAAAAAACACCAATACCTTTCTAGAAACGTACACACATTTTTTAAATAAAAATAACAGAGCACTTATACTAGGAGACTTTAACTTCAACTTATTGAGTACAAAATTGCCAGTAATTAAGTACAAGGATTGTGTTAAAGAGAATGGATATAAAATCATCAACAAAGTCGCAAAAAGTCACTATACACTAGGGTGGAGCGTCAAATATTTTTTTTAATTTTCGAAATTGAATAGCTCTAGAATGTTGCACAGCACTCCCAATGACACATAAAAAATAATGAAAAAAATATTGGAACCCAATTTTAGCCCTCTACTGCAACTTGAAGATTATAAAAAATCTTTAAATCGAGTCATATATCGAACATCATAAACAAGAAATAAACAATTATTTTATTACTATTGTGGCTCATTATACCCTTTATAATACATATTTTTAAAAAAATGGTCCATATACCGGAACACCAAGTAATGTTAATAATACGCCAAAATGAAGAAAATAAACAAAAATAGCGTATCTTTTAAAGTTGAGTTGTTTACTTTCGATGTATTATTTTTCATGACCTGTTTCTATTATATTAGACAATTACTGTTGTTTGTAAGAACCAGTTCGTTTTGAGTTGTGACTTTAAAATTATATCAATATAATTTGGAAAAGAATTTTAGATACGAAACAGATTATTCCATTTTAGGATCACCTTCTTTGATTAGTAAATTAGTGCTTCCCACTACAGCCACATTGAAGCATATTATGTTTGTGAGAAATGTTTTGTTTATTTTTCGTGTGTGTAAGTGGCCAACACTGGTGTCAGATTTTTTTAAGCTGCATAAAGGCATCTGACATAACTTTTGAGAAATAAAGAAAAAAAAAATATGGCAAACAGCCTTCTTTCTCCGAAGTTTTCGATATAGTAACAAATGATATTATTGAAGTGTGGACCACGGCATCATTACCAACTGTTACCACACAACGCGTAAAACAAATGTTAAAAGTAATTATGGTAAATACTAAAATTTTTTACGCTATTCAAAATCCAAGCAAACTGAAAACTTTGCAACGAAGTTACTAAAATGGAAACAAAAACGTGCCACAGAATAGTTTGATATCTGTAGCTGCAAATGCACTGATCTGTATTTGTCCTCGCGAAAAGAAGGAACCTGTTAATTAAAGGGCTCTTCTATATGATCAGAGACATGAGAGAAAGTTGGCAATTGGTAGCCTAGATCTCATAGAGGCGAAAAAACTTGAAAAGAAATTTGCAAGGTCGTTAAATTCTCATCTAGCAACGACAGGGCAAGCGAAAAAGTTTGAAGAGAAAACTACTTCAATTTCTTCGCGTTCTGCAAGATGCTGCACTCCTGATCTCGTCATACCTCAGCCAAAGACAATATAATATAGCTTTAGCCGAGTACTTCGAAGACTCTTGATTATAAAGCGTCGATATTACCGCTTCTAAATCAGAGAAACAGGCTATCTCTGCCTACCTTAGCCACAGTTTGTGACCGTTATGGCACCTCTGATCGGTCGGCTGCAACCGTTGCTAGTGCAGTATTGCAAGACGTCGGTTTGATTACTTCGGAAGATGCAGAGAAAGTTATAGATCGAAGCAAAGTTCGAAGAGCTAGAAAACGATAACGTATGAGAACCAAAGTCTAGAGTGTTATTCTGAAATTAGTGGCATCTACTTAGATGGAAGAAAGGACAAAACACTTGTGTTTCAAAAGCGAGGTAAACGATTACATAAAACAACTTCTATAAAAGAACACATATTTTTTAATAACGGAGCCACGATTACTCTATCTAGGCCATCTAACTACGTTGTGTGGTACAGGAAAAGCTATAGCGGAATATCAGTGACTATGAATTGGAAGACCTGCTTGCATCAGACTCCCATATTACTAGTATAGTATGAGACTCCCATATTAGGAGTTGCCAGATTACTATTATTGTTGCCACACACAAGCGTAAGAGCGATGCGATTATAGTAGCTGGCGAAAAATAATTTTATAGCATACAAAAAAAAATCGTGATTCACGGAATTGCTCACGATTTTGCCACTTTTTGTCTTTTAATTTCATGTTTAAATTTTCATGTTTTTCCTAAATAAAGATATTAATTTAAAAGTTGAGGGTTATATTGTAACCTAAATGCTATAATACACCGTGTATCTTTGCACTCTTGCCATATTCACAGAACTAATAGTACGAAGCATTACCTATTATTTTCGATAAATAAGTGAATCCCCTAAATAAAGCACACCAAGTTATCAGTAAAATTTTATTTACGGTACACATGGGAGTAAACCAATTTTTTAGAGCGCATTCAACAGGCGCAATAGGAATAAACCGAGTGGGCGTGGCCGGGCGTGCCAATTAATAATTTTGATTTCAGATTTTCCTTCCTACTTTACGGGCTTAGGACCGACAAAAATGCCTAATTATTATTATTATCTTTAATTTTTCATTGCTTTGAAGATTTGAAAAGTTAGAGAAACTGTTGAAATTTTTATTATGAATAAATTAGTTATTTTTGGCGTAGTTAAAAAGCTGAAATCATTTTATTTACAATTGATTTAGGCATTTTTAAAGTTTATTTACAAAATCTACTTACAAATTTACGTTTTGCGTAGCAAGTGTTCAAAATGTCCTCCATTCTCATGACGGCACAGTCTAGCACGGCGCAGCGAATTTTGCTTGAGTTGTCGCAACACATAAGCGACTTGTTTCACCGTTTCGAATGCCAAAATAATCCTCTCACGTAACACTTCTACACTGTCTATCTCCTCTTCGTACACCAAACGTTTTACATCACTCCATAAATAAAAGTCCAACGGGGTTAGGTCCGGGGACCGAGCTGGCCATGCTACTGGGCCTCCACGCCCAATCCACTTGTCACCAAATGTAACGTTTTAGTAGTCACGAACTTGGCGTCCATAATGCGGAGGAGCGCCATCATGTTGGTAATACAGATTTTGGTGTAAGTTGAGGGGTATGTCATCAAGCATTTCGTCTATGACGTGCTGCAGCAACTCCAAATACGTTAAACTGGTGAGATAGCCGTCGATGAAGTAAGGGCCGAGCAAATACCCGTCAATTATGCCAGCCCACACGTTCAGACTTAAACGATGTTGAAACGAGTGTCGTTTAGTTTTTCTAGGGTTCTGATCACGATGAGTCCACCAGTGCTCGTTACGGATATTAAAAATTCCAACTCTCGTAAATAACGATTCGTCAGTCCACAAGATGTTGACATGTTGATGCCACAGCAGCCAGCGACAAAATTCAATCCGTGCAGCGTTATCTTGAGGGAGCAAATCTTGAGCATGGATTGGGACGTCAAACTGGCGATGGTCTTGTAGTCTTTGCGTGGCACTAAGCATCACCTGACGGGACGGCCTTGGTCGATTGGGAAACATTTCTACTGCTCGTCGCAAGCTGTCACCACTTATTGCGTACAAGCGAACCATTTCCACTAATTCGTTATTGGAATACGCGTCAGTCATTTTTACGTGACACTCACTACTTTTCGCGAGACGACAAGAAGCGACACGCACGTCCGTTAAGGTCAGCAGTTACGATTATATATATATATACGGACATTAAAACGAAAAATTTTAGGTCATGATTTTTTTAACGATTTGTGTTCAGAATCAGTAATAGAGTTACCTCAGTAAATATGGCAAGGATGCAAAGATACACGGTGTATAATAGAAATTTGGTTTTTGTAACATTCTGTACATGTTTAAAGATATACCTAATTACATATTTTTTCCTAAGTTTGAGCTAAGGTAGAGGGCTAAAAGATGTGTAAACAAATAATAACAAAAATATATTTAAATATAACTAAGCCATATGCAAAATTCTGCAGTTATTCAAAATCGATACGATGACTTTTTTTTTTCTCCATACATTGACGCTCCACCCTACTGTACACGCCACGAAGGTGAGAGAA
The DNA here is from genome assembly GCA_947532085.1 of Elegia similella. Taxonomy (NCBI): domain Eukaryota; kingdom Metazoa; phylum Arthropoda; class Insecta; order Lepidoptera; family Pyralidae; genus Elegia; species Elegia similella. The sequence continues at coordinate 126,957 of OX383931.1, forward strand.
AAACTATTCCAGATCATGTATGCACTAATTTGCGTGAAAACAATTTCCATCTTTGCTTATCTGATTCTTCGATGTCCGATCACAAGCAAATATAATGCGAAGTAAACCAGTTTCAACCTGAACCCAGGAAGAAAGTTAAGTATGATGCTATTGATTACGACACACTGTACAAATCATTTTCCGAAAATACGTCGAAAAATGTTGAATCTGATTATACAGTACTGGAGCAAAAACTAAAAGAATGTATTAATAATTGTAAAATATCAAAGATTAAAATATCCAACCATCCAAAACAAGATTGGATAAATAAAGACATATTAAAAGAAATTAACTCAAGAAATACATTATATCATAATTATAAATTAAATCCAAAGGATGAAAACCTAACTAAAGCATTTACAAAGAAGAAAAATTAAGTAGCAGAAACTATACAAGACACTAAGAGAAAATATTATCACAGAGCATTTGAAGATTGTAAGAAAAAACCAGCAAAAATGTGGAATTTGATTAATAGTCTTACACAAAATAAATCAAGTAACTTATCTGTGCCCTACAAGATCCAAACCGCAGAAGGAAAACATACTACAGATGAAAAAGAAATCTGCGAGGAATTTAATACATTCTTTTCAACTATTGGCAGCATGCTGGCTAGTCGAATTACTAATGCCACAAATATAAACAACTCATCTACTACTTTCAAAGCCAGTAACACTTACACGTTAAAAAATTTCACTTCAGCTACTACAGAGGAAATAAACAAGATAATAAATAATTTAAAATTAAACACCAGTTCTGGGCTTGACGGTATTAGCACAAAAAGCATAAAATGTCTAAAAGAACTATTCATACATGAACTTACCGATTGTATTAACAAATGTCTTGAATTAGGTGTATTCCCTGATAGTCTAAAAATTGCAAAAGTTACGCAAATTTTCAAATCCGGAAGCAAATTAGATGTAAATAACTATCGCCCAATATCGGTACTGCCAAAAGTGTCAAAGATTTTCGAGAGAGTGCTTTACGATAGGCTGGAAAAATTCTTGGCTTCACAAAATTTTCTCTACAAACAACAGTATGGTTTTCGCGGCAAATCAAACACCACTAGTACTACAATTGATCTTGTAACTAAAATTAAAATGAATATTGATGCAAAGAAAATAGTATTAGGCATATTTATCGACCTCAAAAAGGCCTTTGACACTATAAGTCACGATATTTTACTCCAAAAATTGCGGAATATTAGTATTGCGGGAAAGGCATATGACATGTTTAAATCATATTTGACAAATAGGTTTCAAATAGTGAAAATTGGTATGACACAGAGTACTCCAAAGCCGATCACTTGTGGCGTCCCTCAGGGATCCATTATGGGACCATTGTTATTCTTAATTTACATAAACTGCATACATAAAATCGGCCTAAAAGGTAAGTCACAATGTATGCCGATGACACTTGTTTATTTTATTTCGACTCCTCTATAGATACTATAATGCGTGACGCACAAAATGACCTAACTTTACTGAATGCTTGGTTTGAAAACAATCTACTAACTATTAACGTTTCTAAAACTAATTATATGATTTTTACTCCAAAAAATAAAAAAAATTCAAGACATACCATGTCTGAAAAGAAAAATATCTGGGTCTAATACTGGATTCACATCTCACCTGGAAACCACACATAGAAAAAATTAAATCGAAACTTGTGTCACTATCAGGCCTAGTAAGGAGCATTTCTAAATTCATCCCCCTTCAAACTGGATACACTATATATAACACCCTTATAAAACCTCACATAGACTACTTTACTGAAGTCTGGGGCAATGCAGCCAAAACTAACCTAAAAATAATACAAATTGCCCAAAACAAACTCATTAAATCTTTGTTTCATCTAAACTATTTAACACCTAGCAAAACGGTATATAGTAAAACAAAAATTATGAATGTAAAGCAAACATATATTTACTTCACCTGCATACTAATACGTAAAATATTAAACAAGGATATTCACTCACAAATTACTTTTACTAAAAAAAAGGAATATCAAAAGATTAAACTTCGGCGTGCCAGTGATATCAGCTTACACATCCCCAGAACAAATTATGGTAAAGCAAACATCTTATACAAAGGCGCTCAACTATATAATAAGCTACCTAAAGACATAAAAGATTGTAAAACCTTAGCTAGTTTTAAAAAAGCACTTAAACATTACTTAATAAATAAAATACCTACAATTATTTAAACAACTTAAATGTTACACTTGAAAAAAAAAACTGTACATAATTCTTACCTTTATTTGAAATTTAACAAAATAGGTCTAAATATAAATAAATATAACTATTCAATAAACACACTGAAATGTACTAGTAAAAATAACAATATTTAAAAAAGGAATACATAATAATAATAATAAAAGGAAAAACAAACTATAATAAAATTCAAACTCATATAAAATTAATAATTAATTTACTCGTTCACTTTGAATACAATTAATTCGTTACACAATAATAGTGTTATAATTCAACGCAGGCACAACCTCTCAGTTCAACCGCTGAAGATAGAATGAATCGAATGACATTTTTTTTTTTTTTTTGTAAATGACTGTAGCTAGCTCCAAGTGAGCTTTCGCTACTTCACCGGGCGTTTGAGGCGAGGGCAGAGTGCCCTCAATCTTTATAGACAACATCACCAAAGGGCCCCCAGGAGGGACGGACCTCGGCTTTGGGCGTTGCCTGTGTGCGCAAGGCTTGGAGAGACAGCAAACTCTCATATTGCCTGATGGGCCGCGTATGCGTGCATGCAAGCCTGAAGGGCCAATCTGAGAAACAATGGCAAAAGCCTTTAGAGAGCAGCAACTCTCATCTTTTGCCTTATGGGCCGAAAGCTACGTTGCCAGAAGGGCCTATCCTGGGTGCAAGTCACCCGGGACCGCCGGGCGGTCACCAGTAATCGGAGCTAATCCTACTCTACGCACTCTATTCCGGTGGCGAGTGCGACGGGGTCGGATAGTGGGATTCCTCTGGCTATTCGGAGCCGAAGAGGGGTCGGGGCGGGCTTGTGCGATGTCAATAGGATCATCGGGATCGTCAAGTACGTTCCTAGGACGTCTACGACGTAAGGTCGTATCGTGTAAGTTGGGGGAGTAGTTAGCAGCTTGCACTACTAACGGGTTGGGGTGGCGTGCGGCTTTCTCAAAGTAACGCTTGGAGGCGTTTTTGAGATAGCCGCGAATGGATGGGAGGTCTAGGTCACGGTGTAAGTCTGTCATGCGCAAGTACCGTTGGTGACTCGTATTCGTGGCTCGGGTGACGAAGCGGTTCTGCAAGCGTTGCAGCCGATCGATGTGGGAGGGCGCGATATGGCAGAAGACTACGCCGGCGTAGGTCATGATAGGGCGGACGCAAAGCTTATAGAGTGTCAACTTATTTCTAAGTGACATCTTAGCATTGCCTATCATGGGGTGGAGACGGCCTAATACGAAGGCGGCATGGTTGCGGACTTTGGTGATGTGGGGGCCGAAGGTCATCGCGCTATCGAGTACGACTCCAAGGTATTTAGCCTTGCCTGCCCACTGAATGGGCTTTCCGTACAACGATACTGATCCTAACGAGGGGAGTTCGGCTCCGGACATGGTGATTTTTCGACGTGACACAGCTTGGTTATCCTTTGAGAAAAACACAGCTGTGCTTTTCTCCGGATTAACTTCGATGCGCCACCTCTTGAACCACCCGCCGAGAGCGTCCACGGCGGACTGAAGACGATTCACGATGACCGTTTTAAGGTGATGGGACGTGTAGAGGGCCGTATCGTCGGCGAATAGTGCCACTTCTACATTTGGGGTCTTTGGGATATCGCTTGTGTACAGCGAATAAAGGAGGGGCGAGAGAACAGCGCCTTGCGGGACGCCGGCTCTAATGGGACGGGGCCTATCGATTGACAGCTCAGCATGGTTTATGTATAGTCAACAATCCCCACTCGTTTGACCGTTTTTAAACGACCAAACGAATGACACCTGTATTGCCATTACAATGAAAATATTTAAACTTTAATTCTAGACAATTATGTATAATGTTAATTATTATTTATATATATAAACTTTAAAATCATCACATTCGGCCATCCGGCATGGTGCAACTCCTGGTGCACCACATCTTGTGATCTAAATAACTTGACTACAAGTAATTATAGATTACAAGAGTCAAAGTCAATCATCGTAAGATACTTTAAATACCATTTGGCGTACGTTAAATTACACATTATTATTTACATCATTATTATTGTTGACGTCAATAACTTACTTAGAGCTAAGTTTACGCCGCTTCCAAGGCGGAGTGCAGAAGAAGCGGCAACAAACTGCACAGCGCATTTTCTCCAAATGACATCAACTTACAATCTACGACATACTTAGAACTAAATGTATGGACTTGAGCTTACATTTTCATGTCATAAGAAAAATATTAATAATAGCTTAACAACAACTTAAGATAAAACATGGGTATAAAATTATTTCTTTTATTTTACATTCAGCGTTGATGTTAACATTTAACTAATAGAAATCATCACATTTGGCGATATTCTGTGGTGAATTTAATGATAATAATAATAATAATATCTTTATTGTGGTACACAGGTTAAAAAAAAAGATAATAGTTACAGGTAATGCGTGTGTCACTGTGACCTATCTATATGAGACGTACAATAATAAAAATACCATAACGATCTAAAAATTTCAAAACAAAGTTTAAAAATATTCTAAATAACCTAATAAAAATATTCGTCCAAAACATATAATTCCAATCAATTAACAAACTGTCATATAGGAAATCCTTTATATTATAATAGCATTTCTTTGCCAAAATTGATTTTAATATATTTTAAATGTCACAAAATCTAAAATTTTAATGCTATCTGGCTAATGATGTTGTCGTCATCACAAATAAATTACTTTTTTTTTTTGCATTTTTAATTATCTTAATAAATTTTAATACTTTAATTGCTTTGACGATGAATTATTCTTAATCCATTTTATTTAAAATGCGAGTATGTCTTTACATGTACATAATTGTTCAATTAATGTGTGATAAATGGAACTAATAGTTTTTGTCACATAAATAAATAAACAAACAAATCACTATCGAAATTGGATTTTGAGGGTTTATCACCAGACTTATGGCTACCCGTGCCAGCATGTATCCACAGTAAAAATCCAGGAACATTACTAATTTGATACATTGATATATTCAATATTGTAATTTAAATAATTCAATATTAGCTAACCTATCGCGAAGTCTACTCCCAAACAGAGACGCCGATGCCGTTTTTTTTGAGTAGATAGGTAGATTGATAGTATTATTCATTCCCTGTTGTATTTGACCAAGCCACGTGTCCCAGGATCGCACACCTTTGCCGATATTGTACTTTGATAATGATTGTAAGTATCATCCAACTGAAACGTTTGGCCTGGCCGCTAGCTCTGGGACATGCGACTGCATTTAACACTTGTTTAATTCCATGAAGGTTACAATTTTTTTGTAAATAAATAAATTAAAGCAATTGGTAAAGGTTATATCTCAATTGAATATGATTCTGGAATGCAACATGAAATCATTGAAAACATTTCCGAGAATCTTTAATGTACTTTTAGAATTTGTATCCTCCACAGGTTTCACAATAACATATTTGGTGAAACCATCAACCACTGTGAAATATATTTATATGTGAATGGACCCAAGTGGTCAATGTGGACAGAGTGAAATGGTTCTTTATTTTTTTAATTGAATACAAGATCTCACGTTCTTTTTTACAAATTTACGCAGGTTAGATCCAGTATTGAGCCTGAACTATCTCAATCGTCTTCGTCTCGTCTAAATGCCCTATTTCGTCATGATTGGAATGACAAATCTAGAATCAAACATTTCAAGGAACCACAAGGCACAGCTTATGTTCTACTTTTCTGAGAAGTATGCCCTTTGATTCCTCATCGTTTTCGGGATTTAGAACCTTGATTATCCTAGCCACGTCAAGGTTTGAAGTGTTAAAAGCCAGTCTTCCGTACCAATATTGTAAACAGTGAGTGTAGAGTCTGTTAATTCAAATAAGTATGACGATTCAACGCATCGACATGCGCCACTAGAATGACTGGTCTGAACTCAATTTTGAACGTAAATTCGATAATTTGGAGTCACCATATGGCAATGCGAGGCACTAGGTGACGTTTGGTAAGTGCAGTCCAGATAAGGTGGCAGTCGGTTACTTCTTTAAAATTAATATCCAACAGATGATTATAGATAAGTAAACTTTATGCAACATGTAAGCGACGATTAAATGAATTATGAATTAAAAGGGCGCGCTATTTCACCAAAATTTCGAACAATTTACTAAAATATCAGGCTAATACCACTGTCGTGACCACCTTTCGGGACAGGTAAGTCAATAAGATCGATACAAGTGTACACTACTGGCTTGTCATCATGCTAATGGATAGTTATCTCAGCTTCCTTTGCAAATCCTATTTCACTAAAGTTTAAGGCAAAGCAATCACAATATGACTCACAATTCATATAGTTAATCTTCATCTTTGTCACTATCTTTGTTGCCAACAAATCTTTACTAATACATTTAACATTACGGGTTGAATTTTCTATCAGTCCTTTTTTTTTCTCAAAGAAAAGGTAAAGCAAGACCCAACGACGTGTTTGAATTATAATTTAGTCATCCGGATGACAAGTTGGTAACCACTATATGACCTCTACCTTGCTCATCAGAGAATACGTCAACAAGACTAATTGTAGATACTTCAGTGTACCCTACAGTATTTAGTTTCAATATCTTGTCCTGAGAAGAGTAGTGACATCTGTGAGAACAGTAACAAAGGTAGCGCTGTAAAATTTTGATCAATGAGTAAGGAAAATACGTCCTTGACTACAAGTACTTCGAAAACAACTTAAAAATCATCGAGTGTTAAATTTGATATTCTTATGGCTGGGTATTACTGAAGAATTGTTTCCAGTTTGGTTAGGACATTGCAGGGTTGAATCACTTGATTGTCTGATAATAAAGATGATTCCATCCACGTATGACATGTTAAGAGCCCGACATATGCCAGGCGGCGTGGCGATACAAACGCGGATGGTCTAAACGCGTTGGCTACTTTGGATATTTTCGTTTTTTAGGAATATTCAAGGGTTATTTGAAAAATAAAAACATATGATGGCTGCCTTATCTGTAATGCAATAATAATCAAAAGTTTCAAGGTTAATTTTAATGTATTTGGTGAATAATGCTATATACCGAGTAAATTAACGTGATTTGGAGGCAACTTTGCAATTTTTTTCTATCGAGAAAATTTAACGCAATCGTGTTTTTGAGTCATATAGTTACCAGAGTTAGTCCTGAACTTTGCTGCATTTTTATTTAAACTTGAGTATTTAATTATTATTGATATAACAGTCAATCTAGCAAAGCAGTGTGAGGTAGTACGGGCTCTTAAGCCATTATAGCCATAGTCGTTAAAGGGACCAGTTCCGAAGGACTTTCGACACCAGGGTGTGCACGATCGATTGGCAGTGTCACCTACACGAAATGATGATTATAACTGAAGGCCAAGCCCTTAATCACCGGGTTTTCCTTAACAAGTTTTTGGGCTTCAGGCTCACATATTAAAATACATTAAAAAATCGATGAAAGAAAGCAGGTCATGCTTATAAACAACAACCTTCTTATAAAAAATTCTCATTAGTATTATGCATTGTGGAAATGGTCGAAGTCTTTCAGTTATCATGACTAATCCTGCTATTAATGATCTAACGATGGGTCAGGGCAGCATTTAACATGTAGTTTCGACTACTTGTCATCGTGCCATATTTAGGCAATCATGAAACGAATGTCAGTTTGAGCATGTAGACAATTAAAAAGCTTGAGAAAGCTCAGAAGATCCTCCGGTTCCCTACAGGTCAATGTTTGAGCTCCACTCCTTATAGATTTGTCGCTAATACAATGCACAATACAGTAAACGGCCTTCTGGCCTCTTATCTCGTACTTATAAACTTAATTTAATGTACAAATAATCACGCAAATCCTTACTAGTACGTGCAAGCATTTTTCCCAGAAGCCGACCACAATTCTGCTTGTTAGGAAACTCTTCTCCGAATCTTTGCCTGCTATTCATACCAGTCATAGTTGACTGAAGGCAAAGCCTCGAACCAGTTTTTTCTTTTTTTTTTGTTAAGCCATCCAACTTTTGCTGAGCAAAATGTATGGTCTGCTCCCGGTTCCATTCATAAATGCTTCCGCATGTGTTTACTTTTCTTGCCCAACTACCTATATATTTTATATATTACTAGAGGGATCAAAGTTGGGTACAACATTATTCATTTGATTATTATTAAGCAGATGAGACAGTTCTTCGACTTTCTTAGATTAGATACAAATTCAAGTACCTCGTCTATGGTGAAACTGGAGGCTGGCTATGACGTGGCGTTGACTCAGATTGAAGACTCTGATGAGGACTGACGTTGACGACGCAACTGGATCGTCCTTCACCGCATCTGGTTGTACAACTTACACTACCTTGGATGCAGTCTTGTGCTTGGCTCCATTTTCCTCGGAAAACAAAACAATAATTTAGTCATTGCAAAATTAAGTTAATAGTGAAACAGGGTATTTGACTATTGACTGCAGTGTTCAATTTGGCAACTCTTATTTGATGCAACGTTAGTATAATACCGATTTTAAAATATTTCATCAAAATATAGGTGCAAGTAAAATAAATTTAAGCCGGGACTTTGCAATTGCATACACGTGGTCATAGCCTTTTTTTTTTTTACCAAATATTAAGAGTATTGATCTACTAGTTCAAAAATATATAGGTCAACCAAGGCGTACATGGCCTTGTGTCAGTTGTTATCGTAGCACACATGGCCTAGATCTAAGCGTGGAATGTGTATAGCTTCACCAGGATATAAGTATTAATAATAAATAAATAAATATATACGGACAAATGTTTGTTAAATATTGGCCATAAGGACTCACATGACCCATAAGATTGACACACATGGCCAAAAGGACGCACATGGCCCATAACATTGGCACTGTTAGGATGGCGCTCCGTGGGTCCTTTTTAAAAAAAACACTTTTTATTTGCTACAAGGAAAACTAATTTAATTCACCACAACTGACAAAATACACGTATATTTACTTGGATGTTGACAGCACTGATGTTTAAGGAAGACTGGCTGAATCTTAAAGAAAAACAGTTTTATATTATATTAAATTGATTCAGTCAGCATAACTTGCCTAATAAACTAATTTATAACATCTCCCCCCTTAAGACTGAGCTTATACAAAAAAATAAGCGAGGGATGAAATCAAAATAAATTCTAAGTTCAAGCTAAAAGTATAAGTTCTGAGCTAAAATACCTTATAAAATTCAAACATTTTAATTATAATTAAGTTTAAGCAAACTAATAAGTTTTATTTAAGGCTGAGCCTTGAAATAGAAATCAATATTAAAATATATGAAATTAAAATTAATGTTAGAAGTTGCTTAAGTTCCGATTAGAAGAAATCTTCTCAAAATTTCTATAAGTTATTCTATCTTTATTTTTATTAATTTCTATCTTAGGAAGGCTCTTTACAGATTTATTATCAGATTCATCTGAGATATCATTAATACATTATACACTCACAGATGACATGGACATAGAAAGGGAACGCAGGGCATTGTCGGTCCGGGCGAATATGTTGGCCCGCAGGTTTGCTTATTGCAATGAGCACGTAAAGACAACTCTTTTCAAAGCATTTTGCCAGTCTTTTTATACGTGCAGCTTGTGGGTCAAGTACAGGCAGCGGGCCTACAATGCCTTGCGGGTCCAATACAATAACTCTTTTAGAGCACTGATGAGGCTGCCTCGTTTCTGCAGCGCGTCGGGGATGTTTGCTGCTGCAAGTGTTGACGGTTTTGCAGCCATCATTAGAAAAAGAACTGCGTCCTTGATGCGGCGGATTCGGGACAGTCTCAACAGCTATCTGAGACTTATAGCAGATAGAATGGGTGTAGACGGTGCATTAATGAAACATTGGACGCTGGTTCATATTAATGGATCAGTGTCCCAATGTACCTTATAAATGATTTATGTATGTGTTCTAGACTAAGACTTCATTGTAAAATGTGTTATATGGACCAGGTCTGAAATAAAAGTTATATTATTATTATTATTATTATTAAGTTCTATAGATGAATGTATTTTATTACTATGTCTCTTTGACTTATTATTATAACATTGATTGTATATTTGAATACAGCAAGATGAATTCTTACAACAGGGTTGAAACCATTTCTTATACACTTTATATGTTAAATAGACAAATATAACTATTACTGTAATATATGTAAAAGCAGAGTAATAATGTCCGTATTTTATAATATGAGATTGATTTTCAGTCTGTTTAATTTGATTTTCAATATTATCTAGCTTATGAGCTGCCAACTTTAAGGACTCTAAGTCAATATCAGTTAATGTAATAGGAGACAATGGCTGGGCAGTGTTATTAATTAAGTCATACATACAACAATCATCTTTTACAATATTATAGTTTATTGATAATTGGCTAGGTAATGTTGATGAATAATTACGAGAAGGACGGAACTGTAAGGTTTGAAAGAATGCAATACAATCATTTCTAAGAGATAAAGTTCCGGTACCTTGAATCGTATAATCTTTAATTTCATTTTTATCTGTACATTTAATAGTTATTTTACTTGGTTTAGACTGTACATACAAAAATCTTCCGTCATTAAGTTTTTGCCAAATATTAACATTGCCATAAATTATCTTAGAGTTACAAATTTCTGGAAGTGACAGAGTAACTTCAGTTATTAATTTAGTTTCACATGTAGGATTACTAGTCGTAGATAAAATAGAAGGAAGTGGACATATCATATAGTTATTATTAACATTTTTACATTCACTTAAACTATCTAACATAGCGTAACTCAATCTGTCATCTGTTATTGCTAAATACAGCTTCGAAGGATGAACAAGAACATATGTTTGGAAATTATATTCATCACGTGGTGTAGGTAAAGGTAAAATTTTGTATATATTAAACTTAACTGGATTCATTAAAGGTATTTGTATAACGAATATAATCTTATTATTATAATAGTATGAAGTTAACTTAGCTAGATCTATAATATAATGTATGTTCTCTAGAGACAGAGAAACAGGGAACTCTAAGTTCTGTTGAACTACCTTATTAGAACTTAATTCATTATATAACTTAGTAGGACTTAAGACATAGGGGTGCAAAATATTAGCTTTTGCAAATAAAATAGAGTTAAGTATAGTGTCTAGTATATTAGAAATAGATAGGAGTGATCCTTCAATAATATTAAGAATAGAATTTAATTTAGATAAATTTACACTTTCTGTAATTATTTTAGAGTTTTGTTGGAAAATATAATCTAATTTTTCTAGTTGTTTATTTAGTCTTAACTCATTATCATTTAATTGGCGGATAGAGGTATTAAAATTATTAATAGTAGATTGAATTACATGAATGTTGTCTTTCATTAGAGATAAGACTTCTCGCTCATTTTGCTCACATGAGTTAATAGCTTGATCATATTTTCTAGCATCATCGGCATCTAGAGTACCGAAGAAGAATTTCAAAATTTTTCGAAAAATTCAATAGCACGTTTATTACGATGCTGATTACTTGATTCCGAAATTAAATGAGAAATAGAGTTTATTTTTAGTTCATTAGAATTTACTAGAATTTGCAGCGGGTTCACAGCGTCCTTGCAATTAATATCAATAGCTACATTTTGCACTTTTTCACAAAAGTTAGAAGTGTATGCTATTGAGTCTTTGATCTTTTGTATGTAAGGCTCAACTGGAAGTATATCTATGTGTGTAACTACATGCCAGTAGTCATTATAGAAATAAGCTGCTGAAGTCGGGTCGAAGAACAGTCCTGGACTGTGAGAGATTGATTGTAAAGGTTCAGAATAGGTGGACCCGAAGAATAATCTGGAACAATTTATTTACGCTGGTTTAATTTCATTAATATGATACTTTACATGTTTCCTATTAATACAGAGCGTGACGTTATTTTTACCATTTACTTTAATTATTTTGTAAGGTCCCTTCCACACTGGGGACAATGCTTTACGTAACCTATGATGTTGTTTAAGATAAACCATGTCACCAGATTTATACGTTTTTTGGCTAGAGGATGCATCATAGTATCTTTTCGAAGATTCTTTACTTTTATTAATATATTCTAATGCTTTTTCACGAGAGTACTTCATTCTATACTGTAATGCTCGCACATACTCCTGATAGGTAGTATTACCACTAGAGTCGTATAAACTACTAGGGATAGTAGGCTTATGGCCGTACAGCAATTCATAAGGAGTATAATTTGTAGTACAATGAGGAGTAGTGTTGTAGGAAAGGATTGCAGTGGCTAAATAACAATGCCAATCATCCTGATTATCATTTACAAATGATTTTAAATACTCTTTAAGGGTGGCGTGACTACGCTCCAAAGCGCCATTAGTTTGGGGATGATAAGGGGTACAAAAGAGGTTTTTTATCTTTAGAATTTCAGTTAATTGTTTAAATAATTCAGATGTGAAACTGAACATTATCCACCGTGCTCTTGTCACCATCGAGCTACCAGCTGTTTTGGAACCAAATGGCCTGGCGCGAGATGATGGCAAGAGACCAGATGGCATGACTCTTGTGCCCTGGAGATTGGGGAGGCCATTAGTGTGGGACGCCACGTGTGTTGACACACTCGCGCCTTCCCACCTCCATGGCACTAGTTCTAAGGCTGGCGCAGCTGCGGCCACCGCCGAGTCCCTCAAACGTCACAAATATGCATGCCTTGGCAATGGCTACATATTTGAGCCGTTTGGGGTGGAGACTATGGGTCCGTGGGGCCCTTCAGCTCATAAATTATTTAAAACCATAAATAAGCGACTGGTCGAGGTATCTGGTGACCAAAGGGCTGGCAATTTTTTTGCACAACGCATTACATCAAACAATACAACATACAACATTGCCATCCAACGTGGCAATGCGGCCAGCCTTTTAGGCACTCTACCGGAAGGCAATGATCTGCGTGACATTTTTTATTTATAGATAACTTTTATTTAGTGTACATATTATACAGTTATACTAGTTCTAGTTGTTAGTAAGTATTATTTTTTAAGTTGATTTAGATATAAATAGTCATGAACTAAGTTTACTTCTTCAACAAGTAAAAAGATGTGAAACAAGTGCCTTGATCGGTTAGTATCATTTTAGGAAAACCGAATAATGAAAAGAAATGTATGAGATTCCTTGCGATTTCATCAGTTGTTGACGTAATCATAGGATAGGCACATGAAAACTTAGTTAAATCATCCTGAAGGGTTAAAATATATTTAAATTTTTGAAGTCCTGCTTCAGGGAGAACGCCTACGATATCGAGGGCTAACCTCTCAAATGGTTTCGTGCTAGAAGACGTAATAACCATAGGTGCTTTGTTTGATGCTCTTAAAGGCTTATTTATTTGACATAGACGGCAGTCTTTTACAAATCGCTCTATGTCTGCACGCATACTTTTCCAATAGTACGCTTCTTTAATTCTATTAAACATTCTTGTAATACCCGGGTGACCAGCAATGGTGGTCCCGTGGTTTTCCTTTAAAATATTAGGAATTTCGGCAGGGGTTGGATATTTAATTTGATTTTTATATATATGAATTTTAATTCCCGTGCCGTGAAAAATGTATGAAACTATGTTATAAATTTTTATATAAACTAATTTTGTAAAAGGCTCTGTAAAATCTGAAATAGCTAGTTCTTTATCATAATCATCAGTAGTTAGAATTAGATTTCTAAGTTTAAGTAATAAGTTGTAAATACTTTTATAACTAGTTTCTTCAAAATGATGTATTTTAGTAAATAGGAAATAGAATTTCTTATTGCTTGCGTCCACCGACTGTACGGTGTCCGGTTCGCGTTCCGCTGATAAGAGCTCATCAGAGTTAGGTATCGCTGCCAACAGCTGTTCACAATATGGCATAGAATAATCAAAATCTAAGGAGACTGGACAGGCGATAGATTTTTGTTTTGCTGAAGTTAAATTTTGATTATGCTCTTCTATTTGGGTGTCATTAGATATTTTATTAGTAAATTGTTTCTTAAAGAATTGCTCATATGTTGTTTTATTTAACTTAGAGTGAGTAATCGCATTTACTGGATTACGAGATAAAGCATCAGCGTTAGAATTAATGCGGCCTGGTTTATAGACTATCTCGTAATCATACTCTTCTAATTTCAGGCGCCATCTCAACAAACGACCACCAGGGTCCTTGGCATTAAAAAGCCACGTAAGAGGACGGTGATCAGTAATTATTTTAAATTTATAACCATATAGATATGGCCTAAAAGTATTTACACCAAATAGAATAGCAAGTAATTCCTTCTCTGTTGTGGAGTAATTCCCTTCACATTTATTCAAAGTTCGTGACGCATAAGCTATGGGCTTATCTTTCCCTACTTCGCCTTGCGATAGGACAGCACCAACAGCATAATTTGAGGCGTCTGTCGTTACTAAAAATGTTTGACTAAAATCGGGGTATTGAAGTAAAGGAGCTGAGATTAATTTTTCTTTTAGAACATTAAATGCGTGAATTTGTTCTTTATCCCAATGAAATTCAGTATCTTTCTTTAAAAGAGAAGTTAAAGGTTTTGTTAAATGGGAAAAATTCTCTATAAAACGGCGGTAATAGCCGGTTAAACCTAAGAAAGATTTGACATCCTTGGCACATTTGGGTGTTGGAAATTCAGAAATAGCCTTGACCTTTTCAGGATTAGGCGAGACACCCTTATCTGTGATAACATGCCCAAGATAGGCGACTTCACGCCGCAGAAATTCACATTTGTCGGGCTGTAACTTAAGATTAGCTTCTCGGCATCTTGAAAAAATTAGCTCTAGCTTCTTAATATGGGATTCAAGGTCATGGGAATAACAAATGCAATCATCAAGGTAAATATAGCAATGAATACCTTGTAATCCCGAGAGGACTGTATTCATCATCCTCTGGAAGGTAGAGGGAGCATTCTTTAAACCAAAGGGACAGCGTGAAAATTCAAAGTGCCCAGAGATGTTATTTGTGGAAACACTGAACGCAGTTTTGCTCGTGTCCTTGGGATCTAAAATCAGCTGATGAAATCCGGAAACTAAATCAAGAGTACTAAAGTACTTAGAATGACCTAATTGGTCGAGAATGTCAGTAATAAGAGGAAGAGGGTAAATCTCTGAAACAGTTACATCATTAAGACGACGGTAATCGATAACAATTCGCCATTTTTGTTTACCGGAGGCGTCAAGCTTTTTAGGGACTACCCAAACCGGTGCATTCCAGGGAGAAGTTGAGGGGCGAATGATATCCTGATCTAACATTTTCTTAATTTGTCTTTCGACTTCCTCTTTGTGAACTTCAGGGAACCGATATGATTTAACATGAATGGGCGGAGCATCTCCTGTGTTTATGGAGTGCTTAATAACTGTAGTATAGGTTAGATTTTCACCTTCTAAATGGAAAATATCGGTGTAATTAGAGATGCAATCAAGAAGAGCTTTTTCTCCTGAGGATTTAAATGAGAGCATCGAATTTGTTCAATGACCTTCTTAGAACGGTCTATATTTAAGTTATTTAATTGATGGATAAGCTCGCATTGTTTATCATCAGAGCTTGGTGACGGGAACTCAAAAGGTGACAACTGAACTTGATAATTACTGAGATTAACACTTGATTCAGTTGTATTTAAAACAGATATGTTAACTCTGTTATTTGGTTTTATTTTTACAATACAATTAGCTAAATAAACACCGTCACTAATTGTTTGATCCAGTATTAGGGCTTCATTTTGGCCTGACATTTCTGAAAGATTTGATACTGGACACTCTATGATCATTTCTGATCTTGGAGGTACAACATAAGATGGTTTACTAAAACAAATAGGTAGAGAATGACCTTGTAAGTTTAATGTACTCGTTGAGTATTGTATATCAATCTTAAAATGTTGTATAAAATCACTACCTATAATACCATCATAGAGTAAATTAATAGAGTCGCTTATCGCGTGAAACATAAAATTAAATATAATTTTACTCTTAGGTGAAATTCGGTATTCAAAATTTAAGTCAATGGAGCCAAGAGATTCACAAGTAGAATTATTGTCACTTAAGCCTTTTAGTGTGACTATCTCTGGTCCTAACACAGGGTTTTTTAAGCTTGAAGATTTGACTATAGAGATAGAAGAACCTGTGTCCACGAGAAAACAAAGGGTTTCTCATTTAAATGAATTTTTAAATTAACGTGAGGTAAAGAAACTTGATAGTTAATATTATTCATAGTATAAATTTTCTCACGTGAACAATCTCTAGGAGAAAAACTCGAATTTTCACGAGATGAGAGATTGCTTTGAAAATCCTCGTTGGGAATAGAATGACTACCTAACATAGAAGTTTTAATATTTTTATTTTCCTGTGTTAAAGATAATTTAAGAACATCAGGAATAAAATAACCTTTATTAGAATATTTATTTTTTATAGAAGGCGCAAAAGAATCCTGCACAACCTTGGGTTGAGTACAGGTGCTACCTTTAAAGTATTTTGTCTGAGAAGGAGGCGCAGAAGAATCCTGTGCAACCTTGAATTGACCACAGGTGCTACCTCTTTTAGAAAACTCAGATAAAGGTTTATTTAATTGATTTTCATTCATCCGCGCTAAGAATAATTTAGGAGCACGGGATTTAAAATTAGTGTTAGGAGTCTTATTAAGTTTCGTGTCATTTAAATAATTACGATGTTCCGGCAGACACGGCACCGAAACAGACCTTAGTTTAAATTATCGTGGTCTTCAGAGTCAACAATATGCACATTAGGGCGATTGTTGTGTGACGTGTTGCTCGGCCCGGGTGCATGAGTACCTGATAAGGCGTTATTTGACGCGGAAGTCGCATTGTTATTATTTTTATACTTCAATTTGCGACATTCACTAATTAAATGACCACGTTTTTTACAATAAGCGCAAGATTTATCCACATAATTAGAACGCGCATGATTTGAGAAGCTTTGCAAATTATTTTTCGAATTTACGTGATGAAGGTTTGGGCCTGAATGCTTGGGCTTATTTTTATAACACTCAGAAGACGTGTGCCCAATTTTCTGACAGATAGTGCACTGTTTAGATGAACGTTGCGCCAACTTAGAGGCTTTATAGAGTTTTTCTTCTTCAATAGCATGCGTGATGGCATCAGATAAGGTTTTAGGATTACGACAGCGCACTATGTGTGAAAAACTGGAATTCAACCCTAACAAAAATGTGTTTAAGGCCAAATCTTCCATGGCAGCTAATCTGCCTACAAGTTCCTTATCATTTTCACAGCTGTAATGAATATCAGACTGAATTCGCGTAAGACATGCTTCTAATCTTAATGAATATTGCGTCACATCTTCGGAGGGCAGTTGCTTGCAATTTTGAAGATCAACTAAAAGATGAGTTGAGTGTTTCTTCTCACCGAATGTGGCTTTAAGGAATTGCTTAATTTCAGGCCATGAATCAAAGTTTTTTAAACAACATGCCAACTGAGCTTTTCCCTCTAGCTGTGACACAATATATTTGCACATAAATTTTTGTTGTTCTGTACTAGACAGGGAAATCGCGTTTTCACAGTTCGTTAAAAATGCAGGTAGAGACTCGCGATCCCCATTGTAGGGTTTAATAAATTTTGTCAGGACAGAGAGAGTGATTTTGTCACCCATTTTAGATTTGGTTTTTACTTCTGATCGCGATTGCTCGAAATTCTCCTCTGAGGAAGATTCGCTTTCTTAATTTGATTCAAGTTCCTCAGCCTTTACTTTCTTACTGTCCGACATCAAAATAAGGTTAAGTACAGAACATCAAAAAAAAAAATAGACACAAGAAAAATAGTAAAATTGTATATGTAAAATTTGTAAATCTTGTATATATGTAAATAAAATGTAAAATAAGATGTAAAATTAAATGTAAAAGTTCAGTGAAATTTGCCGTAAAATTTTGTATATAATTATTAATAAAACACTTTCACTTAATTTTTGAAACACTAACACTTTCACTGAATTTTCTTAATGGAAAAAAGAATGACTCACAGTATGATCACGAACATCCTGATGAAAGTTGAAGAACGTGGCGCAGCGCAAGGCAGGTTACACTTCTGTAGCGCAGCGATAACGCAAACGGGAGCGTCGAGTGTCCGGCGATTCAGGGAATCGTATTGCGGCTTACTTCGAAGTCACGTTGCGTTGTCCGTGATTTGATTTTACCGTGTGAAACCAATGTGAGTCGATGGAGGAGTCAACCTTCGATGATGATACGGTGATGATGCCAGGTGGTACTAAGGTGCGGGCTCACACTCGAGAGTGGAGACTTAACGTCGACCAGGGTAGCAGTTGTGTGGTTGGAGGTGCGGGCTCGCTCAGCAGCAGAGACTTAACGTCGACCTCGGTGTGATGCAGCAGCGCGGGTTCAGCACAGTTCACACACAGTTAAAGGACCCTAACGTCCACGGAGCCACAGGGTAGTCAGGCGGGAGGATACACGACGCGCCTAACCAGATAATCTAGGTACTCGCAGCTTCCCCAGATTATCCCACTTCTGACACCAAATTTGTTAGGATGGCGCTCCGTGGGTCCTTTTTAAAAAAAACACTTTTTATTTGCTACAAGGAAAACTAATTTAATTCACCACAACTGACAAAATACACGTATATTTACTTGGATGTTGACAGCACTGATGTTTAAGGAAGACTGGCTGAATCTTAAAGAAAAACAGTTTTATATTATATTAAATTGATTCAGTCAGCATAACTTGCCTAATAAACTAATTTATAACAGCACACATGGCCATAAGGACGCGCATGGCCCATTAGATTGGCACACATGGCCATAAGGACGCACTTGGCCCATAATAATGACACACATGGCCACAAGGACTCACATGGCCCATAACATTGGCACACATGGCCATAAGGACGCACATGGCCCATAAGATTGGCACACATGGCCATAAGGACGCACTTGGCCCATAATAATGACACACATGGCCATAAGGACTCACATGGCCCATAACATTGGCACACATGGCCATAAGGACGCACTTGGCCCATCATAATGACACATGCCCATAAGGACGCACAAGGCCCATTAGACTGATGCACATTGTCACAAGGACGCGCATAAAAACGACAGATATGGTCATATGGACGCACATGGCCCGTTAAAATGACGCACATTGTCATAAGAACGCGCATAAAAATGACAGACAGTCATACGGACGCACATAGACCATTAGAATGACACACATGGCAAATAAACTTCATTTCATTTCAATTCATTTTTCATTTAATTTCAATTCATTTCATTTAATTTCATTTCGTAAGGACGCACATGGCCCACAAGCATGACGCACATTGTCACAAGGACGCGCATAAAAACAACAGACATGGTCATATGGACGCACATGGCCCGTTAGAATGACGCACATTGTCATAAGGACGCGCATAAAAATGACAGACATGGTTATGCGGACGCACATCGCCCATTAGAATGACACACATGGCCCATAAGAATAATGCACATTGTCATAAGGACGCGCATATAAACGACAGACATGGTCATTTCATGGACGCACTTGGCCCATTAGAATGACGCTGTCCTAAAGACGCGCATAAAAATGCCAGACATGCTCATACGGACGCACATGGTCCATAAATATATATATAGGGTCATATCACACAAAAATATCCATAAGAATGACACACGTGGTAATAGGGACGCACGTGGCCATCAAAATTAATATCCAGACAGACATGGCATTGGCTTATGCCTTAAAATATTTCACGAATCATCAATATATATTTTCTTTTTCTGTACCATACCTTGAATTAACCTTGACCAAATGGATTAAGCAACAAATTAACCTTAACTCACGAGAATAGCATTATCAAGGACTAGCCTTGATTAAACACCATTCAAGCTGTATTCGCATTAGTGCAACTTTATTTCAGCACTATAAATCAGTATTGCTGCCGGAAGTCATTGTTAGAGACTAACCCTAACCAAATGATCCCAAAAACATTTCAGACTTTCACTTTCAAAATATATAATCTTAGACTAAAGGTATGGTAAAGAAATAGCAGCAATTTTAATTTTAATTAAAATAATAATATTTCAACAATTATTTACCTTTTTGAGCCGTCGGTCACGTACCACTTCTGAAGTATAATAAAATTCAAACTCATATAAAATTAATAATTAAGTTACTCGTTCACTTTGAATACAATTAATTCGTTACACAATAATAGTGTTATAATTCAACGCAGGCACAACCTCTCAGTTCAACCGCTGAAGATAGAATGAATCGAATGGACAGCTCAGCATGGTTTATGTATAGTCAACAATCCCCACTCGTTTGACCGTTTTTAAACGACCAAACGAATGACACCTGTATTGAATCTGAAAAATAAAGAAATTACAATGAAAATATTTAAACTTTAATTCTAGACAATTATGTATAATGCTAATTATTATTCATATATATAAACTTTAAAATCATCACAAAACTATATACCTAATAATTCAAAATTACTGTTAAAATATAAAGATAATTAATAAGAATTTTAAGCACATATAAACAAAATTATGTCTTGTTACCCTTTATATAAATATAATTATAATGAAGCATACATACATTTAAAAACATAAAAAAAAAAATACATACACTCTTTCTTACCAAGGATGTCCTTATAACGCAAGGCACATCTAGTTGCGCTTATTCCGTTCGCCCGATAGAGAGTACAGCACACACACACATTGTCACACTATTATTTTGTATCGAGGATGCAGTTGTAATTGTGGTAAACTAGTTCCGCGCGCACAGCCAGCACGGAGCGAATAGACGTTTTGTTTATCTACCGACTTTTTGTACGCGTCCACTTATTTACTATAAGTAATTATTGTTAGTTAAGTTCTCATTATAAGTGAATTTTGTAGATTCTTTATGTGAATAAATTTCTTTAACCATATTTTTCTATACTTAGGTAGCGGTTTATAAGTAAGAGCAGCCGCATAAACCAGTCTTTCTAATGTCCTTAGAAGTCCTGAAGTTTTTACATAATGTGTTCTAGACCTTAAATTTTCTTACGTCATCAGTAAGTGCTTATCACGCTGAACAACTTATCCCAAGGCGTTATTTTTATATCTCTCAAGGTTTAGCTGGGCTGCTAGGGTTCCACATCAGGTATTCCGGACCTTTGTTTTTTTTTATGTCAACAATTAGTGCTCATCATGTTGACTAACTTTTCCTAAGACGGTATATGTTAGAATTGACTTATTAACACTATAGTTCTTTATAAATATAATAAATGGTACGCTGATTGATCTGAAATACCAATACATTATATCGACTCATATAATTTATTACACAATACTATTATTTATTAATATTGTTTAAAATGATATCTAATTAATAACAATGATTTTTGACATTGTGTTCGCGGTATTTAAGTTATTGTCTGTATCGATGCACAGTCAGTTGCAATAAACGTTCTATCGGTGAAGACGTGTTGATTTCATTCATAAATCACTGCAAGCAAATCTGGTCCTTAACCCAACATATTATGGTCGACATCGAGCCGGATCGCTTACCGAGATATAGATAAGAGTTGACCTTGAGGACCCGGCGAACACAATAGATTCTTACCTGAGCGGCCGGACCCGAGGATTACTGCGCCTATTGAGTGCAAGTTATGATTACGTAATTAGCTGAGTTATCACGTTGGAGACAAAATTGTTTACTTCGTATTGGAATCGAGTTGTATGAAGATTTTAATTCAAAATGAGTTTGACTAATGAACAGCAGGAATTAATTAACTCGTTAGATGATATTTCTATGCTACTGGAAAAGACTCAAACTAATTTAAAGAAGTATCCGAAATCAAGATAAACGAAGGGTTATTTACAAGCTAAAGTGCAATGTATAGAAGACTATTGGAAAACTTACGGGTCTACACATCAGAGCTTAGCAAAGTGCACACCAAAGGGTAAACGTGACGAATTTAGCCATTTCAAAAATGATGATTATTTTGTTGTGGAAGAACTTTATTCAAACTTAATAGGTGACATAAAGGACATGTTATATTCGTTGAGTGAGTGTCGTACATCGTCTGCGAGCACGAATACTACGGAAAATAGTAATCAAGGTGTGAAGTTACCGAGGATTGAATAGAAATCATTTTCTGGATCGTACGACGACTGGCCTACCTATCGTGATTTATTTACATCGTTGGTCCATGATAACGCGTCATTAAGTAAAGTCCAAAAACTCCATTACCTGAAGTCGAGCGTGACCGGTGAGCCTGAAACATTGCTGAAACATATTACTGTGTGTGAAAGTAACTACGAACAAGCTTGGGATGTGCACAGCGGTACGGAAACAAAAGGTTAATTGTTCATTCCTTATTACAAAAATTATTTAATTAGAAGAAAATAAACACTCCGTCGGCACCTCTCTTGAAAAATCTCTTAGACACTACGTGCCAATGCTTAAATAGTTTAAAAAATCAAGAAGTACCTACTAAAGATTGGGACCAAATTATAATATACTTAGTGGTTCAAAAACTTGACGTAGAAACTCACAAAGATTGGCAGGAGTATTCGTATAAGACTGACTCGAACATTTTATGTACATTTGAAGATTCGAAAACCTTTCTGGAGACGAAGTTCCGTACACTCGAGATGGTGAATCCCGTACCTGTAAAAGAGAAAACAGTAATTAAAGCTAAAACTTACCACCGAAGAAAGTACATCACCGCTGAAGTCCTGCAGTATGTGTAACGCCGATCACAGTTTATGTCACTGCAAAGAGTTTTGTGCCATGCAACCGATAGAACGATGCGAGTTCATTAAGAAGAACAGGATGTGTTTTAATTGTCTGACCCCAGGACATGCAGTAAGAACCTGCCGTAATAGAATGTCCTGCAGAAAATGTAACCGTCGCCATCACACTTTATTACATGAAACCAGCAGAGGCGGTCAATCAGACAGTACACACCATAGTAATGTAGAAGAAGAGCCTAGTATTGTACAGAATAACGAACCTGAGGTCGCAGTATCCACGCATTTCGCGTCAGAGAAGTCCACAGCCTTGCTCGCCACAGCAATGGTCACAGTAAGAGATGATACAGGACACACCACAGTACTACGCGCCTTAGTCGACCAGGGCTCCCAAGGAAATTTCATCACTGAACGCGCAGTGCAACTCCTAAAGATGAAAAAAACCCCCATAAATGCAACCATCACTGGTGTTGGCAATAGCAGTACTACAGTTGAGCAAATGGTACGAGTTGACATTGGATCAAGATATGACAGAGATTTCAAGCTTAATATAGAAGCATATGTAATGCCTACCAAGTTGACATCGTTACTACCATCCAAAACCATTACAACAACAATGCACGCCTGGCCACACTTAAGAGGACTCACCCTGGCCGATCCTAGTTTCCACTCATCAGGGCGAGTAGACATGCTCCTAGGCGTAGAAGTTTGTGCCCAAATACTGAAGGCTGAGATTCTAAAGGGACCACCTGGCTCTCCTTGTGCCCAGAATACAAGCTTAGGTTGGATCCTGTTTGGAAAAATACATGCACACTCTTCAGAGAAGGAATTTGTTGTAATGCATCACCAGTGCACCCTTTATGATATGATGAAGATAATGTGGGAGGTAGACACAGACAGCAAACAGATACTTACAAAAGAAGAAGAAGAATGTGAGAGGATTTACAAAGACACAACAACGCGTAACGAGACTGGGCGTCACATAGTCAAGTTACCATTCAAAGTAGAGAAACCCAAATCACCTGAGGGAAATACAAAAGAAGGAGCTATGAGGAGATTGATACAGCTAGAGAGAAGATTTTCGAAGAATGAAAATTTCAGAAAAGAGTATACGAAAGCAATGAAAGAATATTTTGATATGAAACTTATAGAAGAAGTACAAGAATCGGAGATTAATAATCCAGCTTTATACCTGCCACACCATGCAGTATTTAAAGAGACTAGTGAGACTACAAAGATTAGACCAGTTTTCGATGCCTCGTACAAAGGTACTAACACCATTACACTGAACGATGAGTTACTAGTAGGGCCTCAATTACAAGACGATGTGAGATCTTTAGTCATGCGATGGCGTTTAAAGATAGCATTTACTTCAGATATTCAGAAAATGTATCTCCAAGTTTTAGTTGCGAGGGAAGACACAGACTTTCAAAGAATACTCTGGCGAAATAGCAGCAACGAAATTGTGAAAGAATATCGTCTTCTACGTGTCACATTTGGGACAGCAAGTGCACCATTTCTTGCTATAAGAACTTTACATCAGCTGGCTATCGCCGAAGGAGTGAATCATGAGGCTGCTGCTGAAGTCACAAAGAACGAATTCTTCATGGATGACCTCATGTGTTCAAAAGACACAGTAGCGGAAGCAGTTGAAGTAGCCAAAGAGGTGAGCAACATTTTAAGAAAAGGAGGTTTTGTCCTGCAAAAATGGGCTTCCAATAGCACTGAATTTCTTAAAGAATTCAATCCAGATGAACTCAGCTCTCACGTAAACATAGATATCAAGGTAGATGGTTCAATCAAGACACTGGGTTTATCCTGGAACATGGGAAAGGATCAGTTAGAGTATAACCTTAACTTGCCGGACTCACCTCAAATCATTACTAAAAGGAAGATACTATCAGAAGTTCAACGTCTTTTCGATCCTCTTGGTTGGCTTGCTCCTGCGCTTGTACCTGCAAAACTGATGATTCAGAGACTATGGCTACAGAGAATAGGCTGGGATGAAGAAATAGATCTTGAAATGAGGAAGGAATGGACAGAAATAAGATCGAATCTAAAGAATGTAAACTTTATCAAGATAAGAAGATGGTTGGAAGCTAGTAATGAAAGAGAAATTACCGTACACGGATATTGTGATGCTTCCGAGAAGGCTTATGGAGCTGTGGCTTGTGGAGGACGGAGAATACAAGACAAACATTATTGCTGCCCGAACCAAGGTGGCACCGATCAAGGCTTTGTCTCTTCCAAGATTGGAATTATGTGGAGCTGTTCTCCTGTCAAAACTTGTTAAGCAAATTAGCGAGGCAATGAGAATCCCAAAAAGTCAAATATTTAGCTGGACTGATTCCACTATTGTATTGTCGTGGCTAAAGGGCGATCCGAACAGATACCTTTGTTCGTAACAGAGTTGTTACAATACTGGACAATATTGGCAACAAATGGCATCATATTCAATCGCAAAACAATCCAGCAGATATTGCTTCGAGGGGAACCCTAGCTTCCGAACTGAAGAACTGCAATCTTTGGTGGCACGGACCGGAACATCTGAAAAATAAAGAAATAGACATGAATATATTAATAGATGAAAACCTGGAATTGGAAAGAAAGAAATTTACTCATACTTACCTCAATGTTGACGAAGAGAATGAAAACAACTCGATTGCTAAAAAATTTGAAGATTTTAGGGATTTGACGAAATTACTTAGAACTATTATCTACGCAAAGAGATTTTTATCATATAAAAAAATAGAAAATACAACTTTAAATTCAGCTATTACTACAGATGAGATGGAAAATTCACTTAAAGTTTGTATAAAGATTGTTCAAGAAATGACATTTACAGAAAAAATTAGAGATTTACGAGAAAGAAAACGAATTAAGAACAGAAGTTTATTGAAAACACTTAATCCCTATTTAGATACAGAAGGTATTCTCAGGGTGGGCGGAAGAATCAAACATGCAGAGATAGATCACGAGAGGAAGCATCCTATAATTTTAGATAGTAAAAACAATCTTACCTCATTAATCATCGCAGACGCCCACAAAAGAACTCTTCATGGAGGAATACAGTTAATGCTTAACTATCTGAGGTCTAGATACTGGATCCTAAAAGTAAAGAATTTAGTAAAGAAGCATTTGCACAGGTGCCTAGTCTGTGCTAGAATAAATGCTAAAACTCAGACACAACTGATGGGTGAGCTGCCCAAAGTACGCTTGACTCCAGCCCGTCCATTTCTCCATAGCGGTGTTGATTTTTCCGGATGTTACGACGTCTTGATGTCAAGAGGAAGAGGAGGAAAGACCACTAAATCCTATATTGCCATATTCGCGTGTATGGTAACAAAAGCCATTCACTTGGAACTCGTAGGAGATCTAACAACAGAGGCTTTCCTCGGAGCTTTTCGACGCTTCGTAGCACGACGTGGTCGGTGCAGTCATTTGTGGAGCGACCAAGGCAGAAATTTTATTGGTGCTAATAAGGAACTGGCTGAAGCATTCCATGCAGCTCAACTTGAATTTGGACAAGAGATATTCGAAAAACTTTCATCAGAAGGGACCCAATGGCATTTTATCCCTGCGTATAGCCCAAATTTTGGGGGACTATGGGAGGCGGGTGTGCGCTCAATGAAATACCACTTGAAGAGAATCCTGAACACCCATTTAACGTTCGAGAAGATGACAACAGTTTTATGCCAGGTCGAGTCATGTCTCAATTCCAGACCGTTATATCCTGTCGACGATTCTGACGTTAACAATACAGACGTACTCACACCCGGACATTTCCTTATCGGAGAACCATTGATTTCTATCCCATCACCAAGCCTACAGGACGTATCTATTAGCAATCTGACACGCTGGCAACACACCCAGAAATTGGTATCTCACTTTTGGCGTCGTTGGCAAGAAGAATATCTCACCAGACTTCAACAGAGGCCAAAATGGATGAGAAAGCAGGTTGAGTTCGATGTGGGCCAGATTGTCCTGATAAAGATAGACGGTTTACCACCAGGGAAATGGCATTTAGGACGTGTGGTAAACAAACATCCCGGATTAGATGGCCTTACCAGGGTCTATAGTGTCAAAAGTGGCAACAATGTAGTAAAAAGATCAATCTCGAAACTTTGTCCAATCTCGTTAATTTAGATTTTGATTTAGTACAGAATAGTGCATGATTGTTATTGATCTCAAATAATTTACTTAATCGTTTTTGTGCTTGATAACGGATAAATAAACTTGAACCTAATTGTTGTCTTAGCATGCTATCAATTTGTGAACTGTTATTATTTAATTGGTTAGTGTAACACTCAGTTATTTTAAAGAAAATAGTCTGTAGTAGTTTGCACTATTCTCTGCATGTTAAGATTAATGTTAATATTTGAAAAAGGCCTTGATAGTCCTTTTGGTAGGCGGCATGTTCGCGGTATTTGTATCGATGCACAGTCAGTTGCAATAAACGTTCTATCGGTGAAGACGTGTTGATTTCATTCATAAATCACTGCAAGCAAATCTGGTCCTTAACCCAACAAAATTATGATTGCCTTTATGTGATCGTTAACAAACTAAAATGCAAACGACCCCACCACACACAACACAATTTGTATTTGATTCATTATTGAATTGACAATTGAAGGAAAATAAACTCCGACAATGAAGACTGAGGTTTTATTTTAATGAGATTCCTAAGTAACATATGGTGATTCCAACATATATATATATATATATATCTATTAAAGATTAGACGGGCTCCTATGGTTCCACATTAAGTATCCAGAACTTCAAAATAAATTATAGCCTATATGTTGCCGAGGACTAATAGCTAATATAACAAAAAAAAAGTTTCATCGAAATCCGTCCAGTAGTTTTTGCGTGAAAGGCGAACAACAGACAGACAGACAGACAAAAATTTTAAAAATCATATTTTTGGCTTCTGTTACTTATACGAAGACCCCTCGTTGAATTTTTTTTAGATTATATTGTCTGGTACAGAAATGAGACCTTCTACAGTTTTATTATATGTAAAGATGTGTGAAATAAATTTGCTAATAAGTATTAAGTACCCAACTTAAAGATTACTTATCAGATGGTGCATAATAAATCAGTTATATTAAGGAAGCGTAATTTTTTTGTGATTATGCGTCCTTTTTAGGGTTCCGCACCCAAAGGGTAAAAACGGGACACTATTAATATCGCTCCACTGTCCGTCTGTCACCAGGCTGTATCGCATGAACCGTGATAGTTAGACAGTTGGAATTTTTACAGATGATGTATTTCTGTTACCATTATACCAAAAAATAGAAAACAATATTTAAGGGGGCTCCTATACAACAAACGTGATATTTTTGCTTGTTTTTGCTCGATTGATAACGGCAACAGGGTAGACGCTTGAAATATTCACAGAATATTTAGTTATGTATTCACTTAAAAATAAATAATGAAATAAAATTAATAATATAGGGGGGCTCCCATACAACAGCCATGTTTTTTTAGATAACGGTACGGAACCCTTAGTGCGCGAGTCCGACTAGCACTTGGCCGGATTTTTATCGTTTTATTTACAAACTATTATGTACAGTGCATTCTGATAACTAAAGTATACGTGGACGAAGTCGTGGGCAAAAGCTATTATAGCATATTAGCATATTTTTAACTCTAAGCTATGGGCCCAAATCTGAAAATCTAAGTTAAAACCATTAATATACTGCGCAGTAAATGCAAACGGGGTCCCTGGCAGCGTATTGCCAAACTGTATACTGACCCAGACACCCATAGTCTGTACTGAACTACATCGTGCTCATTAAAATCACAAACAAATTGGAGCAAAGTACATACGAGCTCAGAGCAGTCTGAGAAGGTACAGTCGGCCAAGCAGATACCTGACCCCCTGACTTTTAAAACGTAAATTCACACTTTGCTGTGAAGCGCCACCTACCGTGATTTTTGGCAAGTAGACAGACAACTGCTGGTATAAACTTGTTTTTGATAACCTGCTCAGTTGCAAATTTTGTATTTCTAATAATCTCAGCTAATAATTCAAGTAATCATCAATGGTATGAACAAGAAAGAATCAAAAACAATCCTACGTGAAGTTCGATTCGAACCATGGACCTACGGCTTGAGAAGCTAGCGCTCATCTCAATACGCCAACCGACGATATGACGTCTCGGGCGAAATTGGCTATCTATTTCTACTGCTATGACATCATTGTCACCAACTGCAACGCATTGCTTTAACAAATAAATTGAGGGTAATCTATCAGATTTATTTATACCTGATACCAACTAATCAAAAATATTGTTCACTCGCGTCACAATTAAGATACTGACTGCGATTACTGTGTAGTGATCTAAAACCCCACCAGTTATTAGGCATCCCGTTTCATCTTATATAGCAGATTTTGTGAAAGCTAATAGTGTATTGTGAATACAACCACAGTATTTAAAGTATCTAGAGAGTTAGGTATCGCGGTAAGTAGAAATTATAAGTATTTAATATACTTACTTAATTGTCACACTATTTTTTGTTCCGTAAAACATAGGGTTTGTGATAAATGTCTAAGATAAATATATTTCTTACAGAGAAACACCGTCCGTTTGTGAATTCGGAGTCAACTGGCGTAACATATACACTACAATATTTCAATTGAAACAGTGAGGAAACATTCAACAAGAACGAGATCGTATTTTATTCTGATGAAAAAAGTTTTAAGTCTGATGATGATGGCAGAAAAATATTGCGGAGAAGACATGGCCAGCGTATAGCCATCAAAATAATTTGCCTTTGAGAACAGTGGCAGGATAACATTAGGTAAAAATATTCATTAAATAGTGAAGTAAAATAATAATAATATTTAATACCTAGTGTATTACGCAGTGTAGATAATATTAGGTAACTGATCGTATTATTGTTTAGCAGGTTATTGGGGACAGATGTCTTCAATGGGCCCAGGGAAGCTGGTAGAATTCGGCGGCCGGATGAATAAAGAAAAATACTTGGAAAATTTATGAGATGTGGTGATTCCAACAGTTTGCAATGTAGAATATATTTTATTTAAGACAATTGTTCTGTGATCTAACTGTTATTGAGTGACCAATTAAAATCCCAGATTGTAGGGTCAAATAGTGCTTAACTGGGACACGAGACACAAGTAAAGTTTGATTTAAATCAATTTAGACAAAAAGGTTATACTAAATTAATAAATATGCGCATAAGTGATATGTGATCTGATCTAACATGGTAAGTGAAATGACAAATAGACTTAAACAAAAGCTTCAAAATGGGGGTCACCCTCTCCCATATTAAAATTCATTTAATGCCATAGGTTTATATTCATTCTTATACTATTATCGAAGCAAAGTTATTCACATAGCACTATTTGACCCTACACATTTAAAAAAATATAATACTATGATTAAAAAGAAGTTGAGAGATGTAAATTGTTACTTATTAAGTAACATGTTGGTTCTCTCTACAGAAGATTAATCATAGTTTGAATTAAGTAGGCAGGTATTTATTTCACTGTTAAATTTTTTTGATGTAATAAAGTAATTAAAAATTTAAAATGCTTTTTATTCACAGTAATTAGCTCGGTAACATTATGTTAAAACTACCAAAATTACACCAACATCACAATACGTAGTTGGAGATATTTGTAAAAAATAAAAAGCTTTGGAGGATTTGAACCTGTTCATTCATATTCACACTAACTATTAAACCGTAGTGCCTACCACTTGCGCCACATCTAACTATTGAAGTATCTTTGAAATAAGCGTATCGTATGCTAGGGCTTGTTTTATTTATCAAAAATCGAATAGATGGCATTAGTCGTCAAGGGTATCAGATTTCTGCTTATTAACCTTATTTGTTCATTCACAATTCAATAGATGGCACTAGTCGCAAAGGATATTACACTTGTATATTTTTATCTTTGGGTTTAAACCACGGATGTTTCTTTAGTTTGCGAAAAATGGCGCTGTTGTAGGGGGTCAGATATCTCATTGGCTGACTGTACGCACTTTGCTCGCTTGTATGTAAAGCAAACTGTGACACGCGAATATTTTTAACTAACTATAAAACGTGTTTCGTAATTTCACGTAATTTTTTTATGCTGTTGCGATTTTTAGGTATCCTATCCGTGAAACTGAACAACTTTCCCCAAAACAATACAATAATCCAAAACATACCTATTGTGAAGTAATTTAAGTTTTAATTAAAGAAACGCCTTTGTAAGTATGACGAAAAATTAATTTGAACTGTAACAATTATAGAGGGTGTTAAAAAAACTATAAGATTTTCCAATTCAGTATTTATTAATTTTTAATAAGAAAGATGCATTGACACAACACAGTACCTATTTGTTATTTTGGTCTAGGTAAAAATAACTCAATTAAGTCGATATGATATGACAAGTCATTGATAACAAAAAAAATAATGAATCAAGAACAAAACAAACACATACATTTTATTTAATAAACACATGCGTAATTCCTAATGAAGTCACGTCACGACCACTGGCGAAAAAGAGGAGCCAAGGTCGCAAGCGGCGCTAGTTTTAGAAGACGAGGCAGAGAAATAAAACATGTCTGCATTACATACTACACCAGACGCTGAAAAGTATGGACGTCTGGACTCGTATGTATTTTGGTCAAGTATTTTAGAGCAAAATGTATTTTGATTCAGACACTCTCTCTGAATAAGACTCTGAATAAGTATACAGTTTGCTCTTCAACTACAAAGGCAAACTGCGATCGAACTCAGAGCAACCCCGGTCTGGGCCAATATACAGTTTGGCAATACGCTCTCTGGCATAGCTAGCTATAGTATAATCGTATAAAGTATACCATGGGTATACTAGTATACCCATGTGTACCCATGGTATACTATGAGTATACCACGGGTATACTTTTCCCCTTGCGCGTTCGTATGTAGAATTTCTGTATTTTTAAGGTAGATTTTTTTTACTCACTACTTTGGTCTTGTAGTTAATTGCCGACCTCAAGGGCGCGATTCAAGGCCAATCTATCAAGAGCAGCCCAGAATGATTACAGAGTAAAGTCTATCAAGTGGACCGAAAACAAGGGAACTTGTGGCACGTTGACCAATATTGAAGTAAATGAATGAACAGATAGCCGGGGAGAGGAAACTGTTTGGGAAATAGACCCATATGAGAAAGAAAAATACCCTTTAGACCAAGGCACCGAATGGCTAAGCAGACGCGTGTGGATTGGTATAGTAATAGGGAAAATAGACTGATCGTTCAGGACGGATAGATTCGTATTCAATATACAGCCCAGCCCGATACAACCGTTGCAAATAAAGCAATCCGCATTGATGTATGGTTCCCTCGTTTGATGGCCCCGGTGCCAGACGTATCATTTATATACCTCTCGGAAAGTTAACTATTGTTCCCTGTGAAATCCAAACTTTTAAATACAATTAATTAAGATGTTCTTGTACTTTCTTCAATGTAGGTGTGTGTAACAAACTTAGCACCAACCTGTGTATGTCAAACATTTAATTAATTTGTCGAGATAGTGTTATCATATCACGCCTTACTCAATCATTTTTGAATTCATAGGATTAGGATTAACATTTAGTAACAAATTATAGTCTTCTTGGGAAAACCCAAATATTATAGAAACGCTGTAGCTATATTAGCCTTCCCGTGCGAACGGGATTATTTGATAATTAGGTATAGTCATTTTTTGATAATTATAGATTGTTAGATAATTATACACATTTATCAAACGCCAACCTGTATAAAAGTGTCCAAAACCTCTCTCACACCATTCTTCCACCATGAAGCTGTTGGTAGTAGCCGTCGCATTGTTCGTGGCCGTTGCCGCACATCCTGGCCCTCAAGCGCCCATCGTCACTGACTACCACAATGAGATCGGCGTGCCTCTCGCCGCGAAGATCAAGGCGCGAGAGGAGGCTGCTGACTTCGATGGATCTAGGATCACGGGAGGCAATGCTGCCTCCCTCGGAGCCCACCCCCACTTGGTAAGAAGGATTATATTCTCTTGGTAAAAAGGATTAAATATACATATATATTCTCTTGGTAAGAAGAATTATATTCTCTAATTTGACGCCCCTGTTTCTTTATTTGCCTGAGGCAAGGCATGTTTTTTTTTAAGTACTCGAAACGCGAAACAGGTATTTCTCATA
The DNA here is from genome assembly GCA_947532085.1 of Elegia similella. Taxonomy (NCBI): domain Eukaryota; kingdom Metazoa; phylum Arthropoda; class Insecta; order Lepidoptera; family Pyralidae; genus Elegia; species Elegia similella. Next base: position 160,061 of record OX383931.1, read on the forward strand.
AATATCTGCAAGTTGTTTCTATGAAGCATAAAAACACGATCCCACAGATCCAAATCTGTTAAGAAGTTGTGGTGGAATTAATAAACTGGCGTAGTCGTACTTCATAGAAAATACTACTAAAATAATATTCCCGCTCCTCCTACCAGTCGGAGTTCCAATCAGAGGAACGGGAAAAACCCATTTTAAGTCATTTTTATGATTTCGATATTATACAACTGCCAAAAAGAAGTGTAAAGTTTTCAGTGTTGAAGTATGTAAGTGTACTACTTTTCCATTTACCAGGGTGGTCTGGTCATCACCCTGACCGACGGCCGCACGTCTGTGTGCGGCTCCTCCCTCCTCTCCAACACGCGCGCCGTCACCGCCGCCCATTGCTGGAGGACCAATCAGATTCAGGCCCGCCAGTTCGTGGTGGTACTGGGTTCTACCACCCTATTCTCTGGCGGTCTTCGAATCACTACCACCAGTGTTGACGTGCACGCCAACTACGTGGCCAACCTGCTGTTGAATGATATCGCCATTATTCACCTCAGCTGGGTTACCTATACCAGTAAGTTTTGCTTGTCAAGATTACAATACATAGACTAAGATAAATAAATAAACCCTTCCATCTTGAAATAAGACTAGCTACTGATCCCGGTGGGCCGGAACCACTCACGCAAGAATAAGTTCATAAGGACGTTATTAAGGCACAGTTTGTAGTAAACTGGACATCTTTGAACATCGATAGATATCCGTTAGGTACTAGTTAGATACCTACTTTAAATTTTCGGCCAGAAAACGGTCAAAGTCAAATTATATCCAGATGCATTTCGAAAAGAGCTGCTCACCTGTGAGATGTACATTTTAAATCGGCTTAAAAAGAAGAGGTGCAAGAGAAGCGACCCGTATTTGTGTAAAATTATTAAAATTCATAAATGTATTTGTAACTGTCAGGTTGCCAAAATATATTTAGGTGAGGTCTGATCTGACTTAGAGAACAGTGCAAGATTCGTCAAAATGGTTTTTCGGATAAAGAGTTAATGTATACTGTAACGAGGAATATTTGAAGACGGTTTAGGTATATATTTTTCAATTGCTTGTTAATTTCTTTCTGCCTCATCTCTACAAACCTTAAAACCAAATTGTATTCTATTCGAAATGTATACCATGTCCCGCACCGCTACTGCATAACATGTTTCGTTGTACAGACGTGATCCAGCCCATCGCTCTCCCCGTGAACCAGGTCAACAACAACTTCGTGGGCGTGTGGGCCTGGGCAGCCGGCTTCGGCGCCACCGGCGACAGTGAGTACACTCATTTATTTCAAGGTAGAAAGAACCAAATGACATTCAGTTTTCCTTGAACGTAACTTTAAACCTCTAATTTTATTTCTAACTTCCAGACCAAGGTATCGGCAACAACCAGTTCCTGAGCGAGGTGTCTCTGCAGGTGATCACCAACGCGGTCTGCCAGCAGACCTACGGCTCCGTCACCGTCAACGCGAACGTCATCTGCATAGACGGATCTAACCTCAGAAGCACCTGTGGCGGAGACTCCGGCGGCCCCTTGTGGATCTGGAGTGGCAACCAGCGCACCCTTGTATGTCCACCTTAGTTAGAATTCCCTTCAATTCAAAGAACTTTTTTCTCGTATCTATTAACCTTAGACCATCAACATTCGACTGCTTGGGTCAGGGTGTATCTGCTTCGATGAACCCCAATGCGATCGAAGACTAATGAAAAAATCTGCTTACGAGGTTGGACTACCGCACTATTTCCTTTGATTACTTCATAGAACAAAAGTCATAACGCATTGTAATGTAACTTGACGCCGGTAAACACACCTACAAATGCCAAAATAGTAGACGTTGGTTGAGTACCAAAGTGCCTTTCCGTTTACCGCTCAGATTAAAATAAAAACAATGATCTGTTCATTCCAGATCGGTGTTACGTCCTTTGGTCACCGCGACGGCTGCCAGCGTCGCTTCCCGGCTGGCTTTGCGCGCGTGACGTCATACATCTCCTGGATCCAGGCTAGACTATAATCCCGTATACTTTACTATGCATATAATAGTATATATCATAATAACATTTTAATAACTCTAATAAACAGTTAATGAAGTCTTATTTTTTTACATAATCAGTTATTAAATACAGATCAAATCTATACATATAATAAAACATATATCTATACTATACAAATAATAAAACAGTAAAAATATTTTGTCTGTACAATTAGAATTTTTGACTGAAATGGATAGAGGGACACTTAAAAAAATAATAGAAAGCAAAAAAATTTTTTTTTAATTTCTTCTCTGTCTGTCTGTATGATCACGATTATCTCCGAAAATACTGAACCGATTAACTTCAAACTTTTACCATTTGCTTTGTTTTAACTCAGCAAAATATTTAAAGTTTGTTTCATCAAAATCGGTTCATTAAAAAAAAGTTATCGTCATTTGAATGAACTGCCTGCATGAATTTGCCTGCAAACATGTAGCAAAAATAAAATAAAATAATAAGTGAGCGAGTTTGTTGCAGCGAAAGGTCATTTCGTTCGATATTATAACGATGTGATGGCAACAAGTAACCTACTAGAATTGTAAAATAATTTAATATGTTACAATACCCTAGTTCTACTCCTAGATAAGGATTTTTCCTCTGAAAAATCCGTCTAGAACCTGACTCAGAAGAAATTTATCCAAGGATAAAACGAGGTAACACAATGAGGCATTCCTTCAAGGGACAGAATGACTCTAGTGAAAAAGAAATTCACCCAAGGATAAAACGAGGTAACACAATGAGGCATTCCTTCAAGGGACAGAATGACTCTAGTGAAAAAGAAATTCACCCAAGGATAAAACGAGGTAACACAATGAGGCATTCCTTCAAGGGACAGAATGACTCTAGTGAAAAAGAAATTCATCCAAGGATAAAGGGAGGTAACACAATGAGGCATTCCTTCAAGGGACAGAATGACTCTAGTGAAAAAGAAATTCACCCGAGGATAAAACGAGGTAACACAATGAGACATTCCTTCAAGGGACAGAATGTCTCTGGTTAAGACCTCAAGGTTGTAGCTCAAGTAACAAGGACTCAAGGATATCCTCAGAGGGGAATCTAATTACCAACGTAGTTATTTATTGCCTTAGTTCTTTCACCTTCGTATATCAGTTCTGGTGTTGTTAGTTGCAATCATTTAAGTGGCCGTGACATATCGATACATTTTCCATATAGATATTTTAAAGTTAAAAAAAAAAAATAGACAATAAGTTTAAAGGTTAAGGTAAATTTAAAAAAAAAAAACAGTAATAATAAATGCGAAGATTCAAGGGTCACGCTTAGCGCGACAGTGGGCGTAAAGGTGGAAAACGGAAGCAAAACAGTGATGGGTTGCTAGCCGCACCGCCTATAGATGTGATATTCGCCCAATCCCTTGACCGCCTTTTACGGTCTGCGCGGGAAGGAAAAGCAGCTGGTATATTCTATGTTTTTCTATATCTCCCAAACCAGCATGGAAGAAAATGGGTGAATGTTGCACAGAATGACAATCAACCTTATTTTCTAATTGAGTACAATGATTGGCTTAGTCAAGGACATGCACACACCAACACCAAGAAAGTAAAAAAAAACATTACCAACTCTCAGTTAAAAAAAAAAAAAGAGAGACCCAGACTATAAATAAACACGTATTGGGCGCCCTTGGATGCGACCGCGTGGTAGCTCAGGCGGTTAACGGCAGCTCAGCTTGTGTCCAACAGGGATGTGGATGTCTCAGGCCTCCTCTGCGGCCCGTAAAGGATCAAGCGCCAACAGATAATAGACGACTTCTACCGTCGTCAAATAAGTATATACGTTCTAAATTACAATTAAAAAAGATCTGTGCAGGTGAAATGTATAAAATTCCCCCCCTTAAGGGATAAAGGGGAGGGGGGATTGTTTGGAAATTTTCTCATTTCTGGACATAGAAGTATAAAAGCAAGTATATATGTTTACATTACAATTAAAAAGATTTGTGTAATTAAAATGGACGAAATTTCCCCTTAAAGGGGTAAAATAGGCGGGGACAAGTTTGTATGGATTTTTTTATTTACTTTGAAATATGACAATAAGAAGTTCTCCATTACAATAAAAAAAAATCTGTGTAGGTGAAATGGGCGAAATAGATATATGCAGGTAAAATGTATTAAATTCCCCCTTAAGGGGAAAAAGCAGAGGGGGAGAGGTTTGTATGGAATTCTTATCATTTCTACTGTTCCCAAGGGAACGACATTAACGCGGGCGGAGCCGCGGGCAACAGCTAGTCCTTACTAATATTATAAACTAGCTTTCACCCGCGGCTCCGCCCGCGTTAATGTTGATCCCTCGGGAATAGTACTTTTTCCCGGGATATAAGGTAGCCTATGTCCTTCTCCATACTCCAGAGAACTTGTATGCAAAATTTCATGATGATCGGTTTAGTAGTTACGGCGTGAAAGCGTAACAAACAAACAAACTCACTTTCGTGTTCATTTATAATATTAGTAAGGATGCGAAAGTGAGTTTGTTCGTAAGTACTTCTTTATCATAAACATTCTCAGAAATATATACAGAATCTTCTATGTCTTTGTTGACATATAATTCATACAACTTGATTTATTTATTTGTTTAAGGCACATCAACAATGCAAACACAAACATTCTTAATTAACATAAAATATCTTATGCACAGCATGCAAATAATATCTTGATATGGATATAATGTAAGTGTAATTATAATAAAAATATATAGTTTATAATGTAAAAAGAATTAAATTAAAATAAAATTAAATACAATAGGGTTTATGTGAAAAGAAATGTATAATTTTTATTTTCCCAGAATTTTTTGTTTTAATGATTTGGGATTGTCATGAAATATATCTAAATTTAGCGATTTATGCCAATCGTTAAAAGAATTAACACATCTAGAACTGTTTCTAGATGTGTTAATTCTTTTAACGATTGCACCTGTGTGCATGCATATCCAATCTGGTCCTGCATATAGGAACTAGGAAATATCCTTTTGTAACAGGACGCCGGCTATTAATTTTAGGAACGCAAATGTGAATTTTGTCCAATAACGTTGGGCACATTGATGTGCCCTGTACAATTCTTTGGAGAAATATCAGGTCCAGCATACGTCGACGTAGTGCCAATGTTCTCAGACCAAAGAACGAGAGTCGTTCCTCATAAGAGCACCTTGATGGTATTCCAGCAGAAACAAAAGCTAGATGTCGTGAAGGATCTCTGAATACGCTCAATACGAGTAGAGTGAACTATAAATACAGGATTCCAAACAACGCTACTAAACTCAAGTATAGACCGCACGAGTGCATTAAATAATATAATTTTTAGTTTTAGGATTTTGGAAATCTCTTGTGTTACGTCTAACAAAGCCCGACATTTGAGATGCTTTTTTAATGATGGTGTTATAATGCGGTATAAAGCTTAGCTTATCATCTAAAATAACCCCCAGATCACGAACCTCCGTCACGTTTTCCACCTTCACTCCGTCGATATAGTATTGGGTAACAATGGGCTTCTTTTTTTCTGTGAAGCAGATATGCTGGTATTTTCCTATATTTAATGACAGTTTGTTATCAATGCACCACTGAGTAATTCTATCCAAGTCCTCCTGAACCAAATCTTGATCATGGAATTCTTGTATCACCCGGGAAATCTTCATATCATCTGCGAACAATGAACATTTACAATTATGTATACACTGAACTTTATCGTTTATAAACAAGGTAAACAGTATGGGCCCAAGATGCCAGCCCTGTGGGACACCAGATGTTGATATGTAAGTGCTTGATCGGTAACCATTTACCACCACAGCTTGTTCCCGATCTGAAAGATAAGAACCGAACCATCTCAGAAGAGCGTCACATACTCCATATTGAGAACGGAGCTTATTTATTGGTCTTATGTGATTAACACGATCAAATGAATATCTTTGAATTGTTCTTACAAAATGTTTTACTCTCTAAAATGTCTAAATTTGTCTCTAAATTTTCAAGGCTTCTTTGTTCTTTCTTCAGGAAGAATTCCAAAATTAGAATAACTCCTCGTCATATTATTCTTAGTATTTATTTGTGCATCGATTCGCTTTTCCATGTTGTGAGTATGTTACTTATACAGTTACGTTTCACACAATAGGTATATATAAATACGATATGTATTTGAAAACACGTGTGCTATGACTTGAGGTCCTTCAAAAGGCGTGTTTACAGGTATCTTAAGAATCGGCAACGCATCAGCAGCTCCTCTGGTGTTGCAGATGTCCATGGGCGACGGTGACCACTTTCCATCAGGTGGCTCGTCTGCTCGTTTGCCGTAGGATATACATAAGAAAAAAAAAAACAGCAAGTACTTATTACTACTCCTGAACTAAAAAAATATGAACTTTCTCTTCTTAATTCACTGCTCGTAGATTATTTACACTAGTGGTTCTGCGAGTACAGTCCTCAACCTCGCGAGCCCTTACAACCAACATCCACTTTTGCCCTCCAGTGCTCTAAAATATATCTGTTACTGTTATGCTAATTGACTAAAGGATGATTTCCTTCAGTTACTATTTCCCAATCCCCGTATGTCTCGTATGTACTATTTCCCAATAATAATTCCCAAAAACCGTGTGGTATCCGGCAGAGTAGAATAGGACCACTCCAAGTCTTCCCGTGGATGTCGTAGAAGGCGACTTAGGAAATTCAAGCTAAACAAAGCTTATAAACATCTAAGAGACCTCTCCAACCCGTCTGGCCAGCGTGGAGAGTGTAGGCCAAGTCCTTTGGCTGCTCTGGCCAAGTATGGCCCTAGTAGTACAGAGAGGGTCGTACTCCTGCAGTGGAGACTAAAAAGGACCTGAATATGATGATGATGATGAATTCCCAAAACCCGACCAGACCCTTTTTTAAAAGGAAACACTAAGCTCGAAAGAATTGAAAAATAGGTATTTATAATATCTATAAAGAAAGGAATACCTTGGAAAGTGGGTGTAAGTGGGGAAGCACTCTTTTATGCGGAAAAGGACACGCCTGAGTTTTGGATGGGTTAAACTTAACAAGATTGGCGTCTCCCCAATCGGACACCCTCTGTAATTTCGAGTTAACCCGTTCAATCATAGACTCTCTCAGAGACTAGACTTCTTGTGCACTTGAGCTGGCACTGGACGTATAACTCTCTGCAACGGTGTTGTCATCAGCATAGCCAATAATGCCAGACTTAAGGAGGTCACTAATGTGCAAGTTACTCATATACAAGATCGTCAGTGCTAACGACCAGCTAACAACCAGTGCACTAGTTTTATCCTCCGCTCACTAGCTCCGTGGCGCAGCGGTCAACACGCCAGCCTGCGACACGGAGTGACCGGGTTCGATCCCCGGCCAGATCAAGATGGAAAATGGTCTTTTTCAGATTGGCCTGGGTCTTGGATGTGTATCTATATATGTATTGGTTATAAAATATAGTATCGTTGAGTTAGTATCCCATAACACAAGTCTCGAACTTACTTTGGGGCTAGCTCAATCTGTGTGATTTGTCCGTATATATTTATTATTTATTTACAATATGAGATAAAAAAAATGGCCCAGATACCTATACCAGCCGTCCGTCACTCGCGGAAAACAACGAGTTTTATACCTACCGCTTCACGTACCTTCCAAGGTACAACGGCAGCCCGACGCCGCACGATGAACGCTCGCACGGCACGTTTACCGCGCTAACTCGATAAAATGCAGTATCCACTAATTATTGTGCACCCATCCAGGGTATCAAAGTCAAAAAACAAATAAAACATTACATTTTTTTCATTGCCGAGTGACTAACAAAGGTAAGTAGTATTTTATATCTTATCTTAACAAATTGTCACTCAAAGATCTACTTTGTCACCATTTATTTACAAATAAAATAGGTAGATAGGTACTATGTATGTAATTCTTCGTAAATTAAGAAGAACACCTTTTTGGTTGCAAATGTGTTTAAATTTATAATTTTGTTAATTTACCTCATATTTACCTTTTATTCTAATTATAATATTTTTGTTAATTTTTGCACCAAATAAATAAATTTCTTTCTTTCTTTCTTACTAACAGTCTGTATAATCCGGTATTATATACATTACCTTGGCTATGTATAGAATGGGTAGGTACCTAAAACATTAAGGCAATGTATAAATTAATATTTATTTTATACGTTGCCTCACGGTTGCGGCTCACAGAACTAGATATATTTCTGTGGGGTGGCCGGTAATGTTACACACATTACCGGCTGCCGATTCGGTATTGTAAAGACGAGAGCGGGGCAAGGGGAGCGACCGAAGGAATATTACCCTGTTTTAGGCGTATTGTCCAAGGATGTAGGGGAGAAAAGGGTAATGGGAGTCAGCGGGCAATCGGGGTCAGGTGCCTCTAAGCAAAACTAAACGTTCGATACCTAGGTAAATGACATGTTCAGTTTGCTCTGTATCCGATGCCCATTGTACATACGAATGACTCGTGCTAGTAGCTCCACGCGTTTTTGAGTGACAATTATGTTTCGTTTTCACGCCTCGTCCGTGTAAATTTTCGTCAAAACAAACTTAACGGTGAGTATAGACGTTGTAGCTGTACCAAATTAATGACTATGGATAGATTTATCCTTGATATTCAAAATTTAAATAAGCATATTAGATTTCGATTAAATTTACTTTGTGTTATTAAATTTTACAGTTAACATGCAGTATAGATTTTGGGTAATGGGAGCCAAAGAGCCCGCTAGTGATTACCATTACCCGCAAAAAATATTCTTATTTTTTTTCGCTTATAGATGCCGATATTACAAGTCAAAAAAACAAACAGGCTAGCTGATCAACTGGCGATTGCACTGGATGGCATACTGCCGATTGTAATGACTGCGATTGTTTGACTCTGATTTCCCACATGTCTGATTCCCATTGTACTGAGGTTAGTGCAATGGGAGTCAAACTTGTTTTTTTTAAAACGCGGAAATTAAACCAAAGTTGATTCCCAAAGTGGTGAAAAGTGATAACAACTAGTAGATAAATAAGTAAAGTCTATTATTAAACAATTTAAATAAAGATATTATTTCGAAATAAGCTTTTATTTGATAGCTCGCTTAAGCGACTCCCATTACCCCTTTCTCCCCTACACGTGTAGTCTCTGGACAAACAGTATACAGAGAAGTTCAGAGAACCCTTTGTGCTTTTCACTTCCAATATCGCACGTGCATGATTTTGCAGCATTAAGAACAAAGAGGTCCTTTAGTCTATTAACCAAAGCCCACCACAACAGTCCAACAGTCTTCTAAGAGTCATTGCGGATAAACCTGATTATCCTGTACCTTCTGACAAATATGTCACAGTTTTATGTCACACACATGCACCATAGTTCTCATTAAAATAAATTAAAATATTTGTATCTCTTTTTGTTTCACAGGTGTTGTCCCCGTCATTTGAGAGGCGTGCGTGGGGACTGGGGATATATAAACCAAAACATAGATGCCGTTTGGAGAAGTTGATGTACTTACCTAATGTTGGTCTCCCTCAGGTTTAATATTCCGTGTGGTCTATTCTCCAGCCAGAACCCGTTCCTGGAAGTATCAATGCATGATATGCCATGATATGATCATGGCCTTGGCTAGAGCAGGAGCTACTTATTGCATTTAAAAAAAGAAATTAGTGGATTAACGGTTAGTATGTAAAAGTGAAAGTTGTAAGGGTTTTTCTTTTATAGTACAGTCAATGAAGGCAAAAATCAGCCACAACCTCCGATTTCGTTGAACTTCCATAGATGTGGATAAAAATTTGGGATTGAGTATTTTTTACCCTCTACTTCAAAAGTGACATATGCTCGTCATGCGCTTTTTGCATTTTAGGGGTGAAATTCACCCCTATGGTTAAAATGGGAAAAATGAAGATTTAACCATTCCGACGTAAGTAATTGTGTTTAATTAGATAAAATACATGTGGTTTAATATTTATATGCATGATTTTAATTATTTTTTCAACCCTTTTAGCAACCACCCCTTAAACCGAAAATATTTTTTTGTATTTCTGAGTTCTAAAATCGCATATTAACATTACACAAACAGTTTGTTTATATATAATTTTTGGTTGATCGTGAAATTTCATCCCTTAAAAACTACCCCCATACTGCAGAATCAGTGTAAAAATTGGTTTCAAAAACTTTAACCTATTAAATAGTATTACTGAAGGGAAATCTTATTTACTGAGAATTAAAATATTTATTTATTTATTGCATTATTTTTCACCCTTGAAAACTACCCCTTATCATAATAATAAAGGAATATTTTTTTTATCAACTTTAATTAGAATCGTTTTTAATAGATAAGATAAATCTATATACTATAATATTATATAGCTCAAGAGTTTGTTTGAACGCGCTAATATCAGGAACTACTGGTTCAAATTGCAAAATTCTCTTTGTGTTGGATAGTCCATTTATTGAGGAAGGTTTTAAGCTATTAAACATTACGCTGCGAGTAATAGGAGCGAAGCATCAATAAAAAATGTTTTTAAAACGGGGGAAAATTATTCATCTATACTAATTCATCACAAACAGAAATTGCCTCGGACGAAGTCGCGGGCAACAGCTAGCTTTTATTAATTTATTTCAAACTTTTCTTTCACTTTCTCTACCTTCAAAATACTTATACAAATACCCATAAATGTAGTTTCCCTATAATAAATGCATACCAAATCTCTGCTCCAATTTTTTTTTTCCAAATAAATATAATTTGTTTTTTTACCATAACTCCGTTAATTTTTAAGATATCGGGTTCATCCAAAAACCATTTGAAAGGTAATTTTAAGAGCTATAAGATCATCTTAAATAAAAAATTTTAAAGCCCTTATTTTTTAAAAGATAAAGGGTTAAAGGGTAGCGGTTACATGGTTCTCGCAGTAAAAGTTAGGCTTTGAACATCTCTATCTCGGTTATTTTTCATCCTATAAAAAAAAAAAAAAACAAAATCTTTCTTGAAATACAATTCTTTCGTTACTTATAATTTTTTACGAATATCCAATATTTTTGAAGTTATTTTCAATAAAAAATGAAATTTACGAAATTTTTAAAAATTTGGATTTTATTAAAACATACTTTTTTTCGAAAATAATCACTCTAAACCGGGAAAAATTTTTGAGGTCATCACTTATGCTAAAAAAAGAAAGTCCTTTAAGGATATTCATAAATTTGAATTCTTGTTGAAATGGTGAAGGATTTATTTTTGTTTTTTCCAAAAAAAATTGAAAGTGTCATCTTATTTTTATCATAACTTGCTCAATTTTAATGCTATTAACTTTTTACAGTGCTCATTAGAAAGGTATTTTAAGATACTTTAAAAAGTGTTCGGAAGTATATGGCATAAAATTTCCCGGTTTCCCGTTATTTAAGTTTGAATACTAAGATTGTACTCGCCGAAAAAAAATATACATAAAATTACCTATAGCTCAATTTGAATTAATATTAGAAGGTTTTTCAAAATAGGGATTTGTATGTTTTTTTATTAGCTTCAATTTTATTAATTACACATTTTTTGTATAAACTCATAGTTTTTGAGTTATTTATGAAAAACCGCTTTAAAACATGTATTTTTATGACGAAAAATCACAATCCTTGATCTTTAATAACTCAGAAAGTATTGATTTATTCCAAAACCTTTATATTACAAATTTTGCTTAGAATTTATCTCTTTATCGACTCCTGGGGTAATTTTTATTAAAAGAATTTTCACCCCTGAGAAGGGGTGGCATCCATCCCCAGGGCAATAGCGCAAGTTCAACTTGCGCTATTGCCCTGGGGATGGATGCCAACTTGCCAAGTTGGCACTATGTCACTTTTGTTTCTTAAGGTATCCCCCACCTCCTCACCAATTTTCATGAAAATCGATGAAGATTCAACGAAAACAGAGGTGAAAACCTTCATTGACTGCACTATTACGTAGGTATATAGATTTATCCTGCTCGGAACAGACGTTCAAAGGCGGCACCGCAATCGTAGAAACCAAGGCATCAGTTAGCGTTATATTTGAGAACACTGTTATCGTTTTTGAACCCTAACTTATCACCATAAATCTTCTACTGTTGTGCTGTGAATAATAAAATTTATTCGAGTTGATATAATATTGTATCTGCTTCTGTCACATTCCATATCTGCCATCGATCATCATTGATCTGAGTCATTGATATTTTTTGTCTATGTGCAAACTGTCAGTTAAAACGTCAAAGCGCCGAGATGTCAATAACACGTTGCGCGACCGCAGTGGTGGCCCAGGCAATTCCGGTTTGGGTATCGGTGACGAGGCAATCTTTGTTGCGGGCCGGTATCAGTGCATGTGCCAGTCGTGTGAGCTACTGCAAATTCACTCACTCGACAGTCTCTCAGTGTTTCAAGACAGATTCCAGGATGTTCATCGCAGAGGAGAGAGGGTCGGCGTACTCGCCTGACTATCGTGTCTATTTCAGTAAGTGAATGCTTGGACGCGAAGAAATGTTGACCTGTCGTCGCTCCAGAGCCAAAGTTCAAACAGCTTTGATACGTGTGCTTACTTATGCATAATAAGAGACCTGTTTAATTATCATCCTTCCCTGGCACAATAATCAATAAAATCGCCTTTGTCTGACTGACCATCTCATGTGTATGTTCTCTCAGTATGGTGTGTGCATCCTCCTTAGATAATATTAAGCTACGGCTTGTCGATACTGACGTTATATAGGTATAACTGTATATTACAACTCAGTGGTAAGTACTATAAACAAGTCAAGGTCATGTTCTTATCGACATGTAGGTGGTACCTACATGTTATAAATCTTGATTAGGAAGTGTACAAGTTCAAAGTTAATAATTGAGTCATTTATCATTTTAAAACCAAACATATTAAAATTTTTATATGTACTTATTTTTTAAAACTTTAACAGCATGGGAAGTATAAAAGCCTTCCATACTGTGTGGACCCTACATGAAGTGGCATGAGGAGTGGAAGACTTTCTTAAACTTATGAAATTGTCTGGAACTCAGTCAGTGTGTTGCATAAACAACTGTGAGCCTTTAGTAACCAGTAAGCAGGCGGCCTGGTGGCATCATATTGCGTTGCTGCCACCAACACCATTGTTATGAACATAGCATATATTCCGGCCTAGAGTACAAGTTGTAGATTTCTATGTTGCCTAGGAGCAAGCTTGGTGATCACCGTTTAAGACAATATATAGATAGGTGCCTAAGTGCTGTGTGGTTTCTGGCCTAGAATGCTTCTGTATTCAACCTATCCATTCTGTATTAAACCCTATGAATAAGATTTCATCCACTCCATTCTGTCCTATGGATGTTGTAAGAGGCGACTTCAGGGACAAGCACAAACATCCCGTGCATCGAAAGTATTCCCAGGAGGGTTGATGTTAGGCATAAGTTGCAGATGTGATTTTTGAATAAACAGATTATTAACTCGCTCACTAGTTTCTCTGTTTTTTACAAGGAATCCTAATGAACCTAACCTGCACTCCATGACCATGTTGTTTTTGTTAAATTGAGGATTCGCCCTTATTCCATTTGTTGTGGCACTGGCTCAAAACTATATTTTGTCATTCCAGTAGGATGTTACCCTGATACCTCTCACTGAAGCTCTGGGGGTGTTGCTATGAGTCACATTATTCTTATATTCTTATTATAGAATTGTATAGAATGAAATAACGGCAACATTTGCTTGTCATTTATTAACCAGCCACCAGAAAATAAAATAACTGCCCATTACTTTCTCAACTAATCATAATCACATCTCTAATGTTTCAACTGACATATAAGTAGTTAAGTGCTTATTGCTTTACAGTATAAGCCCTAACCAAGTGATAATGTTTCTGTCTGTGTTTAATCTGTATGTACCTACTTACAATACGTAAGCATAGAGGGAGACGATAACGTGTTTGTGTGCAGAGGACGAGAGCGGGCCGATCTCGCCCCTGCACGACATCCCGCTGTGGGCCGACCGCGGCGCGCGGCTCGTCAATATGCTGGTGGAGGTGCCGCGGTGGAGCAACGCCAAGATGGAGCTCAGCCTCGGCGAGCCGCTCAACCCCATCCGCCAGGACGTGAAGAAGGGCGCGCTGCGCTTCGTGGGCAACGTGTTCCCGCACCACGGCTACATCTGGAACTACGGCGCTCTGCCGCAGACCTGGGAGAACCCGCGCCACACGGACCCCGCCACGCAGGCGCGCGGGGACAACGACCCCATCGACGTCATCGAGATCGGGCAGCGCGTGGCGGCGCGCGGCGACGTGATCGCCGTGAAGATCCTCGGCACGCTGGCGCTCATCGACGAGGGCGAGACGGACTGGAAGCTCGTGGCCATCGACGCGCGCGACCCGGCGGCCGCCGGCCTGCACGACGTGTGTGACGTGGAGGCGCGGTTCCCCGGCCTGCTGCGCGCCACCGTGGAGTGGTTCCGCCTCTACAAGCTGCCCGACGGCAAGCCAGCCAACCGCTTCGCCTTCGACGGCGAGGCCAAGGACCGCGAGTTCGCGTACAAAGTCGTCGACGAGGTGAGTCGCTGCGGCTAAATAGAAACGGTCCCTACCCGCATCACCTGTGACATGAATCCCGAGAGTATTCGCCTAATCTCTCGACCGCCTAACGATCTGCGCGAGAACCAGAAACAGAAGTAGTTAGTACAATGTTTTTAGGGTTCCATACCCAAAGAGTTAAGACGGGACCCTATTCATATGGCTCCGCTGTCTGTCTTTCTGTCCGTCTATAACCAAGTTACATTTACTTTGAGACAATTTACTTTGCGTGGTTCCGCCACCAGTACTGGTGGCGGAACCACGCAAAGTAAATTGTCTCAAAGTAAATGTACCTTTGACTTCCGCAAAGTAACACCTGAGTCTATTAACTATATAACCAAGTTGTATGTCATGAACCGTGATAGTTAGTTGAAATTTTCCCAGACAAGTACAGTCCCGGGACATTCTAAAGAATAAATGGGTATCTCTTGGATAGGCATGTAACATTCTCGTCTTCATCTTCCCTTACCATCAGGTGAGATGGGAGACATATGCCTAAGTCAATATTTAGTAACAAAAAATTATTAAAGAAAAAAGATATATTTCTGAACAAAATAAATATTTAAAGGGGCTTGTATACAACAAACATGATTTTTTGCTCGATTTTGATATCAGCTACAGATAGACAATTGAAACATTTGCAGAATTTTGAGTTATATTATTCACTTTAAAATAAAGAAATAAATTAAAATAAAATTGATATTTAAGGGAGCTTCCATACAACAGACATGATTTTTTGCCATTTTTATAGGTAATGGTACCCTTCGTGCGCCAGACCGACTCCCACTTAGCCGGCTGTTCTTTTCTCCCGTCATAAAAGAACACGCCTTGTATAACTTATAAAGTAATAATTAAGTACTTTGCGGAATTACGTCATCGGTAGCGTCACGGCCGCCTATGGTTAGGGGATAAAGTAAATGACTTCAATATGAACGAACATGCAGCTACCTGAAGTTACAACCAGTTAAATACTTTAGCAATATCCTTCCATGGAAAGAACAATCTGTAGGAGAGGCTTTTGTCCAGCAGTGGACTTCTAGCAGCTGAAATGATGATGAATTAAATGCATGGACTGGTGGCTCCGTTTCATTGTAAACAACGCACGAGTGTGACGTGTCGGTGTTGGTGCAGGTGCACGAGTTCTGGCGCGCGCTGGTCAGCGGCGAGGTGACGGACGCCGCGGACATCTGCAAGTGAGTACTCCTCACGTCTACACTTGATGGATTCCACGACCGTTTGCTCCTTCTGGAGGAGGAAGTGGAAGGGGTGGAGTGAAAACTTTGTATGTACGAGTATTTACGGACAACAGTAGGCTTGTTTGACGCTTTATAAAATTAACAAAATGTTCATCATAATCGTTTCAGACAACATCTGAAACAAGTCTTTTCATGAGCATTTTTCAATAATTAAATTCAGAAAAACAAAAAAAATTGCATGCAGTATTTTAATAATATAGTCCAGTGTGGAGTTTAATTTTAAAAAAGTTTTTAACTGAAAATCATGATCGCTAGGAACAAAATGGCAAGCGAAACAAAAATTCACAGTTAGGGTAGTTGTACAAACTAAGGAACTTTCTGTGGCTCAGTCAAAAAATAAGTCTGATTTCAATAATTCTTTTTTTTTAACTAGGTCTTGTTCAACTTAAGGAATACTGCAAGTTTCTTCAAAATCGGTTTAGCAGTTTTTAAGATATGGAGTTATGACTATGAAGTCGGCTTAATGTTTTTTAAAATTATCTTTGTTGCACAAGATATTAATTATTGTTGATAGTTACATACATTAAAAACGTATACCCTAAAAATATACGTTTGAGCAGAAATATCCACTTTAATTTTTAAAAGGGGACATCTGGCTCGCTTGCAAGTGGTTCGGGCGAATCTACCCAAACAAAATTTGAAAAGTGGACATTTGGGCCGCGGCCCAGCTATCCCATAAGCCAATTATGTGACATAGATTAATAACAATTTATGGTCAATGATCATTTGATGATGAATGTTCCTGTTCAAGACTGTTTAAGGTATAGAAAGCCTAGCCTAAAACGGTTTATGTTATTATAAAAGATGTTTCGATTATTATAAATTAATGTAGAAAGGAGAGATGCCGAACATCTGGCAAAAAGAATGCCCCATTTAGAAGTAGAAGGACGTAGAGGACGAGGGAAGCCAAAAAAGACGTGGATTGAATGTGTCAGAGGGGATATGAGGGAATGGGGGGTAAATATTGATATGGTTAAGGATAGAAAATTATGGAGAGAGTCGACATACAGAGCCGACCCCAAATAGGGAAAAGGCGAGGAAGAAGAATGTTAATAAGCAAATTGAGAACATTTGTGTAATAAATGATTGATCTCGATTGATTTTGTTGTTCTTCTCAGTTTCCTGGTGGCACCTTCACTTTCCTGTCGCTTGATTTTCTTTAAATGGCCATAAATAAAAAATATATGAATTATTTTGACCGTTCCGTTTAGGATAAGCTAAAACACACTGTACTCTTGGTATTAGACTGAATTCCGTCTCCAGAATGTATAAAATATGTCGGGCCGAAATCAGACTCGGATTCTTCCTTAGTTTGTAGAACTACCCGTGTAAGACCCATTATTTCATCCAGCCCAACGCCCGCCTCAGAAAATTCATCAACAATGTATCAATAAGTCATTTTTTACGTGATAACGTCTTATAAATCGCTGAACGCCGGCTGCATGTACAAAAAAGAGTCACGTGCAGTGTACAAGAGAGAGCGCGGAACAAGCGATAAAGAGCCACGTCACACATTAGGCTTGTGACACATCTATCTCTTCCACCATTGTCACGTAAAATTATCGTCCGTACACCGACTTTACAGACAATTGTTTTTAGTATTTATAGACTCACTAGCTTTCGCCCGCGGCTGCGCCCGCGTCAATGTCGATCCCTCGGGAATAATTTTTCCCGGGATGAAAGGTAGCCTATGTCCTTCTCCGTACTCCAGAGAACTTGTAGGGATCGACATTTACGCAGGCGGAGCCGCGGGCGAAAGCTAGTACGTAATATGTTTGATATGTTCGTACGCCATCTTGCATTCCAAAAATGACGTCTGCTCTGTGATCTACAATCCAAAAGCTACTAAAATATATGAATAACTAGCAGTTCACTTTTCTTGCCGCCCAAACACAGCGCACCGCCCGTTCTGTGAACACATTGACTCTGGCGGTGGCGCCTGCGTCTGCCGCGTGCGCCTGCCTCTGAAGCATGTCGCTGCCGCGCGACGCGCGTGCGCATGGCCTTGCGGTCAGTAATTTGGGCGTTTATCCATTACCAACAAACACTTAAACTTGTTCAGAAACGCAGGCGCCTGCCTCTGCCGCGTGCGCCTATCGTGCTTATTTGTGATAGAGCTGTGAAGCGGTATTAATATTTGATTCATATATCATCATCAAAAAATGGTACGACTCCCTAATTGCAGGCTTACATTTTAGCCATTAATAATTTCCAGGTCCAGTCTATCTAAATATTTATAACTCAAAGGTGACTGACTGACATAGTAATCTATCAACGCATAGCCCAGGACGGATCGGGCTGAAATTTGGCGTGCAGGTAGACGTTATTACGTAGGCATCCATAAAAAAGGATTTTGATCAATTCTACCTCCAAGGGGATAAAAAAGGGGATGACAGTTTGTATGAAACTTAACGCGAGTGCGCCAAAGCTAGTATTTAAATAAAATCTATCTATGAAGGTACCGATAGTTTGTCGAACGGCATTCATCCATTCCATTACTAACGGAGGAAACTAGTACTGAACTGGATGTCTGCTAGCATATCTCCGTGTTAGAGGGCCCGAAGTGAGCTAACGCGTGTTGCAGGACCAACGTGACGGTGGAAACGAGTCCGGCGCGCATCGAACGCGCCGAGGCGGCCGCGCTGTTGGCCAACGCACCGCCTCGCGGCCTGCCCATGCCCATCCCGCCCAGCGGTAACTATACTCACACTCATAGCTAGGCCTGCCCATGCCCATCCCGCCCAGCGGTAACTATACTCACACTCATAGCTAGGCCTGCCCATGCCCATCCCGCCCAGCGGTAACTATACTCACACTCATAGCTAGGCCTGCCCATGCCCATCCCGCCCAGCGGTAACTATACTCACACTCATAGCTAGGCCTGCCCATGCCCATCCCGCCCAGCGGTAACTATACTCACACTCATAGCTAGGCCTGCCCATGCCCATCCCGCCCAGCGGTAACTATACTCACACTCATAGCTAGGCCTGCCCATGCCCATCCCGCCCAGCGGTAACTATACTCACACTCATAGCTAGGCCTGCCCATGCCCATCCCGCCCAGCGGTAACTATACTCACACTCATAGCTAGGCCTGCCCATGCCCATCCCGCCCAGCGGTAACTATACTCACACTCATAGCTAGGCCTGCCCATGCCCATCCCGCCCAGCGGTAACTATACTCACACTCATAGCTAGGCCTGCCCATGCCCATCCCGCCCAGCGGTAACTATACTCACACT
The DNA here is from genome assembly GCA_947532085.1 of Elegia similella. Taxonomy (NCBI): domain Eukaryota; kingdom Metazoa; phylum Arthropoda; class Insecta; order Lepidoptera; family Pyralidae; genus Elegia; species Elegia similella. The sequence goes on from OX383931.1 coordinate 179,125, forward strand.
CATAGCTAGGCCTGCCCATGCCCATCCCGCCCAGCGGTAACTATACTCACACTCATAGCTAGGCCTGCCCATGCCCATCCCGCCCAGCGGTAACTATACTCACACTCATAGCTAGGCCTGCCCATGCCCATCCCGCCCAGCGGTAACTATACTCACACTCATAGCTAGGCCTGCCCATGCCCATCCCGCCCAGCGGTAACTATACTCACACTCATAGCTAGGCCTGCCCATGCCCATCCCGCCCAGCGGTAACTATACTCACACTCATAGCTAGGCCTGCCCATGCCCATCCCGCCCAGCGGTAACTATACTCACACTCATAGCTAGGCCTGCCCATGCCCATCCCGCCCAGCGGTAACTATACTCACACTCATAGCTAGGCCTGCCCATGCCCATCCCGCCCAGCGGTAACTATACTCACACTCATAGCTAGGCCTGCCCATGCCCATCCCGCCCAGCGGTAACTATACTCACACTCATAGCTAGGCCTGCCCATGCCCATCCCGCCCAGCGGTAACTATACTCACACTCATAGCTAGGCCTGCCCATGCCCATCCCGCCCAGCGGTAACTATACTCACACTCATAGCTAGGCCTGCCCATGCCCATCCCGCCCAGCGGTAACTATACTCACACTCATAGCTAGGCCTGCCCATGCCCATCCCGCCCAGCGGTAACTATACTCACACTCATAGCTAGGCCTGCCCATGCCCATCCCGCCCAGCGGTAACTATACTCACACTCATAGCTAGGCCTGCCCATGCCCATCCCGCCCAGCGGTAACTATACTCACACTCATAGCTAGGCCTGCCCATGCCCATCCCGCCCAGCGGTAACTATACTCACACTCATAGCTAGGCCTGCCCATGCCCATCCCGCCCAGCGGTAACTATACTCACACTCATAGCTAGGCCTGCCCATGCCCATCCCGCCCAGCGGTAACTATACTCACACTCATAGCTAGGCCTGCCCATGCCCATCCCGCCCAGCGGTAACTATACTCACACTCATAGCTAGGCCTGCCCATGCCCATCCCGCCCAGCGGTAACTATACTCACACTCATAGCTAGGCCTGCCCATGCCCATCCCGCCCAGCGGTAACTATACTCACACTCATAGCTAGGCCTGCCCATGCCCATCCCGCCCAGCGGTAACTATACTCACACTCATAGCTAGGCCTGCCCATGCCCATCCCGCCCAGCGGTAACTATACTCACACTCATAGCTAGGCCTGCCCATGCCCATCCCGCCCAGCGGTAACTATACTCACACTCATAGCTAGGCCTGCCCATGCCCATCCTGCCCAGCGGTAACTATACTCACACTCTTATAGCTAGGCCTGCCCATGCCCATCCTGCCCAGCGGTAACTATACTCACACTCATAGCTAGGCCTGCCCATGCCCATCCCGCCCAGCGGTAACTATACTCACACTCTTATAGCTAGGCCTGCCCATGCCCATCCTGCCCAGCGGTAATTATACTCACACTCATAGCTAGGCCTGCCCATGCCCATCCTGCCCAGCGGTAATTATACTCACACTCATAGCTAGGCCTGCCCATGCCCATCCCGCCCAGCGGTAACTATACTCACACTCATAGCTAGGCCTGCCCATGCCCATCCCGCCCAGCGGTAACTATACTCACACTCATAGCTAGGCCTGCCCATGCCCATCCCGCCCAGCGGTAACTATACTCACACTCTTATAGCTAGGCCTGCCCATGCCCATCCTGCCCAGCGGTAACTATACTCACACTCATAGCTAGGCCTGCCCATGCCCATCCCGCCCAGCGGTAACTATACTCACACTCATAGCTAGGCCTGCCCATGCCCATCCTGCCCAGCGGTAACTATACTCACACTCTTATAGCTAGGCCTGCCCATGCCCATCCTGCCCAGCGGTAATTATACTCACACTCATAGCTAGGCCTGCCCATGCCCATCCCGCCCAGCGGTAACTATACTCACACTCATAGCTAGGCCTGCCCATGCCCATCCCGCCCAGCGGTAACTATACTCACACTCATAGCTAGGCCTGCCCATGCCCATCCCGCCCAGCGGTAACTATACTCACACTCTTATAGCTAGGCCTGCCCATGCCCATCCTGCCCAGCGGTAACTATACTCACACTCATAGCTAGGCCTGCCCATGCCCATCCCGCCCAGCGGTAACTATACTCACACTCATAGCTAGGCCTGCCCATGCCCATCCTGCCCAGCGGTAACTATACTCACACTCATAGCTAGGCCTGCCCATGCCCATCCCGCCCAGCGGTAACTATACTCACACTCTTATAGCTAGGCCTGCCCATGCCCATCCTGCCCAGCGGTAACTATACTCACACTCATAGCTAGGCCTGCCCATGCCCATCCCGCCCAGCGGTAACTATACTCACACTCATAGCTAGGCCTGCCCATGCCCATCCCGCCCAGCGGTAACTATACTCACACTCATAGCTAGGCCTGCCCATGCCCATCCCGCCCAGCGGTAACTATACTCACACTCATAGCTAGGCCTGCCCATGCCCATCCCGCCCAGCGGTAACTATACTCACACTCATAGCTAGGCCTGCCCATGCCCATCCCGCCCAGCGGTAACTATACTCACACTCATAGCTAGGCCTGCCCATGCCCATCCCGCCCAGCGGTAACTATACTCACACTCTTATAGCTAGGCCTGCCCATGCCCATCCTGCCCAGCGGTAACTATACTCACACTCATAGCTAGGCCTGCCCATGCCCATCCCGCCCAGCGGTAACTATACTCACACTCATAGCTAGGCCTGCCCATGCCCATCCTGCCCAGCGGTAACTATACTCACACTCATAGCTAGGCCTGCCCATGCCCATCCCGCCCAGCGGTAACTATACTCACACTCATAGCTAGGCCTGCCCATGCCCATCCTGCCCAGCGGTAACTATACTCACACTCATAGCTAGGCCTGCCCATGCCCATCCCGCCCAGCGGTAACTATACTCACACTCATAGCTAGGCCTGCCCATGCCCATCCCGCCCAGCGGTAACTATACTCACACTCATAGCTAGGCCTGCCCATGCCCATCCCGCCCAGCGGTAACTATACTCACACTCTTATAGCTAGGCCTGCCCATGCCCATCCTGCCCAGCGGTAACTATACTCACACTCATAGCTAGGCCTGCCCATGCCCATCCCGCCCAGCGGTAACTATACTCACACTCATAGCTAGGCCTGCCCATGCCCATCCTGCCCAGCGGTAACTATACTCACACTCATAGCTAGGCCTGCCCATGCCCATCCCGCCCAGCGGTAACTATACTCACACTCTTATAGCTAGGCCTGCCCATGCCCATCCTGCCCAGCGGTAACTATACTCACACTCATAGCTAGGCCTGCCCATGCCCATCCCGCCCAGCGGTAACTATACTCACACTCATAGCTAGGCCTGCCCATGCCCATCCCGCCCAGCGGTAACTATACTCACACTCATAGCTAGGCCTGCCCATGCCCATCCCGCCCAGCGGTAACTATACTCACACTCATATCTTGTGTATCTTGTAATATAATCGTTACATCATACCGATCGCCATATTTATCAATGATCTTTATTTTCCTATCTATCAATGACACCTCAATTTAATGAACGAAGCCCCTTTAATATTTATATCGTGTGCATGCTCGCACCTTGCCTACAAATACGTGACATGGACTTTCCTTCCGCAGTGGACAAGTGGCATTTCATCTCCAGCATCTAGTGGTGCGGGCGCCGCCATCTTGTGATCGACTGTGCTGTGAGCCGTGATCTGCAATCACCTATTTATTTGTTACTTCTAATGAACGGCGTCTCGATATTATTTATTTAGTGAATGCCGGCTCTGACGCCGCGATGTACTATACAATGCCTAGTGAGAATATTTTAAGTGTAATGTTTAACGTGTACAGGAAATACACACTTATTTTACATATGTATTCGTTCTGTTTTATTATCTCTGCGTTTAATACATAATCTGCTCGCTATCTAATCGTTATATCGGACATAAAAGAGTCAGATATGTCATGTGACGCCATCGCCGAAGCTATTTTTAGAAGATTTTTCTAATAAGTATATTTGTTAATAAAAAAAATGAAACTAATTGGTACTTTATTATAGCTTTATTACAGAACCTACAGTGTTTGAGATTTAAAAAAGTGCAAATTATCACCTAACCGTAAGTCGTAGCGACGTGTACACGTTGCTCGCGAACAGTGTCATACACTACAACACATCCATAATCTCGTATGACCAGAACGTAAACGACAGGGCTACAGAACTCTCCTTACATCTAAACATTACAATAGGTACAGAAATGGAGGTTAATGTGACGAGGCTTTAAAATACATAACGCACTGGGATTTTGAGGAAGCCAGGATGCTCTCGGTGAGTGCGGTGTGCTGTGGTCGGTGCACAGACGGCCGACACACAGACGGCCGACACACAGACGGCCGACACACAGACGGCCGACACACAGACGGCCGACACACAGACGGCCGACACACAGACGGCCGACACACAGACGGCCGACACACAGACGGCCGACACACAGACGGCCGACACACAGACGGCCGACACACAGACGGCCGACACACAGACGGCCGACACACAGACGGCCGACACACAGACGGCCGACGGATGCGCTGTCGCTGTGATCGCACAGTCAGCGCTCCACAGGGCGTCATCTACAGGCATTCATTCGCTCGTAGGCTCGTAGAGATGGTTCCTCGTTACATAAATAATAAGTAAATATTTCTATTCTACGTTTGATTAACTAGTTATATCAAATATTCATAAGCTTAATTATTATTACCGAGTTATACGTATAGGGTGAGTCTGTACATCAGCAACAACAACGTTAATTTAGTTTAGTCGACCGAGTCCCGCCGCGCGGGCGACGCAGCGTCTTTCCAAATATTCGCTCTTCGGGTTATATTTTTCTATTAATGTATGCTCCTTTAGCCACGAATGAGACGCGGCCCGAGTGTGTTTTGGCGACGCACTCGTTCCTACAAGGAATGTTCCTAATGCAGTGTGGACCCAGACTGAAGCTAGGTATTGGCTACTTGGTGCCTTTAACATCTGGGACAACTGTTGAGAGATGACCTTCAAGAGATAACAATTTTGAACACGGTCCTAGGTACTGTGGAGTTGGAATTAAACATTGTCCAAATCACGTCGCGGAGCTCTGCTGTGGTGGTAAGCACACTAAAGCCACAGAATTACTATTGAGAACCTGTTAAACGAGGCCAGTAAGCGAGATAATCTACTATAAGCCCATTCATTAAATAGATTTAGACCGGCCTTGTCGGTTAACACGATGATAATAATGAGGAACTTGCATGAACAGCACATCTGGAAAAATGTTCCTGATTATGTCAGCATCGAGCTTAAAAACACTATTAATGCCACTTTAAATTTGATATCAATACATTCAGTTTGATTTAATAAAATTGGGTGGAATAGTCAATTTCAAAGTATGAAAATGTAAAAAGTAATATTACGTACCATGAGGTAGCCTATAAAATTGATATCAACTTTCATTATGAAGCTACTTCCATAAGTACAATGAGCTGCCGAACAAAGGTCTCCCATCACGCGTGCAAAATGCTAAATAAGTAGCCAGTCTGTTTTCAGTGTGTTGTGTTTTCTTAGCGTTTACGCCGAGAGAAAAACCGTGTGCAAGTCCCCATGTTTAGCCTGTGCTATGGGCCTCGTGTAGTCGGCCCAGCACTGACCGATACGGATGAGGCAGGGCGCCGTTCTCGTCAAATACATTCGGAACTCGGTCGGCGCCGACGTAGGCCGTCGCCACACCCGATTGGTTCAAAACGGACGGTAAAGTTATTAAATATAATACATACGTATATAGTTTAGGCCCTTTTAGGCGCAGTTGCTACATGACATACCTACGTATCATGTACTTGTGAGACAAAAGAACATTAATCGTATTTAATAGGTCGATAACATATCTAAAAAAGATAAGAGGACCGCAATAACCGCTCTCTATATTTGACTCTAATTTGTAAAATGTTCGCATCGTTGCTATGCCCCGCGTGGCGTGTGAGGATGTCTTCACTCGGGTGAAATTATTAATTATATAATAAAAACGTTACTTAGCTACGGAGCAACGAATTACGGAACTTTAGATTCGCATGTTTTTTAAAGACTGAAAATACAATTAAGTACTCAGAACAAAATCATTCCAAGAAGATTTCGAAACTGAAGTTGAGAAGAACGCGGCATTGATTAGGCACCTAACTACCTATCGCCGTACACGCCAAGCAAACGCATTTTAAAGTTAATGTTATAGTTTCATGCTTTAATTTGGTTTTGCTTTTGTAGGACAATAACAGCATGCGATTTAATAAATACATCTACTTACTTGAAAATGCGTTTATGCAACGTATCTGCCACCAATCCGACGCACGGGCCCCTCGTCCCTAGCCAGCTCTTACTTATTTTACTAAATGTAGGCATGTTTCAGAAATTTGATCGGTTCTACCGACTCAAAATTATGTAGATTTATTTCTATGCCGCGTAATACTAAAATACGTAAATGTGACGCGTTACGAATGCTACTTTGTCAGTTACAAGAACGTAAACAACTTGACTAGCACAACGGGGCCCGATGCGCCCAAGCACGACGAGTGCCTGCCTCCGGGTCAGCGGCGGCACTAAGGCGCCGCTGTACGTTAGACACGATACGAGATATCTCCGATTGCGGCGTCCCTCTCGTCAGAGACTGGATCCAGGATGGTGCAATGCCCCCTTTAGAGCCACTGTCACTCTCAATGTCCACTCCTCTAAGGCGACCGCTCCCGATAGCAGCTGATATAAAACTTGCCCTCCCAGTGATCACCGTCCTAGAATTTAGTTCGCGTGTGCACCGATAGAATCTTAATATAGGTGCTTTAAACCGTAGCTCTCGGGAGCCGCCACTTCGAAATCAACTAGCATTCTCCGCCGGTACAGCTCTGTAGCTGTCCCGTCGGCCGTGGCGGCGGCGGCGCCCTAGAAGCGCAGCTCGCGGTCGCCGCTGCCGCCCGCGTCCTCGTCGTCGGCCGGCGCCTCCCCCTCCGCGCCCCCCTCCCACACACCCTCCGACACCCGCTCCCCCGCCCCCGCCGACGACTTGTCTCCTGTAACACGTCATTATCATCATCATAATGGAATGGAGGAGATGAAGCAAATCTAAATGTGATATATTAATTCGACTCGGTATATCCTCGCGTATACCTAACGCCTGAAACATACAGAGAAGGCGTGACGCAGGCGCAGCGCAGGCGTGGGACGGATACTGCGCGGACGCGATTTAAAATTATACAGAAGAGACGCTCAACCAAGTCTGCAGTCTGTGAACATGCCTTAGACAAACCCAACCACTACATGCGTTTTGATAATCCTCAAGTCCTTGCAAAAGAAAACAGATACATTCCAAGAATGCTTCGTGAGGCTATTGAAATTAAAAAAAAACATCCTAATTTCAATAGAGAGGATGGTTGGCAGTTACCACCAGCTTGGGATCCTGTCATCAATTTAATAAAATCTCAAGCTCATCACAAGACTGCAAGACCTTCAGACACCGTGAGCCAATACTGCGTACATCCGGAACGTTATCAATAAATATTGTAGGCGGTAGTTTTGTATAGTTCTAATAACACAAAGACAAATGTCAACTTAGTCTACCTGCGACCATGAAAACTGTAAAGTTTTCGAAACGTTAGGTGTAAAAAATAATGTAATATACGCGATAATACCGTATTATGTGAGTTTATTTAAATGTGTAACAATCGCGAGAACATCAGAAACCATTATACCTAGAACTAGACATCTTACGCAGAAAGTTTTTTTTTTTTATGTATATCCGACGGCAAACGAGCAGACGAGCCACCTGATGGAAAGTGGTCACCGTCGCCCATGGACATCTGCAACACCAGAGGAGCTGCTGATGCGTTGCCGACTCTTAAGATACCTGTAAACACGCCTTTTGAAGGACCTCAAGTCATAGCACACAGGGAAAACCTCGGGAGTCCATTCCACAATCTTGCTGTACGAGGAAAAGAACCACGTGACGCTCTGACATTTTTGGAGACCCAAGTGTCAAGGATGTGGGGATGGACTTTACTCCTGTGGCGAGCGGTGCGGTGGTAGAAAGGTGACGGTGGCACCAATTCAAAAAGTTCTTCAGAACACTCCCCATAGTATAGACGGTAAAATACACACAGAGAGCCAACGTCTCTCCGTAGACTGAGGGTGTCTAAATCGTCTGTGAGTGTGGGATCGTCGATAATACGAATTGCCCGGCGTTGGATGGAATCAAGAGGAAGGAGTTGGTATTGAGGTGCACCAGACCAGATATGAGAGCAGTACTCCATGTGGGGCCGGACTTGAGCTTTATATAACAAAAGTCTATGACCCGGAGTGAAGTACTGCCTCGATCTATTGAGCACCCCAAGGTTTTTAGAAGCCATTTTGGCTTTACCTTCCAGATGACTCCGGAATTGGACCTCCTTCGTAATATCGACGCCAAGGATCCCAATACTCTTAGAAATGGTAAGAGAGGTGTCCCGGAACTTCGGTGCTATGTTAAATGGGGTCTTCTTAGCGGAAAACACGCAGACTTGTGTCTTAGTAGGGTTGAATTGAACTAGGTTTAGTTTACCCCATTCAGAGACCTGCTCCAGAGAGGTCTCAATGTCAGACACAAGTCTCTTTCTGTTCTCCTCCACCTGTGTTTGAGGGATATTTGCACGACCTTCATAATATGCATCACCCGTACTGTCGTCTGCATAGCAATGGATGCTACTAGTGTTAAGCATGTCGTTGATGTGCAAAAGAAACAGCGTAGGTGATAAAACAGATCCTTGGGGGACGCCAGCATTGATGGGCATGATATCGGAGCATAATCCGTCTACAACGACCTGAATGCTACGCCCAGATAAGAAACTAGCGACCCACAAGCATAGTCCCTCAGGAAGCCCGTAAGATGGTAACTTCGCGAGAAGAGCCTTATGCCAGACCCGGTCAAAAGCCTTTGTGATATCTAGACTAAATGCCAGTGCTTCTCCCTTGCTCTCGATGGCGGCTGCCCATCGGTGCGTTAAGTACACAAGAAGATCACCAGCACTACGCCCGTGGCGGAACCCGTATTGACGGTCACTAATTAGCTGATGATCTTCAAGGTAACCAAGGAGCTGGATGTTTATCACACGCTCCATCACCTTACAGAGCAGGGAGGTTATCGCAATAGGCCGATAGTTAGACGGGTCTGTGCGGTCACCCTTTTTAGGAATAGGGTGAACGTAGGCTACTTTCCACGAAGACGGGACTTTTCTTGAGGTGTAAGACAGCGAGAATAGGCGTGCTAACACCGGAGCTAACTCAGGAGCGCATGTTTTGAGCACAATTGCTGGAATGCCATCAGGCCCGCTGGAATTCTTGACGTCGAGGGAAAACAGAGCACGTCGCACTGCACTTTGATTGAAGCGAATTTCCTGCATTGAGTGCTCAACAACAACAAAAACAAAAAAAAAGTAAGAGATAAACAAATTGAACATTAAACAAATAAAGTTTTACTGTTTAACTATGAGAAAATCAACACGTACCTATTTGTCCTCTTCTCTTATGTTTTTATGTTAAAATAAATAGAATAACTTTGTAAACCAGTTTTAATTAAATAAAAAATCAGCAACTCATGTTGCAAGAAAGACATTCTTGCACTTATTTGAACGAGATAATTTTTTTATTCTTTGTTGTCACACTGCCGGGCAAAGATCTCCCCCATTTCTTTACAAAGATTTGATGCCAGTTCAGATGATTTCTTTTCATGGCTCGTGATATCATCCATCACATAATATAAAATTTTCTTAGGTGTGAAAAAATCAACAACTTTTGTGTTTTTTTATTGTTTAATTTGTTTTTACTTTAATTTGTTCTATATTTTGTGTTAAAACAAATAGAATACTGTTTTTAATCAGTCTCAATTATAACAAAAAAATAATATCAACAACTCTCATGTGAGTGCACCTATGTTGCAAGGATGTCTATCACTTATTTGAACAAGGTGGACTTGAATGACATTTCGAGTTACACAAAATACCGGCTGCTTTACAGAGGTCAGCCTCCGTGGTCCAGTGGTTAAGGCGTTTGCCTGGGGGTCGTGGGTTTGATTCCCACCGGAAGCATACTTTGATTAGTTGTTTCCAGTTTGGTTAGGATATTGCAGGCTTGAATCACCTGATTGTCCGATAATAAAGATGATTCCGTGCTTCGGAAGGCACGTTAATCCGGTGGTCCCGGCTGCCATCTGGTAGTCGTTAAACGAACCACCGAGGCCGAGAGGCCGTTCCGAAGAACTCTGACACCAGGGTGTGCATGGTCTATTGACCGTGACACCTACTCGAAATGATGATGGTACAGAGGCATTTTGCAATATTCGTTGCACGTTGCAACCGCATCTTTGTCTTTGAACAGGAAGACATCCTAATTATGTGAATTTAACATTTTCCAAATTAATTTTTTTGGACCTGTAGGATCGCAGCAAACGCAGCCTGTATAATGACGCTTCGTACGTACCACCTCTTCGCCTCTTCTGTATGATTTAAATCGCGTCCGCGCCGTATCCGTCCCACGTCTGCGCCACGCCTTAACATTACGCCTTTTCTGTATGTGTTAGGCCTAAGAAAAAGGGTATGCGATCTCGACAGGAAAGCTCCGAAAGCGTTCCCTTGTGAGGGCTCGACTTTCGACTATCCCGGCGCTCTAGCCGAGTTCTCACATAAATAGGAAGTTAGGAAGAACACAAGACTCGACACACAGAACACAGAGAATATCTAACTTTTTTACAACTTCAACTATGTAGATGTTGACTTCAATAATTCATAACATACATGGTAGTAGACTGAAAGATGAGTGATGAGAGAGAAAGAAAGTAATCTAAAAATGGAATGGAATGAAATTTGAATTAAAATAACGAATGAAAAATAGACAGGATGAGAGAAATGAGGTTGGACGAGATGCAGCATGCAGGTGGCATGCTGCAACGTTACACCCTCATACGTTTGGAGGCACGGAAAGCTATAGATGTGCGGAGAGCTTCGTTCAGTCGAGGAGGGCACTGACCGGGGCAGGCGGGCGCGCCCTTGCCGCGCGAGCCGGCCAGCTCCACGCCGTGCGGGTCCACGCACCAGCACACGCCCAGCGCCGCGTGGCACTGCCGCGCACGGTAGTAGCCCCGCGCGTCGCACGCCGGCACGTACGCGCCTGCACACACGTCACACGCGTCACACACACGCGTCACACACCACACGCGTCACACACCACACGCGTCACACACCACACGCGTCACACACCACACGCGTCACAGCGCACCGACTCATACACACGGTAGCAGACGTTCACGAAAAACATAGAGCGGCACCGATCATCATAGCGCGGCATGCTGTGCCGGATTTTATGTTAGAACGGTACTTGAAATTTGAGTTTTTGATAGTTTTCAACCGACTTAAAAGAAGGAGGTTATCAATTCGGTTGTTTTTTTTAATGTTTGTTACCTACCTCAGAACTCCGTCATTTATGAACCGATTTTAAAAATTCTTTTTTGTTTGTATGGGTATGCTTTAATGTTGGTTCCATTTAAAATATCATCACAATTAGAGTCAATTTTTGTTATTACCTATATGAAAGATTACCTTTTTACACTACTTCCAAAAAAAGAAGTGTGAACGCCGTTTTTTGTTAATCTGGTTTAGAATTTTAGATCTCAAAAATGTCAGTCGTCAGTTTTGAAATCCAAGATGGCAGACGCGACTTGTCACAAAAAATCGAAATGGGAGTGATTTCGTAGATTTATTGGGGTGTAGATCTAGAGAATGACTTGACTGCGCAGCTGAGTCTCGAAACGTATGACCCATCCAACTATGTGTGTCACTCGGGTAAACTTCTAATAATTAAATTATTACGACTGCTGCTGACCGGTTTGGCAGCATTATGTACGGTGAGGCAATGGTGGTAGCCGATACGAGGTAAGCTCATGCAACACCCATGTCGATCACGTCAGCCATCTTGGATTATAAAACTGAAGTCATTTTCGAGATCTACATCCCAAAAAAACCTAGAAAATGACACCCATGTCGATTTTTCATGAAAACTCGCGTCCGCCATCTTGAATTCCAAAACTGACGTCATTTTCGAAATCCCCAAATTCCCTACGTAAAAGCTACCACAAATATTTGAATAAATATTCAGTCAGTTCGTCCTAGACCAAACTATAGTTCATCTTTAAATAAAATTAAAACATTCATACTGGAACATTTTCCATTTATGAAGTCGGTTAAAAAGCACGTATCTTTATAATGGAATCCTCCAAACACGTTACAATAAGTTATTGTATTATCCAAAAAATGACTGTATTATTCTTTGATCTATATACGTGTAGTTTCCTTGCCGCCCGAGCGCACCGCCCGTTATCGTGAACGCCTGGTGCCGGAGCGTGCCGCTGAAGGCCGTCGCAGCCGCGCGACGCGCATACTCGTGGCCTTGCGGTAAGTCCATCAAAAACATTGTCATGTGCAGTAAAGCCAACACGAGATTATAATATTGCTTGCACTGTAAAACAGTTTTCAGGTCTATGGAGAGCCAAGCTCACGCGCTAAAATACTACCTAAAATACTACGTCGTGTGTGTGAGTCTTAAATTCTCTACAAACCACGATATTCTGATATTTATACTACAAATCCTACACCGTAGTCAAAATGTATAACTTGGCCATTTCATTACTTCAGGACCTATTGGCACAAAATATGTAAATATACGCTGTAACGTTTGTGATAGCCAATAGCAGTAATAAATATACATAGTACTAGCTTTCGCCCGCGTCAATGTCGATCCCTTGGGGACAGTATTTTTTCTTTGATAAAATGTGCCCTATGTTCTTCTCCGTACCCCATATAACGTGTACTTATACAAAATTTAATGATAATCAGTTCAGTAGTAAAGGCGTGGAAGCTTAACAAACAGACTCACTTTCGCATTGATAATATTTATAGGAATTGTTTTTTTTTTCGATATAGGTTCTGTCTTGGGTATAGGCATGGATCAGGGCGACATGTTCTTTATAAATTGTGCTATTGGTTCAAAAGATATTTACTACCAACTTACTACAAGCTATCTCATCGAACTGGGTCAATGAAACTTTTAAACTGTAGGACACGTAGAAAATGGCCAAAGACACCGATTTTCGGGAAAATTAAAACCTCATTAGTAGATCACCGTGCCCGGTGAATGCTGGGAATACCGAAAAGAAAAATGTTCTTAGATGATACATTATACGGAAAACTTGAAAAAATTGTCGTTTTTCATTTAAAACCAAACCACCACAGTCTGTTTTGTCGTTATCGCTGCAATCATCTCTATACTAAAACAACTGTGTTTTTACTGTTTCAAATATTAGTGTTCAAGGAAACTTTAATTTTATCCTTACAACCTGCCAGATCGATATACATACCTATGATAAAACAAGATATACAGAAATATTTATTTTTTGACATAGTCCAAGTGCGATTCCCAAGCTATACATAATACCGTTTTCTGAAAAATTATTAAAGTATTTTTTTCAAAAAGTCATGCATGCATGACCACGTTTCTGTAGCTCTTATAGTTTAAAAATGTACCCTACAGACGCAGTTCGGTGAGACGCCCGTAGTGTATATTATCGTGTCCAGTATGGTGGACCCTTGTGGTGGACCCTTGTGGTGGACCCTTGTGGTGGACCCTTGTGGTGGACCCTTGTGGTGGACCCTTGTGGTGGACCCTTGTGGTGGACCCTTGTGGTGGACCCTTGTGGTGGACCCTTGTGGTGGACCCTTGTGGTGAGGGCGTGGTTACCGGGGTGCGGGGCGGGGTGCGCGCGCGCCAGCGCCGTGCACGGCCGCGCGGCGCGGCGCAGGCAGCCGCACCACGCCGCGCGCGACACATAGCCCGCGCCGCCCGCGCCGTCCGCGCCGTCCGCGCCGTCCGCGCCGCCCGCGCCGTCCGCGCCGTCCGCGCCGTCCGCGCCGCCGCACGCCGACAGGAACGGCCGCAGGCAGCGCTCGCGCTCGTCGTGCCCTGCGGGGCCGATATGCTGGCTTAGCTTACTTGTGCGCTTATTTACTAATATATTGTATGTACCTACGTATATTACGTACTACATAAAAATTTTACTTTAGCTACCATTTCCGAAAGATCTATCAATTTCCTGAACGACTGGACTTTGCCTTACTAATGCATTGATTGATCATAGATTTATAAAAAGATATACACTTTTCTAGCATTTTCTTTCACACACCTAAGTACATTGAATTTATCATATCATATAAAATAAAATAAAATGAAAAATTAAAGAAGCCATACTGAAATCTGAATCTTGTATTTTTAGCGTTTGTCTCGATCCTGTCGAAATTGCGTCCAATTTATTACTGAGACGTCAAACAAGAAGATAAATAGTTGAAATAGTTGCGGAGCTCAAGAGTGGATTTTGGGATTTTCTCGAGAGCGTCAGTAGGATAAGAGGAACACCTCGGACACAGTATAAGTACCTCTCCTATATTTAACTTTAGTATAGAGCGTTATGGTTCTATTTTTACAACATGTGGAAAGTAGTTTTGGTACAACATATGGATATTGTCAGATTATGTGTATCTAGTAAAAAAAGCCAACCACGCACGAGAATACACTGGTATTTTTTTTCCACTTTTGTTACCCTTTCACCCCGTGACGTAATGAAAAAATCGTCAGATTCTTTCTCTACACAATTTTCGGTATGTAAGTAATAAAACCAGCATGCATTAATTAGAGATGCTCGAATATTTTCATGTGACAATTGTTTTAAATTTTTGAACCCCTCTGGTGCTCTCCCCACAGGTGAAATGAAAAAATCATAGGAATAACCTTCTTTCTTTCTACCACCTAATCTTTAGTTCAATGAGTCCCCACGACGCTCGTATAAAATACACATTTAGCATCCAGGGCTACACTATTAAGAACAATCTGAGAGAACAATACGTTGGCGTGTGCTCAAAGAGATTCTCCCTTCTCGGGTATAGTGGGCAGTGGCACTCACGCAGCGAGTAGAGGTCGGCGGCGGAGAGGCTGGCGTCGCCGTCGGCGTCCAGGCGCGCGAACATCCAGCGCACCTCGGGCTTGCAGCCCGCCGGGAACCCTGCGCAGTGTCACAGTGTACACACACGAACGTCACACAACTAGCATGCTATATCGACTATCGCTACCTCGTTTTCGAATTCTCTATCAAAGAGCGAGATTGGGATAGTTGGTTGGAGTTGACTTGTTATGGATAAAATTCAGACCTTCCTCAGGTGCCGTCGTCGCGCCTGCTTCCTCCATCAACACAGAGAACCAATCCAGCAAGCGGTTTGCCATCTTATCCAACGCACAGCCTTCGGATCCTGCAACAGTCAAAGATATACTTATTACAATTATTTATAAGTAAATTAGGTGTTTATTGAATAAAACCTTGAAATAAAAAAACTACCTCAACCGAACTTTTGAACCGATTTTGGAGTGTAAGGCCATGATATAAAAACAAACAAACCCAGTATGTCCTGGAGAAGAACAACTAGGAGAGACGATCCCAGGTGAAGGGACTAGGGAAAGGCTTCGAAGAGAGAGAGATAGTTAAAGGTCCGGAAGAAGACATGGTACTTTTCATCTCAGAAGGCGGTAAGTAGTTAGATACTGTTTCCGAGGGATATAAACTAGCACTAAATAAAGTTGTTGCCCCCCGAGCTGTAGACCAAACGCAGACGCAAATGGTCCTACGCGCCATATACTTACCGCAATGACGCTTAGTTCCTGTGTGTGAATCCGCCATTTTAGAAAAATTTAAAATGAATAGACAAAAATATTCTGTGTAGTAATTGAACCGCCAACGCCAATTGCCTGCCAAATCGCGCGACGCAAATGGATGTGGATCGGCCACACACTCAGGAGGGAAGCCAGCCACATTCCTAGACAGGCACATGAGTGGACCCACAAGGAAAGAGGAAGCGTGGTCGTCCCAGGCAAACCTAGCGACGACGGTCGGTGGCGGCAGAAGATTGGACTAACTTGGCCTGCGTTGAAGCTTGTTGCCCAGGATAAAGCTAGATGAAAGAACACTTTGGAAGCCCTCTGCCCCACCCGGAGTACAGGACATTAAGACAAGTAAGCATGGACGAATAAACCAATTTATTTTTGTTTATTCGTCCAAGCAAGTAAGTCAAATATTGAACCGCTTCACAAAGTCCCACAAGAACTGGTTCAGCAATGCGACCTGCCGGCACTACTTGCTAACTTGTGACAACTGCGGGTACAACGTCACAATGGGCACTTGAATATCCATTACCGTTCACATATCATAAATAAAAACAGCGTAATGTGTTTTGAAGTGTAACGTTGTCGTATCGTCCGGCCGATTTTTACCGTGGCGACCGCTTCAGATAGTCAGGGCTCTTTCGTGACCTCTCATGTGGCTTACAAAGCCAATCTTATTGGTGAAACTTCTCGCACATTGCGGACATGTGAGCACACCGTTAATATAATTATATTGAGTTAGCGCAAGTGGTCGGGTTTCTAACTCATCACGTTTGGTGCCGATTACGGCGCGGCGGTGGTATTTAAAGTCATGGACTTTGGTTTTAACCAAAGCCCTCCACTCCGGTCTTCGGGCAGCTAGCTCCTCCCGCTGAGGGGGCTTTATGCCGCAGCGCTTCATGTGCCGTTTCAGCACATCTTTATACCTGAGGATTTGTCCGCCATGCTTGCGCTTGCCTTCCTCGAGTTCTGAGTAGAAGATGTGCTTAGCGACCCTCTCTCATCCTTGACACGTGACCGCACCACCGAAGCTGTCGCCGCATAAGGTAAGCTTTAATGCCATCTACATTGGCTCGCCGCAGAACTTCGGTGTTCCGCACGCGGTCAGACCATCTGATGTTCATAATTTTACGTAGGCATTTGAGGTGGAATCGGTCTAACATGCGGATGTGTCTAGGTTTTTGCAGCATACAGAAGGTTTGGCAGAACTATTTCCATGTATACTGAGATATTCGTATCTTACCTTATATCATGCAAAAGACCTTAGAATTCAACTTGCCGAATGCTGCGGCTCCAGCTGCAATCTTGCTGCTGATTTCTGAATCCAGGTCGCATTTGGATGTTAAAGTGCACCCCAGGTATCGGAACTTATCGACCTGCTTCAGTTCATCCTCGCCAATCTTGATGTACAGCGTATTGTGACCGCCTATGTCCAGAGACATCACTTCTGTCTTTTTGACGCTGATTTTTAGGCCGAATTTTTGGCAAGCCTTGTCGAAATCGGATATGAGCTGATGTAGGCCGTTTGGGGATTCTGTCACAAAGCACAGGTCATCTGCGTAGATAATCTCAATAACCATCTCGTGTGATACTTTTGTGCGGACTTTAAGTCTCGCCAGATTAAAAACGCTGCTTACGCTACTACGCTGCCTACCTTCTGAAGAAGACTGTAAGACCAGCTCAATCTGTGTGATTTGTCCGTATATATTTATTTATTAAAAAAAAAGACCTCTCCGACTACGACCGCGAAATACAACGCGAACAACATAGGTGCAAGGACGCAACCTTGTTTGACCCCACAGGTAACGGGAAAGAAATCTGATGATCATTGACTGCGACGCAGCACTGCATGTCGTCGTAGAGGAGTCTAAGAAGTCTCACAAACTTCTCTGTGCACCCTATCTTCTTTAGCACGGTCCAGAGGGCTTCTCGGGGCACACTGTCGAAAGCCTTCTCAAGGTCCACAGAGCACAAGTACATGGGACGGCCCTGGTACATGGGACGGCCCTGCTCTCTGCTTTTCTCTTGCAGTTGATGCACTGAGAAGATAGCTTCGCACGAGCCTCGGTCAGGTCGGAAGCCAAACTGAGTTTCGGGCAATAGCCTTTCTGATATTTTTATTAAGCGGTTAAGTAGTACCCTGGCGAACACTTTTCCAGGGACTGATAAAAGCGAAATACCACGGTAGGAACCACAATCGGACCGGTCACCCTTGCCCTTATATAGAGCCCTTATGCGCGAGAATGTAAAAGTTGTTGGAACCTGTTCTTTATTCAGCATACTTAAGCAGTTTACCTGGTATAAAATCCACTCCAATCGCTCGTTTGTTCTGCTTTTGCTTTATTGCAAGTACAACCTCGTCGCGTGACAATGGCTCATCCAGCTCGGTAGATATGGGGAGTTAAGGGATCGAGTTGATGTGTTCCAAATTTGACATTTAGCAATTTATCGAAATAGTCCGCCCATCGTGTGATCACTTCATCCTTGCTTCTGAGAAGGCCCCCGCCACTAGCAGGCTTAAGCGGCACTTTTGCAAATAAGATTGAACCTGTCAACTTTCGAACCACGCTGTAAAATTCCCCTAGCTGGTTGTTGCGCCAAAAGTCATTTCCAGTTTTGCAGGTGTTTTAATAACATTTTTACTGTAACGTCGACCACGAAATCAATGATGCGGTGGCAGCCGCGGTTACTACCATCCATATAGGTTGGGGCGAGCAATTTTTAGGGCACCTTTTCTAGCCCCCTCCAAGGCTGAGCAAGGAGAGCAGTGCTATCCCTAAATAGGGCTGCTCTGTCACTCCAGGTGCTGCCGAACCCACTCTGTCTCCCCAGTTCAGAACGTGAGCGACCACGGTATTCTGGGAACACCCCCGGAGCCGCCAATGTGCAGGCTTCAGACAAAGCCCGGTCTGCATCAGACCAAACCTCTCTACCTCCGCCCATCGCCATAGAACTTGATGTCATCGGAGTCCTAAAGTCTGAAGCAGTCAAGTGCGCAGGAGAATTTTTAGTGCATAAGCGGTCGCGCAGTCACAGATGCCCTTCTTATCTATATTCTATTCTCTTCCTTATCCCCCGTGGCCCAGTGGAGCGGAGACTGCTACCACTGGCATAGGATTTGGATGCAAGAGATGGGCAAAGCACCGGGTTTAAACCCGGTGCTTTGGTAAAAACCCAATAAACACCCTTAAACACCCATAAACACCCAAAAAATTGGGTGTTTACTTTATTTGTCAAAAACGTTAGTAATATATGAAAAATATATTTTTATTAAATAGTAATGATCAATTCTACGTTGCTGTACGTTAAAATAATTTAAAGAAATATTAGGTACGTACTTAATAAAATTTTAGGAAACTTTAAAATGTTTACTATTATAAAAACCGAGATGAAAATAATTAGTTCTGTGTTTTCATGTTGCAGTTGACCAACATGTTGGTCTTTTGCTTGCCGTAAATATTTTAAAAGCTTTGCGCCAAAGTAGAAAGAGACGGCATGCTGTGTCAGACCTTATGTTAGAACGAGTGCGGCAATGACTGTGCGGTAGTAGTGAGTCGGTGGATGTAATTAGAAGAATAAATAATTCTAAGGTGTAAAATGATATTATTTTATTTTCTTATGTAGGTATTAAAATTTGAGTTTTTGATAGTTTTCTTTTTACA
This sequence comes from Elegia similella, assembly GCA_947532085.1. Classification (NCBI taxonomy): domain Eukaryota; kingdom Metazoa; phylum Arthropoda; class Insecta; order Lepidoptera; family Pyralidae; genus Elegia; species Elegia similella. The sequence goes on from OX383931.1 coordinate 198,646, forward strand.
TGACTTCAAAAAAGGAGTGTATTGTTATTTTTAGAGATTATGTTTGTATTAAAATACAGTGTACAGGAGCATCTTATTCCACAATGACTTCAGAATGTCTTGAGGCAATTATCTATCGTTATAATTCTTATACCATTTAACCTAAAAAAATATACCCTCTGTTATCGCTCCACCCGAGCGACGACATTGGTAGTTACAGAAAAAACTTGTCATAAAAAATCGACATGAATGTCGTTTTCCAGGTTTTATGGGGTGTAGATCTCGAAAATGACGTCAATTTTGGAATCTTAGATAGCATACGCGACTTGTCATGAAAAATCGACACTGGTGTCGTTTCCTAGGTTTTTAGGGTGAAAATCTCGAAAATGACGTCAGTTTTGGAATTCACGATGGCGGACGCGAGTTTTGATGAAAAATCGACATGCGTGTTCTTTTTTACGTTTTTTGGGGTGTAGATCTCGAAAATGATGTCAGTTTTCGAATCCAAGATGGCGGACGTGACTTGTCATGAAAAATTTACATGGATGTTATTTCTAAGGCTTTTTGGGGTGTAGATCTTGAAAATGACGTCAATGTTGGAATCTTAGATAGCATACGCGACTTGTCATGAAAAATCGACACTGGTGTCGTTTCCTAGGTTTTTAGGGTGAAAATTACGAAAATGACGTCAGTTTTGGAATTCAAGATGGCGGACGCGAGTTTTGATGAAAAATCGACATGCGTGTTCTTTTTTACGTTTTTTGGGGTGTAGATCTCGAAAATGATGTCAGTTTTCGAATCCAAGATGGCGGACGTGACTTGTCATGAAAAATTTACATGGATGTTATTTCTAAGGCTTTTTGGGGTGTAGAAATGAAATGAAATGAAATGAAATAAAATAGAATTTTATTCAAATTTGGATATCATGTATCTCTTTCTGAACGTCATATTATTATTTTTAATATTTGCAAAATCGATAAGCTACTAGCGTTTCGAAACGACCACTGCTGAGAAGAATACGCCGAAAGAAACTCAGTCCAGTATTGGTCCCTACGTGCCTGAAGGGCTACATTTTCACATATTTATAACAAATTGAATTATTTTACATTAAGTAATCACCGATGTACAATTTAATGAATATATTACTTCCATGGAGTTTTATCTGATAAATAGTCATTAATACAATAATAGGCATTTTTAAGCAATTGATTTTTAACAGCAGTCTTAAACTTACCTAATGACAGAGCCAATATTTCTTCAGGAATTCTATTATAGAAGCGTATACTAAGTCCCAAAAATGAATTCATTGTTTTCTGTAATCGCAAAGTTGGTGTCGCTAATTTATTTTTATTTCTCGTATTCCTGTTGTGGATATCACTATTTTTCGCGTAAAGATGAAGATTATTACGTACAAACATAATATTTGCAAATATGTATTGCGCGGGGAATGTCAAAATATTTATATTTTTAAACAATTCTCTAAGAGATTCTCTAGCACCTAGTTTATATATAGATCTGATAGCGCGTTTTTGAAGGACGAATATGGTATTAACTTCTGCTGCGTTACCCCATAGTAATATCCCATACGACATGACCCTATGAAAGTAGCTGAAGTATACCAAACGCGCAGTATCAACGTCAGTCAACTGTCTTATTCTTCTAACAGCGTAAGCAGCCGAACTAAGTTTACCCACTAAGGATGTGATATGGGCACCCCATTGAAGTCCCGAGTCAACTGTCATCCCAAGAAATACTGTTTTATCTACCAAATCTATCGTTTCGTTTTCGACCACTATGCGTGTTGGTACTTTTGTAGCATTCGGTAAACAAAATTTAATACACTTCGTCTTTTTAGCGTTCAACAGCAAATTGTTTGCTGTAAACCACTCTAATACTTGAGCTAATGTACTATTGACCTCGTCAAAATTGTCTGTTGTCCTATCAACAGGGAAAATAAGAGAAGTATCATCGGCAAATAGTACAGCTTTACATGTGTGAACATAGTATGGCAGATCATTAATATATATAAGAAACAACAAGGGGCCTAGTATAGAGCCCTGGGGTACGCCCATCTTAACAGATGATCCCGAGGATTGCACCCTATCAACGCTAACTTTTTGAATTCGGCTACTCAAATAAGATGTGATTAATGCAATAGATTTACCTTTAATCCCATAGTGTTTCAATTTGGACAGCAGGGTATCGTGGTCTACACAATCAAATGCTTTGGAGAGATCACAAAAAACACCGTAGATCTTGAAAATGATGTCAATGTTGGAATCTTAGATAGCATACGCGACTTGTCATGAAAAATCGACACTGGAGTGAGTCGTTTCCTAGGTTTTTAGGGTGAAAATCTCGAAAATGAAGTCAGTTTTGGAATTCAAGATGGCGGACGCGAGTTTTGATGAAAAATCGACATGCGTGTTCTTTTTTACGTTTTTGGGGTGTAGATCTCGAAAATGATGTCAGTTTTCGAATCCAAGATGGCGGACGTGACTTGTCATGAAAAATTTACATGGATGTTATTTCTAAGGCTATTTGGGGTGTAGATCTTGAGAATGACGTCGATTTTGGTATCTAAGAGTGCGGAGGCATTTTCTCATGAAGAATCGACATCGGATTCGTTTTCTACGTTCTTTAGGGTGTAGATGTCGAAAATGATGTCAGTTTTGGAATCTAAGATTCGCCATCTTAGATTCCAAAACTGACATCATTTTCAAGATCTACACCCCAAAAAGTCTTAGAAATAACATCCATGTAAATTTTTCATGACAAGTCACGTCCGCCATCTTGGATTCGAAAACTGACATCATTTTCGAGATCTACACCCCAAAAAGCCTTAGAAATAACATCCATGTAAATTTTTCATGACAAGTTACGTCCGCCATCTTGGATTCGAAAACTGACATCATTTTCGAGATCTACACCCCATGCTTGTCATGAAAAATCGACGCGTGTAATTTTTTAGGTTTTTAGTAGTGTAGATCTAGATTATAAAATCAGTTTTGGAATCAAAGATGACGACAGTTTATGATAAATCATCATGGGTGTTGTTTCCTATTCTTCCTCGAAAATTACGTTATTTACACCCCAAAAAACTAAGGGATCAACACCCATGATGAATTACCATGCAAAGCCCTGCCATCTTACATTACAAAACTGACATTATTTTCAAGATCTTCTTCCCAAGAAACATAGAAACGTCATCCATGTCGATTTTTTATGACAAGTCACGTACGCCATCTTGGATTCCTAAACTGACATCATTTTTGAGATCTACACCTAAAAAAACTAGAAAACGAAACCCATGTCGATTTTTATAACAATTCGGGTCCGCCATCTTGGATTCTAAAACTGACGTCATTTTCGAGATCTACACCTCAAAATACCTAGACAACATTCAAACTGTCGAACATCGTTTTCCATTTTTGAAGTCGGTGAAAAAAAAAGCATGTATCATAAATGAAACCTTCAACACGGTCAAAACAATAAGATATAAGATTTATGAGCGCGACAGACGGTGTTCGGATAAGTTCTAGACTATTCCATTCTGGGAGCTTCGCGACAATATTTAAATTATTGAGCTACTAACAATCCAAAATACCCGTTTATTTTATCCTCTGGTCATGTCGCCTCGCTCTATCGCAAAAAAATATTATTTGATGAGGGCATAAAACTAAAACGTAAGTATGGGAGGGAAGTTGACCAATTGGACCTGAAGGGTTGGAACTGTAGTCCACTGCACCAGCTTAGTCAGGTCAAGAAGTAGCATAATTAAAGTAAAAAATCGTAAAAACCCAAAAAATTGGGTGCTTATTGGGTTTAAACCCAAAACACCCAAAACACCCGGTTTTTACCCAACTGGGTTTAAACCCGGGTGGGTGGATTGCCCTCTGGCCGACAGTCACTTCCGACTTCAACTGCCGTCCTAGGCCATCATCATTGCCTTGCTAACTCGCCGGATCCTCGCCAGTACTCTGTACTTATCAGCTCGAGCTTCCTTCATCGAAGAGTTAGACTTCATGCACCATGCGGGAGGTATCCGTGTAAAAGCCTGTCTGCCGAGGCATTCAGGTTAGTTTTTGTTTTAGCTTTTTCATCATCATCACGTCTTTTTATAGTCTCCACTGCAGGAGCATGACCCTCTCTGTACCTACTACAGGATATACCATACTCTTGTCCAGAGCAGCCATACCATACTTGCAATTATAAAATAGTAAGCGGTTCTGAGAACACAGAGTGCATGTGAACCACAGATGGCGTTATACATACGACAAAATCTAGTTCAACGGTTAGACCTAAGATGTCACTACTAGTCTCTTTACTTTTATTTTGCTTCTAATACATATTTCTAGCTTATACCTGCCAGCCCTGAAAATATTTGTGCTTAAATTGAATTGATTATAAATGTATAGTAGAAAATATCACATTTGTTAGTCAGAAGAAGTTCAAGATTCTACAGTACAAGCTTTTTTTTTATTTATTTTTTTAAATATATATATATATACGGACAAATCACACAGATTGAGCTAGCCCCCAAGGTAAGTTCGAGATTTGTGGTATGGGATACTAACTCAACGATACTATATTTTATAACCACTACATATATAGATAAACATCCAAGACCCAGGCCAATCTGAAAAAGATCATTTTTCATCTTGACCTGACCGGAGATCGAACCCGGGCACTCCATATCACAGGCTGGCGTGTTAACCACTGCGTCACGGAGCTGTCAAAAGCTGACTTCCTTCTCCTGACAGGAAGAGCGTGAAAATATTATTTCTAGGTAATCTGAGGAGGCTCCACTCGTATGTGTCGTAACTGACCTTGAGAGAATCGCCTCCGAGACGAGCGCTCCGAGAACACTTCATTGTGCCCCGAGTCTGATTTTCTTCGCCGCCAATCCTGTAACAAGAAAAATGTACAATGATTATGTGTTTTATTAGAGGGTTTCATGCCCTGTAGGGAATACTATCATTGCGACACACCAATTTCATGAGTTTTAAATCGTCCCCCTCCTTGTCACAAGTGGTCACATTCACGCAAACTTTAGTATTATGTATATACTTATCAGCATTATATTGCTTACTTAGTATCCATTCCGTCTTTAACAGTGTGTAAACAATTACTACTAACTTCTTAATTAACACAAATCTTAAGGTGTAATTCTACCCTCTATAAGTGTTCATCGAACTTAAACAGTTATGGTGTAAGTACTTATAGTGTTATAGGTATGTTTGAAGATGCTGTCGGGATAATAATTGACTCTCCTAGAAACGGGGTGACTACTAACGTCGTCGTAGTCGGCACGCGGGTGCGCCCGCGCCTGTCCGCGGCGCGGGGCGGCGTGCGGGGCGGGGTGCGGGGCGGGGCACGGGGCGGGGCACGGGCAGAAGCCGCGGCAGGCGGGGCGCACGGGGCGCGCGGGGCGGCGCACGCAGTTGTGCAGGTCGAGGCGGCACAGCGACGAGTAGGTGCGGTTGTCGGAGCCGCACAGGAAGCGGGCGCGCGCGCGCGCCGGGCAGCCCACGCACCTGCGACACACAGCTCGTCACCACACGGGACATCGACTACATCGCGGTCGTCACACGTGCCGACGTCGAGAAACACTCCAGGGCGACAGTTTGAACTATATCGAGTACCGTTCGGGTTTAGAGTCTGGCTCGGGTGTGTCTGGCGTGTCGATCCGGGCGCCGCCGTCGTAGAAAACGTCGTCGTCGTCGTCGCGCTCCCGCGCCGCCCCGCCCGCCGCCCCGCCCGCCGCCCCGCTCGCCGCGCTGCCGCTCGCGCCTGCTCCGTCCCGGGCACCGTTGGTCGACGACGCCGATACGATTACGTCGCTTGAAAAACAAAAAAAATATAAGCAGCTACGGCGGGCAGATGTTAACATCGAAATTATTTTGAACATAACATAACGTCGTGCCGTGTCGCGTCTCGGAGTAAACTGACCCGAACACTTATAAAACGCTAGCCTTACGACAGTATATAAGTCAATTTAAATTAAGCGCAAATAATTTTTAAGGGCTCACACTCATACGCTAAAAAAATCGACACGCTAATGTTCGAGATATCTGGCACTGAATATTTAGACAACAGACGAAAAAACACGCTGTGTACAAAAAAAAACACTTTCTTAGCGAACAAATTTTTACTGTTACCTATCTACTATGGATACTACGTCACTAACCTCGACAACGAAAACAGCAAATGTATGGTGTTAATAAAACAAATTGTATGAAAAAGCTAAAACAAAAACTAGCGTGTCGATTTTTTTATTTTGCTTACTAAGCATTTTTCTGGCTTATGGGCCAGCCTTTAAAATATTTGCGCTTAATTTAAATGGACCTTGTATATAAAATCCTATAAAACGGCCAACAAACACTTGAATAGCATTATAATAGTAGGTAATTCCGCCTTTTATGGTGCTTCTTCTTCTTATCGTGTCGACACGGCTGAATTAAATTTGTGTTGACCAACTTTTATTTTACTAATGATGCTTAATTACAGACTACGGTAGATATATTGTTTTTCCTTACAAGTTACGTAGTTTGGAAGAAAAAAATATGTACCAGTAAAAAATAAGTACCAGTGCTTCTCTTCCCATACAGATTTTCACCCATTGCTCTATCCTATTTGCATGAGGCTTTTACGGTCGAGGAAATGAGTGAAAGTCTAAGGAATTATCCATCCATCATATTTCAGCTTATTCTCTTGATCAGTTTTTACGATTTGCTCAGGAGAAAGAGAAAGAGAAAGAGCTGATATATTACGAGATTTATACAAGACTGCCCAGGCAACGCATACAAGTATGTATCTTTGTTTGTTTTATTCCACGTTATGCTGTCCTTGGCTTTACTTGTACCTAAACACTTACTTTCGTATTTTATGGAATAAATTGTTTAAATCTTAGACTCGATAGTCTCCAAAACTACAAGGATGAAGAGTGTGGGCCTACCCTCTGCGCAGGATGTCCTTCTTGTTGGCGCAGAGCGCGGTGAACGCATCTCGCAGCACGCACACCTCGCGCTTCTTGCACTGCAGCGCCGGACACAGCGGGTCTGCAACACACGATCGGTTCAGTATTAAACATAGATTAAAAAAAAATTGCGCTTCATACTTATATGGTATTAAAGCATAACAATTAGTGTATAGAACTGGGAAATCCCGGTACCAAAAATCCCGGGAAATTTAAATACAATATTCGTACTTTCGAGACGAATTATTAAAATCGTAAATTGACCATCAGTTGAAATGTATACCCTCATAGTTTATACAGACTCCTGCATATAGGTATGAGTATGACGCAGATGGATTGCGTAATAATTAGACGTTACACAAAACGTCTACATGCATTGACTTATACATGGTGAACTTCTGATCGTTGGGGACCATTAAAGGGTTGGCTCGGACCATCAATATGAACAACTTTTTCTATGGGACCAAAGCTGGGAACTCAAAAAAAATTCGTAATTTCCATACAAAATAGTTCCGCTGCCCGGCCAGTTTGTATGGGAATGTCGAATTTTTATTGAGTTCCCAACCCAGCATTGTTCCCATAGGAATAGTTGTTCATTTTGATGGTCTATGTGACTCAGACTTTAAGGGTCCAAAACGATCAAAATTTCACCATGTATATTTACTCTATACGGATTTCAATACAGTACCTATGGTTTTCTTAAACAGTTGGCAGATTTGTCAACTCCATACGTTTTACAAATCTACTACTTGAGGTTTTAGAATAATCTACTGTTTTGTAAAACTGTAACTGGCGAACAATTAAATAACTTGTACAGATATATAAGGCCCATTCAAATTAAGCGGAAATATTTTATGTTAAGGGCTGACTCGCATAGGTCAAAGAAATGCTTTAGTAGCAAATTTTAAGAAATCGACGCGCTAGTTTGTTTTTTCATGCAAAATAATTCTTTCTCTTTATGAAAATCGATAAATCGTCTACGTCATAAATTAATGTGCATAGTCGGTAAGTTTTTTAAACTCATTGTGTATTTTGCGTATGTTTTTCTAAATTACTCAAAAACGAACGTGTAGGTTTTTTAAATTTTACTTCTAAAGCATTTTTCTAGTTATCATAATTGGGATAAATTTAAATTGACCTTATATAGAAACAAACTCACTTTACGTAGTCAGGCAAAATAAACGAATACTTAGTATGTGAGGCGTGGGCTTACTGTGGGGGTCGTAGATGTAGCGGCGGGGACGCCGCGCTGGCGCTGCCCCGGTGTTCGCCTCCTGGAACCAACAGAAGATGTTTGCTCCAGTGATCGGGACAAGGGGCGTTTATTTACCAAAACTTCTATAATAAAAATCAAAACTGTGCATTATCCTTTTGGCCTCCGAGTTGCAGTGATTAACAGCCGTCGACACGAGGTGCACCGGGTTCGATTAACGGCGCGGGCAAATATCATTTAATACCTTCATCTTTTTCACAGGTATGTACGCAGGAAGGCCCGACCGTCAAATATTTGCCAAACACATCACAGCATGTCACTATGCTCTGTCATAATATTGGACGGCCTCCAACGCACTAGCTGGGAGGCACACGGGTAAGCACTCGGATGAGTGCTTACCCGTGTGTCCTCCTCATCAGAGTGTTTTTCCGTTTGCCTATAAATAATAATTGGACAAAACGTACGGTGTCGGTATCATCGACTGTGATAACTTATTTCTTTGAAGTGTCTGTATAGTACCCGGCTCATTCCGATGCCTGTTCAATACGTGGCGACTCCGGCAATAGCTGGATTTTGTTAGCCTTCCAATATTTACCTTATCCCGATTCTACGGTTGTACCTATACAATAATATCTAAGACTAAAAGAATATCAAAAAAGACAAAATCAAATGTAATTTAGGTCGCATTCTTTACCATCACTCTGCTTTCTGCTTTTTTATCTATTTTTTATGTGGTTTGGGCAAATCTAGGTACGTGTAAAATATCACTCCAACAGAAAGGAGAATGCAACCGTTCTAGCGAGCGTTCAAGTATTATGTTAGGGAGCGTTCGAGTATTATGTTAGGGAGCGTTCGAGTATTATGTTAGGGAGCGTTCAAGTATTATGTTAGGGAGCGTTCGAGTCATAGATATAAGAATAAATCATTTTCCTTATCAAAATTTCAAATGACCACTTGAATTTGTTTTACCTTCCCAAAATTGCTTGCTTGTTTTACTCCAAATATTAAACGAAAATATTGGTTGTCTGTAAAGTCGGTTTACGGCTACGAATATGTACTTATTCGTAGGTTTACGGGCGATAATTTTATGTAATAACGGTGTGTGGGAGATAGATGCATCACAAGCCTAACGTTAGGCCGGTCGTGCCTCTCTATCGCTTGTTCCGCTCTCTCGCTTGCACACGGAAGTCGAGGATCGAAAAAACATGACTGGAGAACTTATTCCGAATATTATTTTTCCGAAAAAAAAAAGGAAATGATCGCTATAGTGGCATACAAATGGGGCCCCCGAGTGTCTTCAGCCCAGTCGGAGGCTGCAGGCCAAAGACTTGTGTGCCAGCGATTCCGGAAGCGAACTCATACTTGGTAACTCAGTCGCCTACTTGACTGTATGAACTTTAAAGAACGGCGGATAAAGCGAACATTTGTATAGGGACAAGGCCAAATCAGGAAAACAACGTAATTAAATGTATGATAATAAAAAAAAAACCGACCAAGTGCGAGTCGGACTCGCGCGCGTAAAGTTCCGTACCGTTATCTATAAAAACGGCAAAAAACAGTCAAATGTTGTATAAACAAATTTCATTTTGCGGTTGAGTCCATACATTTGGTTCGGCCGACTGTAACTACATAAGTTGGTCGAGTTGTATATTTCAAAAGTTACGGTGGGGGGACACCTCAAATTTTAGCTTTATATTAGATTATCTCAAGACTGGCAGGTTTTATCTACATAGTTTCAAAGCAGTTTTTGTTGAATTTAAGGAAAAAAAAAACATTTTTTCATAATTTCAAAAATCAACTTTTGGAACTTTTATATCTATCTCTCCACCAATTTTCGTGACAATCAGTGCAGTAGCGGCGGAACCCTAAAAACGTAAAGGCGCTTTACATGGAGGGAAGGGGGGGTCAAAAAAGCGTTTACGTTCGTGGACCCAAGTATTATACAAATCAAAGTTGCCTTATTCGAAAGGTTTAATAATATTGACAGCTCCGTGGTGCAGTATGGTAACACGCCAGCCTGCGACACGAGGGTGCCCGGGTTTGATCCCCGGTCAGGTCAAGATGGAAAATGATCTTTTTCAGATTGGCCTGGGTCTTCAATGTTTATCTATATATGTATTTGTTATAAAATATAATATATCGTTGAGTTAGTATCCCATAACCCAAGTCTCGAACTTACCTTTGGGCTAGCTCAATCTGTGTGATTTGTCCGTATATATTTATTTATTTAACAATTCCTCACCGATGCCTTAAGGCAGCTTGAAAAATGTAACACGAGTATTGGCCAATTACACTTCACAAACGAATAGCAAGAAAGCTTACAGAAAAATTTGTGAAAATTATCAATTCAGGATCAAGATATTTGATTTTGTTGTGACTCGATTGTCATATATATTTAAGTAAGCAATTTTTAGGGTTTAGTAAACAAGGAACCGTTATAGTTTCGCCATGTCTGTCCGTCTGTCCGTCCGCGGTTTTACTCAGAGACTAAGTATAAGTACTAGAAAACTGTAATTTAGTATGAACATGTATTAAATCATGGCGAAATAATGGTAAAATAAAATCTTGATAAAAAATACTAGCGGCGCTCCCATACAAATAATGTGTGAATCAATTTTCTTTTTCTCGGCTAACCCAACGTGTGGGATGTTGTTGAATAGGTCTTCTAAAAATATTGTGAGCCTATGAAAATAATTTTTCGCGTTTCTGAAATATTTGGTTTTATAGTTCAATTCAATTCAATTCAAATATAATTTATTCATCATAAGATACTTTACATATCATTTGGTGAACGACGTGGTAAAGCAAATTTTTGTTAGAGTTCAGTGTCCCCCTATCTACTAAATACATACATACATACATATTATCACGCCTGTTTCCCATGGGGGTAGGCAGAGACTATGGATCTCCACTTGCTACGATTCTGACATACCTATAGTATGAACGGAATAAATCTGGATAAAAGTTCATTGACGCTGACACGTACCATAAGACATATTTTTTTTGCGATAAATATCGCTCACCATATATTGATATCGCAAACTATCGTCCCTCATGTAATCTTAGTACCGGCGAGTAAAGGTAGTAGAGTTTACACTGGCGTAACTCCAATAATAAATAAATCGAGTTATAACTTCACGTATTGTAACTGCGAAATCTATAGGAAATATTAATTATTATTGTGTTTTCGAATGTTATTTATAATATAAAATGCCTTCTTATACTGAATTCCATCTTTAACTGCAGTAATATTTTCAATAAAGCAGAATAAAATAAATAGCCTTTGAAATTGTAAAAAATAAGTTATATCACTTTATCGCAATGTTTCCTGTGACGTCAGATTCGCTCCGTCTAGACAGAAGTGCGCCACCTTTGGCTTGGAAGTTTGGACGGGCGATTGGCGCGGCCGCGGCCCCGCCGCGTTCTCGTACGAACTTCATTCAGTTGTAAATGACCAACGCGTGCGTACTTTTGCAGGTTACTTTTTGTTTTGTGAATAATTGTTAAAGGTGTTATTTGTTTTTGTTTCTTCATAAGTTTTTGTTAATATTAATAGTTGATTTATTTGATTGAGCTTGTTGAGCGACAATGGAGTCGGACAAGAAAAATAAGCCTCGGCGTCGAAAGAAATATTAATAACCTCAAGTCATATCACAATAGAAGATGGCGACACAAAGGTACATTTGATGGAAAAAGTGAAATCAATTAAGAGCCAAGTTCAAAGTTATGTGACGGATGAGATGGCCAAAGCTAGAGGCATTGAAGTATTGAGATTGCCGCCGTACCATTGCGAACTTAATCCCATTGAGTTCGTATGGGCGGATGTGAAAGGTCACGTCGCTAGACATAATACCACTTTCAAACTAGCTGACGTGAAAAACTTGCTCATTGAAGGTTTGGCTAGAATCACAGCAGAAAAATGGAAAAATTGTGTCGAACACGTTAAAAAAGAAGAAGTTAAGATGAGTGGATTGGACATCACTATAGATAAAACGGATCCCCTATTTGAAATCTAATGCAGTTTGGTCAAACATGATTTGCTCGAAAACCTTTACTCGATTGTCCGTGACCACTATAATTTGCCACATCAATGCATCAAAATCTCTAACGATTACAATAGGTAAACGCGTTTTCTCGAAATATCGTAAGATCAAATCGTTTTAAACTCTAAGTTTATTAAACTAATCATGATAATTTGTAAGCAAAACTTTTGCACAAATGTTTTCAATTATAACGCGTAAAATATAAACTTAACGACAACTTATAACACTCCTCCTTTTGTTGTTAGTTAAATAGGTTGGGTACCCATAAGAAATATTTTTTCTCATACGACATATTTATATCGCAAGACGCAAAGGTTTTTTTTAACTACCCTCATCGATAAAATTATTGGTTAGCTACGTATTTAAAAGTTATTGAAGCCAGATAGTTTGTGAGTTCGTTAGTGTATATCATTATATCACAGTATTTTTTGTAAAAAAATGTCAAAAGTGTGTATTCAAGCTTTAAAGTCACAAAAAGGCAACGACATTTTGATCGTAAATGGATATGTGATGGCTATAAATAGACATGTCGGGGAGAAATACTATTGGTACTGTGTTCGAAAAAAAGCTAATTATTGTAATAGTACGATTGTAAGTGAATCACCAGATGGAAACGGCATGCATTGCTTGTTAAAGGAAATGAGTAATCATTGTCATGCGCCTGATCCTGGTGTTGCAGATATAGTGATCTTAAAAAATAATTTGGAACGAGATACAAAAATAAATTTTACTTCGCGTCCTGCACAAATAATCAATAAAAATTTGGCTGCCGTTCCCAGCACAAGTGCGTGTTCTATTCCCAACAAAAATGCTATACGGCGTGCTAAGAAGGTCGGGAAACCAAAAGAACCTACTAAATTGGAAGATATAGACGTACCAATGGAGTTGCGCGAAGTGGAAGGAGAAATATTTCTTGTAAGAGACTACACGTATTGTCAAGAACGCATACTGTTGTTTACTACAAAAAGAAATTTAGAAATTTTGAGCGTGTCTGAAACATGGATTATGGACGGAACATTTCAATGTTGCCCGCTATTATTTTTGCAATTATATTCCATTCATGGGTTTGTCGAAGTGGGAGACTGTAAAAAAGTTGTGCCTTAGGTATACGCCATCGTTACACGAAAAACTGAAGAGTGTTACCTTAATCTATTTCGACAGCTAAAGGACTATGCTGCTGAATCAAATATAAGTCTGGAACCTCAGTTTATTGTAACCGACTTTGAACTTGCGGCGTTAAATGCAATCAAAATTGTATTTCCTAATTCGATCGGCAAAGGTTACTTTTTTCATTTCGGCAATCGTTGTGTGTAGGAAGATTCAGGAGAGTGGTCTTTCTTCCAAGTATGGCGACGACAGCAAATTCGCATTGAAATTGCGTCATCTACAGGCTTTGGCTTTCTTGTCTCCTGCTGAAATTCCCGAAGCATATAAAGTTGTGAAGGAACAAGTATTACCACCGGAAGCTGAAACGAAAATAACTTCATGGTTTGAGCAATATTATATTATAGGGAAACTGACTGCAAACCAGTCAACAGAAACCACGGTAAGGATTTCACGTACATCTCAGCCTATTTTTCCACCCACGCTTTGGTCAATTCGTGACAACAACCACAGAGGATTACCACGAACCCAAAACCATGTAGAGGGATGGCATAGACGATGGAATGCACTACTCGATAATAAAAAACTTGGATTATATTAAACTATTGGGAAGTTAATTGAAGAACAAATAAATACGAAACACATAATAGAAAAAGCAAATGCTGCTATAGACAAAACACCACCTAAAAAGAAATTGAGGCGGCATAGTGAGTCTATCAAAAGACTGTGCAAGTCAAAAGATAACATGGATGTACTTGATTTTCTAAGAGGTATTGCCAACCACACAAAATTGTAGTATCTATGTATGTACTTAATAACACAACGCATTTCCGCCCTTATTTCACTTAGTAATATATAAATAAGGGTGAAAATGCGTTTGAATTCGATTGAATTATTATATTCAATTAGTATAACTTAAGACCTTTGTGACAATTAAACTTTATTATTGATTTATATATGTATCGATGTTGATTATATTATATGATTAGAGGAATTATTTCTATTAGTTAAACGCAGAATTAACAAATTAATAATTATAGTAAGGCATTTAATTATTGTACTATTGCTATATGTACAGCAGACACTTTTATAATAAATGTAGCTGAAGACGAAAGTACGGAAAGCGAAAGTACTGACAGTGAAATATCTGATTATGATGATGGTTTCTGATATGTTTAAATGTACTCGTTTATTATTGTGGCAATAACAATTATTTTTCAAAATACTGTTTTTTTTATCTTACCTCTTCACGCTTTACTACTGAACCAATCTTCTTGAAATTTCGCATATACATAGTTAAGAGGACAAAGATCATAGGGTACCTTTCATCCCGAAAAATAGAACTGTTCCCGAGGGAACGACATAAAAGCGGGAGAAGACGCGGGAAAAATTTAATAAATAAAGATAAAGCGACACGTACCTGCAATTAAGACTTACATAGGTACTTTTGTTCCTTATTCTGGCACAAATCGCACTACCTGTATTGTATACGTTATATTCAACCCCATATACATTTTGGCGAGTTCCGTGGCGCAGTGGTTAACACGCCAGCCTGCGACATGAGGGTGTTCGGGTTCGATCTCCGGTCAGGTCAAGATGGAAAATTATCTTTTCCAGATTGACCTGGGTCTTGGATGTTTATCTATATATGTATTTGAGTTAGTATCACATAACACAACTCTCGAACTTACTTTCGAGCTAGCTCATAGCGAGATATTTATTTATCCTTACTAACAACAACTGGCTGAAACAAAATTATTTTGTTTCAGCCAGCTGTCAAAATTGATAGTAAGTTGCAAGCTACGCCATCTACCGGGAACATTGTAAACACCCTTTTCTTTTTTCAATATGTCAAATTGAAAATAGCTCCTTGAGAAATCTTTCATACTAATGTCTTCTAAAAAAATGTTTGTGACCTCTGGCAAGGTCATATTCTCACCCCGCCTTCTACTGCGATTCGCAAGGTAAGACGTATTTGCGATAATTTTTATAGACAGTATATCGTATCGTTTCCAATAATGGTGTTCATTGGTAGACAGGCGTCAATGCACTTTTATCCAGATTTATTCCGCTCATAGTATAGGTACTTACATCTCTAGTTTCGTCTACACTCATTACTCTCCTCATACATGCTCTACGGTTTCGGGTACTTCTAACAGCTTCTTTACAAGAATCTGATACGTTCTACGAGGTCGACCCTGAACATTATTCCTATTCAGACTGGCTTTTTTTTTCTTTGTTGTTCTTCTTTTATTCATCCTTTCAGTGTAGCCAAACCATCTTAACATTATTTCCTTTCTCAATGTTGGTCACAACATTATCTTTCAATCCACATCGCTACTGCACTATCTCATTTCTTATCCGATCATTTAAAGTTATACCACACATATTTACCCATCTTTCACTGCCATACATAAGAGTTGCAATCAACACTCCTTCATGAACAGCCAGTCGCGCCTTTTCAGTTATCTTCCGACTGTTCATAAAAGCATGCAATGCCCCATTCACTCGGTTACCAGCAGCCACTCTTCTTTCGACATCCCCTTCGTACTTTCCATCCCTTGTAAATACAAAACCTAAATACACAAACTTTTCTAATTGTTCCACTTTTTCACCATCTATATGAATGCTGCACACTGTCGTGTTTTCTTCTCTTTCGAAAACCATTACTTTAGTCTTGCTGACATTCACTTTCATACCGTTTTTCTTAAAAGCACCACTCATACATGTTACCATCCTCTGTAAATCCTCCTCAGACGACGCAAGTATTACCTGGTCATCGGCATAGAGGACGCATTTAATGAGCAACTCTTTCATACTTAAACCACATTCATTTTCTTTCAAATCATTCAGACGGGACCCCTTTTTTTCGCATAATTTGTTTTGTCCTAATATGCTTTAGCATAACGGTTTTGGCATAAAATATTATGCCATAATAGTTCTTAGGCATAATTGGTTTTTGGCATATGGGTAATTTTGGCATAATTATCTTTTAGGCTAATTTGTTTTGGCATAATGTTAATTAGCATAATCTCCATAGGCATAGTAACTATAAGTCTAATATTATTTAGGCATAACATTTTTAGGAATAAAAGAAACAAAATTATTTAAAAAAATATTCAGGCCCATGTTTAAAGCCTTAATTTTTTTAAATACGTTAGAAAAGGTTTGAAATCGCTACCAGAAAAGTAGGTTAGGTTGGGTTAGAACTGAAACCGCGTCAGAAACCACTTGCTACCAGAAAAGTAGGTTAGGTTAAGTTAGAACTGCGACCTCGTCAGAAACGACTTGCTACCAGAAAAGAAGATTAGGTTGGGTTAGAACTGCGACCTCGTCAGAAACGACTTGCTACCAGAAAAGTAGGTTACGTTGGGATAGAACTGCGACCCTGAAACGACATGCCACCAGAAAATTAGGTTAGGTTAGGTTTGAAATGCGGCCCACCCAGTTTGTAAAAATTATAAGAAAGTAAGTATCATTATACTAATTAATTAACAAATTATATAAAATGAATAAAATGTTATGCTTAAGAATTTTTATGCTGAAAGAAATGTTATGCCTTGATAAATTATGGTTTGATATCATTCTGCTTACATACTTTTATGCTTTAAAATAATGACTAAATAAAGATTATACTTAGGTACATTATGCTTAAAATTATTATGCGTAAGGACGTTATGCTTAAAAATGATTATGCCTAAAAACAGTATGCCATGTCAAAGACAATATAACTTTGGCCATGTTACATGATGACTTAAATTTGTTTGTATGCTTATAGATATGGATCCCATTCAGACAACTGTCAATGAATAAGTTGAACAGCCAGGGCGAAGCTACGCATCCCTGTCTTAACACCTTTTTCGATATTAAACCAGGATGTATAGCCTGCTGTATTCTGACACAGGCGCTGGAATCCTGATAAAGGAATTTCAGGGCCCGTATCAGATGACTGCTCAGTGCTCACCCCATACTCAGATAGTGTTGAATACGTATAAACACGACGATAGTGTCGTAAAATGGTAAGAATGTACAACATTTTTTGTGCCTCATTGGAAAATTATGATTTATTTCTTAGTAGGAAGGTATGCCTTTCATTTTGGTAAATTCTGGGCCCATGAGTTTTCATCTCCTTTTCAGTTTATGTACTTACTAACTAATTACGCGACAAAGTAGTTAATTAAGCAGTAACAGCGCTTAAAGTAAATAATTAAGCAGTAAAAATTAGGTATGAAAGGTTTGAACCGACTTGAACCAGAGAGAGGAGTCGTTCATAAAGCGAACACGGGGTTACCTATAATAAGATATTCAGGATGTACTTGTTTGTGGCGGCCGCTCCCGCTCCCGTGCGCGCCACGTCTTTTATTATTCACAGTTCACCTTCACATTGAGCCATAATGACGCCTTTGTGCCACATTACAGCTACACCCTGACTGTATGTATGTGCATGCACACACGACCTAGTCGATTTATTACGGTGCCATTATTACCTACATACATCATTACAATAAGCTACCTCCACGCTAAGTAGGTACCTAAAATGGTTAGGTGTTTATTGGGTATAGACAATTTTACCTAATTTCTCACGATTTTATAGATAGATCCTAAATGACGTTTATTTTACAAAATCCTTATACATTTTCTAAGTATTGCATCGAAATGTTAAAATGTAAATCTTGTGTAGCGATTGTTTGGAGATGTGAAACATCTGACAAAACAAAATGGCATCAGAAATGAGAGCAGTGGATAGGATCGCTCGAGCAGCCTTCGCGCACCCACGGGGCCAGTTTCGGCGACTGGCGGGTGGCGGGCGGGGGTGGGTCTCACCGCGTCGTCGTCGAACTCGAAGTCCTGGTCGCGCGGCGCGGCCACCGCCAGCGCGACGAGCGTCGCCGCCGCCCACACTCGCGCGCGCATGTCGCTGCCTGTGTCCCGCAGCCAGCCTCTCTCCCGTAGCCGGGAGCGCGCACTGCCGCCGCCGCGCCGGCCCCGCCCGCGCCTGCGCTCTCGAAGCCTTTCTCCTCCCGCGAGCTCCTCGACCCGCTTCGCTGCAAGCCTGTACTTGCGACCATTCCACTGCCGCATACTTTACGTTGTTTGTAAACAATCTAGGATCAACTCCACTGAATTCCAACTCGAAAACATTTTTAAAATGCTTATAAGTATTCTTATATGAAACAAAAATATTTTATGCAGATTACATGGATCGAATCACTTAACTCATTCCTGGACAGTGAACTGCTATAGCATACATTGTATTGTGTGCGTCTCGTCCAGTGTCCGTCAAAGTGTTAATGTATACCTATCCGTACGTATATGATATTTCAAAAAATTACGACACACGTCTGCGTTGACTACTTTTTAGCAGCATATCATGACTATGTTGCATGCCACCTAAATTATACCTAGACTTTTTATTTGGGGAAATTCAGTCGATGCTCATAAAATACGAGTAGGTATTTATTGTACAAAAGAAATGTGTTCGTGCAATTTTGAATGTGCGGTCGGTAAGTCACCACGAGAGTCTTCCAAACCTTTATTTAAACGTTTGTGCATTTTACCATTTCCTTCCTTCCATATATATTTTAGACTAGGTGATGCCCGCGACTTCGTCCGCGGCAATTTCTATTATTATGATTAATTTTTTCTTTTTTGTTAATAATTTTCCCCTGTTCTCATAATTTTTTTTATTGATGCTTCGCTCCTATTAGTCGCAGCGTGATGTTTTATATATAAATGGACTATCCAACACAAAAAGAATTTTCCAATTTGAACCAGTAGTTCCTGAGATAAGCGCGTTTAAACAAACAAACAAACTCTTCAGCTTTATAATATTAGTATAGATTACCGCGTGACATAAGATGCTACCAAATCCATCATTTAAAAGGCGACTCACTAAATGGCTGAAAGAAAAAAACTGTTATCCTGCGGGTCCTGCGGTAAAGGAATTATTCGTATATCAAATTTACTAATGACATGACATTTAATGTCATTTGGCATTTATTTTGTTTGTTTGTTTTATCATTTATCTTTTATCATTTAGTTTTTCGGTATGCTTTTCTTCTTTTGTATTATGACAATTTAATTCCTAGACTTTAATATAAAATTGAAACTTGTTGTATATTTTGCATGCCACTATTGATAAAATATGCAGAACTGTAATTATTTATTTCAACACTATATTAGGTATGTATGTTAATATATTATATTAACTAAATAAATAACAAAAAAACAATGTAAATTCACCAAATGTAATTTATATACTATTTCGTATTATTTACTATCTCAGTAGAGATTTTACAATTTTTTGAAGTAAGTGTTTGCACCATGGCGACGTAAGAATATAAAAATCAAATCAAATGATTATGCCAGCCAGTAAGAAAACTTTCAAGTATTAAGGTTTTAACACTGCCCCTTACTCGAACAAACTATGCAAAGGTATTGCCAGCAAAATGTGAGAGTACAATATTAAAATTGAATCAAATAAAAAAAATAAATTAATTAATACATGTTACACAATACATATTATAGGACATGAAACAAATGTTACATTAAACCTAAGCACTTAATAAAATAATTATGTTTCACCTTAGGTAAAGCTTTCGTAAAAAGATCTGCCTCCAGCTCAGAAGAAGGCTTGTAATCTAAATTAATTAATTTACGATCAACACATTCTCGTATAAAGTGATGGTGAACATCTATGTGTTTAGTCCTACGAAAACACTCATTTTCTACCATTTTCAATGTACTACGATTGTCGTTATAAATGGTGATTGTCTTAGATTTCAACCATTGTGTACAGTTAAGTTCCTGTAAAAAATTACGGATAAATTTCGCCTCTTTTACAGCATTGCCAAGAGCGTAATATTCGGCCTCTGTACTAGAACAGGCCACGTTTTGTTGCTTGTGGCTATGCAAGTTTATGACGCAATTGCCTAATCTAGTTTTAAAACCAGAATAAGACTTTCTGTCGTTGATATCCCCCGCCCAATCTGCGTCGGATGAGATTGTAACTTCATTATTTCCTCTTTTAAAATTAAGTCCATAGTCAGTTGTACCCGATAGATACCGCAAAACACGCTTAGCAGCAGTCCAGTGAGACTCATTATAACAGGTGTTATATTGACTAAGCTTACTGCATACAAACGCTATATCTGGCCGTGCACAAACAGCAAGATACATTAAACTTCCTATTAGTTCCTGATACGGAAATCTTGGATCTATTTTATCTGCTTTTGTAAGATTAAAGTTAACTTCCATTGGAGTTGCTATGCTATGACATTCATTCATGCCAAACTTTAATAACAGATTTTTCACGTATTCAGATTGACTTAACTTCAAAGTGCCTTGCTCTCGGTTCCTTTCCACTTTCATACCTAATACTTGTTTTACAGGTCCAAGCAGTTTAATTTTAAAGTTAGAACTAAGTAAATTGTAAAGCAATTTCTTTTCATGTTCATTAGAACTGAATATGAAGAAGTCATCTACATAAAAGGCTATAATTACCTTTTTTTTGAAATAAACACATTTCTCAGTTTTTAGTTGTGTAAAACCATTTGTAACTAAAACTTTATGAACTTTTTCATTCCATGCTCTACTAGCTTGTTTAAGTCCATATAAACTCTTTTTAAGTAAACAGACTTTATTCTGCCCCTCAATCATAAAACCAGTAGGTTGTTCCATAAAAATTCTCTCATTGAGGTCTCCATTAAGAAAAGCTGTATTAACATCAACATGTTCAATGTCCATGTCATTTTGAATACCAATTGCCAAAAGTAAACGTAAGGTACAATGTCTAACGACAGGTGCAAAGGTTTCTTCAAAGTCAATGCCGTATTGTTGAGTAAATCCTTTAGCAACTAATCTAGCATTGAATTTTTCAAAATTACAACTTGGATCAAATTTAAAAACCCATTTGCATTTTATAACGTTACTATATTTTGGTCTATCAACAAGTTCCCAGACGTTATGCGATAAAAGAGAATTATATTCTTCCTGCATAGCCTCTAACCATTGTTTGCTTTTCTCAGACTTTATGGCTTCATTGTACGTTCGAGGTTCGCTCCTTCCCAATAAGCCTATTTCATTAAAATAGTTCATTTCATAATCTTGAAATCTTATAGGAGGACAACGGGTACGTACAGGTCTAGAGTTTTCTGCGACCTCAGAATCTGTATCAAATCTTACAGAAGCAGGCTCTATATTTTCAAAAGTTTGAGTATTATTCAATGATGACTCAATAACATTTTGTTCATCAGGGAAAATCTCATCAATAATAGGATGATCTACAACAGTTTCCTTATTAATATTATTCTGAATTTCAGAATTGATAGATAAATCTGGTGTAGCATATTCATCACCGTCAGATTCAATAATGTCTGCCTGAGGATTGTTCTGATTATAAATCGAAACCTCGATAGTATTCATAGAATCATTTAATATATTTGACTTATTAGTCTTGTATTCAGTACCTCTAACATTCTCAATAAATTCTACTGAACGAGCTTTAATCATTTTGCTGCCATCAGCTGGATCACTAAGTCTATATCCTTTTGTATTATCACAATATCCTAACATAATGTAGGGTTTTGATTTAGGATCAAGTTTTGTACGTTGGCATTGTGGAGTGAGAGCATATGCTATACAACCAAAGACTTTAAGATGACTAAGGTTAACTTTAGAACCAGTCCACAGCTCTTCCGGAGTAGCCTTATTTAGAGCAGCGGTTGGACTACGATTCTTTAAATAGCAAGCAGTATTGACTGCTTCAGCCCAATACTTTTTTCCTAAGCCAGCGTCTTGCAACATTGCTCTAGCTTTTTCCATTAAAGTTCTATTAAGACGTTCAGCAACTCCATTTTGCTGAGGTGTGTAACAAACAGTAGTTTCGTGTATTATACCGCATTGCTTTAAATAACTCTCAAAACTTTTGTTGCAATATTCTGTGCCGTTATCACTTCTGACACGCTTAATCTTTAGATCGGTTTGGTTTTCAACAACATTTTTGAATTCAATAAACGTATTCAAAACAGTAGATTGATCTTTTCGATCCAAAAATTAATAAAAGATTTTCGCGTAAAATCATCAGTAAAAGTAATAAAATAACGACTTCCACTCCAACTATTAATAGACATCGGTCCACAAATATCAGTATGGATTAAATCCAACTTCATCATGCTTCTAGGTGCTTGACCACGGGGAAAAAATTTAATCTTTTGTTTACCTTCAATGCAAGGAGGACATGATTTCAGATTTCCATTTGGAAAAGTAATACCACGTGCCAAAGAATCACGAAGGGTTAACATACCTTTAAAACTTAAGTGTCCTAAGCGACGATGCCATAGCTCCAACAAATCTGTACTGGATACAAAAGCTTTACCTTCGGTTGACATCTTAGGCTCTTGGTTATTTAATAAACTTTCCTCTTTTTTATTTATTTTGTAAACACCGTGTATATTAATTGCTTCTAGATCACATGATCCAGTAATGGATACATTATCCTTCCTGTAAACATAACATTTATTAATATCAAATACTAAAACATAACCTTTTGCTGCTATTTTGCTAACCGACAAAAGATTTGCTGCTACCTTTGGTACATACAAAGCATCTTTAATAACTTTAACACTGTTATTATTTAATGTCACATTGACATTTCCTACGCCTTCACTATACATTGTATCGCTATTAGCTGTAGTAATTTGGGTTTTAACTTCAGAAGAATTATTAAATTACCAATCCTTCCGATTAGTCATATGACTAGTGCAACCTGAATCTAAAATCCAGCTATCTAGATCACAAACAGTACTAATTAAAGCAGTTTCAGTTGAAAATAAAGAAGTATTAATTCCCTTTTTCGATGATGATGATGAACCATCTTGAGATGAATTAATGTTTAGTTTTTTCTTGAAATTTTTCAACTTTGGACATTTAGGCTTGATATGTCCTTTGACATGACAGTTGTGACAGATAGGAACAAATTTGTTCTTTGCTATTAAAATCTTTTCGGATTGTTCTAAATTTGAATCTATTGACTTTTTCTTGAATTCACTCTGAATTAATTGACATTTAACAAAATCTGATGTCAGCTTTGTATTAGAAGCTTCCATTGCCATAATAAGTGGATCAAATTCAGTTGGCAAGCCAATTAACATGAGTTCTGCCAATTCTTCATCGTCAATATTGCAGCCAATATCTGCTAATTCTTGAATCACAGAAATTATATTTCCTATATAATGATCCATGCAGTTAAAGTCCGCATATTTAATTTGTGCTAATTTCCTTTTTAAAGAAAGCCTTCTGCTTATGCCACAGTTTTCATATGCTGATTTCAAATTCTTCCATGCTTGTGAAGCTGTTACAGCATTCTTTACGTGTGGATAACATAAAGGTTGAATATTCAGACAAATCTTTGCATACGCCTTTTGATCTTTGGTGGGATTCTTTGAAGCATCACCAGATCCATCCAAAAACTCCCATAAACCATGGTCAATCAACACCAATTTCATCTGAAATTTCCATGTTGCATAATTGTTGACACCTTCCAATTTACCGATGTACATATTAGAACCGGTACTCACGATTACATTATCGAACGAAATATCTCCATCCATGATGAAAAAATTATATTTCACTTAAAATAGAAAAAAGACAATAAATTTTGGGGGTTAGTATGGGGATAATACTTAGAACAAAAACTATTTTTTTTTCTCAAACGTGAAATGAAATGCTGGCATTATTGTAGTAAAAAGAAGACACAAAGTTTGTAATTCTTGGCTGGTGCATTACTTTACCGGCCTAGGCCAGGAAAGTAAGTATGAAAATTCATTCCTGGCTGCTGCTCAAACCTTTTTAATTAATCTATGTAACTTGTCATACAGCCAATGGCTACCACATTATAAAAGAAAGCAATCACCGAGCATATAAGTATATGAATATGAAAATAATTTTATTAAAATTATTTTATTAATTTTACAACTTATTATGAAACGTACAAAAATTCATCAGCAACAAGTTCGTCAAAAATGTAGAAAATTCATCCGCAACATGCTTCGTCAGAAATACTCAACCTAAAAGACCGCCCCGCATCGTCCCTGGACCAAAAGTACCCATTATACTGGCAGCATTTCCTCTTTCAATCGCTAAATTATTAAAATGTTGGTATAAAATCACACAAAAATATGTCAATAATAAAAAAAAACGCGGGAAAGCAGATTTTTACGGTACCTATTACATTTTTTGGGTAAAATATGACTGGGCTGTATGGGCTATATTTCCTTAGCACTAAATGACAATTGAAATTAAAAAAGAAAATAACGCTAATATACTATTAGATTTTCGGCGAACTGCAAGGTTGTTGTTTTGGATTGTTTTGCAGATGGCTTCTAGTGGACTTTATAATGTAAAATCGGTGTAATTTGGTGTTATAATTACACCGATTCAAAGTCCACTAGATGGGGCGGCTGGTCCTGGCTGGTGGTCGCTCGCATTACTGCGTCATCTATGATCAAACCAGAGGATTCGTAGGTATTGTTGCCAGGAGCTTCGTCGAATCAACGAAATGAATAACACCATCATTTTTTTGATACAACGTTGAAAAATATGAAGGGCTAAAAGGCGTAAAACGCCAAACGCCGTAAAACAAATATGAAAATAAAGATGTACATACCTACTATTATCGTTTTTTTATATAATACTTACTTAATCATAGACATTAGGAACAAATCGGTAAGCGGAAATGAACTAAGACTCATTATTTTCATGTAGCTCAACACCTAATTAAGAAAAAAATATCAACAATGTATTAATATATACTTTTTGACGTCATAACGTCTTATAAATCGCCGAACGCCGGCTGCATGTACAAAAAAGAGTCACGTGCAGTGTACAAGAGAGAGCGCAAAACAAGCATTAGAGATCTACGATCGGCCTATGCGTTTGGCTTGTGACGCATCTATCTCTCTTTCACCATTAACTCCTTTTTATTTTAGGGCTTCCGGATTTTGCAACACGTTTATAAAACGGAGAATCCAGCGTCCATTGTCACGCCGCTGCATGTAAATAACTCGGGGCCGCAGCCTGTCGTGAGCGACAGCCGGCGTGGTGGCGGACTGGCGGCGACGAGCCGGCGCCGTGCCCGCGGCGCGGCGTCGCGGAGCCTCGATCGATACCTCCGCCGACGCGGTCTGTTATTCCTGTCTGATCGCAATAAACACTCGCAAACTTTCTAGCCGAGCGCACAGGAACTTGAATCATAACTAATACTTTACTAAGTACCTTAAATATATTCTCCGTCATTGGATCCATTCCATACACCACTTTGTTTCAGACTAGAAAACGCAAAGTATACATACATGTTTTACCGTAGCCTAGAGAATACATATGCGTGCATACGTTGTCTAACCTGAACAATTGTTTTCACACCTTTTAATCGTCGAAATAAATGATTTCTTTCTCGCTAATCCGTAAGTAGAGAAAAAATGTAAAATACCAGCTGCTTCTCTTCCCGCGCAGATCGTAGAAGCCGATTGGGGAATGGGAAAAAGTTCGAGGAATCATGTTAATAAGGCGACATGGCTAGCATCACTATTTTGATTCCATTTTCCACCTAATGCCCACAAATATGCTAAAGGTCTTCAGGTCTTACAGACCTAGGCTGTGTCTACCCCGCAATGGAAAAAGACGTGATAGTATGTATATATGTAATAGCTAAGCACGAATTTGAAATTTCTGAGGATTGGATCTAATAGAAATTGCTTTGCCCTTCTTCACAAAAGATTTTTAATACACGGTACACACGAGTCGTACGACGTCGTCCCAACGCGATTTTCTGATGTGAAGATATTTATTATTGATGGATACACGGAGTCGCACTTCATAATTAACATGAATGGAGAGCGGAACAAAATGGGCCATAACCTAGCCGATTTTCTGGAGGAAGAAGAACTCTATTAGCAAAGTTTTACTAGTAGATATTTTTGTCCAAAATGTATGTTTTTATATACATACATTTTCGTGGTAGATTAACAAAGCTCGTAGAACCGATGGCCGATGGGGCAGAAGGGTTCTCGAATGGCGACTACGTACCGGCAAGCGCAGCGTCGGACATCCACCGACCAGATGGTCGGATGACCTGACTAAGGTCGCAGGAAGACGCTGGATGCAGGCAGCTTCCAACCGGTCGTATTGGAAATCCTTGGGGAGGCCTATGTCCAACAGTGGACTTCTTGCGGCTGATATGATGATGATGATGATATGTATGTATTTATAGTGAGATGGGACCTCTCATCCAGGAGCTAGAGAATCTTTCACACAGTCAATAAAACCATTTCTTGCTCTTTTGCTACAAAGTGTTTATAATAGACCGTCGTCCCAGTGCGATTTTCTGGTGTATAACATAGTGTTTGGAGACTGTTATGTATGGAGGGCAGAGCACTTCATTGGTGAACATGAATCATTCTCATTACTTAAATGGCAACCAGCTGTGTGTGTGTGTGACCAAATTAGGACAAATTCTTCCTTTCACCGTTACTGAAATTGGAATAAATTTCTTAGAATAATACTGCCTTATGTGTGTTTATAGAATTTGAGCACAATTTTTTTTTTTTTTTTTTTTTTTTTTTGAAAGGACTATGTAGCTAGCTCCAAGTGAGCTTTCGCTACTTCACCGGGCGTTTGAGGTGAGGGCAGAGTGCCCTCAACCTTTATAGACAACATCACCAAAGGGCCCCCAGGAGGGACGGACCTCGGCTTTGGGCGTTGCCTGTGTGCGCAAGGCTTGGAGAGACAGCAAACTCTCGTATTGCCTGATGGGCCGCGTATGCGTGCATGCAAGCCTGAAGGGCCAATCTGAGAAACAATGGCAAAAGCCTTTAGAGAGCAGCAACTCTCATCTTTTGCCTTATGGGCCGAAAGCTACGTTGCCAGAAGGGCCTATCCTGGGTGCAAGTCACCCGGGACCGCCGGGCGGTCACCAGTAATCGGAGCTAATCCTACTCTACGCACTCTATTCCGGTGGCGAGTGCGACGGGGTCGGATAGTGGGATTCCTCTGGCTGTTCGGAGCCGAAGAGGGGTCGGGGCGGGCTTGTGCGATGTCAATAGGATCATCGGGATCGTCTAGTACGTTCCTAGGACGTCTACGACGTAAGGTCGTATCGTGTAAGTTGGGGGAGTAGTTAGCAGCTTGCACTACTAACGGGTTGGGGTGGCGTGCGGCTTTCTCAAAGTAACGCTTGGAGGCGTTTTTGAGATAGCCGCGAATGGATGGGAGATCTAGGTCACGGTGTAAGTCTGTCATGCGCAAGTACCGGTGGTGACTCGTATTCGTGGCACGGGTGACGAAACGGTTCTGCAATCGTTGCAGCCGATCGATGTGGGAGGGCGCGATATGGGAGAAGACTACGCCGGCGTAGGTCATGATAGGGCGGACGCAAAGCTTATAGAGTGTCAACTTATTTCTAAGTGACATCTTAGCATTGCCTATCATGGGGTGGAGACGGGCTAATACGAAGGCGGCATGGTTGCGGTTTGAGCACAATCACTCATACATACCTATATAATTATCAATTTTTATTTTTTAAAATTTCCATAACTTCTATACGCTTCCTAACCGGATGTAAGAAATTGACAACTTACTACAAACCGGAAGTGTTGTTTTTTTTTATACAATCGAAAGTAAGTTAAATGTAAATACATCCAATTTTTTTTAATTTTTTTTTTTATTAAATATTGTTTTTTTTTTTATAATTTATTGAAAAAAAACCCTAAATGTATGATTAAAGCAATATTCCCATGCTTATCCACATGAATGTCATTGTCAATCTTTAAAATAATGATGACGTTGACAGCCAAGTTTTATGAGTTGCCAGGTTGGGGAATATTTTTCCCAAAATTCGTACAGCGTACAAGGAACGCTTTTTTTATACAGCACTATAATAAACTTCACTTGGTGTGTTTGTTGAAGTGAGATTTACGCTAAGTAAGGGCTGGTGGTTGCCCTCTGAATGAATAAATTACGCCAATTGCTTCTCTTATATTGCTTCTCTATACTAATTAAAAAACGAATTAATCAAATAACAGAAATTGCTGCGGACGAAGTCGCGGGCAACAGCTAGTAGTAAAATAAAAAATAAGTTAACAACAATAAATATTCCCCAATCTGGCAATGACATTGACATTGTCATGTGATGAAGCATGGGAATTTTGCTTATAAAACTAAAAAATAGATTTTTTTTTCAAAAATTCATACAAAATTTAATGTTGCATAAAAAATCTGGAAGTATTTGCATTTAAGGTACTTTCGATTGCTTAAATACAAACCATCACTTCCGCTTAGTAGTAAGTTGTCAATTGCATATGTATCGTTATCATAGATTTTAAAAAAATTTGCGATGTTTACCAATGAAGTGACCCATCCAAATAATAGCCTCTGAACCATAGATTTAGAAAAAATGGCGCAAGCGCAAACGTTATCTTGTAGGCATCTTGTATGTAGGTACATTAGAAAATAGTGTCGGGATTTTTTCATATAAACATCGCTCGAAGGCGAGTGTCACACTTTCAAAAATAGCACCCCAGGCGAACGTAACCGAAGACAATGTTGGCTGCTGAGGTTGGGTGGGCATACTTGACATTTCGATCAACAAAGACAAGCCTTATATGCTATTCTATTAAGAGGTTAAAGAACGAAATTAGCACCCCTTTATAAAATTAAACATTGATTTTGTGCAAAATGTAGGTATGTATTTGATAGTTAAGTGATAGGATTACATCCAAAGAATGGGGGATCGAGTTGCTTACGTCCATAGGGGTTGCCTCGTTATACCCTGCGCGTGCCCCTATACAAGGTGGCGCTGTGGTGGCGCTAATTGAGCATCAAACTTTGGCTGCTGTACGCTGTTGCGATTTTGCGACCTTACAGCATTGTTCACTAATAAGGTGCGCGCATCCGTGTATTCTTTTGATGGGACGGGCGACGGTTAATGGAGATGTTATTTCACGTTGAAAAATATGTAGGTCTAAAAGGCGTAGAAAGCCAAATGTCGTAAAGCAAATAGAGAAAAAAAAACTAACTGACATTTATTTGACAGTGACATTTGTTGTAGTCTGTCACTAATACAGTCGGCTGTTCCTCATGCTCAACAACTCAACAACATTATTTGTTTGAAAATGATAAATAATCTGTATTTTTAAGGAAGGTGCAAAGATCGCTGTTACGTTTTATTTGCAGTCCAGTGTACTTTTGTTCTTATCATTGTTTATCATTCGGCCTTTGTTTTAATTATTGTACTTCTAATTTCTTAGCTCTAATTAGGAATCGTGAAGCAAATATTGCTCGTAAAACTTAACTTATCTTTGTGTTATCGTGATCGAGGATAATTATATGTCAACAAAATTGATTGAAAGTTGGGATTTGTGATAATAAGTTTTTCATTAGTCCGGCTAATTAGCCAAAGGTAAGTAAATGAGTTCAAAGGATAGATACTGAAATTAGTTCGCACTAGGTATCTATATACCTAGGAGAAAACTATTTTACGAAGGTACCTAAATCGTGGTATAATGTACGTCGTTCTCCAGTATGTAATTCAAGAAACCTGACAAACTGAAATGTATGATGTACTCAAATGATAATAACAATATTACTTAGTTTGCTTTTGATGTGTACCTTTTACAGAATATATGTAGTGGATAGTTGATAAATGTTTAGGGATGTATTCATCTGGTCTGGTTTACAAATTTGTATTATTTTTGTAGTCCCAATAAACGTTACAATAATGACGCTCGGCTAGTTTTCACAACTTCAAAGTTATGAGTCCTCAGTAGGATTCATACCGGAATATATTCTGTGTGGATGATTTCATCACATCATAGTGTTTTATCATCATATGTATGAAACAAGAAAACAATTATGTTTGCAGTCATGAGTGAGCGTCCGCAACCGTTGAAGGCCGTGAACCGGCTGCTGGAGGGCCGGGAGCCGTGGCAGGTGGTGGCCATGACGGCCTCAGCTGTGCTTGCTGTGGTGTGGGCACATAGTCTGTACAATGCCCAAGACAGTAAGTCATTCAATATTACTAGCTGAACAAGTGAACTTCTTTTTCAACTTCTGTTAAACAGTGATTGTTTCTTTAATTTTTTTCAATTTTTATCATGTTTAGATAGTTATTCTGCTATTCCTTAGTCACCGTTCTTGAGTTATAAATGGTGTAACTAATCCAACTGAGTTTGATAAATTGAATTACTATTAATATTTTAACTGAATGAGTGTATATTGTTTTGTCTTATTGAATAACTAGTTACCCACCCTGGCTTTGCACAGGTAGATATAATAATATGACAAAAATATTTTAAATTTTTACACATGCTTTGCCAACATGCCATACCTAGAAGCCATGCTTAGAACATGTGATCAAGTTTTCGTAAGACAAAATGAACAACCAAAATCATCTGTTTTGGAGTTAAGATGCCACAGTACTTTAAATTTCAATTTTGATAATTATTTCTATATATTACTTTTGAATAGTATGTCCAATTTGAATAACTCTAAAAGTAATTTATAAAATTTTTCAAATCGGTCCAGTAGTCAGCACCTAATAATCATCATAGTCATCCCATCCAGACCAATTTCGGCCTTTGCTACTTGGCATCTGGCTACTGAGAACAACGTTCATGGCCTTGTTCAATACTAGCTGTTACCTGCGACTTCGTCTGCGTTGACTTTTACAATGCGATGCAACATGGCCTTAACTAGTTCTACATTTTTTGTTTCCATTCAGCAGTTTTAAAGTTATCCTTAACTAATATTATAAATGTGAAAATGAGTTTGTTTGTTTGTTACGCCTTCACGTCCAATCCACTGAACTGATTGTCATGAATTTTTGCATACCTGTTATTTGGGGTCCTTATAGAGAAGGTTATAGTGTACATTTTATCACGGGGAAAAGTACTGTTCCCGAGGGATCGCCATTGATGTGGGCGGAGCCGCAGGTGAAAGCTAGTACATATATATTTTGTGTCTTTGTTTTTAACACCCGACGTAAACATGACGAGCTGTTATATGTAAGACATGTGTGTATGCGTGTGAGTGAGGGTGTGTGTGTGTGTGTGAGTCTATGTGATTCAAGTCTTTCTGTGTCATCGCAGCTCCCGCACGGATGAACAGATTTAGATTTATTTTTTTTGTTTGAAAGGTAAATTAGTCGGGCGGGAGTGTTCTGCTATGTTTGGTGAAAAATGGTCCAACACGACTACCGCCACACAATAGGCAAATTACATAACATGAAAGGGCGAATGACAAATCTTTTATACTTATTAGGGTGAAAGCACCACTAGTTGACCAGTTAGGACCAGTAGTGAACCATATTAGTACTTATGACAAAGACAGACATTCTTCATACATTGATTTGCCTATTAGCTGGTCAACTACTGGTACATGTTGCGCTACTGGCACAACCCATTTGATTCATGATTTTCAATGAAACACCTTAATATTGAATTTCAATTGAATAACTTCAAAAACGGAAAGTTTCATACAAACTTTGCGCCCCCGTTTTACCCTCTTAGGGGATGAATTTCCAAAAGTCCTTTCTTAGTGCTCCCCTACGTTATAAAAGGAACCCCTGTGCAAAATTTTAAGTTTCTAACCCTTATAGTTTAGGCCCTGCGTTGATATGTCAGTCAGTCAGCTTCTCCGTATATATGTTACAGTCAACACTCATAACCGGTCTAAACTACTTGTGACTGTAAAAACAGGCTAAAGTAGTATTGACCGATACATTCAGTTAAAAACAGTTTAGTCTGATTTTTGCTGTCAATAGTGGTTTCGACCGAAGCCCTTAGTCTAAAACAGTTCTGACTGCAAGAATCAGTTAAAAGTGGTTTTTCCTGATGAAAATTTAGACTATTAGTCAAAATTCATATAAAGTTGTGATGTTTATGTGCTTTGTGCATACAAAATTCAATCGGCATTGTACGAGACCTGTGAATGTATCGTTGTTAGTTTATGATGATAGTATTTCTTAAAATAAAATTATGGAAACTTTGTTTAATACAGTCTTTTATATAAGGTAAAATCTCATTAAATAAGTATCTTCATCATCACCGTCATCATTTACATAGATCGTACACACAACCGACGAATCCCTTTCTACTTCTGGTATAAAAATATGTATTTGCCACAACATACTGTTTCTTTGACCATGATGTACATATTCAATGATGCGTTTAATGTTTCACACCAAACTTGTATGTACTATTAAAGAGTTGCTTTAGGAATAGCTACCACAATATCATAAAATGGTTGGTTACGTTTCTAGACAGTATATTATTACTTCATACAGAAATAAACTAAAAGCCCTAGTTTAGTTTCAGTATCATGTATAGAGCATATAAACCCGAAATCTTTTAAAACATAGTAACTCTCTCCATGACCAACCCTTACAGATTTATTATTAGTATTGATGTTATAATATTCTTAATATTTTAACTAGAACTTCTTCTTCTAGAAATTCTTCTTCTTAGCGTGTCGATGTACACCCAATTATATATTTTTCTGGGCCCAGTACTGGACTACTTTTACTGTATTAGGTGTAGCATTATGCAGATCCTCCAGCGTACAGGTCGGGGCACGCTGCGCTGGGCATCCCAGAAAGTGTGCCACTGTCTGTGGAGACGCACCACAGCAGCCGCATACGTTATTACTACTATCTGTATATGACCATTTAACTAGATTATCTTTGCTTCGACCTACGTAGGTTCTCAGGTGGTTATGCCACCTCCAGATTGGCCAGGGTAAATTGTGGTCAGGTGGTACCTTTTCTGCTGGAGGCATAAATTCAGCGATGCATCTACCCAGCCATCTCTCCATTCTTGCCGTGGAAACATTTGAGAAGATCGGGTGTGTGGACTGTAGGAAGCTTTTCCTGCTCTTCAGTACATCGGGGGCATCGTTGTACATGGGGTGTCTAGGATCGGTAAGCAGTTTTGACCACTCGATAGAACTTGCTACGTCTCTGCGGATATCCAGCGGCGCAATGCCAGCCAGTGGGTACAGCATTTTAACTGGTGTTGGTTTTAGACAGCTTGTGATAATCCGACAGGTCTCCTTTAGAGCTGTATTCACAAGTTTCGCATGCGTGGATCGGGCCCTTAAGGACTAGCGTATTCTCCAGTCTCCAGCAAAGAAGCAAAGGTCAAGTCCCGTCGTCCGAATAACATTCGGTAATTAAACGATTTAAGTAATACGTATCATTTAAAAAAAACATTCTACGCAGTTTTAACTACCATTCTTAGTCAGAACCACTTTTAACTGATACAATTTGGTCACAAACAGTATTACCCTATATTTTGCAGTTAGAAGTAGTTTAGAACAACGTCCTTAGTTAAAACCACTTTTGACTGCGAAAATCAGTCGAAATTGTTTTTTACTAAGAGCATCGGTCAAAACAACTTTTGCCTGATATTTTCAGTCAAAAGTTGTATGTAATGTTCAAAAGCATACCTTACTTCTTTATCGTCTATTGTATTATTCGCACTCGTGTGAAGCCGGGGCGGGTCACTGGTTTAATAATATTATAAAGAGGAAAGATTTGATTGTTTGTTTTATCTATATATATTATTGTTACGTGGTTAGGGTTCAGGATTTGGAGTAAAACACCAAACTCTTCAGAGGGAATTTATTCACTACGGAATCCCAACACTGATTGGTCTTCCAACACGTCGAATATCCAAAACGCAAAGCACTCGTAGTCCTGGTCCGTTGCTGTGGTCGTAGAAATTATCACTTATCAGTCGCACACAAATCACTCGTATTAGTATCGCTCACTAAGAACACTCGCGGTCAACGGATTCACGATCGCCACGCCCGCTCCCTTATATACTGACTTATGGGTCTCTAGAAAGTTCCATATTCTTCCGGTCCCGACGGCCGACAGCCAAAACATTCCAGAATATTCGAGTATGTGTATGAACGGGAGAGAATACATATGTGTGAGCAGGATGGAAGATGTATGAACGCGACAGACGATGTTCGGAAAAGTTCTAGACTATTCTGTTCTGGGAGCTTCGCGACACTGCCCCCTTCTTAGAGACGCTCGTCCCGAGCGACATTTTTGCCACCATGATAACGCGCTAAGCGGTCCACATCTAGTGATCCACCTGGTCGTCGTTGAATCACATATGTCACGTCACTCAATTGGGCCACTATCTTGAATGGGCCTTCCCATCTTGCTTGTGACTCTGTAGACTTTCTCCTTTGGTGTAATGGATTGAATACCCAAACCAATGCTCCTTCTCCAAAGACACTCGCCTTCATTCCCGTAGCGGTTCTCGTTGAACTATTAAAGTCCCCCTCAGTTCGCCAATTGTAAGAGAGTCTGGAGTCACAATCGCCAATAGGTCTCACGTTAAACTTAGCCAATCCCTCAGGGTTCCCGTGGAACTCGCGCTTGTCCCGGTTGCAGCGTTGTGGACACTGCTCATACCGGGGCTCACTCAATAGTGTCAATCTGCGCCATTTACCTGCTTGACAACTATCCTCATGTTTATTTACAAGCCTTTCCTTTTCTGGACAGCTAAGTTGTAGATGGCCTCTCTCACCACATTTGTAACACATACGTCCAGTTTTATTAGTTTTCCTGGGTGTGTCTCTTATCGCTCTGACGTCCTCGACCTCGCTAATTTCTCGTCCTTTATTATGTTGCTCATCTTGCCTTACTGCTTCTACTTCAAGGGCATGTACACTCGACAAAGTTAATCAGTTTGCAGGGCACACACGCATCATTATATTTCAATGTGCGCGTTCTGAATGGCCGCGGCCCTAATAATACGCAGGTTCATTTGTGTGGGAATCCTTTTATCTATACACACACCAGCACATCACGTCTTTTCAACCAAGTCATTTAAGATAAACAAGTTTCATTTGTTACAAAACAACTTTTTGTAGTAAAATGTTATTCGTAATTTCAACACCCGCCATTATAGCTATGGTAGTCCAGTGGCTTAGATAACCGACTGTTACTCTTATACTATGCAATTGACCCCGAGTTCGAATCTCAGTAGATTGATATGATTTTTGTTTGATTATTTTTTGTTGTTGTCTCATAGAAATCGTCAGAAATAAGCAGTAATGTAACTTGACAATTATTTGCATTGCTACCCACAGATTAATAGATTATTCAACTCTGTTTATATTTGTTGAGGGTCTTGAGTATTTTTTATAAGTGCACTTGTTCAATAGCATCGAATAGGAACGCAGCTCTGCTTTGAGCAATTACATAATATAATTTTGAGTATCTTATTTTGTAAAAATCATGGAGAATACAGACGTAAGCATAATCAAAAGGACGGAGATAGTCATTTTATATGAGCAAAATGTTTCAATAAGTGAATTGCTGTTTGTAAGCGGCCCAGGAAGTGGTACCATCGTAAGATGGCACTTTTATCTTGGGTCCAGTTACAGCAGTGATGGGAGCGCTCGGCCCTACTGTAACGACTACTGCCTCCAAACGTTGTATCTTCTTTTCCAATTCAGCTAGTTTCTTCTCTAGTCTGGAGAAATTCGTTTCCAGACCTGTCACGCGATTATCCACCAAATCCACATCCTTACGGATCTGGTTCACCACGTTGCTGACTTTGCTGACAGCTGCTAATACCATTCGTTGGTCCTCACTCATGTGATGCAGCTTTTCCTGCATACGCTTTTGTTCATCCCTCGAGCGCTTTTGTTCATCCCTCGTCCGCTTTTGTTCCTCCTTCTGCTGTTTCCGCATATTTTGTATTTCTCCATTAAGTTCCACATTGATGCGTTGCAGTTTACTCTGGTTTTCATTTATGCACTGCAACATTTGCATCAAGCTACCAAAATCAAAAGATGCTTGAGTGGGAACCTGGTAAGAGGGGCTAGGAAACGTGGCTTGATGATGGGCGGCTGGCATCTGTTGGGCGGCGGCAATCTCTTGGGAGGCCGTAACTTCTTGGGTGGCTGTGACGGCTTCGGTGGTTGCGACTTTTTGGGCGGCTGTCCTGTCTTGGGCGGCTGCCATGTCTTGGGCGGCTGCCATGTCCTGGGCGGCTGCAATGTCTTGGACGGCTGCCTTGTCCTGGGCGGTTGCCATGTCTTGGGTGGCTGCGACTTCTGGGGCTACGGGCGGCAGTTGCTCGGCTGCGATGTTTTGGGCGGCTGGCGCACGTCGAGCGGATGCAACTTGGGCGGCTGCTGCGGTAGCCTCCATTGCACGTTGAGCCCGGGTCCTGACGCCTTCCTTATCTTCTTCGTCCCTCGGCAACACTGGCATTTCCAAATCCCACACTTCTGACACCAAATGTTACGTGGTTAGGGTTCAGGATTTGGAGTAAAACACCAAACTCTTCAGAGGGAATTTATTCACTACGGAATCCCAACACTGACTGGTCTTCCAACACGTCGAATATCCAAAACGCAAAGCACTCGTAGTCCTGGTCCGTTGCTGTGGTC
Organism: Elegia similella; assembly: GCA_947532085.1. Lineage (NCBI taxonomy): Eukaryota > Metazoa > Arthropoda > Insecta > Lepidoptera > Pyralidae > Elegia > Elegia similella. Next base: position 235,433 of record OX383931.1, read on the forward strand.
GTAGAAATTATCACTTATCAGTCGCACACAAATCACTCGTATTAGTATCGCTCACTAAGAACACTCGCGGTCAACGGATTCACGATCGCCACGTCCGCTCCCTTATATACTGACTTATGGGTCTCTAGAAAGTTCCATATTCTTCCGGTCCCGACGGCCGACAGCTAAAACATTCCAGAATATTCCAGTATGTGTATGAACGGGAGAGAATACATATGTGTGAGCAGGATGGAAGATGTATGAGCGCGACAGACGATGTTCGGAAAAGTTCTAGACTATTTTGTTCTGGGAGCTTCGCGACATTATGTTACAGTCAAAACTCATTATCCGATATAATCGGTCAAAACAACTTTTGACTGAAAATAAATTATAAATTAAAATTGTAACGCTGTTGAATTCATAATAAATAAATAAATCAATAAATAAATATCAGGCAAAAGTTGTTTTGACCGATTATGAGATTAGATAGTGATAAGGCCCATTTTCTGAATAAATCTTTGACTTTACTGTAAATCAAATGACTGCCAAGAATGATATTAAAGAATTGGTCTGATGACGTATCCTTATTCGTACATTGCTCACAATATGGTTAATTCGTTCTCTTTTATAAAGATATAGCTTTTCCCATAAAATTATATTTTTGTAAACATAGATGACCCAACTCAAAAACTTCTGATGAAGTCTGCTATTTTACTGAGTGGGCCTGTTTCGAGGAATCTCCAGGACATTCCGCTCGTCTTCAGGTGTCACAACGCGCATGCGAAGGGAGTTCTTCAGATGGCTGCGACAGGTGCCGATGGTGCGGCGGAATATCGATCAGAAGATGAGCGAGATCACCGCGGGCTTCAGGAAGGACGTGGCCAAGCGGCTGGCCGGCGTGCCCGTGCGCCGCACGCTGCCCGAGCTCGGCCTGACCGCCGACCAGGTGCAGGCGGAGGTCATGGACCACCTCAGCCTGGGTGAGGCGAATACGTGTCTCATACCTTTAAACGAGCAAATTGTATATTTTTTTCATATGTATGCATATAAATTTATTTATTTCTATGATCTCGGAAACGGCTGTAACGTTTTCGCTGAAATTTGGTATAAGGGGGTTTTCGGGGGTAAACAATCGATCTAGATTAGTCTTATGTTTGGGAAAACGCGTGTTTTCATACTTTTTGTTTGCATGCAAAATATGGTCGCTAATTTTGTCCTGTCGGCCACCTGTCTGTCTGGTCCAGCGGATTAAGACGCGGATGGCAAGAAAGTGATTTGGAAGAGTGAAGTGGATTTGGAACCTAATGCGATAGTGTAGCTATTTCAATCTATAGCATAATTATTGGTCTATGGCTATTATAAGTTAAATACACGAGGCACAGATTTAAAGGATTGTGCCAGAGTTTCTATGGAGTCTGGGCCCACCTTCCAATAGCTATGTGTGATATATCGTTGGATAGGTATTTTTGATTTGAATAAAAGTTACTATGGCCCAAGTTCAGAAACTATGTTCGTTCAGAGATATTTTTTTATTAAACAACGTAAATAAAATACTGCTAAAACTACCACTTTGATAAATAATATTTGGAAGTCGGGTGATAGTAACCTTTATTATTCTGTAATTGTGGGGGGCAGGCGCGTTCGAGTGGCGGGCCGGGCGGGTGTCGGGCGCCGTGTACCACGCGGAGGCCGACATCGCGGGCGTGGCCGCCGACGCCTTCGCGCGCGCCGCCTACGCCAACCCGCTCCACGCCGACGTGTTCCCCGGCGTCAACAAGATGGAGGCCGAGATCGTGCGCATGGCCGCCGACCTGTTCCACGGCGACCAAGACTGCTGCGGCACGGTCAGTGCTACATTCTACGCTTTTTCTTTTCTTTCAGACCAGCGTATGGCCGAAAGCCTCTTTGTTTCTTGACAAAGTCTTTTGCTATCTCTGACGACATCCTTCCGTTCAGTTCTAGGTGTTTCTCTATCCCATCGCTCCGCGGAGTTCAGTTCGTATTGACCTGTGCTCGTTGGTCAGGAGGCGTACGACAGACGAGGGAGGGGTGTGGGCCATCAGTAAAGATCTTTGAGCTTGTTCTAGTTCAATAAGTTTTGACTTTGTAACACAGCCTCAAATTGGAATGCAGTATGTGTGAATAGATTAAACAAGAGCTATGTAAATATTTTGAAGCAGTTTAGGAAAGTTTTCTTCTATTTGTAAGAAGTTCAGTGTGAGAACACCGATTACGATTATCACTCCAAGACACTTGACATTGGTCACTTTGTTTAATATAAGACAATCACAACCTTCAAGTGTTCGCCATGTGGGAATTTATAAAGGTTGATCTTGAGGAGCTTGTGTTCAGTTCTGAATGGGAAAGGTTTTGTATTATAAAAATATATTATTATAATATATATTTTTATTCTTTATTTTATTTTATTTGGGTCAGATAACGGTTACACGTATAGAGTTAAACCTAATATATAAGTTAACAACACAATATAGCCCAGTCATATTAGGTAAAAAAAGGGGTCAACCTCGGAATGAGAGATAATAAGCTATAAATTGGTATAAACCTTTGTTTTGTCGTGCTAAATGTTGTCTCAAAAGTCACAAATGATACCGTGTCCGCGTCTTAAGATATTGAAGGTCAAAGGTCATAAAAATTGGTTTTTTGTGAATATCTTGCTTTCTATTGCTTAAATGATATTTTTACCTATAATAAAAGTTGTAGAGTATAAAATTCTCTACAATTTTTGTTTTATGTTTTTTTTTGTTACGATCAACCGTTTTTGAGGTAGAGCGCGAAGAGTGCGCAGCGCACAGTCATATATGGTCCAATGCAAGGTCAAGCGTGAGTTACGGTTATCAGTACGTTATATAAAGTCTATTATTTATTAAATTATTATAATTATTAAACAATGGCCATTATTTATGTACTAATTATTAATTGTTGATATTTTACGCATTCGCTGCCGCCGACTACGTATTTGCGTTTTCTTAGTTTTGTAGAGGTGCCGCCGACGCGTAACTGCGTCCATACAAATTTGCCTTTGCGTTCAAGGGGTGCCGCTAGATACGTATTTGCGTCTATTGTTTGTCTTCTTTTGTGTTTTAGGGCCAGTCCCTTTTGCACATTTTCATTTACTAACGTTTCGCAGGTACCTACCATGAATACTTAAGTACCATGACAACTGTAATAGAATATACTTAAAATTTTCTTTAAAAACGTTGGGAAAGGCAATGTTAAGACGAAAATATACTCTTCCAAAAGTTTTGATCAATATCCGCGTACTAAAAAACACATTCTATTTTTACACGCATTTAGTGGCTGTGACACGACTTCTGCGCTATTTAAAAAAGGAAAAAAAACTGTTACTAGAGCATTGGAGAAAATTCCCAATTTGGATAAACTGGTGGAAGTATTTCAATAAGAAAACTGCCCGGTACAAACATTATTTGAAAATGGAGTGCGCATCTTGTTGGCATTATATAATGCTCCAAAATCTGAGGACAACATTGATCATTTTCGCTACACGCAATTCATTAAATTAACGAAACTAAATAAACCTGTACAATTGTCAACACTTCCACCAACAAGTGTAGCAGCTCATCAACATATAAATCGCGTCTACTACCAGATTCAGACGTGGTTAGGGCATTCCCTCACTTAGAACCTCAAGAATGGGGCTGGATGCTTGAAAATGGAATCCTGGAGCCCTTATGAACGTTATTGCCTCCAGCACCAACCGAACTACTAAATATAATATTTTGCAATTGCAAAAATGGTTGTGGTTCCCGCTGTGGATGCCGAAAATCAGGGCTACTATGTTCTTTAGCTTGTGGCCAGTGCAATGGACAAGCTTGCCTGAACGCTGCACAATATCCAAGTAATCCCGATGAAGAAAACGCATACGATCCTGAAATTCTGGAGGGTTTGGAGATGAATATGACCGATAATGAGGATGATGACAATGAATTGAACGTTTTCGAGCGACAACAAGAAGAAGACGACGAAGAAGATGAAGATAACTAGCTTCTATTCACAATTTTATTATAATTAAAACCAATAAAAATTCTTATAATATTTAAACTGACATTTCAACAAATGTATAGTATGGCATATTTAATGATAAATAAAGATATGCATAAAATAGATCCCCTTATTGTCTTTTTAACTGAAAATATATTTTCCAGAATTAATAATATACTATAGTTGAATAGTTAAATATAAATAATTACCCTCTACCTCAAAAACGGTTGATCGTATCAAAAAAAACATAAAACGAAAATTGTAGAGAATTTTATAATCTACAACTTTTATTATAGGTAAAAATATAATTTAAGCAATAGAAAGCGAGATATTCACAAAAAAACAATTTTTATGACCTTTGACCTTCAATATCTTAAGACGCGGACACGGTATCATTTGTGACTTTTGAGACAACATTTAGAACGACAAAACAAAGGTTAATACCAATTTATAGCTTATTATCTTTCATTCCGAGGTGAAACCCCTAAAATGACTGGGCTAATATTGATAGAAGTGAAACCAATTAAGCTATCCACAGTTAATCTTTCATATTCTAAGTTTAAACTAAGAATAGAATAATAAATAAGAAAACAATGGCCGTGTCATCTGCATAAGAAAACATCTGTCCCCTTTCCATTTTTTACATACAGATTATTAATATATATCAAGAAAAGAGTCGGGCCTAGTACACTCTCTTGTGGTACTCCGTAAAATATACCTATATTTTTGAAGCACCTGCTTCACTAGTAGACCAGGGGCCGGTGGTAGGTCTTCCTACATCATAAGATACCTGAATGAGACTAGTATGTAGTGAAAGTAGGTGCTTTGGAGGTGGGGGCCATGTAGGGTTGCCACCCTGTAACCTGGAAGAACCATAAAAAAAAAGGTGTCGAAAACGTCAATTTTCGTCAAAAATTATCTCATCAGATACTCGAACGGGAGTTTGACGTAGTGAAAGATATCCTTATGGAGAGGTGAACCAGCTAAGGTTGCCTGCGGCAACCCTGGACGAAGTCCAATTTCAGCCACCCTGAATGGGGCGATTTTTCATGGTATTTTATCTCATAAGATACCTCAATGAAACTAGTGCCCGATGTTAGTTCTGAGGGTCGGCACTGCGAATAAAATAGGTTGCCTGCGGCAACCCTGGAAGAACCCATGTTCAGGCAGGCAGGGCAACCATTTTAGGGTATCTCCCATACAAGTAGTTGGAGTCATTTTTATTTTCGCGAATAACCCAAAGTGTGGAGTGTTGTTGAATAGGTCTTTTAAAAATATTGTGAGCATGTGAACATCATTTTTCGATTAGTTATGGTTTTATAGTCCACGTTATTTATTTAACAGTTTATGTACACGCTAGTTTGAATCGATTACAAACTCAAGCATAATAATTATTGACTTAATGGCAAATTAATTGGTGCAGCTCTGATATTATCCGTGTCTGATTAGAGTCTAAATTCTATACCCTGGTACTGGTACTTTGTCTTTACCTTACCACCCAATGTATGTCAACGACCCAGAGAACATATATAAGTATAAAGTATTTTTTTATGTATATTTGACAGGAAACGAGCAGATGAGCCACCTGATGGAAAGTTAAGAATCTAAAATTGGTTTCTAAATATTATGCATTACAATAATATATCTCTCCATTAACAAATGACATCTCACAAATGTACTAGACATTCAACGAATCACCACCAGGAACGAGCTGCTGCCGGAAAACAAGGTTAGGTTGTGTTAGAACTGCGACCCCACCTAGAAAACGAAACGCCATCAAAAACAAGCTGCTGCCGGAAAAGTAGGTTAGAACTGCGAGCCCACCAGAAAACGAATTACCATCAGAAACGAGCTGCTGCCGGAAAAGTAGGATAGGTTGGATTAGAACTGTGACCTCACAAGACAACGAATCGCCATCAGAAACGAGTTGCTACCAGAAAAGTAGGTTAGGTCGGGTTAAAACTGCAACCCCACTAGAAAAGGAATCGGCATCAGAAACGAGCTGCTGCCGGAAAAGTAGGTTGGGTTAAGTTAAAACTGCGACTTTTGCGAGAATGACCAAAAAAATAACGTTTAATTTAAGGGGACTTCCATATAATAAATGTGATTTTTTTGGTCAAATATTTAATTAAACCCACAAATATTTATATTATTCTGTTTTTTAGTAATTGTTGTTATAGCGGCAACAGATATATATAATCTGTGAAAATTTAAACTCTCTAGCTATCACGGTTCATGAAATACAGCCTGGTGACAGACCTGCACAAGACTTTAAGTACCAAAAACTTAGAAATGATTTTCTGTAGTTAGAAGTTTGAATAATAAAACCATCAAATACAATTTAGGACATATACAAGAACATTATACCAAAATGAATACAGACAAACACATGAATTGGTTTATGATTATTACTTCTCCGGCAATCAGCCTTGAGAGGCGCCGGGTGTTGAGGCTGAGCGTGACGCGATTATACGACGTCACTTTTTGTCACGTGGAGTACTCCGAATGATGTGCCGGCACACGCGCGGCTACTAAACCTTGCATTTTCGGATTATGCAACACCACTTGGGACGAGCTCTTACCAATAGTATTAATATTCTTTTAAATCATAAGAAAAAAGATGACACGACAAAGAATTTGTATTTTTTCATCTCATCTATTCGAAAAACAAAGCACGGTTGCCCATATATAGGGTCTAAAATACGTTTTTATTGCAATGCGAAAAAAAAAATTACAAAAAAAAAATTTTTTTGGTCGCGTGGGATTGAAAACACTAATATTATTTATCTAAAAGCAGAATGTGTCTTCTCTAGGTCATATAATACTTTTTCATTTTCTGTATTCAAAAAACCACGGAGTACATACGAAGAGGAGTTGCCCTAAGGAATATTTTCTATGAAACAATGCGTGGCACTTACAGGAAGTGAGGGGAGTATTATCTGTCTCACTCTACTTGCTCTGTCTCACTCCCTCCTTTATATCCATCTAGCGGCGAATAGCCCAACTACTTAATAAGTTCGATGTTGATTTTTCTTTTTAGTTTATCTATCCGTCACTAGATGTCCCTAACACCTACTGACATCTAGTGTCGGATAGCTGAGTAATTAGGGTTGCCAACCAGACTGTTAAAAACAGTATAATACTGTTTTTGCTAGTTAATGCTTTTTACTGTTCTATTATATGAGAGTTTGCAAAACACTGTTTTCACGACTGCTGGTAAAACTATGGTTAGAAACCTATATAATATTGTTGTATATAGTATAGTTCCTGTTCAAAGCAATCGTTTATTTGGAGACTACATCTTCACAGCCACAAAAACAAAGAATCAATATGTTTTATGTAAATTATTTCCTTTCTGTTTTTTGTCATAGATAATTAATCAAATTTTATAATAAAACCATAGTGTCAGTGACCATATCATGTAAAAGAGTAGTCAAAATCCAGGCAGCATACGAGTTGACGCACGGGCCACCCAAAACTTAGCCATACTAGAGGTGACTTGAGCTAGTAGTAGTACTAGCCTGCCTTCGACGCCGCCACAAGTTTGTATATTTTTTTGACCCACATGCTCGACCCACATATCAAAAAAATATACAAACTGGTGGATTGATCTTTTGTTGATCGTTGATCTTATCAAGAAATTACATCGATCGCATGACATTTTTCCATCATTAATAATAAAGGACATAGGGAGATATTGGTTCCAATAGTAAAAATCAAATACTATTATGCTTCGATCATATATTTCTTGAAGTATTATGATTTAATAATTATAGCATGGAGTGTAAATAAGCTTAAGAATAGCCATTAATTTTTTTCTTACCATGAAAAATCTACATTAACAGACATAATCTCAATCAATTGAAAAAGTACCACGTAATGCCAAAGTGCAATATTTGATTTGTATGAATGTCAAAAAATGATACAACATGTACAAAAGTTTTATTTACAACTAACTTAACTAACAAGCGGGATCAGAAAAGGAATGGGATGTACAGATCAGCCTGCCTATTTGCTAACTCGGTGTACAACGTTTTGATAGACACTTCAAAATGCATTGCGGCTTTCGTATGATATTGTTAATTTTTATATAAGATGTATTTGATGTGACCATCAAAATGTATTTTGAAGTGACCATCAAAACGTTGTACACTAAGTTAGCAAAAAGACTGGCAGGTCTTTTCCATGTGTTTTTCATTTTGGAGAAATTTTTGGCCAAAGGTCAAAACATGTACTGCGTATTCGTAGATTTGGAAAAAACCTATGAAAGAATTGTGGTCGATGCTGTCTGCATATGGGGTGAGCACTCACTGAAAGTAGGTTTCTTTGATGAAAAATGCTCTCGGGGTGCTCTCGGGGTGCGGAAACATCATTATTCTCCATGTAACGTTTTATAAAATTTCAAAATCCAATCGTAGTTTTATCAGCGGTTGAGAAAACAGTATTTTGTATACTGTCTTTTGATAAAACAGTAAAAACTATTAACTAGCGAAAACTAGGTGGTTGGCAACCCTGGACATTTTGCCATGTATGGCTATTATTCGTGAACGTCAAGATGACGGGACCCCGCCCGGTTTTGTGAATATGATGTAACTATGATGTAGTACCATTACGTACGTAGTAATATTAGTGCTATTTTATACTTACATACGTGCTATAATAAAATTGAACACTCAAATGATTTCAAGATATTCAACAAAGAAAGTGGTCCCGCTATTATAATATTAAAATGGCGGGACCACAATTCAGTTCTTAAAAAACACTTCAATTGTAAAAATAAAAAATATTTTCAACGATTTTTTTGGGGAAATTCTACAGATAAAAAATTGGTTTTTAAAATGCAAAAACGGTGTATCCGCTCTATGTTTGGTCTACAAAGCACTGATAGCTGTCAATCTTGTTTTAAACTTACTAACACTGCCATCACTGTATATATTTGAGATAGCTGTATTTGTTCAAAATAATCCCCATTTATTCAAACGTATATCGGATGTGTGTGCAAGAAACAGAAGAAATGGCGATAGACTTTGTCTACATCAATCAAAAACAGCTCTGTTCCGAAAATTTATAATAAAATCCCTAAGGAATATAAAACATTAAATATAAATTTATTTAAGAAGAAACTGAAATCATTCCTAAACCAGAAGTGTTACTATGATATTAGTGCGTTTTTTAATGATAAAATTTAGTGGTTTTTTTTATCTCTCTATTTATATATTTTTTGTGCTTATTGTACATATATTGACTTATTTTGTAATTTAATATTATTTATTGTTTATTTTATGTGGTACTAACAGTAGCTCATCTGATTCAATATTTGTACACCCTAACGGTAAGCATGTTGATTCCTACTTTTATATTATTTAACACATTGTAACACATGTTTGACAAATAAATAAATAAACGAATAAGCTCCTGAGGAAAAAGTGAATTTCAAAGCCAAGTAGCATTATACTGCTCTTACAATTTGCTTAGGCGTTTGTTTGACAGTTTTATTATGGAGGTTATTCTACACTGAATTTGTTTAAATTTACCTTTGCCTAAAAATTAAGTGCAAAACCAAAATGTTAAAACCTACATACATATTGTCACGTCTATTTCCCTTACGGGGTAGAGAGAGCCTAACCTCCATAATAAAACTGTCTCTATAATAAAATTTTATTATGTAAGTATAAAATAGCACTAATATGGTACTACATCCTAATCACATCATATTCGCAAAACCGGGCGGAGTCCCGTCATCTTGACGTTCACGTTATTATTCAACGTTGACGACAGGTGGCGCATTGCTGAAAAGAGAATTATGAAACAACATAAACATAATCTTTTTGTCAAGGTAAAAGTCTTTAGGTATAAATTTAGAACAAATTTCAGTACTTATGGTTATTATTTATTACGATAATTAGCTTTAATATATTTTTATAGTTCATACGTCCCATTACGCAAAGTGGTGCCATCTAACGATGAGTAGCACGGAACGTCGCCAAAAGATTTTTCTAGAATAATTTAAGTAAATTACGAATAAATATACTTACAAATGAAATATGATTCCTTCCATAGCATCTGAACGTTTATCTGAGTAGTTTTTACATGATATAATGCAACACTTCATGATTTTCTTCGTAAAAAACAAGATAAGTCCGAAAATCTCACTGTGTGCACAGAACGAACCACGTACGAACATTGACAGCTACAACAGCAGACTAATAGGCCACGCCTACTCTCGATGTTAACGTGATGACGTCAGGACCTAGTTGGAATCACAGTGCACAGTAGCTAACGCCGTCTCCACTCTGTATGTACTCCGTGCAAAAAACAAAGAATGTTACCACGAGAACAGGGTCTTAAATACTTTTTTATTATCGAAGAAATACCCATATGAAAATACATTTGCAAAGTTAATTATAATAATTTCATTTATTTTACCAGTTAATTTACATCATTTATATTTTGTTTATGTTAAAATAATTCAATTAGAGTTAACTTTACTTTTAGATTTTTTTTTCTCATAGAGGGAGATGAAAAGTGGAATGTGTCATCTCGGGACTAACATAATACTTTTACTCCTGGTAACATATTCTGAATCCCTCGCTTCACTCAGTCTACTTTAGGATCTCTCGCTTCGCTCGCGATGCTAGACTCTTTCTTTCCACTCTGGATTCAAAATAATACCCTCACCAAAAAGTATTTTGTTAGCCCCTTGTATCACAATCTACTATTACTGCGGGCAATATACTTAGAATGCTTCGCTTCACTCAGGAGTCCACTTTATAATCGCTCGCCACGCTCGCAATTCTATGCTAGACTTTTTCGTTCCGCTCAAAATAATGCCCTCATCAAAAAGTATATGTTAGGGTACAATTTACTATTATTTGGTAGTTTTTGTTTCGAATGTGTTTTGATAGTGATCTTGATTCTAGATATAAATTAGCCAGGCGGTTCAAAATGAGCGCATACAAATGGTCCGGTAAGTGTAGGAGTGTGAGTTCGCAGGTGACGACGGGCGGCACGGAGTCCATCCTGATGGCGTGCAAGGCCTTCCGCGACCGCGCGCTGGCGCGGGGCGTCGCGCGGCCGCAGCTGCTGCTGCCCGCCACCGCACACTGCGCCTTCGACAAGGCCGCGCAGTACCTGGGTGAGCAACTTCAGTTTGGCCTCTGTACCTACAGCCGAGGACAGGGAGAACGGTGCCCCATATCACCGAACATTTCTTCCCATGCGGCCCCACCGACGCCATGTCGAGCGCCATGGCCGCGCTTGGTCGCGGAGGACAGGATACGGGCGGAAGGCGCTCGAGGAGGGTTTAAAGATGAAAAATTGACAACTGGATAAAAAAAAATTGAAAAAATTTCGAAAGTATTTACGTACAAGGTACTTTCGATTGCATAAATAAAAAGTAGCACTTCCAGTTGACCACAAGCTGACAATTTTGATTAAAATGCCAAATTTCTGGAACATTCCACCCTGGGAGCTTAGCGACAATATCCAACACAGTTTAATAAAAGCTTTTGTTGAAATGTAAAATAACTTCAACACGTCTGGTCAAGGAGGAGAGTGAAGGCCAAATCCTCTGTCTGCTCTGGCCACAAATGGCTCCGGTAGTGCAGAGAGGCTCATGCTACTGCAGCGGAGACTAAAAAGACCTGATGATGATGATGAAATAAATGTAAAATAACTTGTTTTGTTGAAATAGAAAATAACTTATGGAGTGAAATTAAGTATTTTTATATACATCATTAAAATGCAACGAACCTATTTTTTAGGTTTATCGGTGAAAACTGTCCCCGTGGATCCGGACACGTTGACTGTGGATGTAGAAGCCATGAGGAAGGCGATCAGCCGGCGGACCTGCTTGGTGAGTGCTCAGTGACTGGATTATTTGAGATATTTGTAATATACACAACACATGCTGTCTCGGTTTGCCGGCGGCCCTGGCTCCGGCACCGACACGCTTTTTGGTGGCGGTCATGTTCGCCCGCTCCCTCAGCTAACTTCTACGATTTGCGCCGGAAAGGAAGCAGTTTTTTGTTTTCTATTAGAGGAGCATGGAGACTCGAAGAGTTTATAACAACTTCTATAGTTGAGTCGAGTGAGTTAATCACTTTCAAGGCTATTAGAATGGTGCTCTTGCCCGAGGTCGTTCACTGAGTCATGTGGCGCTTAACACGGTGTGACATTACGATTTATTTTCGCTGGTAGAAGGTGCTGGTTTCGAACATGACCCATATAATAGTACTCTATGATATGACCGTACATGCGTGTCAAACTGTTATATTATTAAATAATAGTTTAACGTCGTAGTACTGTCGTGACTCAGACGAGAAGTTAGGTTAACATATAAATGTAGTATTTGTTTACATTTCACCTTAAAAAATAATAACCGAAAAAATAAACGATCCTACTTAGTTTCTTGAGTAGGTAAGGATTCGTGATCCACGGCGGAGGCTGGTAGGTGCGCTAGGAGTAACCGCTCGTGCTCGTAAGCGCAGTTACATGTTCTCCGTGGTAGATATTCTATGTCCTTGCAGCTTAACCGCTGGCTGGGCGGGGCACAAAGCAGAACAGAACAAAATAAATTTAACGTCGTAGTAGTGTATCTATTCAATCCATACGCACTTTGCCTGTTCGAAATGCAACTTGAAAAATGGCAAATATACGAGGCGTGTCCTAATTCAGGTGCTAAGGAGTTAGGAGTTTTTTGTGATCTCACTAAAGCCTTCGACTGTGTAGACCAATTCGTCAACGTCAATTCGTGAACGGTTGCTGCCGGGGGGGGGGGGGGGGGGGGGTCAGGTCTGCTCGACCTCTTTGAGACTTCTGTCCTTTATCTTATCTGTTGTTTCACGCTTGATCGCTAACATAACGTGTTCCACAACTGTAACTTGAAATTGTATATAACTTGAAATCAGAAAAAAAAAAGATAGAAATATAAAAAAACATACAAAGCCCTTTAGGCAAGTAGGCGACCAATACTGTTGAGTTTCTTTCGGCGTCTTCTCTGCAGTGGTCGGTTCCGAAACGCCGGTAGTTTGTAGCCCTGGAGCAATAATGAATAATAACAGATAGGAGAAGGCCCGTAGTGAACAATCGTGTGTCAGATGGTGGGGTCGGCGCCGAACTTCCCGTACGGCACCATGGACGACATCGCGGCGCTGGCGGCGCTGGCGGCCGAGCGCGGCGTGCCGCTGCACGTGGACGCGTGCCTGGGCGGCTGGCTCGCGGCCTTCGCGCCCGACCAGGTGCCCGCCTTCGACTTCCGCCTGCCCGGCGTGGCCAGCCTGTCCGCCGACACGCACAAGGTATTCTTAATGTACATTTAACAATAATATGTTAAATAAAATGCCGCAGAGACGAGGAAAACTTGTATTTAAAGTTTGTCCCGACACCCATGTCGATTTTTCACGACAAGTCGCGTCCGCCATCTTGAATTCCGAAACTGACGTCATTTTCTGACCTCTGAGCGAATTATTGAAATCATATAATCAGAATCCGTAAGCAAACTGAGTCAAATTTACATATGATGAAATTTAAAAAAACAACGCGCCTCGCATCCTGTCAGCACTGCCGTTGTGTCCTACAAAACTTGTGTCTTGCTAAATATACAAAAAAACCGGCCAAGTGCAAGCCAGACTCGCACACGGAGGGGTACGGAACCCTCCGTGCGCGAGTTTTCTATAAAAAAGGCAAAAATCATGTTTGTTGTATGGGAACCCCGCTTTAATATTAATTTTATTTTGATGGATTTTTTAAAGTAAGTTCGAGACTTGTACTATAGGATATTAACTCAACGATACTATATTGTATAACAAATACATATATAGATAAACATCCAAGACTTAGGCCAATCTGAAAAATATCATTTTCCATCTTGACCTGGCCGGGGATCAAACCCGGGCACCCTCGTGTCGCAGGCTGGCGTGTTAACCACTGCGCCACGGAGCTGTCGAAAAAATATATCATCTGTCAAAATTTCAACTATCTAACTATCATGGTTCATGAGATACAGCCTGGTGACAGACGGACAGACAGACGGACAGCGGAGCGATATTAATAGGGTCCGGTTTTTACCCTTTGGTACGGAACCCTAAAATTTAATGTGAAAACTTGCGTTACTTTTATGGAAAAATACGAGCAACAAAGACGTTTTTTTAAATTTTCCGCGTAATGTTCCCTGAATTGAATGAATTCATTCAGTATGTCATGTGACAAGCAGCTGTCAGTTGCACAGATTGTCTATAAGTAGCAGAACAGTACAATTGACAGATATAAAACAAAAGTATTCAAAAACATTTGGTATAGTGAACCTGCCAGTGTTGACATGAAGTAGGTCTAACAGTAATATATTTCGTACACACAAATTCAACGCTTTTACCGATAACAAACAGATAGACAGAGTTACTTTCATAATATTACACCAACATGGTGTAATATTATGAAAGTAACTCGAGCATTCTACGAAGTTTAAGGTTATAAATGGCATTGTTTCTATAATGTTATGAAAATTATATAAAGTAATATGAAATAAAGATTAAATAGGCAGACTTGGGGCCTTCCGCGTGTGAACTGTGCAGAGCTGTACGCTCCTAACTTTTGGCTTGTAGTTTCGGTTTTTATTTATTTTGTATACGTTTGGAATTGGCTTTTTGTTGGATGGTTCCAGTACGGCTACGCGCCCAAAGGCACGTCGGTGATACTGTACCGCAAGCCCGAGTACCGCCACCACCAGTACTGTGTCACCACGGACTGGCCCGGCGGAGTCTACGGCTCGCCCACCGTCAACGGTAAGCGAACAAAACTATTTATACCACGTCACAGTCACACTAAACCCCCGACCAGAAGAGAGGCGATTTAAGTTTCACGCGGCAGTCTGCGTGTGTGCGTACTTGCTTGTGGCATCCTAGCCGCAGAATAAGTGAAGTCGAATCACAGAAATATATCGACATAGAAGAAACAAGCTCGGCAATTTGTAGGTAGACCGTGCTTATAACATTTTGCGTAGGTATTTTGAACAATTCAAAAGCATCGATTTAAACACGGCACGAAACATCGATTTTATTCAGCGCCATCTCTCCATCGCGCCGCGCACCCGCCGCCGTCAGTCACATACAAAAACAGTCGGGTAACAACATTAGAAGCAGGAGGTTGCGTGATACGTCGGACGTCAAAAACATCGAACGATCGTCTTCATTGTGAAACGAAGTACACCTTTTTATTCGTGTGACGACAAACAATTTACTCTACTCATACCTAATTTTCACTAAGGTAAAGGATGTCATCCTTAACTGTATGTCCGATCTTCTCGAGTCGTAAAATGGCTTTTGCGTTTATATGTCCGATGGTGATATGATATGGCATCGGGTAAGCGCGCCCGGCCTACGGAGTTGCTACTTGCTTTTCCGTTTCATCCTACTGAGTATTAGGTATCCCAATACCTTCATTCCCTTCCCAAATCCAACAAAATCCCATCCATCCCAGCTGAAAAATACTTCCGATGTGTAGCAGCGTCGGAAGCCCCAGAGTCCTAAAAAACTGCGCTCGCCAACTCGCCTGCCAAGCGTGGTGAGTATGGCAGTATCCTTCCTTGAAACGTACATTTCTAACGGCTGGAATGATAAATTAATGATGAAATTTCACTCCATCATATTACGCAAGTTAATTGTAGGTGCTATTGTATCGATTTAAAATATCGATAAGAACCGACAGGGGAAATGATAATTAGTTTCGACAAAGGAAATAAGAGAATCTCACAACAAAAATGAAAATAATATTTTTATTGGATTGGAAAATATTTTTGATTAGTACAAAACAAAACATGAAAACTTATACAAATTGCTAAGAACCGCCTTTATCGTCCCAAGGATGAGAACATATTTAATCATGTACTTTATTCGCTGCGTAACAAAATTAAACAACAGTTCCGCGCGATGCACCAACATGTTCTGCGTCTGTACACTGAGCCTTTGAAGCTGCCGATAGCGCCTTTGGCGGGCGCCGACACTTCTTTTGTCAGCTGCCGGCGTCGTCTTGTCAAAGCGCGCTAACCACTTGGCCGGACAAAGTTTACCTACTATAGCCGCTGCAGCCATTACCTATAAACGTTTACCATTTTTTGGGTTCCATGCCCAAAAGTTAAAAACGGGACTCTATTAATATTGCTTCGCTGTCCGTGCGTCTGCCACCAGGCTAAAAATAAATTTGCAATATAGAAGTAACTATAATTTGCTTGTTAATAATAGTAGCTTTTAACTACAATGTGTTATCATCATCATCAGCTCAGCCACAAGAAGTCCACTGCTGGACATAGGCCTCCCCCAAGGATTTCCAATATGACCGGTTGGAAGCGGCCTGCATCCAGCGTCTTATTGCGACCTTGGTTAGGTCGTCCGACCACCTGGTCGGTGGGTGTCCAACGCTGCGCTTGCCGGTACGTGGTCGCCATTCGAGCACCTTTCTGCCCCATCTGCCATCGGTCTTTTGCGCTATGTGCCCCGCCCACTGCCACTTCAAAGAACTAATCCGCTGAGCTATGTCGGTGACCTTTATTCTTCTACGGATCTCCTCCTTTTTGATTCGATCTCGCAGAGAAACACCGAGCATAGCCCACTCCATAGCTCTTTAAGCGACCTTGAGCTTTCTTATGAGGCCCATAGTAAACGACAACGTTTCGGACCCGTAAGTCATCACTTGTAACACACATTGTTCCAATACTTTCGACTTGAGGCACTGAGGTATTTATACAATATGTGTGCAGCTACATAATAATATTAAAACGTAATTATCATTTTCTCTGCTTTCAAAATCGATTATAATCGATTGTAGTCTACAGCACTATTCTTACTTTTGACAGAAAGAATGAGTAATCGACCTTGAACGCGACTCGACAGTTTGAATAGAATATTTTTACATCACTGGTTTTGAACGCACGCCAAGTCTGGCTCGTCAAATGAAAGCTGCAATGGAAACTAGCAATGGACTCACAATCGCCCGCTACTGTTTTGATGAATTTTATAAAATAAATTGTTTTTAATTAAATACAGATATTTTAGGACAAATAGTACTTGGTGAAAGGAAATACATCGATTAACAGCTCCAACTTTATTGGAGGTGTTTGAATAGTTAATTATCGAACAACGAGTCATTTTGTCCCTAAAAGCTAACGTCGCACACGGACCACGGTCGGGAGCGGACTAAAGATGGCGGCGAGCGCGGCGAGCTCAGTGGCGAGCACTTGGTCTGTCGAGACTTCTTTTCGCCACGCGAGGTACATACACTTGTTCTTTCTATCTCGATCTATTTCTGTGAGTAGAATAATTCGACTTAGTGGCGCCAATGTAAGTGCTCGACTATCCCGGCGCTCTAGCCGAGTTCCCACATATAAGGAAGTTAGGGAGAACACAAGACTCGACACACAGAACACACAGAGAATAACTTCATTGTTACAACTTCACTTTACAACTTCAACTTATGTAGATGTTGACTTTAATAATTAATAACAGAGACTGTTATGCTCCGAGAGATGGTAGAAGACTGAAAGATGGTAGTAGACTGAAAGAATGAGTGATGAGAGAGAGAGAAAGTAATCTAAAAATGGAATGGAATGAAATTTGAATTAAGAAATTGAATTTGAATTAAAATGAGGAATGAAAAATGAACAGGATGAGAACGAAATGAGGTTGGACGAGACGCAGCATGCAGGTGGCATGCTGCAACGTTACAGACTGATAGCGACGTGCTACGACTGACGCGCTGCCACGACTGAGGGCACCTTACCCTGTACACGGAGAAACCACACAGCTAGCCCCAAAGCACGACACTTGTGTTATGTATGGGATACTAACTTAACGACAATTTATCTTATAACAAATACATATAAAGTTAAACATTCAAGAGGTCAATCTGAAGAAGATCATTTTCCATCATGACCTGACCGGGGATCGATCCCAGGACCTTCGCTGTGACGATTTAGACGCTGTGAGGACGGACTCGGGAGGAGGCGTCGATATTTACATTATACCTAATGAAGTATTTGTAGAAGTGAAAGTCTGAAGTCCTTGAACTGAATTACGGATCTTGTTGTCAACACGACGCATGCGCAGCACCATACAGTGTGGTTAACTACCAGCTGCTGTTCCAAATGGCGTCGGTTCAAATCTCACAGTAATGTTATGATAATATGGAAATTTTAATTTTACCAATGAGATTTTTTTAATAGATTAAATTTCTTTTGTGACGAGATTGAATTATATCAACAAAAATATATAGAGGTTTAAATAAATAAAAATCGTAATACTCATAAAGCTTTATTCATCAAAATATCGAGTAGTTATTAGATGAAGTCTGATTATAAAATAAATAATTTATACGAAATGAAATGAAATAGAATTTTATTCAAATTTGGATATTAATTTTACCAATGAGATTTTTTTAATAGATTAAATTTCTTTTGTGACGAGATTGAATTATATCAACAAAAATATATAGAGGTTTAAATAAATAAAAATCGTAATACTCATAAAGCTTTATTCATCAAAATATCGAGTAGTTATTAGATGAAGTCTGATTATAAAATAAATAATTTATACGAAATGAAATGAAATAGAATTTTATTCAAATTTGGATATCATGTATCTCTTTCTGAACGTCATATTACTATTTTTAATATTTGCAAAATCGATAAGCTTCTGGCGTTTCGGAACGATCACTGCTGAGAAGAATGAACGAAACTTGATTATTTGATTGAATGGTTTATTTTTATTACAATTTGTCTTCATACATTTTTTACAACATTCCTATAGATTGAAGTTAAGCTTAAGTATTAGTTTTCTCGAGGAAAAGAGGATTGAAGCTTAATCTCATTCTAACAATATAACCAGCACTATCCCTGAAAAAGTATAATAAAACTTTGAAGACGGCGAATGGAGGCCACAATATTTTCTTTATTAATTAAGATCAGGAGATCGTGCTGGCCACGGAATAACTAATTTCTGAATGTTCTCTAAACCATCCATTAACAATTCTTGCACGGTATATGGGACAATTACTCGTCACAGAAAAGAGCAATATTGTTACTTTGACTCAACCGCAGCCCAACCCTAAAATGGTAAAAATAGGAACTTGCGCTTAAACTGCTTAAATTTCAGTAAAGACCATTTCTATGCCAGGTCACAATATTAGCCCTAGTTTCGATATTAAATATTGGCTTGCATATTGACGATAACTTTAAAAGTAGATATATTCTTCTACTTTTAAAGTTATCGTTAATGACAAATCAAATGACAATAGCACAACCGCTCGTTACTATTTTACGACCTCGCTCAACTTTTTAGTTGGAGTTAAAATGTATAGGATTTTAGAACAAACGAACTCATATGTAATAGTTTGTTGCGCATCATCATTCAATAGTCTTAACATCTAGTCCAGGCACACTTTATTAAGAAGTTTAAAATTAAGAGTTGCCTTTCCAAAGACTGTATGAACCAATTAGTTATCTCTTTCTTGTTGGGTTATATTGAAAGAGTGCGATATATAAATGTGCGCTTGTGTGCTTATTAATGAAGAAGAAGGTCGTTACTGTCAATATTTGTTCATACTATTGCGTCAGGAAACTAGTACTGCAATTATGACGCCGACCGTACATATTGTAACGTCTTAGTCCTTTACGAGGTCGACGGAGCCCAACGCCATAAGACCCAAAGGAAAATGTTAGGAGGTCAGGGGTGCCGTCCTCGACTGCCTGTCCGGCGGTTGCAGGCTCGAGCTGCTGTTTGTGTCCCACAGGCAGCCGCGCGGGCGGGCTGGTGGCGGCGTGCTGGGCCACGCTGGTGTTCGTGGGCCGCGCCCGCTACCAGGCCATGGCGCAACGCGTGCTCGCCACCGCACGACACGTCGAGGCCGAGTGAGTACAGCTACCATCCAGTTTTAAAATAGATGTGGCAACCTCTAATATAAATTACGCCTAATGTTAGTTACCTACGAAAACCGATGATCGAGTCAACAAATTTATATACTTTTTATATTTATACTAGCTGCCCCGGCGAACTTCGTTTCGCCATAAGTTAAAAACTATCCTATCTCTCAAGTTGGATCGAACTGCACATGGTGTGCGAATTTTATTATAATCGGTTAAGTGGTTTAGGAGTCCATCGAGGACAAACATTGTGACACGAGATTTATATATATTAAGAAGATAAGATAAGATACGTGCTGGCGTGACACAGACAATTTTCGATTGCCGCCAAATCGTAAAACAAATGCCAAATTAATGAAATGAAATACATAGGTACTCAACAATATAGGCAAAGAGCTCTTTTTTCAAAATGTAATATTTTTTATTATGTTGTTTACAAATGGAGTGCAAATCTATGAAACTTTAAATTTTACTTTCGTACACTAGCGACGTCCTGCTCGAGGGAAGTGCGGAACAGTGTTCTGCACCCTATTTTCCAATTATAGAAGAATTTATCCCTCAGCATAGTCTAGAAAAGTTTGCAACTTTCCGAACCCTATGCTACTTCTATGTGAATCTACCGAAACGAAGTCATTTTTGTAAGTGAATGTTTCTCCATTAAAATAAACTGAAGCCGTCTTATTATAAAGCGAGGATTACCTTAAGTGTGTCCGCTACTTGCTAACAACGTTGTGTAATGGCAGGCTGCGCGGCGTAGAAGGCCTGTTCGTGTTCGGGCGGCCGGCCACGTCCGTGATCGCCTTCGGCTCGCGGCAGTTTGACATCTTCAGCCTGGCCGAAGCGTTGCATGACAAAGGCTGGAGCTTGAACGCGCTGCAGTTTCCTTCCGGGTGAGTTTTAAATTATTAAATTAAGAGTGCTCAAACTCGGAATCAGATAAAGCCAACGTTTACACAAAACACATTAAATATGCATGTTTATATGACAACTTTGTTTGCAAAAAACTTATACCGGTGGTATAAGTTTTTTTCGGAGTTAGGTACTCCTACATTGCTGACATAAATAACATTATAAAACAATATATAACTATAAAAAGAACTTATTATATTCTCTGATATTCCTGTTAAAACAACTGCCTCGCTTCTGTCATCATCTCAAAGATCTGAAAAAATATTAAGCCATCATGTACCGGAATGTATTGATACTTTGATTTTCGAACATGTGACTCCCCAAACAATTAAGGACACTTTTAATGAATTAAACGTTAAAAAAACTGGGGATCTATGGGATATTTCCGTTTTCTAAATGAAAAATATTATAGACGATATAGCTCCAAATTTAGCGTTAATATTTAATGAATGTGTAGGTACCGGAACATTTCCCGATCTAATGAAGTACGATTAATCTACTTCTTATTAATTATAATTCTATAATACCTTTGTATAAGGTGGGAATAAAGACGATTGTAATAATTATCGCCCAGTTTCAATCCTACCGGTATCGAGAAAAATGTTTTGAAAAGTTAATATTCAAACAGTTGCTTTCTTTCTTCAATAAAAAAATAAACTTTTTCATAGTGAACAATATGGTTTCACTAAAGATCGTTCCACCACAGATGCAGGAGTTGCTTTGCTGACGCATATCCTAGAGGCATGGGAGTCGCAAAGTCGCAAAATGCAATAGGAGTTTTTTTTTGTGATCTCACTAAAGCCTTCGACTGTGTAGACAATGAGACACTATTAAATAAATTAAGTTATTAATAATAATAATAATAAACGTTTATTTTCTCCTTTACAAAGGTGTGTCTTATATCTAGTAAAGTTTCTAAATTTTAAGTTGAAAGTACATATTTGATATTAAGACTTGTTCACCCTTGTTTGGAGACTAGTTCCTGAAATAGGTTCCTATAGGAACCTGTGCTACAGGTAACTAGGCCCCACCCTCGGATCACGTCGTCTTGAGGTTTTGAATTTGAGTCAAAGCTTACACTTCGGGAGCTATTTAGAAACACTAATTGCTAACTAATGTAGTACCTATACTAAATCTAAATCTAATGATGGAAAGCACAGTTGGGTAGGTAAGTGGTATATTAGTGAGTTTTAATGTCAGTGAGAGAAGTGAGTGAGTGGGAGGTAAGTGGGTTGGGTGTGGTTGTGTGGAGGATGGAAGTGAGTTTATGTATGACGTGTGTGTGTGTGTGTGTCGAGTGAAAGAACTAGGCATGTCTAGCGTACACATAGGGGGGTAGAGGCAGTAGAGAGCGACACTGGTGAGGTGGCGACTACAGATATGTAGGTTTGCGAGTCATTTCCTGTGAGTTTGTTTTACTAAGTGGGCTAAGTGGATTGGTAAGTAGTAGGTAGGGTAAGTAGATTGGTAAGTAGTAGGTAGGGTAAGTAGAGTGAGGTTGTATTAGTACGGTCCGTTTGAGTTGGTATAGGGGAGGGGGCAGGTCCACAAGTAGGGGAAGGCTAGGTCATAGAGAGGGTTCGAGGCAACCCCACAGACAAATCCAGTAAACAAGAGTGTTTTATATGTTGGCGGTAAGTAGGTCTTCCGTATTGATATAGTTGAGGGTTTTGAGATATTTGGCGACTGTTGTTTTGCATGAAAATTTATGGAGGGGGTAAATATTAAGTTTTTTATTCAGATTATTGTATAGATACGGTCCAAGGTAACAGTAGAAGTGTTTGGAGGTTGTTGTTCTTAGACTTTAAGGGGTAAACAATGAATCTTTGAGGCAAATTAAATCATATTTGGTACATAGAATTCAAAAAGTTAGTTTTAATGGAGTGAAATCAAGTGGGTCGTCTGTCAAAATGGGAGTTCCTCAGGGATCCATCTTGGGGCCCTTATTATTTCTCATTTATATTAATGATTTGCCATTCTTCGCCTGTTCCTGTAAAGCTGTGTTTTTTGCTGATGACCTATAACTTGTTTTGCAAGTCGATAGACAGAAGACAAATTTTGACGATGTAAATGACTCTCTTGCTCAGGTATTGGATTGGTTTACAGCTAATAATCTCCTGCTAAATGCTAAAAAAACTAAATGTTTCAAATTTTGTACCCCCAATGTCAGGCATGTGCCCACTTCTTCTTATCGTGTCGACTCAGGCGAATTAAATCTGTGTTGACCAGAACTCTGCCACTGATACAGCGTTATTAGTGGCATCGTATAGGTCCTAATAAGACAACAGGTATGCCATGGTCTGAGGAGTAGCACCACATGGACAGGAAATATCAGAGCTGTAACCCCACCTATTCATGCTCTTCTTGCTTCGGCCCACTTGAGTCCGGAGTCTATTCAAGGACTTCCATGTCGCCCAAGGTCGATCATGACCAGGGGGACATGCTCTGATAGCGGGATGATAAACGCTGTTAGATATCTCTCATTCCAGATATTAAGCCTTGATTTAGAGACTTCGGCAGACAAAGGGGGCATTTCTTTTACAAAGCTATGCCGGCTCTTCAATCTTTGAGGAACCGGCACGTGATGGTGTACAGGGTGTCGTCGGTCAGTTTCATGTGCCCACAAAAATAGTTGTTAATGATAAAGTGGTAGAATTTCTTGAGTCGACTAAATTTCTAGAAATAACTTTCGACTCGAAAGTTACAATGGGGTCCACATATTACAGCTCTTGCTGGTAGATTAAGCTCCGCGGCATACGCCATTTGGCGAATAAGGCAAATGACAGATATCGAAACAGCACGCCGTGTTTACTTTAGCTGTTTCCATAGAATAATGTCTTACGGGATATTGCTTTGGGGAAATGGTGCAAACATCAACAGCATTTTCGTTCTGTAAAAGCGTGCTATTCGATCGATTTATAAACTTGGCACTAGGGATTCTCTTAGAGAGTTATTCAAAGAAATTAGAATTTTAACGGTTGAGGCACAATACATTCTTGCTTATATACTGCACGTACATCAAAATATTCACAAATATGTTAAGAATTGTCATGTTCATATACACAACACTAGAAACAATAATAAACTAGTTAATGAAGCTTTTAGACTTCGTAGTACAGTCAGCAAATGTATTCGGTATGCACCCCTTTTGTTAGTGTGCAAGTCAACATCACACTGGCGAATATGACGTCCAATAAAAATCTTGCAACACTTGTGTGGGTAAATCTTACAATCAATGATTTCGTTTTATTCAACACACGCATAACCATCTAGCGACATCTAGCGACACGATACGTTTAGTGTCAAAGCGTAATCAATAATTTCGCCAAGTTAGTCAGCAACTTGATTGGCTGAGTGTTCTAGGGACCCAACTTAAGTCATGTGAAAGTTGCTGGTTCTATTCTGCCTAATGCTTATAAATTAGCTTATGAAAAAAATATAAATTTTTTTCGTATATTCTTTTTATTCGTTGTTTCGATATTTTTCAGTGTTTATTCATGTTTGAAACTAATTAGCATAAAAGGAAATGAGGTAACGTGAAAAAAAACAGTGTTTTATTGCACAGTATTATTTATTATTCAATGTAAATATAAGTAAGTAAGTATATAAAATAACAGAACGGGATCATTTTATAGTAAAGCAACTCATTGTTAATTACTAAGTAGATTACTTCATACATAATAATAAATGGGTAATTTGAGTAACTGTCTTTTATACATAAGTCAGTATAGGTATAGCATACTGCTGACGAAGAAATACTTCTACAAAATAATTTAAACTGAAATACATATATAGTCGTTTTTCATACTGCCATGTTTATTTATATATGTATTTACCTAACTACAGAATCGGACAAGAATGGACGTAATTATCAAGCTATCTTTTTATAAGCAGGTCAGCCACATGTGAGAGAATAAACATGTTAATTGACGTTACGGAAAAACGTCAATAACAATAAACATCTCTCTTTTATGTATCGACCTTTTTTTTATAAACTTTTTTCCAACACATATCTGTCGGCCGCTAGATCGACATGGAAGAACGTTATAGCGTTCCCCTGTTTTTCGCCACAAAATTTTACGTCCATCCTTATCCGATTTAGAAGACCTTACATCCGTAAATATCACAACATTGTTGCACCAATCGAAATTTTTATATTGTTCTGCGAATCTTAGTTTTTCACACTTATGCACATCACTAAGTAAAATTTTCTTAGCCGGTCTTCTACACCTTAAACCACCAGCACGCAAATGATTTCGCACTGTCTAAAGAGACACTCCCTCTACGGTTGCCGTCGAACGCGTAGTCTTGAATGGATCTTCCAAATGTGCAGCTACTATGTCACGATGACGGCGTGATGCATCAGTATAGCTGCCACCTTTTGGACCAGGCCGAACGTGGTCAATGTGCCCTGAGTCCGCATATCTATGCACCCACAATTGCACAGTTCGTCTCTGCGGAAGATATGAAACAAAATAATAATTATTCTTTACTTAATTTTAGGTATAAAAACTGCGCAGTATTAACTATTACCTATAACCAAATGAAGGAACCAAATGGAAGTTAACAAGAAGGCTTATTCATTTCATTCATAGTCATAATTTTCATGTATCAATATGTAGGTAATAAAAAATACTTACCTATATCATTAAGCGCCGAGCGATTTCACTTATTGAAACATTTTGCTCATATAAAATGACTATCTCCGTCCTTTTGATTATGCTTACGTCTGTATTCTCCATGATTTTACAAAATAAGATACTCAAAATTATATTATGTAATTGCTCAAAGCAGAGCTGCGTTCCTATTCGATGCTATTGAACAAGTGCACTTGTAAAAAATACTCAAGACCCTCAACAAATATAAACAGAGTTGAATAATCTATTAATCTGTGGGTAGCAATGCAAATAATTGTCAAGTTACATTACTGCTTATTTCTGACGATTTCTATGAGACAACAACAAAAAATAATCAAACAAAAATCATGTCATTCTACTGAGATTCGAACTCGGGGTCAATTGCATAGTATAAGAGTAATAGTCGGTTATCTTAGCCACTGGACTACCATAGCTATAATGGGGGGTGTTGAAATTACGAATAACATTTTACTACAAAAAGTTGTTTTGTAACAAATGAAACTTGTTTATCTTAAATGACTTGGTTGAAAAGACGTGATGTGCTGGTGTGTGTATAGATAAAAGGATTCCCACACAAATGAACCTGCGTATTATTAGGGCCGCGGCCATTCAGAACGCGCACATTGAAATATAATGATGCGTGTGTGCCCTGCAAACCGATTAACTTTGTCGAGTGTACGTAGACGTCAATATAATAAGTATTATTTTAAATGTAAATTGACGTGAAAAAGTGCCTGCAAGGGCCTGTTTTCTTAATAAATCTTTGAATTTTAATAACTTTATATAACTGCTGTTCGGGAGCACCTTTACTCAACAGTGGCAAGAATTACTGAAAAAAAGCGGTAGCCCTATCTCTGTTATCAGTAAGCCAGTCAGTTTTGCTCGACGAGGTATAGAGAAAAATAAGTCTATACATGTGTCTGACCAAACGAAGACTGGACGCCCCAACAGCACTAAGCTTGCCGTCTTCAAATAATACAACTAATACAACGAGTTATTTGAAAGATTAGTCTATTTAGAATAGCTCCGTGGCGCAGCGGTCAACACGCCTGCCTGCGACACGGAGTGACCGGGTTCGATCCCCGGCCAGGTCAAGATAGAAAATGATCTTTTTCAGATGGGCCTGGGTATTGGATGTTTATCTATATATATATGTATTTGTTATAAAATATAGTATCGTTGAGTTAGTATCCCATAACACAAGTCTCGAACTTACTTTGGGGCTAGCTCAATCTGTGTGATTTGTCCGTATATATATGTATTTATTTTATTTATTTATGTATCACTCTCTTCATGCATGCTCGTCGGTTTCGGGTACTCCTAACTTTCCCTTTGGTAAGAACGTCCGTAATCTGGTCACGGTATGTGCGTCGAGGCCGGCCCTGACCAACTCTTCTAGTCACATCTGAAGTATAAAACTTCTTTTTAAGTCTTCTTTTATCCATCCTTTCTACATTTCCAAATCACCTTAACATTCCTTTTTCAATTTTTGTCACTACATCCTCTTTAACTCCACATCGCACTACGTCATTTCTCACCCGATCTCTCAAATTTACACCACACATATTCCTAAGCGCACGCATTTCTACCAAAAACTATCACTATCGTCTTACTCACATTGACTTTCATATCCTTTCTTTTAAATGCATCATTCATACATGTAACCATCCCCTGTAAATTCTCCTCCGACGATGCAAGTATTACCTGGTCATCGGCATAGAATAGGCATTTGATAAGTAAGTCTTTCATTCTTAAACCACATTCATTTTCTTTCAGATCATTCAAGCAACTGTCCATAAATAAGTTGAACAGCCATGGCTGTAGTGGGGCGTCTAAGTAAAACGAGGTGTGGACGACGACTGCTTTATTTAACAAAACTTATAACTACCCTAACGTAGTTTATTAATCATGTCGGTACCCACACAACATCTCCCCCTTAAAGATTAAACAATACTCTATTCCCCCCGTAAAAAAATAAAATAAAAAAAAAAAAACAAAATAAAACACATTACTAAGCACTATATAAAATAGACTATTGAGTAGTTCAACTGTCCAGCCAAAATTAGTAAAATAATCATAAGGTACCTTAAGCTACATTTTATAAGTCACAACTGCGTGCAAATTTATCATTACTTACAAAGCAAAACTTCTAGAAATAAGATATTCTGGCCTAATAAAAAGCATTTACCAGGTAGTTATATTAAAACTTACACTTAGTATCAAATATTAAGGCTATCTAAAGGCAGTATATAACTTAAATCTATCCTATAATTTACTTGACTACCTGGGAAATTCGTATAAATTACTTTAAAAGTAGTAAATCAGCAACAGTTAACTTAATTACTGTGGACTACAATT
This sequence comes from Elegia similella, assembly GCA_947532085.1. Lineage (NCBI taxonomy): Eukaryota > Metazoa > Arthropoda > Insecta > Lepidoptera > Pyralidae > Elegia > Elegia similella. The sequence goes on from OX383931.1 coordinate 263,243, forward strand.
TTGTGAAAATAAATGACAATTTATACATACTTCACTAAGTAACGCCTTTAATCTTATATCTAAAAAGAAATAGTGAGATATTATCACTTCTATTAATAACAGCTTATGAAAAAATATCAGTACATAAATGTTATTGAAAATGTGTTTCCTTAGCAGTGACTCACAGCATTAGGTACTTATAAACGAGTGCAGTTACATAATCATTGATAAACAAATCGAACTGGAGGCTTTACTACCCGGCCACTTCTAGTAGTTTTAACTCCTGGCTGCGTCACTGTTTCGGACGGTTGATATAACAAGTTATGTGGAGATTCATCAAAATGATCCCAATCTAAATACTTATAGCTAGACTTTTCATTACCTCTCTCGCAATCAGAATTAGGTAATTTTAAAATGTGTTGACGGTTTCGCCTATACGTACTCCCGTTTTCAGTCTGAAGCCAGTACGAACGGTTACCTTGTGCTGGTTTAGTCACTTTGGCTTTAACCCATACTTTATTGTTTCGCATACGCACAGTTTCATTTGGATGCAAAGGTTGTAAAATTCTTGTACCTCGATCATAATAAGCCTTAGTATTTTTTAATCTATTTATACGGCTGTCCTTTAAATCTTCCGACTGAATAGTAAATGGTTGTAGTGATTTGTTTGTGCTAGGTAACTTAGTATTTAATCTACGGCTCATTAATAATTGAGCAGGAGAATAATTTTCTCCAGTAATGGGCGTGTTCCTAAAATTCAACAAAGCCAAATGCCAGTCTTCTCCATTTTCCATACATTTAATCATCATAGCTTTTGCCGTACGAACATTACGCTCACAAAGGCCATTTGATCTGGAGTATAGTGGCGAGCTAGTCACGTGGTCAAACTCCCAATTTTTAGTAAAGTCTTTAAATTCCTGTGACGTATATTGTGTACCATTGTCCGTTACTATTTTTTTCGGTATGCCAAACCTACTAAAAATATCTTTTAAAATCGAAATAACTGAAATACTGTGCATATTTGGCAACTTTGCCACCTCCATAAATTTAGAATAATAATCCACCACTAACAAATACGTACGTAGCCGTGTGGTATCCGGCAGAGTAGAATAGGACCACTCCAAGTCTTCCCGTGGATGTCGTAGAAGGCGACTTAGGAAATTCAAGCTAAACAAAGCTTATAAACATCTAAGAGACCTCTCCAACCCGTCTGGCCAGCGTGGAGAGTGTAGGCCAAGTCCTCTGGCTGCTCTGGCCAAGTATGGCCCTAGTAGTACAGAGAGGGTCGTACTCCTGCAGTGGAGACTAAAAAGGACCTGAATATGATATGATATGAATATATAACAAATACGGCTTACCTCTGAGTTCAAAAATATCGGAGCCCACGACTTCCCAGGGCAGAGCAGGCATGGCATGCGGCTGCAGCGGCTCGCGCGGGCTGGCGGCGCGGTGCCGCTGGCAGGTCTCACAGCCCAGCACCAGCCGCTCGATGGCGGCAGACATGCCCGGCCACCACATCACTTCCCGACCTCGCCGTTGACATTTTTCTACGCCTAAATGACCTTCATGTACCCGTGCTAGCATCTCCTTACGTAATACATCTGGTATAACTATCCTATCCCCTTTAAATAAAATTCCATTTATTACATGTAGTTCTGTATAAACGTTCCAATAAGGTTTTACTATCGACTTTGTTTCTCGTTTATTGCTAGGCCAACCGTTGTAGTAATATTCACATACCTTTTTCAAAATACTATCCTTCTCTGTCTCCTCTCTAATCCTATTCAACATCTGAGAGCTTGCCTCGACATTTTCATATGCTGTATTAGCATGTATCATTACCTCCTCGAAAACCTCGCTATCGCTATCCTGCTCGGTCGTGGCACGCGACAGTGTGTCCGCGATGTACAGCAGCTTACCAGGTTTATATTTTAATTCAACACAATAGTGTTGTAAACGTAGTAACATTCGTTGCAGACGAGCAGGTGTTTCGTTTAAACTTTTTTTAAAGATGGACTCCAACGGTTTATGGTCACTTTCAACAGTAACCTTACTATGACCATAAATGTATTGGTGAAAACGAGTGCACCCGAAAACCACAGCTAGCATTTCTTTTTCGATTTGCGCCCATCTAGTTTCGGCGGGAGTGAGGGCGCGTGCCGCGTATGCGACGGGCCGCTCGGCCTGCAGCAGGCACGCACCCAGGCCCCGCGAGCTCGCGTCCACCGACACCACCACCGGTTCATTAGGAGAATAGTATCGCAAAACCGGGGCGCTGCTTATCTTATCTTTTAATTTTTTGAATGCCTCATCCTGTGCCCTTGACCAATCAAATTCAACATCTTTCTTTAACAAGTCTCTCAAACCTGAGGATATCTCCGAGTAGTTAGCGATAAATCGTGATAAATAATTCGTCACTCCTAAAAACCGTTCTAACTCTTTTTTATTCGTAGGGATCGGTATATCCAAAACTGCTTGTATACGTTTTTTATCTATTTGCATACCATTTCTACTAAACAGATGACCTAGAAACGAAACTTCCTGAACTCCAAAGACACATTTATTTTTATTAAATTTTACGCCATTTTCTTTTGCCCTACGGAGTACTTCTTGCAACCTGGCATCGTGTTCATCACGATTTCTACCCCAAATTAAAATATCGTCGATATATACTGCTACCCCCACCATATTAAAAATCTTGTACATCTCATTGTGGAAAAACTCTGGCGCACAACTAATTCCAAACGGAAGACGCAAAAACCTGTATTTTCCACAAAATGTACTAAAAGTACAAAGTTTTGAGCTAGCCTCATCCAACCGTTGCATCCAAAATCCCTTGTTAGCGTCACATTTTGAGAAGTACTTAGCTTCTGACAATTCACTAGCTATTTCGTCTAATGTGGGTAGTAAAAATTGACTCCGTTTAATTGCACGATTGAGATTTTTAGGGTCCAAACAGATACGTAAAGACTTATCCGGCTTTTCTACAATAACAATACTCGAGACCCAATCTGTCGGTCCGTCCTCTTTTGTAATAATATTCAGCTTTTCCATTTTTTCAAGTTCCTCTTTTACGCGGGGTCGTAATTTAATCGGTATTTTACGAGTGGCACTGATAACGGGCGGTACGCTGTCATTTAATTCTAACGTACAGACAGTAGGTAAACAACCTATACCTGTGAAGATGCTCTCATCTAACTGCACATTGTTAAGAGATTTTTCATTTGACCGGAATATTAAATTGAGCTGAGTACATGCTCTTAGACTTAATAAATTATTACAATTTGTGGCCAAAACATATAAATTTTCTTTACAACTAAGTGACCCATATTTCAAAGTAGCCGTAAAATAGCCTACAACTGGTAGGCGGGTCTTACTAGTTTCTTTTAAAACTAACTCAGACTGCAAGAGCCTATTAGCATCTAATCTAGTACGTTTAAACATATCTAATGATATTACGGAGACATCCGCACCACTATCTAATTTAAATTTTATTTTTATACCATTAACAAAAATAAATTCATACCAAGGTTGTCCAATACTTTCTAATGAATCTACAAAAACATTTTCCAAAATTAGCTCACCCATGTCCTCCTCACACAAACGTCCGTCATCTTCGTTTGATATTTCGTGAGAAAATGTAATTTTGCAACACTTGGCGTAATGTCCTATTTTATCACAGCGAAAACACTTAACTGCATACGCTGGGCAACGATCACTCATTCTATGTGATTTCCCGCACTTTTCACACTCCATCGAACCTGTATACCGCGCACTACGACCCGTACCGTCACTGCTACCGTACCGCTGCGGCCGCTCACGTGTCGCCCGGAACCCGGAGCTGGCGGCCCCGCGGCCGCCTCGTGCCGCGCGCTGCCCGCCTCGGTAGCCGCCATATGACACCGCTCGTCGGGGGTGCCACACCTGTTCCACATCACCTGACTGTTTAGATGTACACGCTGCAGCCTGTTCCGTTGCGCGTTCTGCGGCTCGGCACCATTGAACCGCATCCTCTAATGATAATTTCGACTTAGCCAGTAGTTTTTCTCTAATATGTACATCTTTGATTCCCCGTATTAGCTGTGTGAGAATCAAGCTATTTTTCAATGTTCCAAACTCACAATTTTTACTCTTTAATTTCAAAGTACCCAGAAACTTATCAAAATGTTCATTATTTTGATAAGTTTCGAAAAATATATGCCTTTCGTAATTCACGTTTTTAGTCGGATCACAGTACTCGGAAAATTTCTTGCACAAGTACTCATATTCTGATTTTTGGGTCTCTTCTATATCTAATTCTTCATAAATTTCTCTTCCGTATCTACCAATAGCATGCATAAATAATCCAGTTTTTTCTCTCGACGTTGCACTCTCTTTACCCGCTGCTATCAGATAGTAATCAAAAGACATCTTCCATTCTCGCCAATTGGTAGCCATATTTCCTTCTCGAAGCATCGGTGCCGGTTGCTGAATCGCCGTATAGACGCCCTCTTCACGTTTACTTGAACTACTTTCCGTACTCATTTTACACGAAAACTATGTACTTTGACTAAAACACTTAAAATACCGTATAAACAACCGACGTAATCACTCTTTTAACTTCTCACACCTGACACCATGTAGTGGGGCGTCTAAGTAAAACGAGGTGTGGACGACGACTGCTTTATTTAACAAAACTTATAACTACCCTTACATAGTTTATTAATCATGTCGGTACCCACACAACAATGGCGAAGCTACATATCCCTGTCTGACACCTTTGTCGATATCAAACTAGTCTGTGTAGTCCGCGTTAATTTTTACACAGGCACTGGAGTCCTTATAAAGAGATTTCAGTGCCTGGATAAGACGGCTGCTCACCCCATATGCAGACAGCGTCGACCACAATTCTTTCCTCAACACACTGTCATTGGCCTTTTCCAAATCCACGAATACGCAGTACACTTTTTGACCTTTGGCCAAAAATTCCTCTGATATGCATCGCATAGAAAAGACCTGATCTGTAAATCCCATTCCCTTTCTGAATCCCGCTTACACATCCCATATCTTATCATCCGTATCTTTCATCACCCTTTCAATCAATATCTTTGCATACAGTTTGCCAACCACACTAAGAAGACTAATGCCTCGGTAATTCTTGCAGTCTTGCTGTGAGCCTTTTCATTTATAAAGCGGCACTATAATGGTTTTACACCAATCTATGGGGACCACACCTTCCACAACCTCTTCTATTTTAATTTCATCATCATCTCCATTTTCATAATTCTCTTGCATTTCATTCTCTTCAGTCGATACCCTTTGTTGATCTTTTTCAAATAATCCCTCAAAATACTCTTTCCATCCTACCCAGCTATTAAAATCTCCTAGCATTACAAGCTTTTAATTTTTCTTACAACTACCTAATATCTCTCTCACATTATTCCAAAACTCCTCTCTTTCCTCTTTGTTCCTTTTGCTCGTACCTTCCGTAGGCGCATACACTCCTAACACGAACAATCTATTTAATCCTTTTATTCTTACCCAAACAAGCCTCGAATTTACAAACTGATACTCAGTCACACAATCGACCATTCGTTTGAAAAGGATGAGGCCGACTCCTTCACGGCCTTTACTGGTAGACCAGACCAATATAAAGTGAATAACCCACAATTTGTGGTTCCACATCCTTTCCGTTTCGCCTCATTCACACAAAGAACATCAATCATTCGTTGATCCATCATCTGACATACTTCTTCTACTTTACCATCCATCCCTCCTCTGACATTCAATGTAGCAAAGCGGCTCTCCGTAGCCCGCTTTTCGCCCCCACGGGAAACGAGACGTGATGGGTTGCGAACCGCATTGCCGCCATATAGATTTGAATTTTTAGAATCATTGCGTTCCCACGAGTGTAGGGGATGAACTATGGCACCCGGCAGTGCCCCTTGTACCGGGTGAAGGTTAGCCATAGTCTGGGGTCGCCCGGTCCCAGGGCAAAATGGCACGCTTGGTATTAGGCTCACCCCTAACCATGCATCCCTCAGCACGGCAGACCTTGGATTGGCGGAATAGGAAAATGGGAAATAATATATAATGGGATCATAAGATAAATATGGAGAGGACTACTTGGATTTTAGACAGGATGAAGGTGAAAGGATGCTACTAACTCGGAAGATATAAGGAGAGAGTTAGTAACAGCTAGGGAAGCCGGGAACGCGTACCCGAATGCCACACTCAATATACCACCGGACAGGCAGTATAGGATGACACCCTTGGCATAATATTAAATCAAATTAATTACCTCGCTTGAGGTAATTAATTTGATCGCTGTTGAGAGTAGTTCAGACAGTCTTGACTCATACAAGAAACCGTGAATGAATAAAACGAGGATCAACTTTAGTATTTGGTTTAAACAATCATTCCAGACCAATATTAGCTCGAGGAAAAACTTTTATCCTATTACGTATGTATAAAGTTGTAGTAAAATATCTTCTGCTACTTGTATCTAGATGACTTTGACAACATTACAAAGGTAGTAGTTACAAAAAATATATGAAAAGCTATACAACACCCTTCTGCGGTTTTTTCAACTAAAAAATAATTATCATTGTCATATGGTCATTTAAAATCAAGCGTTTTCTGTGTAAGAATTGCGATATAAATTATATCCGTTTTGTATGAATGGATCAAATCTCCATTCAAAGTACGAAAAGCTTTTTTCCTCGTCCTAGTCAAACAGTTGCGTAATTTGCCGTGTTTTCAGCGGTTATTGTATTTTTATAGTTGACCAATAACTTAGTCCGTATGATGGTCGAGACTGTAGTCATGCAAATCTTTATTTCATTTAAGTTTCTTAAAACTGCTATGGTCATATTTTAAAGTATGTAATGGGTCCTTTCCTTTGAAATTGGCGTTTTCCCGTTCGCCATTTTATTGCAAATGACTATGATTTTCAGTTAAACATGTTCACGTGATAACGTCTTATAAATCAATGAACACCGGCTGCATGCATGAAAACTGTCACGTTCTGGTCAACGACCCCGGCCCTTTGCGAAGTTTGCGTGGGGATATATTGTTTTTGCTTTTGTCTATCACGCATCTATCTCTCTTCCACCGTTATCAAGTAAAATTATCGTCCGTAAACCGACTTTACAGACTAACAATTTATTTATTTAAACCCAGGACTATATTTTTAACATCCTGCGTGCATAGTTTTTTTGTTTTTTTTGGATTTGATTAAGTATTGAAAAATGCTCATAAAAAGAACTCGTTTCAGATTTTGCCCGTTTTGATTCAAAAACGTCGTCGTTTTCCCATTAATTTTCTAACATGTTGTACATACATCTGTGTGTTTTGTCCGTATATATTTATTTATTTCTTTATTTATTATACATAGACAGAGCAGAGCCTAGGTCTATAAGACCTTATAGCCACAATTAGCATTTTGGCGGGCGTGTAGATAGATTAAGGAATCAAAATAGTGATGGGTTGCTAGCCGCATCGCCCATTGACATGATTCCACAGATTTAGCCCAATCCCTCGATCAGTTTTTAAGATCTGCGCGGGAAGAGAAGCAGCTGGCATATTCTACGTTTTTTCTTTTCTCCCAGACCAGCATGGAAGGAAACATGTTGTCAATTTTCTAAAGCGTAAATTAAGCTTAGTCCGTAAATACATGCAAAATTTAACTTTAGTTGAATTTATCAAACCTGAAATGATACTAAAAAGTGATTATTAAAGATTCAATTTACTCGAAATTCTCTATAGAAAACGCCAATTTCATAAGTTATAAATAAGAAGTTTAAAGTAAGTACAGCTTAATTTGTACTTGCCGGCCACAGAGACATCAAACTCGTAGTCACTAGTATAAATAAGAAGTTATAAATAAGAAGTTTAAAGTAAGTACAGCTTAATTTGAACTTGCCGGCCACAGAGACATCAAACTCGTAGTCACTAGTATAAATAAGAAGTTATAAATAAGAAGTTTAAAGTAAGTACAGCTTAATTTGTACTTGCCGGCCACAGAGACATCAAACTCGTAGTCACTAGTATAAATAAGAAGTTATAAATAAGAAGTTTAAAGTAAGTACAGCTTAATTTGTACTTGCCGGCCACAGAGACATCAAACTCGTAGTCACTAGTATAAATAAGAAGTTATAAATAAGAAGTTTAAAGTAAGTACAGCTGAATTTGTACTTGCCGGCCACAGAGACATCAAACTCGTAGTCACTAGTAGCTAGTATCGCCGGACGCCGCGACAGGTGTCGTTCAAGGTTCCCTATTTCTTTGCTATAAAACTTAAAGTCAAAATGGCATACTATTACTCATCCTAATATTAGTTACGCACAATATTAATTAGGCATAACTTTTTAGGCACATTTTTTAACCTAATAATATTTAAGCATATTTATAGGCATAATATTTATAAAACCTAATAATAATTATACGCCGCATAATTAACTTCTGTTAAAACATTATGATATAATTTTACTAGTTTCGGATGGGGATTCGTTTTCTGGTAGGGTCGCAATTCTAACCCAACTTAACCTACTTTTTGAAAGCAAGTCGTTTCTGACGGGGTTTGCAATTCAAACCAAACCTAACCTTTTTTTTATAGTAGCAAATCATTTTTGATGGGGTCGTAGTTTTAACCCAACTTAACCTACTTTTCTGGAAGCGATTTGACGGTTAGCAAATATAACTTGATATATTTTTGAATGAAATAATACAATGGAAAAATACACACACTGGATCTCGAACTCCTATTATATATTATATTATGTTTTTTTATCTTTGTGCCTAATAACTATAAGACGAATAAAAAAATATGCCTTACGACTTTATGCCAATCAAAATAAAGGCAGGAAACATTAGCCTAAATAATATTTATGCCTATTGAAATAGTATGCCAAAAAACAATATGTCAAAATATTATTATGACAAAAATTCGTTATGCCAAATTAAATTAGGACAAAAAGATTAGCAGAAACAAAGGGAACCCGTCGCGAATACGTATCGCTGTCGCTGGCCGCAGTCTCTTTTAAGATCTGCGGTGTGTTGCTCCCCCTAGCCATGCGATCTCATGATACAGTGTGTCCGCAGCGTGCACATGTGCATCACGCACGCGCACACGGCGGAGGGCGTGGCGGATCGCTTCGTGGCCGACGTGCGCGCCGCCACGGCGCACTGTCTGCGCCACGCCACGCAGCCCGCCACAGGCAAGGTGAGTCCCCCACACAGACACCGCCACGCATCCCGCCACAGGCAAGGTGAGTCCCCACACAGACACCGCCACGCAGCCCGCCACAGGCAAGGTGAGTCCCCACACAGACACCGCCACGCAGCCCGCCACAGGCAAGGTGAGTCCCCCACACAGACACCGCCACGCAGCCCGCCACAGGCAAGGTGAGTCCCCCACACAGACACCGCCACGCATCCCGCCACAGGCAAGGTGAGTCCCCACACAGACACCGCCACGCAGCCCGCCACAGGCAAGGTGAGTCCCCCACACAGACACCGCCACGCAGCCCGCCACAGGCAAGGTGAGTCCCCACACAGACACCGCCACGCAGCCCGCCACAGGCAAGGTGAGTCCCCCACACAGACACCGCCACGCAGCCCGCCACAGGCAAGGTGAGTCCCCCACACAGACACCGCCACGCAGCCCGCCACAGGCAAGGTGAGTCCCCCACACAGACACCGCCACGCAGCCCGCCACAGGCAAGGTGAGTCCCCCACACAGACACCGCCACGCAGCCCGCCACAGGCAAGGTGAGTCCCCCACACAGACACCGCCACGCAGCCCGCCACAGGCAAGGTGAGTCCCCCACACAGACACCGCCACGCAGCCCGCCACAGGCAAGGTGAGTCCCCCACACAGACACCGCCACGCAGCCCGCCACAGGCAAGGTGAGTCCCCCACACAGACACCGCCACGCAGCCCGCCACAGGCAAGGTGAGTCCCCCACACAGACACCGCCACGCAGCCCGCCACAGGCAAGGTGAGTCCCCCACACAGACACCGCCACGCAGCCCGCCACAGGCAAGGTGAGTCCCCCACACAGACACCGCCACGCAGCCCGCCACAGGCAAGGTGAGTCCCCCACACAGACACCGCCACGCAGCCCGCCACAGGCAAGGTGAGTCCCCCACACAGACACCGCCACGCAGCCCGCCACAGGCAAGGTGAGTCCCCCACACAGACACCGCCACGCAGCCCGCCACAGGCAAGGTGAGTCCCCCACACAGACACCGCCACGCAGCCCGCCACAGGCAAGGTGAGTCCCCCACACAGACACCGCCACGCAGCCCGCCACAGGCAAGGTGAGTCCCCCACACAGACACCGCCACGCAGCCCGCCACAGGCAAGGTGAGTCCCCCACACAGACACCGCCACGCAGCCCGCCACAGGCAAGGTGAGTCCCCCACACAGACACCGCCACGCAGCCCGCCACAGGCAAGGTGAGTCCCCCACACAGACACCGCCACGCATCCCGCCACAGGCAAGGTGAGTCCCCACACAGACACCGCCACGCAGCCCGCCACAGGCAAGGTGAGTCCCCCACACAGACACCGCCACGCAGCCCGCCACAGGCAAGGTGAGTCCCCCACACAGACACCGCCACGCAGCCCGCCACAGGCAAGGTGAGTCCCCCACACAGACACCGCCACGCAGCCCGCCACAGGCAAGGTGAGTCCCCCACACAGACACCGCCACGCAGCCCGCCACAGGCAAGGTGAGTCCCCCACACAGACACCGCCACGCATCCCGCCACAGGCAAGGTGAGTCCCCACACAGACACCGCCACGCAGCCCGCCACAGGCAAGGTGAGTCCCCCACACAGACACCGCCACGCAGCCCGCCACAGGCAAGGTGAGTCCCCCACACAGACACCGCCACGCAGCCCGCCACAGGCAAGGTGAGTCCCCCACACAGACACCGCCACGCATCCCGCCACAGGCAAGGTGAGTCCCCACACAGACACCGCCACGCAGCCCGCCACAGGCAAGGTGAGTCCCCACACAGACACCGCCACGCAGCCCGCCACAGGCAAGGTGAGTCCCCCACACAGACACCGCCACGCAGCCCGCCACAGGCAAGGTGAGTCCCCCACACAGACACCGCCACGCATCCCGCCACAGGCAAGGTGAGTCCCCACACAGACACCGCCACGCAGCCCGCCACAGGCAAGGTGAGTCCCCACACAGACACCGCCACGCAGCCCGCCACAGGCAAGGTGAGTCCCCCACACAGACACCGCCACGCAGCCCGCCACAGGCAAGGTGAGTCCCCCACACAGACACCGCCACGCAGCCCGCCACAGGCAAGGTGAGTCCCCCACACAGACACCGCCACGCAGCCCGCCACAGGCAAGGTGAGTCCCCCACACAGACACCGCCACGCAGCCCGCCACAGGCAAGGTGAGTCCCCACACAGACACCGCCAGGCAGCCCGCCACAGGCAAGGTGAGTCCCCCACACAGACACCGCCACGCAGCCCGCCACAGGCAAGGTGAGTCCCCCACACAGACACCGCCACGCAGCCCGCCACAGGCAAAGTGAGTCCCCACACAGACACCGCCACGCAGACCGCCACAGGTAAGGTCAGTCCCCACACAGACACAGCCACGCAGCCATGTGTCTTTTATCAAATCACTGGTTGTGATGTTGAGATTGTGCGATTGTGCCATTTCTTCGAATGCCATCGACGGTGAAAACATTTTCAGGTTCATATAGCATCAGTATATACCCAAAACAAGTAAATTTATTCATAGATGGTAACTAATCGTTTAATTACCATAAAATTGTATTATTCATGACATTGACACTTGCTCTTTTATCACGCCATCTATTAACTTTAACTTTTTTGAATAGCTCTTTTAAAAGGTTCTTTTTTGAAAATATACATGCTGTCACAATTTGAATTTAAACTCTTTAATTTACTAACCTTTAAAAAAATCTCTTAGTTATCAAGTCTCTAGAACTAACAGGTTTCTCAAAAACCAAAAACTTAAAAGATATGTTTAACATTTCGTCTTTACTTTATTTATATCGATATTCACTTTCATCTGACCGTGTTCGACTCTAAATATACTTTACGTGAAAAGTATCAGAAATGGCCTTATAGTTCGTTAAACGTGTGAGTTTGATACGACGCACGGTATTCCAGATGGCCATATACGGCGTCGCGCAGGAGATCCCCGACCGCAGCCTGGTGTGCGACATCACCAAGCACTTCATCGACTCCATGTACTACCTGCCGCCCGCCGCCCCGGGCGCTGACCCGGCCGCAGACCACTAGCACCGGCTACTACACTCACATGTTCCACTTGCTGCCAACATGGTCTTTCCAGATTAGTCGCATTCAAAGTTAAGTTATTAAGTGATATCTCAAAAATTGTTATTCATGCTGTGACAACATTTCAATACATACCTAATAATCGTAATTAAAATAAGTACGCAGAGTTTCACTTTAATCGAACGTGAGGAAGTATATCTAATAAAGCTTCTACAATTTGATTCACCGTCAGACACGCAGACAGACTAACAGGGCAAGTGAAATAATAAAAGCTTGTTATGTTGTTTCTAAGTTCCCTACCCGCAGCCCGACTGCGATTTGTATAACTTGGCTAGTCGCGTCAGTGACTTGATGTGTTCGTGAGGACGGTTGTAAAACAATACAGTACTTGCCTTGGAATTGTGATTAAAATGTATTTCTGATTGTATTGAGAATTGAATGAAACACGGTAGTGAAGAAGCTGTCGCGAATGGGTTACAAACTCACTTTACATTTAAATGTAAATCTGACAGAAGAATCGATGTAGTGCCAACACTGACGCAGTTGCTTCGTGCCTGATACGTATTTCACATAGTTCACGAACGTTTGATAAAAAACGAATTATAGGTGATCATTTCTAAATAACGTTAAAATTCGTAGGTTAAAATTAATAATTTGATAAACGTCTCATTTCGCAAACTATTCCTATTATTTTTTGGCAGCGAGTTCCCTCGCGTGCTTATTCCATTGCACTTTAGAACTTCCTTGGAAATATAGTAGTCGCGGTCATAAAAATATAAAAAATGTTACTCGGATGTCTTGAATATAAGATGGTAATTGAAGGTACCTTCTGCACACGAACAATAACGGTAGCCTTCACTAGTCTTCCCGTGGAGGTCGTAGGCCAAATCCTCTGTCTGCTCTGGCCAAGTATGGATCCGGTAGTACAGAGAGGGTCATGCTCCTGCAGTGGAGACTTAAAAGACCTGATGATGAAGATGTTATTTGCGATGTTTTCCAATTGACATGATATAGTATTATCATATAGATTATATAATTTATAAGTTTGTGAAATAATAGAAAAAAATAAATAAAAGAAGAACACTATGTGTGTTTGTGTGTTTTATCGTTTGTATAATTGGCTGTGCTCCGAAGAATTGTTTGAGTAGAAGGCCTACGGCCACTTTCCGTCATCGCACCTCACGCCATCGGCAGGGAATGCATCCCCACACCTTGTATCCTAAATGGTTGCGTACAGTACGCTTTGAAAGGAACTTTCTTCCACGCTTAAGTTGTGGAACGAACTCCCAGCCATGGTTTTCCCGAGTGACTACTACAAGGGGGCTACACGGGGTTCTTTAAAAAGAGGATGAAAAGATTTCTTTAGGGTCGGCAACGCGCGAGTGGCACCCCTGGCATAGGCTACGGTAACCGCGCACCATCAGGTGGGCCGTATGCCTGTTTGCCTACTAAGTAGCATAAAAAAATAAAATGAAAAAGAGCAGTTTTTAAAGTGATACCTTATCAAGTATACATTTTTCTAACGTTATTTTTAAAATGAAAATTTGTAATTTTAGTTTTTTGTAAAATGTTAGGACACCGTATTTCCTACGTGGGGGGACATCTAAAACATATTTGTATATTTTGAACACATTACCATTGTGTATATAATTGAATAAGTCTATTATATTTTATTGTATATATTTACTTTAAAAAAATAAATATTTTTAATTTATATAACATTTGTTTTCGTTTATTAAGCATGTAATTTGAAAAATCCTTATCTGGTAAAAATGTGCTGTAATAGTTAGCTGCCGGTGTCCTTGATGAAAGTTCGCATTGAAAGCTAGGTGCGGTTTGAACGAAGAATGCGATGCTACGTACGAGTACGAGTCAGAAACGTCTCCAAGCGTTACTTTGAGAAAGCCGCACGCCACCCCAACCCGTTAGTAGTACAAGCTGCTAACTAATCCCAATCTACACGATACGACCTTACGTCGTAGACGTCCTAGGAACATACCTGACGATCCCGATGATGCTATTGACATCACAAAAGCCCGTCCCGACCCTCTTCGGCTCCGAATATATGTGGGAAACGGAACGTTGTGTGTGAGCGAGATGAATGTATGAGAGAATAAGAGAGGGGAGATTTTGGAATATGGCGGTTACGTTGATTTTGCAGTGTGTCGATCTCGTTTATTTAAATTTTAATAAAAGTATTACCGTGTATTTCGGGCTTTTACTCTGAGCAACCCCACATCCTACATTTGGGGGCTCGTCCGGGATGTGCTCAGAGTCCAGTTAACGAGGATTGCAAGATTAAGACGTGCAACGTGGTTGCCGGCCGGCGTGCTAACCTCAACGCAGCGCGGTATATATATAATCCCTGGCCGTTTTCGGCTACAGTGACTGGCAGTTATTATTTTTTTTTTTTTTTTTTTTTTTTTTAATACAAATATATAATTTTAGGAACTAGTTGCGTGTGTCCTGATATGGCTAATGTATGCTATCTTCGCCACAAATGTACGAGCACAATGTGGGCAAGTCAAGGTACCGCCGACGTAGTTATAGTGTATTGAGGAGGGTGGTCTATTTTTGATGGCATCTCTCTTCAAATCAAGTTCTTGCCTCCTGTGGTCCTCAAATAAGGCAACGTTATTCTGCACTAACCGTCTCCACTCGGTCCGTTGTGCAGCCAAACTTTCCCAACGAGCATAGTTGATGTTGCATCTTTTCATATGTCTTTTCTGAACGTCTTTGTATCTGAGGAACTGGCCGCCTTGTTTGCGCTTGCCGTCCTTGAATTCAGAAAAAAAGATGCGCTTCGCCATTCTCTCGTCAGGCATCCTCACCACGTGACCACTCCAACGCAGCTGGCGCCGCATCAGATAGGCCTCAATGCCATGAACGCCGGCCCGACGCAATACATCGGTGTTTCTGACGCGATCGGACCATTTGATATTCAGTATATCGCGCAGGCATTTCAGGTGGAATTTGTCTAGCGTTCGAATGTGTTTCCGATATAGTATCCACGTTTCTGAAGAGTACAGAAAATTTGGCAATACGATTGCCATGTACACTTTGACTTTAGTGCTTAATTGTAGATCATGTGAACGGAATACCTTTTCCCGAAGTCTGCCAAATGCTGCTAATGCAGCACCAATCCGGCTATTGATCTCCGAGTCCAGGTCACCTTTAGATGTTACGGTGCTGCCAAGATATTTAAACTTATCCACTTGTTTGAGAGTGGCGTTGTCGAGTTGCAAGTTTAATGGGACGTGGTCTGGAGTGTCCATAGCCATAACTTCTGTCTTAGATATGCTTATTTTAAGACCAAACTTGCGACATGACTGACTTAGTCTTACTATCATCTCTTGCAAGCCTTCTGGAGATTCGGACACAAGACATAAGTCATCGGCGTACATGACTTCGGTAATAATATCAAAGGATACTTTTGTTTTTACCCTTAGCCTAGCCAGACTAAAAACTCCGCCATCGGTACGGTATCGAATGCGGATGCCATATTTGTTGTTTTTAAGAGCATCTGATACAACTATTGAAAAATATAAGGCAAAGAGCGTAGGTGCCAAAACGCAGCCTTGCTTCACACCGCAGGTGACGGAGAAAAACTTCGACTGCTCGCCCATGGCTGAAACACAGCAGGTCATGTTGTCGTGAAGCAGTCTCAGCATTCGTACAAACTTCTCAGTGCAACCAAGCTTTCGAAGTACAACCCACAATGCCTCTCGAGGCACACTGTCAAAAGCCTTCTCCAGGTCGATAAATGAGAAAAAAAGTGGTTGAGATTGCTCTCGGGATTTTTCTTGTAACTGCCGAATACAGAAAATAGCCTCACAGGTGCCTCTATTAGGCCGGAAGCCAAATTGAGCCTGAGGCAGGATTTGCTCTGAAATAATAAGTAAGCGGTTAAGAAGAACTCTGGCAAAGATTTTCCCTGGGGCTGAAAGTAACGAGATGCCCCTGTACGAGTTACAGTCGGAGCGACTACCTTTATTTTTATAAAGTGCACAGATTTTTGACACAGTAAACTCTGTTGGCACGAGTTCCTCATGCCACATTCTCGAAAATAAACACAGGATGTTCTTATGCAACTCTTCTCCGCCATATTTTAGGAGTTCTCCCGGGATCTGATCTAGACCAACTGCTTTTTTATTTTGTTGCTGCTTAATGGCAGTGACTATTTCTTCTAAAGTTAAATCCTGGTCCAAAGATGAGTCAAGTGGGAGCTCAGGCAGGCTTCTTATATAGGCAAGATCAGCTGAGCGATCAACGTTGAGAAGAGAGCTAAAATGGTCCGCCCAACATTTTAAAACTTCATCTCTATTAGTTACTAGCGCACCATTTGAAGATCTTAAAGGAACACTTGACTGATACAGGGGACCAATTAACGCTCGCACCTCTCCAAAGAATTCGCCCAGCCGATTTGAATCCGACAATATCTGCATGTGATGAGCTTTATCTTGCCACCATTTGTCTTTTAAAGTTCGTGTAAGTCTCCTCAGATCAATTGTGCTCTTTTTTATTTGTTCTTTATCATTTTGATGAAGCAGAGATCTATGTTTTGTCAAAGCACTACGAAGTTCCACATCATTATCATCAAACCAATCTCTGCTTTTTCTGGTTATAGTACCAAGGATAGTTTGTGCTGTTGTGGATATCTGGGTAGTGAGACTGTTCCAGTCAGATCTTATATTGCCACTTTGAACATCGACGCTTTGCAGTGATTCATTTAGAGTCTGTGCATATTTTTCCCGCGTTACCTGATCTTGTAGTCTTTCTAAGTTCAGGTTTATAGTTTTGATTCTACTGATTCGTCGGGGTGGATGAAGTTGTAGTTTAAGTTTAGTAATCACAAGCCGGTGATCAGACCAACAATTAGCTCCACGCATAACCCGCGTCACCTGTACTTGAGAAAGATCTCTATTACGAACGATTGCAAAATCTATTAGGTGCCAATGTTTGGACCGAGGATGCATCCACGTGGCCTTGTATTTGGTAGGTAGCCTAAACATAGTATTTGTTATACTTAAATTGAGCTGAGTACACAAACTTAGCAATAACTGTCCATTCTCATTCATATTTCCAATACCATGCCTACCAAGCACTCGAGGCCACGCTTCAAAATCCCGTCCCACTCTAGCATTAAGGTCTCCTAATATTAGAATCTGCTCCCTTGGTGGTATCCTCAAAAGTACTTGAGTTAGTTCTTCATAAAATCTATCTTTAATCTCATCAGACTTGTCTAAGGTGGGAGCATATACACTGATGATGTTTAAATAATTTTTGTTTTTCAAATGCAATCGTAATGTGGCAATACGATCAGATATCCCAACAGGAATCTCATTTAGCTTCGAAGCAATTTCAATTTTTATCGCAAATCCAACACCAGATGTTCTGGGTTCACTAGCCGCTGTCCCCTTCCAGTAAAATTTAAAACCACCACCGAGTTCCATCAATTCGCCTTCCTCCGCTAAATGTGTCTCACTAATTGCAGCTATATCCACGTTGTATCTTTTTAATTCTCTCGCAACAATGGCGGTTTTTCGTTCGGGGCATAAGTTAGTGTGTCTGTCCAACAGGGTTCGCACATTCCATGCACCAAAAGTCATTATCAAATTTTGGGTATTATTTCCTAAATTTTTGTTACGTCGACCACGAGTAAATGGATGCATAGGCAGCCGTGGTTACTACCTCCCATATTCTTGGTGGGGTGAGCATTTGTTTGGGACACCTTTTCTAGTCCCCTCCCCGGCTGAGCGGGGGAAGCAGTGCCTCTCTAAATAGAGCTGCTTCGTCGCAGAGGGTGCTGCCGAGCCGCACTGTCACCCCTATGCAATACATGAGCGACCACTCTCCCTGAGCCGCCTACGTGCAGGTATCAGACAAAGTCCAGTTAGCATCACAACCAGACCTCTCTACCTCCACCCATCGCCGCAGGACTTTTTTTATGCCAGAGTCCGTGAAACAGAGCCAGTCGTATGCGCAGGAAATATTTTAGTGCTCAAATGTACGCGCAAACATAGGAGCACTCTCTCGTCCTTTCTCTCCTTACTCTGATGGAATGGAAGACCACTACGACCAGAGGAGAGCAGGGTGCAGTGTTTAGCCGACAATAACTTCGGACTCCAATTGTCGCCTTAGGCCTAACACAATGCCTTGCTACCCCGCCAGCTCCGCCAACACCAGTTGCTTATCAGCGGCGGGTTGCCTTTACTACCGGGATAGACTTGTTGCACTTTGCGGGGAGTGACCGCATAAACTTATGCGTCAAAATACATTAGCCCTCTTGACCAGTTTAGCCCACGAGCCGACGTGGTTTACCAGGGTGTGGCCGCTGCGTGCAACAGCTTCTTGGAGCCACTGGTAAGAGTTCGCAGGGTGCCAACGATTTATTAACAGTTTAACCACCTTTAGTAAAGGCCGACTGGTAAAACTGACGCTGACATCCTCCTACACCCCAAACGCAGCGCGGTAATGAACGTGCGGCCGTACGACGAGCTGTAAAGACGGTAAAAGACGGTTTTAACGACGTTTAAGACGAAGACGTATGAAGACGACGATGATGGCAGGCGGCGCAGGCGATAGTTCAAGCTCACAGTCACATGCACACGTGGCCCTACCAATGGCCATGGCGTTCAACTACTTCGAAGGCAGTATAACGCCATACAACGGTGAGGATAAGGCCTATACATCCACAAATTGGGCCCAAGATATAGAAGACAATGCGGAGGTCTTCGGTTGGAGCGCCCAGCAGAAGCTCATCATGGCGCGCAGGTCTCTGTGCGGCACGGCAGCACTGTGGCTTAAGTCGGAGAAGGTTTTCAAGACGTATGAAGAACTCAAAGCCGCTCTGCAGAAAGAATTTCCCGAGACGACGAACTCTAAAGAGATGCACGAGCTGATGGCATCACGTAAGAAAAGAGACGACGAGAGCTATCATCAGTATATGTTGATAATGAAAGAACTTGGCAAGAGGGCCAAATTCCCGGATTATGTCGCGATACAGTACATAATCGACGGTATTCAAGATTCCCAGATAAATAAGGTGATTTTGTACGGCGTAACTACCTATAGCGTGCTGAAAGAAAAGTTAGCAATCTACGAGAAGATGAAGACAGACACTAAAGATAAGAGGGCTGAAAAGAAAAAAAAGCGAGTCGAGTCATCAATTTCGCCGCTGCTACAACTGTGGAGAAAGAAGTCATTTGTCATCTCAATGTCCAAACGGGCCCAAGTGTTTCAAGTGCAATCAGTTCGGCCATATTGGACCCCGTTGCCCTTCGACTTCGATGACGGGAAACAGTAGTAGGGGTGCCGGCGGCACGAACTTCGAGCGGGGTACGGCGTCGGTAAAACAGTCCGCTGCTCCGGCGCAAAGCCGCGTTGGGATTGGTCGAGGTGCAGCCGCGATGGTAAAGCAGCGCGCCGCCATGTATGGGACGACGACGAATCAAGACGAGTTCTGCGTCGGCCATTGTCATGATGTCAACGAAGTGTCAACGTCAGATACTACCGGCTCGGAAGTTGTTATGAATGTAAACAAAGACTTTTTGCGTTCAAGAAACGACGGCAAACCAGTGAAAACAGTATTAATAGGTGGAAATTACGGCTCCGACGCTCCATACATTCGCGGCTATCTCAAAAACGCCTCCAAGCGTTACTTTGAGAAAGCCGCACGCCACCCCAACCCGTTAGTAGTACAAGCTGCTAACTACTCCCCCAACTTACACGATACGACCTTACGTCGTAGACGTCCTAGGAACGTACTTGACGATCCCGATGATCCTATTGACATCGCACAAACCCGCCCCGACCCCTCTTCGGCTCCGAATAGCCAGAGGAATCCCACTATCCGACCCCGTCGCACTCGCCACCGGAATAGAGTGCGTAGAGTAGGATTAGCTCCGATTACTGGTGACCGCCCGGCGGTCCCGGGTGACTTGCACCCAGGATAGGCCCTTCTGGCAACGTAGCTTTCGGCCCATAAGGCAAAAGATGAGAGTTGCTGCTCTCTAAAGGCTTTTGCCATTGTTTCTCAGATTGGCCCTTCAGGCTTGCATGCACGCATACGCGGCCCATCAGGCAATACGAGAGTTTGCTGTCTCTCCAAGCCTTGCGCACACAGGCAACGCCCAAAGCCGAGGTCCGTCCCTCCTGGGGGCCCTTTGGTGATGTTGTCTATAAAGGTTGAGGGCACTCTGCCCTCGCCTCAAACGCCCGGTGAAGTAGCGAAAGCTCACATGGAGCTAGCTACACAGTCATTTCCAAAAAAAAAAAAAAAGCTCCGACGCTCTCATATACTCTGGCAGTGACGTAAACCTTATATCTGCGGAATTATGTGCTAAAGCGTATCTCACGGTGTGCGATGTCAGTGATTTAACGTTAACCGGTCTTGGACGTTCCCGTGTACAATCGTTCGGCAAAACTACGACGAGAATCTCGATAGATGGACAGTGCTATGACGGAGTCACGTTTTATGTCATCAATAGAGACTGTATGCCTTACGATATAATAATAGGGAATGAGTTCTTGCGGAATGTGACAGTGTTAATGAGTGATGGATGTGTGAACATATACAGGGATGAAAGTGAGTGGTTACCTAAAGTTGTTTATTTCACAGGTCTGACAGAGTCATTAGTTGAACATATCCGTGATCCAGTGTTGAAACAGCAAGCCTATGAGTGTGTGGAGACTTACCAGCCAGTCCAAGTGAAGGAGGCGCCTCTGGAACTCAAGATTGTTTTGAAAGACGACATGCCTGTAACACATCGACCACGACGGCTGTCTTATGTGGAACAGGGTATTGTAGATAAACAAATGGATGAGTGGCTTAAAGACGGGATTATACAGGTGAGCCATTCTGAATATTCCAGTCCTCTAGTGCTGGTGAAGAAAAAAGATGGGTCAACTCGCGTATGTATTGATTATAGACAACTTAATATGAAAATTGGCAAGGATGAATATCCTTTACCAATAATTGACGACCTTATTGATCGTTTGTCTCAGGCGAAGGTCATCAGTGTGCTAGATTGAAAAAATGGCTTTTTCCATTTGAAAGTTTCTAAAGAGTCCGTACCTTATACATCCTTTGTCACACATAATGCTCAATACGAATTTTTGAGAGCTCCGTTTGGCCTATCGATTAGTCCAAAATATTTCATGAGATTTGTGAATATTATCTTCAGGGAGCTTATATCTCAAAAAGTCATGATGGTCTTTATCGATGATATTATTATTCCAGCAGCAAACGAAGTACAAGGCTTACAAAGACTGAAGCAGGTGCTTGAAGTTGCTTCGCAGTATGGCCTAAGAATTAATTGGAAGAAAGCAAAATTACTAAAGACTGACATTGAATATTTGGGACATGTCATTAAGAATGGAGAGGTACGACCAACCACAGAAAAGGTGGATGCTGTCAGGAAGTTTCCAGAACCGAGAACCGGTAAGCAACTAAAAAGTTTCTTGGGATTAACCTCTTACTTTAGGAAGTACATAGAAAACTATGCTAATGTAGCAAAGCCTTTAAATGATTTGATGAAAAAAGATGTTGGCTTTGTGTTTGATGAAGAGCAAAGGCAGGCATTTAATTTGTTAAAGGAAAAGTTGACTTCAGGCCCAGTTTTAAAGATTTTTGATCATAGATTGAACACTGAGTTACATATTGATGCCTCTCGAGTGGCCATTATTGGAAATAAAACAATAAATAAGATTTCTTTCATGTAAACTAAATATCTTTTATTTAGTCGCTTACATGACACACAACAGAAAAATCAACAAGACAGGTAAATCTTCTTTTTCAATAATAAAATAATCAATATCAACCTACTTACTTATAATTTCCTATATAAAACCTCAATATTCCCCCTGAAATTATACCTATATATATACATATATAGCTAAAACACCAAAGAACACAATAACAGTTACTTCTTTAAAATAAATACAACTTTAATTAAAGAAAAAAACGAAGCATAACAAAAAAATATTTCATTATACTGTCAATATTTGGTTTCTTATATATTCGAATTTAGGCGCAGGTAAAGCCTTAGTTAATATATCCGCTAATTGTTCTGAACTATGGACATATTTAACTTCGAAAAATCCATGGTTCACTTTTTCTCTAATAAAATTATACTTTACATCAATATGTTTTGTCTTTTTATGGTAAATAGGGTTATGAATTAATTTTATGGCACTTTGATTATCCATATATAATATCGTACTACTCTGGAATTCTCCTATATCTTTAAGAAACTGAGTCAGCCATAAAATATTCTTAGCGGCTTCACAAGCAGCCATAAACTCGGCCTCAGTTGTTGATAGAGCAACACAAGACTGTTTTTGACTAAGCCAGGAGATTGGACCTCCATTTAACATGAACAAATAACCAGTAGTGGACTTTCTAGTGTCTAAGTCTCCAGCAAAATCTGAATCTGAGAAAACAGATAACCTTTCATATCCTTGGTATTGAATGCCGACACTTTTTGTTTTAATGAGATATCTTATCACTCTCTGAACCTGAACTACATGTTCGGCAGTCGGATTATTTATGTATCTACTTAAAAAATTTACAATAAAAGATATATCTGGCCGAGACGCTGTTGACAAGAATAACAACGAACCGATAGCCTCTCTATATGGAAACTGAATCACAGCATTATCAACGCCTTCAGTAATTTGAACATTCACATCAGCCGGTGTATTACAAGGGTGTGCATCACACATATCAAATCTTCTTATAATTTGATCTATATAATGTTTCTGACTAACAAAAATATAATTGTCTCCTCTCAATACCTCTAAGCCTACGAATACACTGAAATCTAGTACTCTAATTTCAAATTCCTGTTTTAAGCATTTAAATATTTCATTTAAGACAGTTTTTGACTTTGACATTATTAAGGAATCATCAACATATAGAATTAATAAGGCTTTAATACCATTAAAATTACCAATAAAAACACAATTATCTGCCTGCGACTGCACGAGACCGAATCTCGTTAAAAAATTAGTGAACTTCTTATTCCAACATCTTGCAGCCTGTTTAAGCCCATACAATGATTTTTCTAGTTTACAAATTTTATTTTGAGGTGCTACTACGCCCTCTGGTACTTCCATAAATACATCTTCATCTAAATCCCCGTAAAGAAATGCTGTTTTTACGTCTAACTGTACTATATCCCAGTTATATTGGGCAGCAAAACTTAAAAGAACTCTAATTGACTCATATCTAGTTGTGGGAGAAAAAATCTCATTATAATCAATTCCTTTTATTTGAGTAAACCCACGGGCACAAAGCCTAGCTTTATATTTTTCTATTTCTCCATCTTTATTTCTTTTAACAGCAAACACCCACTTAGATGTAATAGTTCTTTGCTTATTTCTATCCACAAAACACCATGTACCATTATCCTGATGGGCTTGAAGCTCGTCACTAATAGCTTTTAACCATTTTTCATTTTCTGGACTTTTGACTGCTTGATCATAAGTCACAGGAATATTAAGTTCCATTATATTAGCCTCATCAATTTGGATCCTACGTGATCTAGTATTGATTGGACTACGGATAACATCTTCTACATACATCATCATTTGATGGCATATAAGTTTCATCAGTTTCATCCACACAACTATTCATACTTTCTTCCTCATTCGAATCACTTTCATTCAAAACAGGTGCAGTGGATTCATCATCTACTTCCAACTCCCTAGACTGTTCTGTATTTAGTCCTTCATCATCCTCAATCAAAATTGGTACTAAGTTCCTTCTAGTCTCGTAAACCTGCTGTTCATTAAAAATTACATCTCTAGATACCGTGATTCTCTTGGACTGGGGATTGAACATCTTATAGTTGTTATGTTCATAACCAACTAATATCATCTTGTTACTTTTTTTATCCCATTTAGTTCTTAGTTGATCAGGAACATGAACATACCCCTCGCATCCAAACACTCTTACATTACTTAAACAAGGTTTTAAACCGTGCCATAGTTCATAAGGAGATATACCTGGAGTTTGAGTAGATGATGTGCGGTTAAGTAAATAAACTGCACAATTAACAGCTTCTGCCCAAAGACACAAAGGTACATTACGAGCATAGAGCATTGAACGCGCACTTTCTACAATAGTTCTTAATTCGCGCTCTGCCCGCCCATTTTCTTGAGGAGAAAATGGAGCAGTAAACTCATGAATTATTCCCTCACTATCAGTAAACACTTTAAAATCTCCATTTTTATACTCACCACCATTATCGGTATGAAAATTCCTAACACTATGCAAAAATTTGTTTTTAATCATCATATTGTATTTTTTAAAATAAATCTAAAACGTCACTTTTGTTAAGTAAGAAAAATACATATCTATAACTAGTGGCAGCATCTTTAAAGATTACAAAATATCTCTTACCCTGTACCGAAGGAATTGAAAGGACCACATACGTCACTATAAACAAGATCGCCTGGATGTAGCTGCCCTCCACTGCGAGTAGAATTCTGGAATGGTCGGCGAGCATGTTTGCCATAAGCACAACTCTCACATACAAAATGCTCACATTCTGAAATATCAATGCCATTAATAATTTTATTTCTTACCATTTTTTGAATTTCTTTGATATTTAAATGACCTAACCTTTCATGCCACGTTCGCAAGTCAGCTTTCTGAACCAAATTACATGCTTGACTTTGAATAGCTCTCATTTTAAGTTCGTACAAGTTATTGGTTTCTAAAGACGCACATAATACAACTGTGTCATTCTTATAAATCAAAGCATTACTACGATACTTGATTATTTTATAGCCTTGTCTTATTATTACTCCTTCCGAGAACAAGTTGCGCCGTAACTCAGGAACATATAAGACATTCTTCAAAATACTCGTCTCCCAGTTGTTATTTACATATCTCTTTATCAAAATAGATCCTTGACCATGTACTTGTATAGTTTCTTGGTTTCCCAACTTTAAAGGAGTTCCATAGTACGGATATAATTCCTGGAAATAATCTTTTTTAAATGACATATGAGCCGAAGCGCCACTGTCAAGAATCCAAATGTCAGAATCACTCATGTCATTATTTGTTACGTTAAACGCCAACTTGTCATTATTTCCTTCATTACTTCTTCTTGGAATCCGACAATCCCTAGCAAAATGGCCACGCTTTCCGCAGTTATAACATGCAAAACGATGCTGTGGTTTTTCATCACTATTTGCATTATTATCAAACTTTTTTTTAATTACATTTCTCTTTGCTACTACCAAAGCAATTTCATTTTCTTCTTCTACGTTCAATGCAGCTTCCTCATCCAATAGTCTTGAAGTAAGATTTAAAATGGTTTGATTCTTTGAATCCAGTGAGTACCATGCCTGTCGCACTGACCTATATTTTGACGGCAATGTGCTAAGGATCTTTGTTATAATAGCGGTATCACTGATATTCTCGCCGCTCTCTCTTAATTGCTTTGCTAAGTTTTCAACTTTAGAAATGTGTTGTGCCATGTTGTCATTTGAAGCCATCCGGTATTGATAAAATCGTTCGTGCACTAACATTTTATTCAATTCAGATTTTTGTTCGTATATGCTTTCCAGTTTTGTCATGACCTCCAGTGCTGTCTCACAACTCTCTATTAGTCCCACTTGTTTTAGGTCCATGGCCGACGTTATTATATACATTGCCAGGCCGTCATTTTTATCCCACTCATCTAAACCATCATTCTCCGGTTTAGGTCTTGTAACATCTAAACCCTTTGCTCGTAGAGCGCATTTTAATTGAAATTTCCACTGCTTGAAATTATTACCGTCGAATTTGTCTAGTGTCAATTTTCCGTCCATTTCTCTAAGATACTATAATAATGTTTCTTTCGAAATCACGACTTACTTACTTGCTCTTTATTTATTTGCGTACTCTCCCATAACCTATTGGAAATAAAACAATAAATAAGATTTCTTTCATGTAAACTAAATATCTTTTATTTAGTCGCTTACATGACACACAACAGAAAAATCAACAAGACAGGTAAATCTTCTTTTTCAATAATAAAATAATCAATATCAACCTACT
The DNA here is from genome assembly GCA_947532085.1 of Elegia similella. Classification (NCBI taxonomy): domain Eukaryota; kingdom Metazoa; phylum Arthropoda; class Insecta; order Lepidoptera; family Pyralidae; genus Elegia; species Elegia similella. Next base: position 289,552 of record OX383931.1, read on the forward strand.
TACTTATAATTTCCTATATAAAACCTCAATAGCCATATCAGCCACTCTTATGCAGCAGCACCCTAACTCTGGTTTGCATCCTGTTCAGTATATGAGCCGCAAGACAAATGATGCACAAAGCAGGTATTCCAGCTATGAGTTGGAGGCTTTTTTTTTTTTTTTTTTTTACTAAATATTGAATTAGGCATTTGTCTCCCATCTCACCTGATGGTAAGTGACGATGAAGACGAGGATGTTACATGCCTATCCAAGAGATACCCATTTATTCTACTTTTGAATGTCCCGGGACTGCATTAGCCATAGTCGAGGGTATCAAAAAGTTTCGGCATTATTTGTATGGTGTTCGTTTCAAATTAGTAACTGATTGTAAAGCTTTTCAGCAAACTCTGATGAAAAAAGATCTGACTGCAAAGGTGGCAAGATGGGTGATGATGCTGAATGAATACGACTTTGAAGTTGAGCATAGGGCAGGAGAAAAGATGCCACACGCCGATGCCCTCAGCCGTTATCCTTATGTGAGTACAATTACATCCCTAAGAGATCAAATTAAACAAGCACAAGATCAAGATGATGGTTTAAAGGCAATTAAAGATATTTTAGCTGAGAAGACATACCAAGATTATACATTAGATGGAGGAATTTTATTCAAGGGACAAGGAAAGTTGTTGGTGATACCCAAATGCATGGAAAAAGAAATAATATCCAGGATACACAGCAATGGCCATTTTTCCAAGAGAAAAATGAAAGAAATGATTACACAAGATTACTACATCAAGGATATTGATAAAAAATTGGATGAATTTGTAATGTCTTGCATACCATGTCTGCTTGCTACGAGGAAAGAAGGAAAACAAGAAGGATTTCTAAACCCTATAGAGAAAGGAACCATACCAATGGATACTTTGCACTTAGATCACGTTGGACCTCTAACGGCAACCAGAAAACAATATAATTATATCTTAACCATGGTTGACGCCTTTACCAAATTTGTTTGGTTGTTTCCCACCAAGTCTACATCTAGTGCAGAGACACTGAATAAGTTGAGAATACACCAGCAGACCTTTGGAAATCCAAGTAGGTTCGTTACGGACAGAGGAACGGCTTTTACAAGCCATGAGTTTGAAGAATATTGCAAAGAAGAAAATATACAACATATTAAGATTACAACCGGGATGCCAAGAGCTAACGGACAAGCTGAGATTATCCACAAAATTATAATACCAATGCTCACGAAGCTGTGCATTGAAAGCCCTGGTGCTTGGTTTAAGCATGTAAGTAGAGTGCAAAGAGCACTGAATTGTACATTCCAAAGAAGCATAAATACTACACTTTTTAATTTACTAATTGGTACTAAAATGAGATGTAAAGAAGATGTGGAAATTTTAAGATTACTCAATGAAGAAACTGCCAACCAGTATGATGTATGTAGAGAAAAGCTGCGAGTCAATGCTAAAGAACAAATATTAAAGGTTCAAGATGAGAATCAAAATAGTTTCAACAAGAAGCGAAAGGAGAGCCAGAAATATGATGTGGGAGATTTTGTGGCGATCAAGAGGACTCAATTTGGGCCAGGACTAAAGATAAAGCCTAAATTCCTAGGACCATATAAGATAACTAAAGTACATGCAAAGGATCGCTATGATGTGGAGAAGGCTGACAGTTCAGCAGAAGGTCCAAACCGTACATCCAGTTCTGCAGACTACATGAAAAGATGGCCATCCCAGGATATTTCTGATAAGAAGCTACAGGTGAGTATGTTGTGATGATGAATGTAAAAGTGTGATGAATGGTATGAAAGTTTAATATATTTCCTATTAATATAAGTTTTGTTATCTTATTTGTATGATGTTTGATGTAATGGTCCATCAAAGATGTTACCTTTGTATTTTATGATTTATTTCTGTGTTAAAAATGGTATGTGTATTACATTATCTACCTATGTTGTCAAAATTCAAAAGTGTTTATATAATAATAAAAATAGTGTCATGTAGCTATATTTTGAGAATAATATTTTCTTGTTTATTATTTTGATGTGTGCAAATTCGACAGAGCACTATAATATGTTGTTGGTGTATGTACTGCAGCTGTTTATTTCTTTTTATTGTAATGCATTTTGTATAAATGTGCTAAGGTGTTTATCAGCTGTAACTTGCTATTTACTTAAACGATGTGTACTGTTGATATTTTAGTGATGTTAAAATAGCTGTTATCATGTGATTTTTGCGTATTTAATATAAGATGTTGGTAATGTAAGAAAGGATGGAAGGATGATGATTGTCTGGGGACAGACAAGTGAGCAGGACGGCCGAATGTGGGAAACGGAACGTTGTGTGTGAGCGAGATGAATGTATGAGAGAATAAGAGAGGGGAGATTGTGGAATATGGCGGTTACGTTGATTTTGCAGTGTGTCGATCTCGGTTATTTATTTTTTAATAAAAGTATTTCCGTGTATTTCGGGCTTTTACTCTGAGCAACCCCACATCCTACATATATATATATATATATATATATATATATATATATATATATTGTCCTCCTTTCGGCCGTTGTTGATCAGGCCGAAATCCGATATAATTGTTGATCAACCTTTACCCGCCTCTAACTCTGAAAGTTTTGGGTCTATCGTGCTCTTTCTGCTATATATGAATTCTCCTAGTTACGACACTTTGCTTAATTGTGCCGTAAAGTCTTATACTCGTCATAAATTATTACGATAATTATTGATCTATTAACAGCCTTTTTTCATGCACTGAGGATACTTTTGTTGATCGAATATATACCGCGTTTGATCAATATTTGCTGCGAATTATTGCTTTCGAGCAACGCGGCGGCAGAGCGGCAACGTCGCAAAAAACGAAATGGAAGTATGTTAAAGTGAGATAGAAAGTGTGCCCGTGCAGTCGGTGTATTTCGTTGGATGACGTGTTTTTAAGGAAATAAAATTTCGTATTTTTGTTTAGGAGACGGACGACATAAGTATGTAAGAACTTATTTTACTTTTATATTCATCTGTCTTCATTTAGAAAATTTCCATACAAACTTCCCCCTGAACGGATAAAACAGGGGGGAAGTTTGTATGGAAATTTTCACATTTCTATTTATTTATTTAATAACGCTACAGCAGTACTTTCTACACTTGGAAGTATGCAAAAAGGTGTATAAGTTCTCGATTACAATTAAAAAAGATCATGTAGGGGAAACTGGGCCAAATTCAACCCTAAAGCCACGAAGGGTAAAATGGTTTTAAGGCGAGGGCAAAGGCCGAGCCGTTGAGGATTCAGCACGACCCCCCTTCTACCCCAAGTGTGCTGCAGTGCCGCCGCAGGCCGAACTGCTGAACACTAGGGCCGTGAGGCCGTAGACCGAGCCCTAAGGCGAATGCGAAGCCTGAGCCATCGAGGATTCAGCAACCCCCCGCCCAAGTGTGCTGAGGCTGCAAGCCGAACTGCCGGACACTTGGGCCGCGAGTCTGTAGGCCAAGCTCCAAGGTGAGAGTGAGCCCCGAGCCGTTGAGAATTCAGCACGATCCACGACCCCCCCCCCCCCCCCCCTCTCCTAAGTGTGCTGCAGTGAGGTCACAGGCCGAACTGCCGAACACTAGGGCCGCCAGGCCACAGGCCGAGCTCCAAGGCGAATGCGAAGACCGAGCCGTTGAGGATTCAGCACGACCCCTTCCTCCTAACTCCCCACCCCCCACGACCAAGTGAGCTGCAGTGAGGCCGCAGGCCGAACTGCCGGACACTTGGGACTGAAGGCCGAGCTCCAAGGTGAGGGTGAACCCCGAGCCGTTGAGGATTCAGTATGACTCCCCCCTCCCGATGAGGTGAGTGAGGCGAAGACTATATGAATAATACGTTTATTATTGCACATTGCACAGGTGAACAAAGTTGCAGCAATGTCGGTTCTGTGAAAGCTGACTACCTGGTGATAGTATAGAAACATCAAATACATTGTCATTTGTTATAATATCTGTATGACTATAGAAAGAAACCGGCCAAGTGCGAGTCGGACTCGTGCACTAAGGGTTCCGTACCATTATCTATAAAAACGGTAAAAAAAATGTCTGTTGTTTGGGAGCCCCCTTAAATATTAAGTTTATATTAATTTAATTATTTATTTTTGAAGTGAATATATAACTTAATATTCCGTAAATATTTCAAGCCTCAACATATTGCCGTTATCAATATCAAGCAAAACCGAGCAAAAAAATCATGTTTGTTGTATGAGAGCCACCTTAAATATTTATTTTATTCCGATTTTAGTAATTTTAGGGTTCCGTACCTCAAAAGGTTAAAAGGAACCCTTATAGGATCACTAGGTTGTCCGTCTGTCTGTCGCTCTGTCAAGCCCCTTATCCTCACGAACGCGTTGAGGTATCAAGCTAAAATTCATACCAAATACTCAAGTTTACTGTCCCTTGAAGCTGTAAAAAAATCTAACTTCTAAGCCAACGCAATCAAAAGATACAGCCGCTTATGCCGCAAATTTTCGTGTTTTTCGAACTCGCAAGGGAATCAAAACCTACAGGGTACTTCCCGTGAACTCAGAATCTTGGAATTTGGTATGAAGCAACATCATAAAGCACAGATAAAGAAAAAATTGCGAAAAGTATACATTTTTTGTAACATCATGTAATCATTATATTATTAAATATTAATGCCGCAAATTTTCAACATTCGTAAGGGAATCAAAATCTATAGGGTACTTCCCGTGAACTCAGAATCTTAAAATTTGGTGCAAAGCAACGTCGTAAAGCACAAGTAAAAAAAAATTGCGAAAAGTGTTAATATTTATTTACAACATATAATAAAAATATTTTAAATAATTAAATTTTAGCTTATTATAGATAACGGTACGGAACCCTACGTGTGCGAGTCCGAGTCGCACTTGATTGGTTTTTTTTTTGTTATAGCGGCAACAGATAAACATCGTCTGTAAAAATTTCACACTGGCTAACTATCACGGTTCATGAGATACAGTCAGGTAACAGACGGACGGACGGCAGACAGACAGACGGGCTACGGAGCCATATTAATAGGGTCCTGTTTTTACTCTTTGGGTACGGAACCCTTAAAAGGGTACATATCAATAACATCATATTAGGACCGACTGTTCAATTCTGCTATTTGAAAAAGTCATCAGAGAGATGTAATGACGCATTGATGTATCCTTATCCTTACTAATATTATAAATGCGAAAGTGAGTTTGTTTGTTTATTTGTTTGTTTGTTACGCTTTCACGCCGTAACTACTGAACCGATCATCATGAAATTTTGCACACAAGTTCTCTGGAGTACGGAGAAGGACATAGGCTACCTTTTATCCCGGGAAAAGTACTATTCCCGAGGGATCGACATTAACGCGGGTGTAGCCGCGGGCGATAGCTAGTTTTCTATAAACTTGCGTCTGCGACAGGTACCTGACTGTACGTCAAAATATTTATCTACCAATATTCATATAATGAACTGAATTCGTTAAAGAGTTATGGAGGAACATACATAGATGCATACAAAAAAAATCTAAAAATCGTCAATTTAGTTTCAGTGTCATGTATAAAGCTTATAAACACGATATCTCTGAAAACAAAGTAACTTACTTCATGACCGACCCTTACAGGTTATTTATTAGTAGTGATATAATAGTTATAGGATTATAGGTAGTAACTTTAATCTTACCACAAAAAGGTATTAAAGTGACTTCATTACTTCGTAATTGTAGTAAATAATGTGTTTTACTGCGTTAATTAAGTAATTGTTATGACCTACCTGTCTTAGGTAGCTTGTTTTAGATTTCCCTTTAATTAAATGATTGATTACTCGTGTTATCTATCATTCATCCTTCGTACCATAGGTAGGAAGGTAGTAGGAAGGTGGGTATCAAACCCAATCCTCATAGAAAAAAAAAACACTTGCATACTTTATAAATAGTAGTGTCCGATCCTTGAAGGGATTCTCGATCATAATTCAGCCCGTTGATATGAACAACTTTTCAACTATGGGACCAATGAATGCCGAGACAGTCGTTGGCGAGTTACATACTTTACTCCAAATTAAACATAGCATCGTTAGGAATAGAATTCATATGTAGCAAAATTTGCAACATATGAATTCTCTTTGCTTTAAACTGAACACTTCCTAAGTAAGAGGCCGGTACAGGTGGATCAAAAATTAATGCGGATTTCAGCCTGATCAACAATGGAGGCAAGCGGTGTCATCCTCAACTGTATATCCGGTAGCTGAAGTAATGGCATCGGGTACGCGCACCCGGCCGCCCGAGCTGCTTCTTGCTTTACCAGTGTTAGTAGTATCCCAATACCTTTATATCCTTCCTTAATCCAATAAATTCGTATCCTTCCCCAGCTAAAAATTACTTCCGTTGGGTAGCAGCGTCGGACGCACAAGAAGCCAAAGAAACTGTGCTCGCAATCTCGTCTGCCAAGCATGGAGAGTATGCCAATATCCTCCCATTGAACGAATAAGTATCCTTGGGAGAGGCCTTCATCCAGCAATAGACTATTTGCTGCTGTATTGATGAATGATGATAATGAACAATAGCCGAAAGGAGGACAACACAGGAAAGGCTACTTCTGATTTTAGTATTTTTTTGTTACAGCAACAACAAAAATACATCATCTGTTAAAATTTCAACTGTCTAACTATCACGGTTCATGATATATAGCCCGGTGATACACGGACGGATAGACGGACGGAAAGCGGAGCCATATTAATCGTTCGATACACTTCGATTTTGCAAAGAAAATATTTTTGTAACTATTTCTCTTTAGCCATGTCAAGAAAGAGATCTAATATTTTGCAATTTTAAAAGCAGCAAAAAGATTGGGAATCATTAGATCCCAAGATCACTCAAGAGAAGGTCGCTCAAAGAGCAATGGAGAGGGCTATGCTCGGTGTTTCTCTGCGAGACAAAATCAGAAATGAGGAGATCCGTAGAAGAACGAAAGTTACCGACATAGCTCAGCGGATTAGCTCTTTGAAGTGGCAGTGGGCGGGGCACATAGCACGTAGCACCGATGGCCGATGGGGCAAAGAGGTTCTTGAACGGTGACCACGTACCGGCAAGCGAAGCGTCGAACACCCACCTACCAGGTGGTCGGACGACCTGAACAAGGACGCAGGGAAACGCTGGATGCAGGCCGCTTCCAACCGGTAATTTTGGAAATCATTGGGAGAGGCCTATGTCCAGCAATGGACTTCTTGCGGCTGATATGATGATGATGATGAGATGCCAAGAATGTCAGGCAAGGCTTGATGCTGGTTGAGAACATCAGGCTGCATCTCGCTTAGCGGAATCCTATGCTACTCGCGAAGCTCACCTGAGCGCTGATTGTGAGCGTCATACGTCATCTCGCGATTCAGAAATTTACGTACAACGGGAATCACGCCGTATGCTGTCATAAAAGGCGATCTTTGCTAACAATCCATTCATAGATAATATATAACACTATCTATTATCTATGCTGTGATAAAAGGGAATCTTTGCGAACAATCCATCTAAAATAAATAGGTATATAGTATATTCTGTAGGCGTGTTATATTTGATTGCTAGCTGATGCCTGCGACTTCGTTCGCGTGGACTGACGTTCATGATCAGTACTCTGTAGTGCACTCTAAAACAAGTGAGGAACGTGGATCGCAACTGAGACCTAGACGTGGTTGTGCATATACCTACGGCAAGAAGTCAATCGCACATCACGTTCATCACTGGTCTCTAGATACCTAGACGTAGACGTGTTAATACGTTGAGAACTCAGGCGTGATTCTCGAATTATGTAAATTTCTGAATCGCGAGATGACGTATGACGCTCACGATCAGCGCTCAGATGTGCTTCGCAAGTCGAAGAGGATTCTGCTGAGCGAGATGCAGCCTGATGTTCTCGATCAGCATTAAGTCTTGTCTGAAATTTTTGGGATCTAATCATTCCCAATCTTTTTGCTGCTTTTAAAATTGCAAAAGATTTAATCTCTTTCTTGACATGGCTAAAGAGAAATAGTTAAAAAATATTTTCTTTGCAAAATCGAAGTGTATCGAACGATTAATATGGCTCCGCTATCCGTCCGTCTGCCTGTCCGTCCATCCGTACGTTTGTCAACAGGCTGTATCTGATGTACCGTGATAGTTAGATAGTTGAAATTTTCACAGATGATATATTTCTGTTGCCGCTATAACAAAATAAATATTAAAATCAGAAGTAGCCGTTCCTGTGTTGTCCTCATTTCGGCCATTGTTCATCATCATCATTCATCAATACAGCAGCAAATAGTGCATTGCTGGACAAAGGCCTCTTCAAAGGATACTTATTCGTTCCATGGAAGGATATTACTATACTCACCATGATTGGTAGGCGAGATGGCGAGCGCAATTTCTTTGGCTTGAAATGAAATGAAATGATTTATTAATTTACATGAAACATGGTTAAAATGTGACAAACAAAAAACTTCTTGTGCGTCCGACGCTGCTGCCCATCGGAAGTAATTTTAAGCTGGAGAAGGATAGGAATTTGTTGGATTAGGAAGGGAATAAAGGAATTGGGATACTACTAACATTGATAAAGCAAGATGCAGCTCGGGTGGCCGGGTGCGCGTTCCCGATGCCATTACTTCGACTACTGGATAGGCAGTTGAGAACGACAACTCTTACCTCCATTGTTGATAAGGCTGAAATCTGCATTAAATATTGATCCTCCTTTACCAGCCTCTTACTTAGGAAGTGTCGAGTTTAAATTTTGCTACATGTAAATTCTCTTTCTAACGATGCTTTGTTTAATTAGGAGTAAAGTATGAACTCGCCAACGACTGTCACGGCATTCATTGGTCCCATAGTGGAAAAGTTGTTCATATCAACGGGCTGCATTAGGATCGAGAACCCCTTTAAGGATCGGACAGGGTTTTCTTTACATATTGTATGTATTGATTTACTACTATTTACAAAGTATGCAAGTGTTTTTTTTTTTCTATGAGGACTGTGTATCAATGCTACCTTCCTACCTATGGTATGAACGATGAATGATAGATAACACGAGTAATCAATCATTTAATTAAAGGAAAATCTAAAACAAGCTACCTAAGACAGGTCGCAACAATTAATTAACGAAGTTAAACACATATTTAATACAATTACGAACTAATGATGACACTTTAATACCTTTATGGTAGTATTGATTAGCTGGTAAGATTAAAGTACCTACCTATAATCCTGTAGCTATTATATAACTACTGATGATAAATCTGTAAGGGTCGGTCATGGACTAAGTTACTTTGTTTTTCGAGATATCGTGTTTATAAGCTCTATGACGTGAAACTAAATTGACGAATTTTAGATTTTTTTGTATACATGTATGTATGTATGTTTATCCATAACTGTTAAACAAATAAGTTCATTAAATGAAACTTGGTAGATAAACATTTCGATGTACAATCAGGTACCTGTCGCAGACGCAAGTTCATAGAAAATACATCAACGCGTCATCACATTTCTCTGATGATTTTTCGAATGACAGAATTGAACAGTCAGTCCAAATATTATGTAATTGGATATGTATACTTTTTAGGGTTCCGTTATTAAAGGTTAAAAACGGGACCCAATTAATATGGCTCCGCTGTCCGTCCGTCTGTTCGTCCGTCCGTCTGTTACCAGACTGTTTCTCATGAATCGTGATAGTTAGCCAGTTGAAATTTTTACAAATGATGTATTTCTGTTGCCACTATAACAAAAAAAAATTCAGAAAAAAAATAATTTTTAATGTGGCTCCTATACAACAAACGTGTTTTTTTTTTGCTCATTATTGCTCGATGTTGATACTGGCAATATGTAGACGTTGAAATATTCACAGAATATTAAATTATATATTAATTTCAAAAATAAATAATTAAATTGATATAAAATTTATATTTAAGGGGGGCTCCCATACAACAGAGATACTTTTTTTGCCATTTTTATAGATAATGGTACGGAACCCTTAGTGTGCGTCCGACTCGCACTTGCCCGTTTTTTTTCTATAGTCATACAGATATTATAACAAATGACAATGTATTTGATGTTGCTGTCACTAGGAAGTCAGCTTTCACAGAACCGATATTGCTGCAACTTTGTTCACCTGTGCAACGTGCAATAATAAGCGTATTATTCATAATACTTTATCTTGTATCCCTAGAACCGTGATAGTTAGACAGTTGAAATTTTCACAGATGATGTATTTCTGTTGCCACTATAACAAAAAATACTAAATTCAGAAGTAGCCTTTCCTGTGTTGTCCTCCTTTCGGCCATTGTTCATCATCATCATTCATCAATACAACAGCAAATAGTCCATTGCAAGACCTCTCCCAAGGATACTTATTCGTTCCATGGGAGTGTATTGCCATACTCACCATGCTTGGCAGGCGAGATGGCGAGCGCAGTTTCTTCGGCTTCTTGTGCGTCTGACGCTGCTGCCCATCGAAAGCAATTTTAAGCTGGAGAAGGATAGGAATTTCTTGGATTAAGGAAGGGAATAAAGGTATTGGGATACTACTAACACTGGTAAAGCAAGACGCAGCTCGGGCGGGCGGGTGCGCGTACCCAATGCCATTACTTCGACTACCGGATAGGCAGTTGAGGATGACACTTCTTACCTCCATTGTTGATCAGGCTAAAATCCGCATTAATTGTTGATCCATCTTTACCGGCCTCTTACTTAGGAAGTGTTGAGTTTAAAGCGAAGAGAATTCATATGTTGCAAATTTTGCTACATGTCATACATAAATCGTCGCAGATCGTAAGCCGATCAAGGGATTGGGATAAAATCTGCAGAATCATGTTAATAGGCGATGCGGCTAGCAACCCATGACTCATTTGACAACTAATTTGATTCCGTTTTCCACCTAATGCCAAACAACATGCTAAACGTGGCCTTCAGGTCTTAAAACTTAGGCTCTGTCTACCCTGCAAGGGCAAAAGACCCAAGAAAGGCCCAAGTCTTTGGCAGTTCGGCCTGCGGCCTCAATGCATCACACTTGGGGGAGTGGGGGGAGGGGGGGGGGGTCGTGCTAAATCCTCAACAGCTCAGGCTGTACCCTCGCCTTGGAGCTCAGTCTGCGGCCTCGCGGCCCAAGTGTTCGACAGTTCGGCCGGCGGCCTAAATGCAGCACCATGGTGGGGAGGAGGGTCGGTCTGAATCCTCATCGGCTCAGGCTATGCCCTCGCCTTGGAGCTCGGTCTGCGGCCTTGCGGCACAAGTGTCTGGCAGGTTGGCCTGCGGCCTCATTGCAGCACACTTGGGGGGGGGGGGGGGGTCGTGCTGAATCCTCAGCGGCTCGGGCTCCGCTCTGAGCTCGGCCTGCGGGCTCGCGGCCCAAGTCTTTGGAAGTTCGGCCTGCTGCCTCACTGCAGCACACTTTGGGGAGTGGAAGGGGGGGGGAGTCGGCTTTGCCCTTGACACTCCGATCGGTTCGGGCTGCGCCCTCGCCCCGAAGCTCATAACTTATTGCCTCCATACAAACATAACATAATTAATTAGTAATGTACGCGAACGGAGTCGCGGGCACTGCTTGCATTCTATAATCCTAATAAATAGGTAACTACAGAATAGATGACAGGTCGTTCCATCACAGCTGTTTAGCTAACAGTTGTGATGCGATCTAGAGCGAAGTGGCAACAGCGCACAATGGACTCAGCCAATCGTAGAGCAGGAAGCCTCTCATTGGCCCATTTGAATCAGATCAATAATTGACGGAGTGGAATTGTATAAAAAAGTTCAATTTTCTGCCGATAGAGGGCTGGCAATTATTGATCTAATCTGAGATCGGATTGCTCACAATGTACGCAAAATCCAGCATTAGATCAATAAATGCTGTCCTGATCAACAATTGCCAACTGATCAACAATTAACTGATGCCACGAGACGGTCGATCAACAAATGTCGAGTGGAGATATCTATATATATATATATATATATATATATATATATATATATATGTATATAATAATGAGAGGCTTCCTGCTGTACGATTGGCTGAGTCCATTAGTTCATGTAAGCAATTACAGGTGCACCCCGAGCCGTTGAGGATACAGCACGATCCCCACTCCCCCCCCGCCCCCTCAAGTGTGTTGCAGTGAGGCCGTAGACCGAAATGCCGAACACTTGGGCCGCGTGACCGTAGGCCAAACTCTAAGGCAAGGGTGAACCTTGAGCCGTTGTAGATTCAGCACGACCCCACCCCCACTCCCCTCCCAAGTGTGCTGCAGTAAGGTCACAGGCCGAAATGCCGAACACTTGAGCCTCGAGGCCGCAGGTCGAGTTCCAAGCAGAGGGCAAAGCCCAAGCCGTTGAGGACGACTCCCTCCCCTCCCCCCCAAGTGTGCTGCAGTGCGGCCGCAGGCTGAAATGCCGAACACTTGGGCCACGAGGCTAGGGCAAAACCCGACCCGTCGAGGACTGATGCAACATATGAATTCTCTTTGCATTAAATTCAACACTTCCTAAGTATGAGGCCGGTAAAGGTGGATTAACAATTAATGCGGATTTCAGCCTGATCAACAATGGAGGTAAGAGGTGTCATCCTCAACAGCCTATCCGGTAGTCGAAGTAATGGCATTGGCTACGCGCACCCGGCCGCCCGAGCTGCGTCTTGCTTTACCAGTGTTAGTAGTATCTCGATACCTGTATTCCCTTACTTAATCCAAAAATTCCTATCGATCTCCAGCTTAAAATTGCTTTCGATGGGCAGCAGCGTCGGACGCACAAGAAGCCGAAGAAACTGCGCTCGCCATCTCGCCTGCCAAGCATGGTGAGTATGCCAATATCCTCCCATGGAACGAATAAGTATCCTTGGGAAAGGCCTTCGTCCAGCAATGGACTATTTCAACAGCAAATAGTCCATTGTATTGATGAATGATGATGATGAACAATGGCCGAAAGGATAACACAGGAAAGGCTACTTCTGATTTTAGTATTTTTTGTTATAGCGGCAACAGAAATACAGCATCTGTGAAAATTTCAACTGTCGAACTATCACGGTTCATGAGATACAAGATAAAGTAATATGAATAATATGCTTATTTTTGCACATTGCACAGGTGAACAAAGTTGCAGCAATATCGGTTCTGTGAAAGCTGACTTCCTAGTGATAGTATAGAAACATCAAATACATTGTCATTTGTTATAATATCTGTATGACTATAGAAAAAAACCGGCCAAGTGCGAGTCGGACTCGCGCACTAAGGGTTCCGTACCATTATCTATAAAAACGGCAAAAAAATGACTGTTGTTTGGGAGCCCCCCTTAAATATTAAGTTTATATTAATTTAAATATTTATTTTTGAAATTAATATATAATTTAATATTCTGTGAATATTTCAAGCGTCTACATATTGCCATTATCAATATCGAGCAAAAATGAGCAAAAAAAATCACGTTTGTTGTATGGGAGCCCCCTTAAATATTTATTTTATTCTGATTTTTTTTGTTATAGTGGCAACAGAAATACATCATTTGTAAAAATTTCAACTGGCTAACTATCACGGTTCATGAGATACGGTCTGATAACAGACGGACGGACGGACAGACAGACGGACAGTGGAGCCATATTAATAGGGTCCCATTTTTACCCTTTAGTAACGGAACTCTAAAAAGGATATTTGGACCGACTGTGCAATTCTGTCATTCGAAAAAGTCATCAGAGAAATGTGATGACGCGTTGATGTCTTTTCTATGAACTTGCGTCTGCGACAGGTACCTGACTGTACATCTAAATGTTTATCTACCAAGTTTCATTTAATGAACTTATTTGTTTAACTTTTGCTTAAGAGTTATGGATAAACATACATACATACATACATACATGCATACAAAAAAATCTAAAATTCGTCAATTTAGTTTCATGTCATAGAGCTTATAAACACGATATCTCGGAAAACAAAGTAACTTAGTCCATGACCGACCCTTACAGATTTATTATTAGTAGTTATATAATAGCTATAGGATTATAGGTAGGTACTTTAATCTTACCACATAAAGGTATTAAAGTGTCGTCATTAGTTAGTAATTGTAGTAAATATGTGTGTGCAGTATTCGGGGGTCTTATACAATAATTCGTTTATTGATATTCAAATATAAACGTTTATTCTATATCCTTACAAATTAAATTATTAAAACAATATAGGTACGTGTGTTACGATGACGAGTGATAATCGAATAAGAAGTCTTCCTTCGACGGGTGGGGGGAACGCTCTCTTGCTCTATTCTCCGGTAGATGTCGCTACGGGTAACATAAGTGGCTCCGACATGCCCCCGGCCTTGGAACGCTCCGCTTCCAAAGATGCGTTTTCAGGGGTCACGTTGTCCTCCGGCTGCATAGGCAATGGGCAGATCTTTGAGAATGACCTCCGTATGACTCCAGTTGCTGTCCGTAAATCGGCCACTCGACAAAATTCCGTCTGTGCCAGGGAAAGTCTTGACAATACGTCCCAATTTCCATTTTACAGGCGGCAGGTTATCATCTTTTATGATAACCAGACTGTCTAATTTAATATCGCCTTTATTCGTTTTCCATTTCGTCCTGATTTGGAGCTCGGACACGTACTCCTTGGACCACCGCTGCCAGAAGTGCCGTCGAAGTTGTTCGATGCGTGCGTAGCGGTTGAGACTCAGCGTGGCTGACGTCGCCTCGGGTTCGTCATCATTCACAGGAGCAGTCAACGGCCGGCCTACGAGGAAATGACCAGGTGTAAGGGGGGTGAAATCGTTTGGATCGGAGGAAAGGGGAGACATAGGTCGGGAATTGAGGACAGCCTCGATTTGTGTCAAAACTGTGCTAAATTCCTCGTATGTTAGTCTAGCGTTGCCTACTACACGTCTGAGGTGATATTTAAATGACTTTACACCCCTCTCCTATAGACCCCCAAATTTGGTGAGTAAAATGGCAGAAAATGCCATCGTACGCCATCATTTGTGGCATAATTGGCAATAGCTTCCGAATTATCGCATAAAAATTATGAAAATTCTTTTTCCGCTGCAACAAAGTTTTTCCCATTATTAGAAACAAATACATTAGGTTTACCTCTTCTACTTATAAAGCGTTTTAATGCTAAAAGAAAATCGTTAGTGGAGAGACTGGTAACAAGTTCCAAATGAATAGCTCGAGTTATAAAACAAACAAATAAACACACGTACGCTTTTGTCAGTTGTGCTCCTCTGCCTTTTCGATTCAGGATAAAATGAGGTCCAGAATAATCAACGCCGCTTTTACTGATTGGGAATCCAGCATCCAGGCGCTCAGCTGGCAAGTTTCCCATGATCGGCGTTAACGGTTTTCCCGAAAACCGCGCACATTTAACGCACTCACGAGTTACTTTCCTCACTAAGTTCCTAGCGCCCAAAGGCCACCAACACTCACGCATGGAAGATAACACTAGCTGTGGACCAGCATGAAGTAAGCGTCTATGCTCGTATCTAACCAACAGCACGGTAAATTGGTGTTTATTACATAATAACATTGGATGTTTCTTATCGTAGTTGAAACTGGAAGAATTCGACAGTCTACCACCGACTCTAATCACTTTATGGTTATCTAAAAACAAGTTACGACCGGATAACCTACTTGTTTTAATAGGCAAATTACTTTTACGCATTAAATTATCATAAACGTCCGGAAAGGATTTACGCTGCACACACTGCACTATCAATAACAAAGACGCGCGTAGCTCGGCCGGCGTGACAAAACCGGTTTGTTGTTTTGACCGGAGCCCCAGCCTACTGCGAATGTTATCTATAAAGCGCAATACATACGCACCTATACGTATCAGCTTAGAATAACACGAGTATCTTTTGAATTCGAATACATTTGTTTCGACTGGCGTGCAAACAAAACTAACTTTCTTTTCAGGTTTTAACTCTGGCAAAGTATTTAATGAAATTGAGTCTTTGTACTGATTATAAGCCAAACTATTGAATGTTAAAGATTGTAGATATGATGGCCCGCTCCACCATAACTCATTATTAATTAATTAATCTAGGTAAACACCTCTGGACAATAAATCGGCTGGGTTATCTTTACTAGGAACATGTAACCATTCAAACTCTTGTGTTATATGTTTTATTTTTGACACTCGAGTTTGTACGAATGTTTTTAGCAAATGTGGAGACATTCGTAGCCAACCTAGTACAATAGTCGAGTCTGTCCAGAAATACGTTTTAGTAAAAGTTAGGCGCAAAGATTCTATTATCTTTTGATACAATTTAGCACCGATATATGCAGCTGAAAGTTCAAGTCTGGGGATTGAAAGTCCAGACAAAGGGCTTAATTTTGATTTGCCATAAAGTAACCTAACTGTGACTTCCGATGAGTCATCTGTATATGTACGTATATAGGCACAGGCACCATAGGCGTTCGATTACGCGTCACAAAATATATGGAGTTCCGTATATTCCCTATTTTGACGTAAAGCATGACGTGGAATTTTTAATTCGCCTAGGCACTTTAAAGTACTGATAAAATAATTCCAAGACTCAGTTACATCTTGAGGGACTACATCATCCCAACTAAGTTTATCTAACCACAACTTTTGTAATAATATTTTTGCGATTATTATACAAGGAGATAAAAGCCCTAAGGGATCATAAATCTGTGCTATAATAGATAACATCTTCCGTTTATTTAAGTTTGATGAATCTAAATTAAAATCTATTTTTGTGGTAAAATGTAGCTCATCAGTATCGTTATTCCAACCTATACCTAAAGTCTTGTTCTGGGTTTGCTCGCCCTCAAAGGTTTTGGTAGAAGCACAACGTGTGACTTCAGAGTTGAATGTCCACTTACGAAGTGGGAAACATCCAGACTGTAAAACCTGTCGCGTTTTCACACAAATATCTAATAATGATTGGTAATCATCGTGGCCCGTTATTAAATCATCAACGAATATATCATTAGTAATAATAAGAGCTATGACGTCATCACTACATTCTAAAACTAGCTGGCGTATACAGCGCATACTAAGATAGGGAGCTGATGCTGTACCGTAAGTTACACAAGTCAACTGATAGGTTTGCAAAGGATCCGTAGGTTTCTCCCGCCATAATATTAATTGCAAAGACCGATGATCTGGTTGCACCATAATCTGCCTAAACATTTTGCATACATCAGCACGTACCACATATTTGTACTGACGAAACCGTAAAAGAATAGAAAAAATATCGTTTTGTAGTGCTGGGCCTGGCCACTGAATATCATTTAAAGATATGTTGGATGTAGTCGCAGCACTTCCATTAAAAACTACGCCCAATTTAGTAGTAGAACTGCTTTCTCTAAACACTCCGTGATGAGGGAGATACAAATTAGGTTTGCCTGGAATTTCGATACGTTCCATATGACCTAAAGCTTCGTATTCACGCATAAATTCTACATACATTTGTTTATAATCGGAATTACGTTCTAGCCTACGTTCTAAAGACAAAAAGCTATTTTTGGCAACGAATAAGAATCGCCTAACACGTCAGATGATTCTTTTAGTGGGATACGAACCGAGAATCTACCATCAGCTAGCCTTTTAGTCGTTTTAATAAATAATTCCTCACACAAACGCTCGTCGTTGGTGAAAGGGCTTTCTAACTGAGGGACCTCTTCGATTTCCCAAAATCGCGAAAGTTGCTCACTAAGAGTCTGATTTAAATGACATTGAACTTGATTAGGGGACACGCTTTTTTGATTTATATGTCCCGAAACGAGCCATCTAAGCTTTGAGTTTTGTAAGAAAGGCCCATGCGCAAGGCGAAACCTATTTTCGTATAATAAATCCCAAAACAAGTCTGCACCAATCAACATATCAATGTCTGAAGGAATGCAAAAACTAGGATCAGCAAGCTGAACGTTGTTTGGTATTCGTATAAGTGCTTCGTCAATGCATGTCGAGGGCAAACTGTTTGTTATGCGCTGCAAGACAAAGCATCGAACTTTTGCAGAAAATTCGCATATTTTCGATTTAAAAATAATTTCGCATAAGTGATTTGGGTGCGTCACTGTTTGTGCGACACCCGAAATATGAACAGCGGACTGTATAAGAGACGCATTAATACGTTTTCTAAATTTTTCCGTAACGAAACAGTGCTGGCTTGCGAAGTCCAGCAAAATTCGCGCGGTATGTACCTACTTGATTATTGTTATCGATTACATCCACTAAAGCGGTGCATAACAAAACAGTTTGCAAAGGCACATGATCACGCGAAGCATCGTCGGCGCTCCCGCAAGCGAACGACTCAGAATAAAAAGGACTACCTTCCGATAACGAATGCAGCGCAGCGGTCGGCGATGGGGTAGCATGGGGAGAATCGGACTTGCCACAGCTACCATTACCGTTGTTGTTAGCAGAACTAGTTAAGTGGAGTAAACTGTTATGTTTTTCTTGACATTGTTTACAAGGACCAAAAGTGCAATCTGCGAGTACATGTCCCGATCGCAGACAATTACGACATAAATTATTTTTGTCACCAAATAGGGATCTGTCATGCACGGACATATTTAAGAAATTGTAACACATATAAAGGGCATGATTACCGTTACATGAAAGACAGTTACGAGGTTTATTATTAGACTTTGGTTTAGAGCCGGTATTCGTGAGACATAGCTATGCACTGACGGTTTATTGCTAGTTTGATTCACATTTTTATCATTTGATGCTTGCAATTTGACTTGACTTGACTTGACTTGCAATTTATTATGATTCGCACTAATCATGTCCAACATATCGGCTTTATTCCTAAGAAATCCCAGCAAATCTTCCAATTTCAACTTTTGACAAGAATCCGTAATAAGAGTGCCTTTATGCTTTTCCCAATCTCGCTCCGTAGCTAGATCGAGTTTAGACGCAATTAAATAAATCAACAAGGTATCCCATGTTTCCACAGGCTCCTCTAACGTTTTTAAGGCACTAAGATTACGTAACACGGTATCTATAAGTTTTCTTATCTGAGAAGCAGATTCCTGTTTAATATTTGAGATTGAAAATAAGGATTTAATGTATTATGAAACCTATTCTCGAGTAACTCCCATGCGTGAAGGTAGTTAGCCGCGGTAAAATCCAGCGCACTGATAACCTGCAAGGCACCGCCACTCAGTGAGGATCGCAAATAATGAAACTTTTGAATCGCGTCGAGATCTGTACGTTTATGAATCATGGTAAAATAGGAATTTCTATATTCTTACCAAGAATCGAAATTGCCATCGAACGTCATAAGTTTCACTTCTGGTAGACGAACCGAGGTGCGAGCTTTTTCAGAGCAACAAGAACTTGATTTAGAACTGTCCCCAGTCTCAACACTTTCGAATAAACTTTCAGCAGTAGCCAAAGCAGAAAAATACAAAGATTCAAATGACTCGACATATTCGTTGTCAGCAATGACTTCTGACTCACTAAACTGGACTTCAATTTCGTTTTGAATTTTATTAAAATATTGAAAAATATCTTGTGCCGCCCGCATTCTAAATTTATTTCTTTGATTTGAAGCTTAGATGGGCTAGCGTCCTTAAATTTATCTAGATATTCTTGAATTGAGTCAGTCGACCTCTCAAAGTACCCCTTTGTTTCTTGAGGTCCGAAATATTAGATTTTTTAGACGGAGAAACTGAACGTGCTAAAGGCACTGCAACACTATCTTCACCAAGCATTTTGAAACTACGGGATCAAAAGTGTAAAGTACTCACGGTTCTCTGGGAGATAGAACGGTAATCGGACACGTCACACGTCACCAATTTTGGAATTTGCACAAAATAACACAGTTTTAACACAATTCGAGTAGGAAGGGAAGGATATAGTAGAAGGAAAACCTGACCGTTAACTGCTGATGTGGTTCAGACGTCTTCTGACTTGGAGGCTCACGACGTATAGACGATTCGCATCGACGTGTCTTCTCTCAACCGAAGAATCCTCTTCATCAGATCCGGCCGCAGGATCAAGTTATGTGCAGTATTCGGAGGTCTTCTTCAATAATTCGTTTATTGATATTCAAATATAAACGTTTATTCTAAATCGTTACGAATTAAATTATTAAAACAATATAGGTACGTGTGTTACGATGACGAGTGATAATCGAATAAGAAGTCTTCCTGCGACGGGTGGGGGGAACGCTCTCTAGCTCTATTCTCCGGTAGATGTCGCTACGGGTAACATATGTGGCTCCGACACAGAGTCAAGTCCTAGTTTATCAATGTCCACACATGTCCAATTGTTTTCACTACACGCGCACATAAGTTCGTTGTAAAATGGAGTATGTGGATGGGCATTAAAATCGCCTAATATAAACACAGAGTGCAAGGAATAATTGTCTATTATAGCGCTTACCGTACTGAGGCAGTCTGTGAATTCAGGCAAGTACCTACTTACTTTCGTCAGTTGGCATGTACACACTGAATACCAGAATGGATCGCTCACTTATCACGGCTTTTATCGCACACACTCGCGGGTTCTCACAAGGTATCACTGAGAGCACTACTCCTCCACAGAAGCGCGACACCGCCGTACGGCCTCCCGACTAGCATACCGGCCGTAGTATCCATTGCAGAGGTACCGGTGCAGCTGAAGTTGCTGTCAACGCTATTGAGGAATGATAGCTGTTCAGGTGTAAGCCAGTGTTCCTGTAGGCCAACTATGTCGTATGTACGACATAATTCCTGGATGTGGTGAACGGAACGTTTAGCGTTTTTACAATTAAAACTGACTAGCTTACAACATTTATCCATTAATATTTCTTGACTGGCCGTCTCCCGACGTGACACTGGACTGATGTCTACGTTTATAATGCATAAAACGCCTAAATATTATGCTATCTAAAAATAAATTTACTTTCTCATCTGCCACAAAAAATTTGAACGCATTGTGTGTGTTGTTTTTTATAGTAATTTTTTGCAGCGATACCACTTCCTTGGTTTTGGTATATATGTGAGACACTATATCCTTTTCTTGGACCTCAATATGCACGTTCGTGATGAAAATAGGCACTTTTCTTTCTGCCGCTCTAAATTTACTGTCATCACCTTTGTCTATTCCCTCTTTTCCTAAGTAGCGGTATTTTGGTTTCGTCTTTGCCTTTTTTGACACGACTTTCCAATCTCCAGCTCCGTCATTCTGATTTTGTTGCGAGGTATTATTTGTCAACACTACAGGGGTCAGCTGATTACTCGGTACCGCGGTATGTTCCGGTGACGACTGCGCTGCCGTCTACTCGGCTGAACCGGTTTTTTGCAATGTCATTTTGTCATTTATTATTCCTATATCACTATTCTTTGTTTTGTTGGATTCCACAGGGAATATGTTTGGCGAATGCTGTATGTCCCTATACTGTTCTTGGACAGTTGTATTTTCTAAATACGAGAGTCCTATGGGCCCACTATCTTGATAGGGATCACTTCCGCCACGCTTAGCGTTTACGTTGTACTTGTAATTTGGAGATAGCAACGAATTATACCTCATATTACTAAGCTCAGCTTTTACATCGCTCAGTTCTGCTTGTGTAACATATGATGTCTTTATGTCTCTAACTTGGTTTTGTAGTAAAGTAAGATCTTTCAAAAGCGCTGTAACATCTAGGTGATCCCATAAAATTGGAGGTAGTTTTGAAAGACGTTTTGCGACGAATATAGGGATATCATCGGGATCAGCTTCTTTCAAGAGGGTGATGATGTCGGCTATATCCCGGTTTTACACTGAAGACATTTAACTTTCGACATTTTTAATCTCGGACGTAGAAAGATACGTCGTTATACGCGGAACAATGCAGCGCCTACGGATGCGCGTGCGCGACTTATTGTCAAGAATATGAGTTTATATACAATGCGAGAAATAGGACATAGGTACATAGATTTTGTATATTATCTAGATTAAGGTGAGTAATCTAGGTGTTCCGAATAGAAAAGGTTATATGGTTCAGTAGAACAATAATGAGGGCGTGCGTCACACATCACACCTACTCCTTTTTTTTTTTAAATATATACAACAGAAAAACAACCCCTTTTTTCAAAAAAAATTTTGATTTTTATTTTTTTTTATTATAAGGTTATACAGAAAAAATAAAATAAAATTATACATGCAGTTGGTTGTTATAGTTATACTTACATAATTATTAATTTTTTTTTTAAACGTGTTAAGCACACGAGCTCTTAGTCTAAGATTATACAAAGGCTATGCTAATGTAGTACAATATGTGAATAATTAGTAAAACATGATTATATTTTTCTAGGATTATTTATTGAGTGTACAATTAATTGGAACAAGGTAGGTACAATGATCTAGATTAAATATCGCCTACGTGGTTATTAATCATTAGTATGACTCTTTTATTCTTATTTCAATTCAGAGTAAGTAATATGAAGATGCTGTTCCCTTTTTAGGAAAGGCTGATCTAATTAATCATGTTGGATTTAAGCCATTGTTTGTCGCATCTCATCTTGTGTAGTGCACACTAAAATTTATTAATCATTTACAAAACATTAATAAAATCATGAACCCCGTCATTACTGTCTCCTACTTAAGGATCATAGCCCAGGAGTTCTGCCACCGGCACTCCCTGGGGTATCTATACCTGTTGCTGGGCTTAAGTGAGTCAGGAAGGCTCATCTACAGGGCGTGCATAGATGTGCCCGATGGACACCCGCTTATGTGTCCCATCCGGGGGCTAAGTGTGGACAACTACATAGACATCATAAGTTGCAACTGGCGCTTCCAGACACGCTGGATTACCTGAGCGTCTCCATCCGCCGATCGCCGC
The DNA here is from genome assembly GCA_947532085.1 of Elegia similella. Lineage (NCBI taxonomy): Eukaryota > Metazoa > Arthropoda > Insecta > Lepidoptera > Pyralidae > Elegia > Elegia similella. The sequence goes on from OX383931.1 coordinate 312,301, forward strand.
ATAATCTCTTTTGGATTTTGGAATGGGCGGCAAGGTCGGTGGAGGAGGAGTTCAGTGAGCTCCTTTAGTGATAGTGTTAGTATTAAGGACTATTATAAGGTACCGTATTATTTTTATGAGTTATATATGTTTTACTATTAATTAATTTTTTTACATTTGGGTTGTCGTCCTTGATTACTGGGTATGGTCCCGAGTATACAGGGTCTAATTTTTCTCTACCTTGTTTCTTTATCAAGATTAAGTCACCTACCTTATAGCTTATATTATTACATTTTCGATCATACTTAATTTTCCTATTTTCCTTAGATAAAAGTAAATTATTTCTAGCATCCTCTTGGGATTTTTGTAATCTATACCTTAATTCTAATGGATATGAATCATAATTATATAATGGTTCTACATTGTTATTCGAAATATTACTGGGTAGCCTACAGCTTTTCCCAAACACTAGTTCATAAGGTGTATACTCCGTTGCTGTATGGACGGATGTATTATACGAGAAACACCAATACTGCAACCACTCGCTCCATGTATGAGCCTGATTATTTGTTTATATTCTAAGAAAAGCTCCTAAAGACTTATGGGAATTTTCTAAGGCACCCAAAGTTTCATGGTGGTATGCGGTTGATTGTAGTTGTTTGATGTTAAGTAGTTTACAAGTGTCACGCATGGTAGTTGAAATAAACTCAGTACCCCTATCAGTTGCAATTTCGCGGGGTATCCCGTATCGTAAAATAAAATTATCTACGAATGCGCGCGCGACTGTATCTGTTTCTTTACTTAGTAGCGGATACGCTTCGGCGTACTTCGTGAGCTCGCACTGCAGAGTAAGTATATAGAAGTATCCATTCGCGTCCTTGGGTAAGGGACCGACCAAGTCTAAAAAAACTTTATCTAGGGCCGAAGTCGCCGTACTTGTGATACACATTTGCTGTCTTATATTTTTATGATGTTTTTGCTTTTGGCACTTGTCACAAGTTGTCACAAATTTATATACAACGTGATTTTGAACCATAGAGATAATATAATCCTGACGGATAGAGATCCAAACGGATGCTGTCAAACGAGACCGATTTTGAAATGCAGTTGTGGGTGTGATTTTGCATATGTATTCGGTAGTGTTTGGCTAAAATTTACCTGGTGTATGTCAATGTATCGATAGTCAAATCATTATACCTTCCCATTGAGAAAAGAAGCAAAATTATACAGTTTTACAGGGATATATACATTTTCCGAAGAGAAACTTCACAAAGAGTAAAAGGCAATGAACTTCTATAAATAATTTATTTACATTGAAACACAGCAAATAAAACATAGATACCTTTTTCATTTCTTTATTGACACATAAATAATAGTCTAAATATTTTTCATACAAAAAACCGACTTCAATCAAACTACAGAACTTATTTTGATAAAATTTAAATGGAAAAAACTTGAAAGCATACCGTTTTATATAAAAAAAGATTTATGCGGTTATGAGGACACAAACAGTCATGCGATTAAAAAAGGCATACGGCCGAATTCGTAGTCGTATGTATTCGTAGTATTCGTCCTTTTTTGAAGTCGGGTAACAAATCAGCCCATTTTTGAATGGTCAGCTAATAATATATAATAATAATAATAGATAAAAAGATAATAATTTAACCAGATAATCAATATATTTAGCAATGTATTTTAACTAGTATTGCTCCTATATTCTTGGAGGCTGAAAGATCTCAACGCACTCTTTTGAAAGTAATGTACTTTAAAGACAGAACCTTTTCCACTACATCCTTGTGTAATACCTGTGATTTATTAACAATTAGAAAATTATATTTACTCCAAATGACATTAAAAAAACACAAAAGTATACCCTATAACCCCCAAATAGCTAGTAAAAGAAGAAAAAACGTAGCAAGTGTTCCGTTTGCTAAGACTGAATTTGCAAGAATTCAGTATTATACCCGCTCTGCTAAAATATATAATAAAATAAATAAAGAATTAAATATATATAATAAACCATCCCATGAGTGTAAACTTACAATAACCACTTGGCTTAAAAAACTTACCTATGAAGAATTAGAGAGTTTTATCACTTCATAGTATTTGTAGAAACTTTACTTATAACACACACTTAAACAAACACACACAAGAACCAGGCAGACACATAAAACACACACACACACACACGCACACACGCGCGCGCGCGTACACACACACATAATGTGTGAGTACATACACAAATTAATCCAAATCATTAAAATTTTTCTAGTTTGTAATTTTAGTTTATAGTTTTATGTTCTAAATATACTTTGCTATAGGTAGATTAATTATAAGAATTGGTATGGAAGAACGGAGCCTGCTGGTTCAAGTATTCTATTACTTAAAAGTAGGCTCCAACATCTGTCTATGAAATGTATACAATTTACCTAAATATTTTTTTTTTTATTTATTTATTATAGAGAAAATTTGTCATGTGCACAGACTAAATGACCCTACCGAGGATATATAATACGTACATTTTCACTATGCATATCAAAATATTTTACGAAAAATAAACCATAAGTATACAAACATATTTCACACCTGATATACAGGCTCAGGCTACTCTAAACATAATTTGTTTAGTTAGTCGTACCTGAATAAACTCTATGATGTTTATTAAAGATTCGCTGTATGATATTTTTATGTCCATGTGAATAGTTTCACCCGCGAGTCTGCAAGAATAAGAAACATGCATAACAAATAGATTCTAAAAAAAAACGGTGACGTAAACATCTAGCTGAAAATACTTTTGAGCACATTTTTGTTAGATATCGTTACGTGAAGTGGACGGACGGCCTATGGAATAGAAAGGTTCTCGAATGGCAACCATGTACCAGCAAGCGCAGCGTTGGACACCCACAGACCAGGTGGTCTGACGACCTGAGTTGACCTTTCCAATTATAGTACTGGAAATCCTTGGAGAAGGCCTATGTCCAGCAAAGGACTTTTTGTGGCTGAGGTGATGATGATGATGATGACGTTAATTTTGGAATAACTTCAATGGACAAGTTAAAAATTAAAAGAAACAATACAACCATGACACTTGTTATTCATAGCAATTTACAACAATGCAATATTTAACAAATTGGTCATCGTACTCAAAGTATACTAATGATGCTCTACTAGCTCTGCTCTTATTAAAAACTGTAATGTATTAAATAAAACACAAACAATTATGTTAGTTTGGGCTATGGAGAGTACCATAAAATGTATAGATACATCCGTACTATTACATTTTTATTCCCTCGCGAGGTAGACAGGTCTAACCCAAAAGCCACGTTCAGCACGGAATCAAAATATTGATGGGTTGCTAGCTGCATCTCCTACTAATATAATTTATCAGATTTTTGCCCATTTCCTAGATTGGCTTTTACAAGATTTTTTTTGGAAGAGAAGCAGTCGGTTCATTCTACGTTTTATTCTTTTCTGTCTGAACAGTATGGAAGAGTGTAATAGCATACCATACCATGATATGGTCCATACATATAAGTACGTGAAAGCTACAATAAACCTGCTCCGGACGCAGTCGGGTAAAATATCAAGTAACAATATTTCAGTGAGTGCAATCGAAACTATTGTCGATGTCGATAAAATATAAATAACTTCAAGCACTAGTGTAAACGTGTGCGAACTTTCTTTACATAATATTTTCGCTAATTCTCGTTTATGATTAAATGTTTTCATTTTGCCTATCAATTATGAAGCATACGTAACAATACTATCCTAGTAGAAATCAAAACTGTTCGAGTTTTTTACCGAAATTATACCGGTGACAAAAATGTATACTTACTGATGAAATGTATATTTGCTAGGATTATTCCTACGGGTTGTAGTGCACTCGACAACCGCACAAGACACCATGTTGGTATTTACCTAATTTTATTGTGTAAGTTAAAAGATTATTTATATTTTAGGTAAAATAATTTCCTTTTCAAATTCAGCGGGCCTTGTTGTGCCCAGGTAATGTCAAATGTCATTAAAAATGGGCCTGCTGTCAGCAGTCTTATCTCTCTTTCTAAAGCACAGTGAAGCCGTATAATGACGTACTACTCATTTTCATTTTGAAAGTCTAAGGTATGTCTATGTTTTGAACCTCCTAGCTTTATTGAAATCTCAGCATCAGAATCCCTAATGAAATATAGAACTGCAAGAAAAAAAGATGAAAAAAAAAAAAATTAGGGTTTCCCATACAAAGTCGCCGATCAGCTGGACGAATTTCTATGGAAAGTCAATTTTTTTTTTTCGGTTTTTACAACTTTTTCTTGGAATTCTGTATTCCATTAGGGATTCTGATTCCAAGATTTCAATATAGCTAGGGGGTTCAAAATCACGCTATATGTCGTCATTCATGCCAGGCCAGTAATAGTGACGTTTAATACTATTCGTCATTCTACGTATGCCTGCATGCCCACTTGTTGGTAATATATGAAAGTCATTTAATATGACGCGCCTGTCGTCTTTATTATTTACTAGCTTTCGCTCGCGGCTCCACCCGCGTCAATGTCGATCCCTCGGGAATAGTAATTTTTCCCGGGATAAAAGGTAGCCTATGTCCCGCCCTCCAGAGAACTTTTATGCAAAATTTCATGATGATCGGTTCAGTAGTTACGGCGTGAAAGCGTAACAAACAAACAAATAAACAAACTCACTTTCGCATTTATAATATTAGTAAGGATAAGGATAAGGATTTTAGTGACACCTCTTAATATGCATAAACGGGGTCCGGACCTATTCACACATTTACTTATATATTGAGTTAACTCTTTTATACTTTTTTCGGTGTCTTTATTACGTATTATGCATACTTCATTTATTTTTAGTGTCTTGCAAAATGCATCTAATTCATTCACGAAGAAAGCTCGTTTCATCCATGATCCTGAACTAGGGTTGACACCTATTGTTTATGTTTCAGGCGAATAAATGAAGTTTTTATTTTGACTTATTTTATGACTTCTTAATTGTAATATTTTTTCATAGTCATGCTTATTGAGACTTAATTCTGGTAGATCCTTGGGTTTTTTGAGTATTTCTACTATACTTGGGTAGCTAGTCCAATCATAGTTAGAGGTCTCATTATTTGGGCTTGTTGGTGTTTTTTGCTTCTCCAGCCGTTTCTTTTGTGCCCTTTTGTCATTACCGATATTACATGCTTATTCATATTCCTTAATTCTTCACCTGTAATTTCAATCCTAGATAACGCGTCTGCAGCGGCATTATCTTTTAAGTGTATGGTTTGCTCATAAAGATTTGTTGTATTTAATGAATCTCCTGGTAAATGAAATATATCCGCAAACTTTGCACATATATTTGCAATTGAATCTTTTTCTTCTGTATTTAAATTATTTAAATTTAGTATGGAAAAAAGTGATTTGACTCTACTTGCATCATTTTTGCATTTCTCAAAAGTAAAGCAATTAAAATTTGATAAGGGTATTATTTCCGGTGTAAAACGTTTTAAAGTTACTTCTTCCTCTCTTGTATTTAATATTTTTTAAAAAATATTCCCATTTATACTTCTAGTTATTGCGTTTGCTATAAAAATTCCGTTACTAATTTCATTTGCATAAATTACACAATCTTCAGTCACATTAGTTGGCAGCCCTATGACTGATTCACTTCTTGCTGGTAATTTGATATATGATGTCATCGCTTGTTTACTATCACTCGCGTATAAGATTATCGGCTTAGTGACCGTATTCTCGTTCGAGCTTAAGGTCAATGTTTCATTCTCGAAGTTTAAAAGACATTTGTATTTAATAAAAAAGTCTTGACCGGTAATGTCTCTAATATGTAAAAATCGTGAGGAAAACATGAACTCATTTTATGACAAAGGCGCAAGTGTACGCATCCTCGTGATCTTATTTTACCTCCTATTCCATTTATGTGTATGACCTGCGGTACAATGCACTCGTTAGTGGCCAATGCTACGTCATGACTTATTGCGCTTTAGGATGCACCACTATCTATGAGGAATGTATACAGCTTCCCGTTTACACAAAATTCTGCCGAGTTCATGTTATTGTATGATAATATATAACTATTTGTCTCGAAAAAAGTTTTGAAATATGTCACCCGACTCCTCATCGAGAATATCGTCGACTTGTGCCATATTTACTCGATGTGTTGTGTTTCGAGTTGTGGGGCTAGGATTATGTCCTCTATTTCCACGTTGAAAACGTGTATTCTTTTTTACGTATGGTCTCTTATTTGCTACATGTGTGTTTCCTCGCGTTACAAATGTTGCACCCCCTCGCGCCACATGTTGTGTAGGAGTCCAGCGGTTCCTAAAGTGCCTGAAAGACCTGTTATATTTGAAACCACGCCCCCGAGCATAGAATATTCGCTCCGAGGATGATGTGGATGGAGTCATTGTGACTTGCTTATCCTTGGCACCTTGAATTGCCTCTTGTAGCGAAGTATAGCCTTGTGCTGATATTATAGTGCTTAATCTTTCGCTACGTAACCCATTCGCGAACCTATCAATGGCTTGTTTCTCATTTAATGGTTTTAATACCTTATATGTCTCTGAGTTGCCATTAGCTTGTGATATGGTAAGGTTTACGAAAAGTTCCTCTATTTCTTGACCAAACCGTTCCGCCGTTCCTACCGCCTTGTGTAGCCATTTGTAACTGTTTTTGTAAAGCCGTGTCTGATTTGCGAATTAACAACAATTTCCTCATTTCAACCACCATTTGTGTAACAGTAGTAAAAGTTTCAGATCTTAAGTTTAGCACTGTGAGATAACCTGGTTCCCAGGACAAAACTGATTAAAATTTGGGCATCGCTTTCTTTTATCATTTTTGAGTATAATTCGACCCCATTAATTAGTCGTTCCGTAGTTGACTCGGAACCATCCATTATTGGAAAAAAGGCGACTGCCGTTTTTAAATCAAAATTTTGTGTGGAATCCATGTTTACCTCTTCTGCTTCGTATTTTAGCATACACTTTTTCTAACCTAATGACATAGTTATTCAAAATCTTCTACTGATTTTTTTCTTTTTTCGACTTTAGTACTGTATAAATCTATATAAAGTTCATATTTTTTTGTATAATTCCTTTGCTTCTTGAAATTTTTGCTGACCTACTTCCTTTTTCCTACGAACCGGACCTAATTTCCTTATATTTTCCTGGAGCTTTTTAAGTTCTTCATATATGGTATGTACTTCGGACATGAGAGACAACACACACACATTGAACACTGAATTTCACAATATTAACACTTACGTAGCTGATGTTCGGGTGGGCGATGACATCGGGGTTGTTCCTGGCCTTACACTTGCCTGCGTGCACTAGCGGCTGCTGCTTGTCGTTCAATCTTCCTTGTAAGGCACTTGTGGACCTTCTTCCAGATGAAATACGTGAACAGGAATGCCACAATGATAAGTATCGTAATTAACATGTGGTACATTATTCTTGATACTTGTGACTGAGATGAACTGCCACTGTTACCTGCGCCATTTTGGGCAATTATAATTTCTTCTTTTTGGTGCTGCTGGTTAGACGAGGCACCGCCCATTTTGTATATGTATAACGCCACTTTACAACAAAATTACTCGCGAACGCGTACTTCCATAGTCACTGAACACTGTCTAGGAACGGTGTCTGGCAGGGTCGCCATATGATGTACCACGAGGGGGTGTACTAATGAAACACGGACGTTGAGGTTCGATCACTGAATGCCTTTATTGTCAAGAATATGAGTTTATATACAATGCGAGAAATAGGACATAGGTACATAGATTTTGTAGGGCACGATTATCTAGATTAAGGTGAGTAATCTAGGTGTTCCGAATAGAAAAGGTTATATGGTTCAGTAGAACAATAATGAGGGCGTGCGTCACACATCACAACAACGAACAAGACCCATTAATTTTACGCTGAAATAAAAGAAACAAATATATCAGATAGACAAATGTTATCAAAACCTAAATTCAATAAAAAAATTCTAAACAACCTACACAATCATGACTGATATACTATTAGTCTCCGGGAAACTAACGATATCATCTATGCAACCGCCTAAATATAACTTGTGCGGGTGAACCGATTTTTATAATATTCGATTTCTTGGTTTTGTTGACCCCAAAAAGCAGAATAACTAATGGTTGCGCCAAATAGTTCAAGCAAAATCTCACTAGATGTCGTAACTGTCCTGGAACCCCGATTCGAAAGTTGACAAGCCTGCCGCGCCACCCACGCCGCAACGGGCTAGTATCCTCCGTACCGCCGTCGCGCGAGGTTATCTCCAGAAGGTTACACGCTATGTCCTTCTGCTGCTTGTGACTTCATACGCTGTGAAGTTCGCTTGCCCGCTTAAAATCCGCAAGGCTGACTAAATTGGCCACGGTGACCGACCCACCGCTCGTGATAAATAACCCATGAACTTTATATACGTGTGGACGGTGAATATTTAAGAGTGTGCCGACTGCAGCTGTCGTAAGCTGATGCTGGTTTCCTGGTTTCCTGAGAGGCTGGTCTGCGAACTGGTAAGTCACTTTGGGGTCGGGATATCCTGAACAGATACGAACGTTTAAGAGATTTGCTTGAATTTCGAAGGGAATTTTTGGGTCCATATAGTTTCCGCAGCCGCTAAGAGACGCAGCACGCCGTTGCGTCTCCATAACTCCTTTGAGCCGGATAGGTATTTCGAACCATTTAATTTCATTTGGATTCATAATAAGTTCAAATTTCTCGATAAAAAATTATTGTAATAATATCGTTGTTGCACATCGTCACACGACTTTCGACCATCCTGCTTATGCATTAGGGTTCAATTTGTCATGCTGTCATATTGACTACCGCATTTGAAAATATTCACAAATTTCTTATTTTCGCAATTACCAAATTATTACCAAACTATTATTTTTCTTTTTTATTTATTTACCGTTTGTAATCATGGGTGACGAAATTCAACTTAAGTTGTTTACGGCTAAACGTAATGCGATTTTTGCCCGTATTCAAGCAACTTACGACAGTTCGTCAGTGCTTACCACTGATAAATTACGTAATAGTTTTATCGGTAAGGCTAAACAGATAGACTTATGGCGAATTGAGTTTGTTGAAATACTGGACAAAATTAATACTATTTCGCTTTCATTAGACGAAAAATATGAGGTCAGTTATACTCCATTAAATTCATTCGACGATTTAGCTAGTGAAATAAAATACAAGCTCAGCTCGTTGGTTGAACCGCTGACGAAACCGTCATCTCATACTGAAAATATAGGTCACAAAACCTTAAATATGAAGGTACCGCGAATCAAACTTCCTAGTTTCGAAGGTGACCTTGAAAGTTTTTTTTTATTTTTACGAAACTTTCAAACGTGTTATTCATACTAATTCCGACTTATCGGACGGTGAACGAATTCATTATTTACTTCATTGTCTCAAGGGTAAGGCGAAAAATGTGGCTGCCGGTATCACCCCTTCTGCTGAGAATTATCGTATTGTATGGGACGCGCTCATAGCTAAATATTTAGATTCTCGCGCGCTTGCTACTAATTATTTAAACCAATTGTTTACGCTCAAGCTTACCGGCGCACCGACACCCGCTAATGTTGAGAAAGTTTTTGATAAATTTACCGCTATGGTGGCCGGACTTAAACAATTAAAAATCGATAACTTAGCTGATTTTATTTTCACGCATTTGGGTCTCAAGTTAATAGATTCAGACATGGCTAAGCATTATGAGATGTCATTACGATATCAACAAGACTCGCAGAATGTTGATTATGATTATTTTGTGAGGTTTGTTCGCGAACAAGTTAAGATCATGTATCGGACTTTGCCCGCGCGATCGACCGCAACACCTTCCTCTTCTTCTTCACCTGCTCCCAAGGTGACTCACGCGCACATATCAACCAATGCAAAATGTTTACTCTGTAATAAGGTGCATAATCACCTATTCCAATGTGACACCTTTAAAACCCTGACGGCTAAAGCTAGGTATAATTTCATAAAGGACAAAAAAATGTGCCTTGTTTGAGCCATCGACATACAGTTTCTAAATGTCATTCGAAAGGTACATGTAGGGAATGTCAAGCTAAGCACCATTCTCTGTTGCATTTTGAGACGTCATCATCGCCGATGACGGTGACTTCAGCCGCGCGCAGTCCTTCTAATGAAACCGTCGCCTCGCCCGCCGCATCGAACGTTTCCTCGAACCCGCCGCCCGCTCCGCTCGTCACTTCTGATCGTGTAGCCTTATGCACGCACTCTGCAGCTTACGGCACTAATTGCACGACAGAAATTCTCGCTACTGCTAAGGTGGTAGTAGTGAACAAAAAGGGGAAAAATGTGCTAGTACGTTGTCTGCTTGACCCAGGTTCGCAAAAAAATTATATTACTTCGCGCTGCGTCCGTATGCTCGGCTTGAGTATTCGAGCAGACGACATAAGCATTGTTTGAGGAATAGGTGGAACTTCTCAACCTGTACGAGGTTCCGTCGACTTCACTTGTAGCTCGCGTCTCCGCTCACAACCTAAGTATAGTATCAACGCGCTGGTGCTCGATGAAATAACGGGTCAAATTCCTTTATGCCGTATTAACACTAGTGAATTGCACCACATTGACACTGAGTTACTGGCTGATGACGCTTGGGGAGTGCCGGGTAACATAGACATGTTACTTGGTGTCACGCTTTTTGCTAAATTGCTGCGTCCGGGTCATGTTACTGATAAGCCAGGTTGTCCTGACGCCTTGGAAACCGTGTTAGGCTATATTCTTATGGGTCAGGCTCCTATCTCAGAGTTTCCCACGGATACGCTTTCATTTCTTTCAACATCGTGTATCGATTGTTGTGACTTACGCAAATTTTGGGAAATTGAAGAAGTATCGCCGCCTTCCACTTCGAGTGTAGATAACGAATATTGCGAGAAATTTTATCGTTCTACCACAACTCGTACACCGTCCGGTAAATATGTCGCCGCTTTACCGTTCAAGTCTGTCATACCCGTTTTAGGTAATTCCTTTGAATGAATGAATGAATGATTTATTTATTTTCAAGAAACTTAGTCTCATAATTGGTTAGTAAACTTAATATCTATGTTAGTACAAATTTAATTTAACACAATTAAATTTATGTGAGCCACTCCTGCACCATTCCTCCTGAAATGGTACAACAGTGGATCACATAATTGCAGTCCAGGCGACTCGCAATCATGCTCAGGATCCTGTTGCTGCTGCCCCGCACTCTGCGCACCAGAGAAGCGCACCTCTTTCGCATTGTTGTATAAAAACAATCTATGCTCGCTTTGGCGAACATCCCTGATGCGCTACAGAAGCGAGGCAACCTCAACAACACCCTGAACGCGTTATTATATTATACTCTAAGGGCGTTGTAGGCTGTTTGAGTATATCTGGCCCATAGGCTGCACGTATAAAACGATGTACAGTATGCCCTGAAAAGTGTAGTTTTTACACTGTCAGAGCAACGCGCAAACCTGCGAGCCAGCATGTTCGCCCTCACCGACAACGCCCTTCTCTCCCTTTCAATGTCCTCATTGTCCTTGAGATCAGGGGTTAAAATATGACCCAGGTATTTAAACTTATATGACCGTTTCAGTGGAGTGTTATTGATCTTTAGTGATGGAATTGTTTCCGTATACCTACCCCTGGCCCCAAAGACCATGATTTCACATTTTTTCACATTATATACCAATCCATGTTGCTCAGCATATTTTTCACAGATTGCTGTCAGTTTTCTTAAACCACAAATTGATGCGCTCAGCAGCACCATGTCGTCCGCGTAACTGATGTTATTTACACACACGTTATCAACATGACAGCCAACATTCGCGCTGCTGAGCTCAGCAATAAGTTCGTTCATATATATGTTGAAAAGGGTGGGCGAAGTCAGTCCGCCCTGTCTCACCCCACACTCCAACCCATACGGACGTGACAGCACGCCGTCGATTTTACAGTCTTGAACGAAAATTTAAATCGCACGCAAATTTAAAATTACTTTACGATGAAGTAATTAGAGAATATTTAAATAACGGCTATATATCGTTAGTAAAACATGATCTAAAGGACATGTCACAAGTAGGACAAGCTCGTGAGCGATCCGTTATCTACTATATTCCTCATCATCCTGTGATTCGTGAGGATAAATCAACCACTAAATTACGTGTGGTTTTAGACGCTAGCGCACGAACGGACAACGGTACGTCGCTTAATGATGTCCTACACGCAGGTCCCGCCCTTCAGGCGGACCTTCTCAACATTTTGTTGAATTTCAGACTTTCATCGGTCGCACGTCTTTTTGACGTTATGGGCCTTGTGGCACCTATCATTTTATACGCCAAGCTGCTAATTAAAGAGCTTTGGCTACTCAAACTCGATTGGGACGATGTTCCCCCAACTCGAATTATCCGCTTATGGGAGCAATTTCAGAGTGAGTTGCCCCTCATTTCGCAATTAAACTTTCCGCGTCACGTCGGTGTTGTAGACGGCTGTAAGATATCTTTAGTCGGATTCGCTGACGCCAGCGAAAAGGCTTACGGTGGAGCTGTCTACGCCCACGTTGTTAGACCTGACGGCACTGTGGTCGTGTCGCTGGTCTGTGCTAAGTCCAAACTGTCCCCACTACGGGTAGTCAGCTTGGCCTGCCTCGAGTTATGCGCTGCATTGCTCTTGTCGACTCTACTTAAAAGAGTTTACTCGCTTTACGCTCCTCGACATGCCATTGAGGCTGTCATCGCTTTTTCCGACTCAACAGTGGCGTTGAGTTGGATTCATTCAGCACCACACCGCTGGCACACGTTTGTGGCCAACCGCATCGCTAAAATACATGACAATTTGTCAGCAGATTACTTTTTCCATGTCCGAGGATTGGAAAATCTCAGTGACTGCCTTTCACGCGGCCTTACCCCGGCCCAGTTAGTCCAGCATCCTCTGTGGTTAACTGGCCCGCCGTGGCTGGCATCGCATCGCTCTGAATGGCCTATTAAGCCTTTCACATCCACTGAGTCACAGGAGCTTCCCGAAATGAAGCCAGTCGCTCTACCTGTGCTCTCACACGTGAGCTCGAACGGAACTATTCCGTCCGAGAATATATTATACGCAAGAGCCGCTAGATTTTCTTCCTGGCAAAAATATTTAAAAACAATTTGTTTTGTTTATAAATTCGCAAAACGACTCCCTAGAGGACCTATTACCGCGTCTGATTTAGATTTCGTCGAAAATGTCGTATGGCAATTGGTACAAGGGATTCATTTCGCATCTGAGATCCAACACTTGTGTCGCAAACAGCTTTGTTCTAAACAAGTGCAGAGACTGAGCCCATTTCTTCATAATGGACTTATTCTGGTTGGAGGTCGACTTGCGAATTCTGAGTTAGAATTTAACGCTCGTCATCCTATCCTCCTGCCCAGTCAGGATCACATAGTAGAAGCCTTGTTGAATTCTAGAGCGTTGTACCCACTCAGTTCTGATCCATCAGAACCAACCGCATTAACCCCCGCGCATTTTTTGCATATGAAACCTCTAGTGTTTTTGCCCGCTCGCGACGTAGACGAAACACGTTTGCACCTTGTTACGCGATATGAATTAATGGATAAATTAGTACATTCCTTCTGGAATCGGTGGCGTAACGAATACTTGCACACCTTACAATCCAGACAGAAGTGGAACACTCCTGCCTTTCCTGTAAAGGTCGGCATGGTAGTTGTCTCTATGCAGGATAACGTCATGCCCTTGCAGTGGCCTCTAGGTGTCATTACCGAACTCTTTCCGGATAAAAACGGAATAGCTAGAGTCGCCTCGTTAAAGACTAAAGGCGGGGTTATACTCAACCGCCCAGTTGTAAAGCTGTGTCCTTTACCGACGCAATAGTTAAATTAATGCTTATCTTAGGTTAGGTCATAGTTCATAAGCTTGCACACGCGTGCATAGTTTATTCTATCGCTATTATACCGCTCCGCAGGGTCGTAACTGAGTCATAGATTCAGGTAGAGTTTGTGACGATGTGCAACCCACAACTAGTTCACTAGTTTATTTTGATTATAATTTTTTTCTCTCTTTCTTTTCGCTTCCCTCTTTTGTTGGGTTTTGAAAGTAGGTTCTTTCAAGCCGGGGAATGATGGTTGCGCCAAATAGTAACTGTCCTGGAACCCCGATTCGAAAGTTGACAAGCCTGCCGCGCCACCCACGCCGCAAGAGGGGGCTAGTATCCTCCGTATCGCCGTGGCGCGAGGTTGATCTCCAGAAGGTGACACGCTATGTCCTTCTGCTGCTTGTGACTTCATACGCTGTGAAGTTTGCTTGCCCGCTTAAAATCCGCAAGGCCGACTAAATTGGCTAGGGTGAAAGACCCACCGCTCGTGATAAACAACCCATGAACTTTATATACGTGTGGACGGTGAATATTTAAGAGTGTGCCGACTGCAGCTGTCGTAAGCTGATGCTGGTTTCCTGGTTTCCTGAGAGGCTGGTCTGCGAACTGGTAAGTCACTTTGGGGTCGGGATATCCTGAACAGATACGAACGTTTAAGAGATTTGCTTGAATTTCGAAGGGAATTTTTTGGGTCCTTTTAGTATCCGCATCCGCTAAGAGACGCAGCACGCCGCGGCGTCTCCACTAATAATATGAAAAATATTTACGCCAAAAAAAAAAATAATAATAACGAAACGAAGTTCGCCGGGATAGCTAGTTCCTGACTTAAGTGTAATTTCTTTTCTTGTCAATCATCCTTATTTCCCATTGAACTACTTGCGCCAAAAGGTTCCGTCACTGTGGCGGCCGGAATCAAAGCTGTCATTTTAACACATCGTCAAATCGTGAAAGTGGTCGCTACAAGTGAAAATGTTGGAAATTCCGCGGTGAGGGCAAGATGTGCAGAGCGCTGTTGGCGCTGTGTCTGCTTTTGGCGCGCGGCGGGCAGCCGGCGGCGGTCAGCTACTGCGGCGCGCGCGTCTGCGGCGGCGGCGGCGCGCACTCCTTGTGCCGGTACCCAGTGAGTACACCGGTATCACGACACGCGGCTTTCCTTGTGTTTTGGGTTGTTACATTTTTGTTGTTGTTCATTTCTTAAAGCAAACTCTGCAGCTCTCTGCTTCCTTGACGAGCAGAGGGTCATAACCTCCGACGCCTCCTGCATGGACTTGACGCAGTGGTACTGGCTCTCGTCTCAGGGCTGTGTCTAGAGATACATGACACACTTATGTATGACTTTAGCATTTGGATCGTCTTATCAGTTTTAAATACTCGTTCCTGCTCCGTAGTCCAGTGCCTTTGCCTGCCTAGCAAAAAGAAGAACCAGATAGACTTAGTCCACTTGAATCGTAGACGATTTGTCAGTACGTTTTATATCTACGAGTATACATATATCTTATCAAAAAAAACCTGGAAAAAGCATCACTTTATATATGTGTACAAACGGGACTTTAATTGTTTTCGTCGACGTTTCATTGAAGTTACATTCCTCGGGGTCGCAACGAGACTGCAATACTACATACAGTATTTTAATTTAATTAATTCCCTCCGTGGTCCAGTGGTTTTAAGGCGTTTGCCTGTAGACCCGGGGGTCGTGGGTTCGATTCCCACGGGAAGCCTACTTTGTTTAGTTGCTTCGAGTTTGGTTAGGACATTGCAGGCTCGAATCACCTGATTGTCTGATTATAAAGATGAGTCTGTGCTTCGGAAGGCACGTTAAGTTGGTCTTGGCTGCCATCTAGTAGTCGTTAAAGGAATCACGTCAGAGGCCGAGAGGCGGTTCCGAAGAACTCTGACACCAGGGTATGCTTGGTCGATTGACCGCGTGTCGCCTACACGAAATGGAAAATGATGTTGTTGTTAACAGGAAGGGCCGGGCCCTTCGTGTGCAGGCTACGTGGCGGCGCCGCTGTCGCGCGAGGAGCGTGCGCGCGTGCTGGCGCGTCTGAACCGCCGGCGTGCGCACGCCGCGGCCGCCCGCCTGCGGCTGCCCGCCGCCGGCGACATGCTCAAACTGGTACCGACCACTTCAGTACTTTAGTCGTGTTAGAGCGCATTCCATAAACGAAAGGCCCCTCCCATCCTCCGATAGTAGTTAGTAGATCACGCCGCCCTTACTTAAACGCAGTTGCGCACAAAAAATAAACGGATTGTACCTTCCAATATATGTACTTTTTGTGATTCTGAAGTCCTATCTGGGTTGGGTGAGAGCGTTTTAGGTCTTCCTCGCATGTTTGCCTTTCTGAAACGTGCAAGTATACAAACGAACATATGTTCAGGAGCGACCACCGACCCCCTCATTGGTAATTTGCTTATCGGGTAGGCCGTAAGTAGGCCAGGCTTTTAGGATAACAATAAGCATTTTATTGGAAGGTAAAATCCCATTATTTTTATTCCTTTCGTCTTATGTGGGTGAGACGTGTCTGTTACAACCTGTACTTCCATGCTGGTCTGGGAGAAAAGAAAAAAACGTGGAATGTACCAGCTGCTTCTCTTCCCGCGCAAATCGTAAAAACCGATCGATCGGATGGGCGAAAATATGAGGAATATAGCAGGCGATGCGGCTAGCGACCCATTACTATTTCCGTTTTTCACCTAATGTCCACCAACATGCTAAAAGTGGTTTTAAAGACCTAGGCTCTGTCTACCCCGCAAGGGAAACAGATTTAATCTATACAAAATGATAAATAATAAATAGGTATTTCGTATGAAAGTTCATTTATTAAATTACAAAATATATTGTGTCTCAGTTAATAAGTAGTCAATAAATACACAATTCAAAATAAAATCTAACGACTATGACTGCACTTAACGTAACTAAATCAGCAATAATGATCTACACGAGTATACCTACCCAATGTTACTGTCCTAGAGCTTTGTTAGTGAACAAATCATCTGTACCTATTGTAGTAGCATTTCTCCATGAAGAAGCGCTCAAAGCAGTTTTAAAATTAAATCAGCTAATGGATTTGAGTTCTACGCGGCATATTGGCAACTTATTAAATACTAGCAGTGCCCGCAACTTCGTTCGCGTATATTTTATGTTATGTTTGTATGAGGGACACGTCATACAGGTCAGCCAATGCAATTAAAAGATGCAGTGGTTATGCCGCCAACTTTCGTGTTTTTTCGACATTCGCAAGGGAATCAAAACCTACAGGGTACTTCCCAGGGTCTCACAATCTTGAAATTTGGTACAAAGCAACATTTTATAGTACAGATAAAGGAAAAATTGCGAAAAGCATTAATTTTGAGTTACATCATATATAATATAAATATTTTTAATAATTTCAAACTAATTATATATAATGTACGAAAACCTCAGTGCGCGAGTCCAACTCTGGACAAAAAGTCACCACATCTCGAAAGCTTCGAGCCGTTGTCTCACGTCTTCTTTAATAGTCCATGCTTCGCTGCATAGAGGACTAAGGCCAAATATAGCATTGTAGAATTCTTACTCGGTGTTGTATCTTAATGCGTCGGCAGCACAACAATTTTCTCATCTTATTAAATGACGCTCGAGCGATTTCAATCCGCGGCTTTATTTCTTGATCAGAATCCCATACTTCATTCACCCAAGCGCCGAGGTATTTGTACTGCCGAACTTGCTCCATGTATGTACCACCCACTGCTAATTTTGGCTTTAAGTCAGCTTTTCGGGGCACAACCATGTATTTCGTTTCCGCGGCGTTAATTGAGTGACCAGCCTTTTCACTACTTTCATGCACTGTCTTTTGCAGAGAATAATTTCCTTATTATGAATACACTCTTTAAATTACCACCTCGTAGACTCTACACTTAGACATCACCAAAGCATAAACCTGGTCATATAATAAGAAACCAAATCGATTATGATCAACAATCGATATCGGGATTGTGTATTGAGAGCACGTACTTATCCTGGCGCAGATATAAGATCCGATCATAATCCAGTAGTTATTGATATGCGTTGTAAACTATAACTACTGTCGAACAAATACAAGAACAATAGATTCGAAAACCCCGGAATTAAATCAAGGGTATCTGTTGATATAAATAAGTGTGCAGCAAGTCAAAAATCTGAAGAATCTTTATTGCCGATAACATCTGGCTAGATCTCAAATCAAAAGTAACAGATATTTTTGATTGCAATAAATACCTAAAAGTGTCACCAACAACAAGGAAGCAAGACTGGGTGTCAGACTTTATTCTTGATCTAATGGAAGAACGCTGAAAATACAAACACGTTAACCAAATCGATACAAAGAATTGGATGGCATTATACGCCGGAAAATTACGGGGGTTCGTAATGCATATTATGCAGAAAAATGTCAAGTTATGGAAGATCTACATAAAAAACACGACAGCTTCAACATGCACAAACACATAAAAGACATGTTAAGCCGTAAACCGGTTCCAGTTACTGCTTTGATGGATGATTCCGGGAAACTGTTACTTGATGTAGAAAATAAGATAAAAACCTGGAGAGAATACATCTCCAAAATGTTCGCTGATACTTCAAGGAACTTATTTTCTACTAGTGAAGAAAATACAGGCCCTCCAATTCTCAGTACAGAAGTTCTGCGGGCACTTGCTGCTGCAAAAAAAGGGAAAATCTGTTGGCCCTGTCAACTTCCCCATTGAAGTGTTGCAGCTCTTGGAGGAAAAACATATTTACTTGCTGACAAGTCTCTTCAACCATATTTATAACACCGGTGACCTCCCTGAGGACTGGCTCAAATCCACATTTATGACTTTGCCCACAAAACCTAATTCGCAAAAGTGCAGTGAGTTTCAAACCATTAGTGTAATGAGTCACGTACTTTTAAGTATTTTTGTCCGTTATTAAGAATCGGATAAGAGCAAAATGTGACAAACAACTGGGGGAGAGCCAACTCGGTTTCTGTTCTGGTGTAGGCACGCGGGAAGCCCTTTTCGCGCTAAATGTTCAGTTTGTATACAGTCTTTGGAAAAGCAATTCTTAATTTTAAACTTCTAAATAAAGTTTGCCTGGACTTGTGGTTAAGGCCATTGAATGATGATGCGCAACATCACGGTCAATGATTAAAAGTTTTTATGTTATAAAATCCTACATTGTCACAGATTGCGGCGACTTCGCAGTTCTTTGTAATATTATTACTAAGCTACGAATAAGATTACAAGTCTTATAACATTTTACTTCAACTCAAGCTGTGCGTGCACTGGACCGGAATCGAAGCGGACGGAGCGGACGGATTTGTTGCTTTGTATGGATTTGTATGGCGCTGCGTGCACTGCGTCGGCATTTCCGTGCCGGAGACCGGAATTTCTGCCGGTGACGTCACCGGCATCAGCAGTCGTCGTCAGTGTTGCCGTTCCTAAGAAGACCTACCCCTTATGGTAGAACTTTTTATATTGGAATATTTGTTGTTTTATTGAACTTCCTTCTGATGATGCTTACAATTTTGTAATTTGTACAACTCATTTAACTGACTGCTCGCAGATTTAAAAGTCGATGCATTGTCACTATAAATATCAGTGGGCAGGCCTCTGCGTGATATGAATCTTTTCAAACAACCTAAAAATGTATCTGTTCTTAAGTCAGATGCCAATTCTAGATGCACTGCCTTGGTGGCAAAGCATACGAACACACAAACATAGGCTTTTGTTTGTAAGGCTTTTCTAATCCTAGATTGCTTTATCATAATCGGTCCAGCAAAATCTAAAGCGACCTTTTGATATATTCTACAAACATTTATTCTATCATGTGGAAGTGAGCCCATTAGTTGCTTTGCAGCCTCAGCTTTTAATCTAAAACATACAATACATTTATGCACAACTTTCTTAATCTGTCTGATGCCATTTACAATCCAAAATCTTTGATTTATTGTTGACAGAAGTAACCTCGGTCCCGCATGGAGATTTTTTATATGCTCACCTTGAATAATTAATTCAGTAATGCGAGAATCTCTAGGCAAAACCACTGGGTGTTTTTGAGAATATGGAATAGATGCGTTTTGTAAACGACCACCCACTCTTACTAGACCTTTGTCATCAATAAATGGAAACAGTTGCTTTAAACTGCCTTTCACAATTTCGTTCTTACATTTTAAGTCACAAATATCGTTTTTTAAATGATTTTGTTGTTCATGCTTGACAACTAATAATAATGAATCGTTTAACTCCTTACTTGTAAGATAGTTCAACTTGTTTTTTACCGTTTTACACCGTGCATTCTGAACAAAACGTAAGATGTATGCTAATATACGTTGCATTTTATTGATGTCAGAGTACTTATAGAGAAAATTTAAACACAAAACCTGATCATTAGGGACAGTACAGAGCATTGCATGGGAGGACGCGGAGAGTGCTGGAGAAACCTCGTGAGCATATAAATATGGCAAGGATTTTAGTATTTTTAAGTATGGCAACTGTGTCTTTAATGTCATTGTCAAAAACTTTGTAACTCTCTCTTTGGTGCCGCATCTCATGGCCAATAAACGTGTTGCGTGGAACCTGGTGTGTAATTTCAGCCGACCTCAAAATCCACAGTCCACATCAAGCTCATATTCTTACATGTTCACGAATGAAATAAAAATATTTAATTATTTAGTGTTGGGATTCCAACAGTAGGGCTTCCATTTTGCTGATAATACGCTGCTGATATGATAGTATAAGGAGAGTAGTGGACTCACCAAAGCTGCTGCTGGTTGACTTACGTGGCGGTCCCTGGCGCGCTCTTAGTTGAATGTAGGTCAACACTCGCGAAAAGGTCCCGCTACGTTTAGCTCGAAGGACCAAAAAGATGTACGTGACACCTGAGGATGCTGCTGATATGCTAGAGATAAATGATAGATGCTGCTGGAGGTAAAAGTAGATGTATTCTGAATAACTTAATCGATGCTAAAATGAGTACACGAACGTAATGCGCGGCGATGATGTGACGGTGAGTCATGAACGTGAACTGATTGATTTTACTTAGTTACACAAAATACGCAATACACGAAAATGCTGATAGTGCTATGTGCGGTTAAACCGTACAACTCAAGGGCCCTGGCAACACTGTAAAAATGCCGGTCCGGAATCCGAATGCAGTGAACGCACCCCATCGGCATTTTGTAAATGCCGGCGCTCCGGCCGCTCCGTCCGCTCCAATTCCGGTCCAGTGAACGCACAGCTTCAACAGTTGAGGGTGGTAGTAAAATAATTATAATTGTTGGCTACATTAACCTGCCGTCTGACGTTATTTGGTGAACTTGGTAACAGGGTTGTGCTATTGTGATAGCCAATATTTAATATGGAAGCTAGGGCTAATATTGTGACCTGGTATAGAAATGGTCTCAAATTAGATAAGCAACAAAAACCCAATTATTAAGTTTTCGCATGCATATAAGGTAGAAATTTACCTGCATTTTTTTTTCTCACTGTGATAGAAGAGCCCTGTGCCAGACACGATCGAAGGCTTTCGCCATGTCCAAGCTGGCTGACGGGACAACGCCTGTAGAGTAAGAGTGTCGAAAGAGGCGCGTTAAGACCGGATCCAACTAGGGAGCGCATGATTTGAGTACGATGGCAGGGATCCCATCAGGCCCATTTGACTTATCAAGGGAGAAGAGCACTTTGCGGACAATTTTTTGAGTAAACCGTATATTTGGCATAGTACTCGCACATCGTGGGATATTCGGTGGCAACTTCTCCCCATCATCCAAAGTTGGGTTAGATGCAAAGAGGATGCCTAGAAGATCGGACTTCTCCTTTGCATCATGGGCCAATGTATCATTTGTCGTGCGCAATGGTGGAAAGGATGGCTGACAAAAATTACCCTGGGCAGCTTTGGCGAGAGACCAGAAAGATCGTGTTCCCGAGGGCATACGAGCTAATCTCTCACCAATTCTTTCAATGTGTTTTGCCTTTGCCGCAGCCACAGCTTTTTTTAAGGGACCTAGAGGCCAAGATTTACTTCTTTTTAAGGAAATCTGCTTCCGGATCCTTCATTGCCACCGCATTGGACCAGGTCTGAAATCTAGCCTACTTTAGGCTATAAGCCTCTTTGCAGGAGCGATCAAACCAGGGCTGAGACTTGCCACCGACAGGCACAACAGAACTAGGAACGAAAAGTTCCATGCCCTGCAGTATCACATCAGCGACAGAGTCGGCAATGGCAGTCGCATCCGGAAGCGAAAAGCAAACCTTGCTCCAATCGTAGGAAGAAAAAAAGATCCGCATCCCCATCCTAATCTGCCGACTTAAAGTGCCAAACACGGCGACAATCTACAGAACGAGGTCGAAATTGGCGCATGAATGACACTACACTTCGTATCAGGCAGTAGTCAGATAAGCCCAGTGGGGCATCAACATCGACTTTTATATGTACACGTTTGATTATATAATTTTCGACTCTAATTGGCTTAGTAGTTAAACTAAGTAGCAGGTGTTTAATGTTTTTGAAATAACTTTCCACATTATTACTACTTGGTACATTGTTGTCTTTTTTGAAATAGTAAATCATGACCTTAGAGCACAAAGGCAATTTTTCAAGGAGACGTCTAAAAGATTTGAAATTTGAAAGATAAAAAATGTTATAGTAGTCGGAGGTTTCGCATAATTCGATTAATATTTATTTTCATGGAACAATTTTGTTAAACCAATCCAAAAAAAATTACTGTGCTTTAGTCAGAGTTTAAAATAAAGGAATTTTTATCAAGTTCATGAATTTCGTTCATGTTATCGTCTATTATGATCCCGTCATTTTGGTTGAATTGTTTGAGCATTTCTCGAGCCTCTTCGCATCTAGTAATTTTGCCGTATTCATTATACCTGTCAAATTTAGCTCTGCATAAATTTGATAGATTGATATTATTTTTACTAAATGTGAAGTATCTAGTCTTACATGAATTAGGAAATACAAGATAAGTATACAAAGCTCATAAACATCAATGATACCTCTCCAACCCGTCTGGCCAGCGAGGAGAGTGTAGGCCAGTATTACATAAGGGGACGGCTCAGTATTACGCTGTACTAGGTGCATGATCTAGTACACACTGATGACAGCCGTCACCTTCTGCGGCATCACGGAACGTCCCACGTCTTCCAAAGTTGGAAAGAGAACAAACAAGCAAACAACAAAAGTATAACAAAAAAAAAATATAATAAGTAAAATTTATACACAAAAGGATAAAACATATGAAAAGAAAATAATGAATAACAAAACAATACACTCACACAACACAGTCGGTCAAAAGTTAGACAAAAAACAATCACAACACGTGGCAATAGTTGGCACTATTGCCACGTGTTGTGACGTCACTAATAAAAACAAAAACTATTTATAACGTCAAATCATATCGAGAACCAATCACGTACCAGTCACCTACGGTGAATCCGCAACACGCTGCAGACAGCGGCGTGGCCGCGGCGGCATTCGGCGCACACAGCGCGCCACGCCGCCACGTCCGCCGCATCCCTCGCTGGCCTCAGTGTCGCTGCTATTCGATGAACCGCTGGCGCGCTGGCTGCTCTGTCAACTCTGACACATTTTTTCGGTTCTATAATTGACCCTTAGACGCCAGCTCAACTGACGAAAGCTCTGCTCGGGCCATTATAAACAACTCATCTATGAGATAGACTATGTCCTAAGTTTAAGTTAAAGTGATTGTAGAAGGTAATAACTACCTGTTGCATTTAATACTGAAAAGTAAATGTTTAGGCTTATAATGTATTTTTTTCTTTCTCTGAAACCTCTAACACAATAAAAATATTTCACGTATAGCTCTAAACATCTACAAGTGTTACTATTTTATGCTAATCTAAGAGGACGAAGCCAATAATTGATGATTAAACGACCTTCCCTGTACTTGAAGTTCTATCACAATTATACGAAGGCTTCGTCCGAAGAGATTAGCATCTGTTCCGGCCTAAACGCCGTCCAACAATTCAAGAAAAGATTTGTCAAAAAATATAATTGCGCTTCAACTTTGGCAGGCGTAAAACTTTATCCATACATTTCACTACAAGGAATTCATTCGTCTATCATCTGTTGTCACGACTTCAGTACTCTATTATATATTTCTAAATTTCATCAAAAGAAGTTTAATTTTGCCCCACTGTATACCTAAATATACATGTTGGTGGCCCATGAGGGGAACGAACTAACGAAATTTCAAGAAAATTGACGAAAATCAAGAAATCAAGGCGAGTCAAGAAATCATCGCGGCGGAGGCTAATCCAAGATAAGTGCCCTTTCCTATCTAATTTCTCTTCCAAATATCCTAGAATTGAATCTACTTGTGCAAATCTAAATTTAAAGTTTATTATAATAGTAAATAGCACATAAAATTCGATCGAAATTATTGCATCAGATTTCGATTCACAGATACCTTCAACTTAAAATAAAATTCTTTTATTTGTGATTTTTTACAATAATTTAGTGTTCATCTGGTTTATTTCCCATTACCAATAATCCTAGTAAATAGCAAACAATTTTTACCAGGTTTTTACTAGGTATTGACAAGGATTTTGTCAACTTTTCATAATAAATCAAATTGATTAAGCATAGATCTTAATTATTATTTTATCTTCCATGCTGGTCTGGGAGAAAAGAAAAAACATAGAGTGTGCCAGCTGCTTCTCATCCCGCGCAGATCGTAAAAAAGGCGATCGAGGGAACGGGCGAATATCTGAGGAAATTATTAACTTCTATTTTAAAATTAACTTACTATTGTGATTTCCTGTTTTCACCTCGCCCAACATCACACTAAAAGTGGCCTTTAGGTCTTATGGCCCTTGGCTTTCCCACCTGTCTACCCCGTAAGCGATAAAGACGTTATTAATGTGTAAGATTGTATGTATTTTTACTTAACAATTTATCTTTTGTGTCTGAGGAGGCACGGTAGTGAGAGCCCAGTTCTGAAATCACCAAAATAAAAAAAACATCTTTAAAGTCATATATTTAGATTATTTGCCGAATATTCCAGGGTAACAACTCCACTCCGCTCAGCCCACGGGTTCTGCCGTAGCGAGCCTTCTTACCATTGGTTGTATTGACCGCTGCACCCGGTTTCCTGCACTGCAAGTGACGCAAAAGGAGGAGCGTATGATTTTTAATTTTATTTTATTAGTAGATTTTAAACTTATCATTTTCTTTCAATAATTATCTGAACAAAAATGCGTAACACCGACGATACCTATGATGAACGCCGTTTACGTGAATTAATAACTCAGCGGTCGTCTGCTAAAGGGCAGATAACTAAATTTAGAAAATATTTAAATAGCATTAACAAAAAATTGGAACTTTTTAGTATTGAATTAACAGAATTAAACCTTAAATTGGCTAAATTTGAGGCATTGTCGGTTAGAATAGATGATTTGCAGAATGAAATAGAGATTTTAAACCCTGAGAATATTTCTGCTGAAGTCGATGAGCGGGATATTATGGACCATGATGTAATAACAAATATAGCTACAGCTAAGACATTGGTGGAAAATTTTTCTAAAATTTCTAAATGTGATCACCGTCATCATTCAACTTCCTCAAATTCAAATTTCAAAATTCAATGGCTCTTATTTTCAATGGCTGGAGTTTCGGGACACATTCGAGAATTTAATTCATAATAAAAATAGAATCTCTGCAATACATAAATTTCACTATCTTATTTCTTATTTGGAAGGTGATGCAGCCAGAATTATTTCAAATCTAGAGGTTTCCACTGTTAACTACGATGAAGCGTGGAAGTTGCTTTGCAGTCGTTACAATAACAAAAGAATTTTAATTAATCATCACTTGAATTCATTATTCAATATAAAGCCACTTCCACGTGAATCTGATCGATTGTTAAGATTTTTAGTTGATCAAGTAACAAAAAATCTGCGTGCTTGTCCGGAATAGGACTGCCCACTGACAAATGGGACGTTTTATTAATATTTATGTTGTCCTCTAAATTGGACAGTAACACACTAATGAAGTGGGAAGAACATCGTAACAATTTAGACGGAGATGTACCTACATTAGATCAGTTTTTTTAAATTCTTGATAGACCGTGCAGATGTACTGGAGTACTTAAATCGCAATAAATACGACGTAGGCATTTACAGACACTAATACTTCGACTACGACACTTCCCACATTACCAAGAAATACTCACAATGTGCCTAATTATCATAAATCTAGTCAAGGTTCATCTACTAAATCTTTCACTAGTGTGTCCAATAAGCAAAATAGGTCAAATATGTCATATATGTGTATCATATGCAACAACAATCACAAAATTTATGATTGTTCCGTTTTTAAGGCTAAAGGGATAGACGAAAAAATGGCCCACGTAAAAAAATACAAATTGTGCGCCAACTGCCTACGACAGGGACACCCGACAAGTCAATGCCGCATGGGTCCATGCCGCGAGTGCAAAGGGAAGCACAATACCATGCTGCACCGTCCCATGTCTTTAGTTAATCAACATGCTACTGTTGAAGATTCAGATGAAACAGTAGTGAGCTTTTCAAATCAATATTCTAAGCATGTTCTTTTGTCTACTGCTCTGATTGAAGTCTCGAACCCATTGACCCATCAAAAGGCGAAGGTCCGTGCTCTTTTAGATTGCGGTAGTCAATCTTCCTTTTTAACTCAATCATTAAAGAATAAACTTTCATTAAGCTCCAATCCCATTGACTCACTAAAGGTCATAGGAATTGGCAATAATATATCTAACAATGTTGTCGAGAGCAGCAAGGTACAAATAAATTCACTAAATAGCAATTTCAACGCATATTTATCATGTCTTGTTATGAATGAATTGACAGGACAATTGCCAAAATATCCTGTAGATATTAGTAGCTTGAATATGCCAAAAGATATCAAGTTAGCAGATCCTACCCTTAATAAACCAGCATCTATAGATATCCTAATAGGAGCTGATTTATTTTGGGATGTTATAGGCAATGAACAACGCAATCTTGGCATCAATAAGCCAAAGCTAATTCATACTAAATTCGGTTGGATAATATCAGGTCCCATTCCCATTATAGAATCCCGCAAAGTTACACATTGTAATAACGCCTTAATCTCTGAAGCATCAACAGCTAAAGTTTATGATATCCTACAAAAATTTTGGGAGCTTGAGGCAGTTCCAACAAAAAATATTATCAGTAAAAATTACAAGTATTGCGAACAACATTTTATTACTCATACATGTAGGGATAAACAGACGGGTAGATTTTGTATTAAATTACCATTAAAGGACTCTCCTGATTGCTTGTGAGATTCCTATAATATGGCCCGAAAGCGTTTTTATAATTTAGAAAGGCGATTTAAGCGAAATCCAGAACTAAAGTTAGAATATGTTCAATTTTTGGAAGAATATGAACAGTTAGGTCATATGTCATTATGTAATGTGGCCCCTTCTAATGAGCCTTATTACTATTTATGTCATCACCCTGTTATAAAAATGGAAAGTGAATCTACGAAAATAAGAGTGGTTTTTGATGGCTCGGCTCCCTCTACCTCTGGATATTCACTAAATGACGTATTGATGGTTGGTCCAAATGTTCAAAACTCTCTTTTTTCCATATTAATACGTGCAAGACAATACAAATATATGTTAACAGGCGATATAGAAAAAATGTATAGACAAGTATTAATCGATGAAGGTGATCGAAACTTACAACTTATTTTATGGAGAAAGGACATCCAGTTAAAACGTCCAGTTAAAACATTTTAGTTAAATACAGTCACTTATGGCACTGCAAGCGCTAGCTACCTTAGCACTCGTTGTTTGTGGCAATTGGGAGAAGAACACAATGAGTTAATTAAAACTATTATTCAAAACGACTTTTATGTTGATGACCTAATTACAGGCTGTAATGATCCTCAACAATTAAAGTATATACAAAATTCGGTATCTAAAGCATTATACAAAGGCTGTTTTAAATTAAGAAAGTACAAAAGTAACGATCCTACAATTTTTGAAAATATAAATTCAGATAAGGCTGATACTTTGATTATCAGTGAGTCATCAAGTACTCTTGGACTGGGTTGGACTCCATACACAGACACCTTACACTTTCCTATAGGGAATTCTTGTAACACTTAGGACAATGCCATTACTAAGCGCTTTATTATGTCTCGGTCACTTAAAATATTCGATCCTTTAGGTCTTTTAAGTCCTGTTACCGTACTATCCAAAATGCTGTTACAAAAACTGTGGTTGCAGAAATATGAGTGGGATCAGCCTGTTTCAGAGGATGTGAAAAATGAGTGGCAGAAATTCTCAGAAAATATAAAACATTTATCTGAATTTAAAATTCCAAGATGGGTTCTTTGTGATTCGCCAGAGTATATAGAATTGCATTCATTTTCTGATGCTTCATTGTCTGCTTATGGTGCCTGTTTATATATGAAGTCAATTAGCGCGAATGGTGACGTCGTCGTCAGGCTATTATGTGCCAAATCTAAGGTAGCTCCGTTAAAGCCTACTACTATACCACGCCTAGAGTTGTGTGCTGCTCTGCTTGCTTTTCGTGTTTGTAATGTAGTAACAGACTCTCTTCGTAATCCTCCTGCTCGTATAGTACATTAGTGTGATTCTAGTGTGGTATTGGCTTGGCTGAATAGTGATCAGATGAAATTAAAAATGTTTGTAGCAAATCGGGTGAGTGAAATTTTAGATATGACGAACGCGTCCGCCTGGAGGTATGTTCCAACAGCATTAAATCCGGCCGATTTGATTTCTCGGGGAGTAGATGCTAACCGTTTAATTGACATAGATTTATGGTGGTCGGGACCCAAATTTTTACAAAATAAGGAATCAGAATGGCCTACTTTGAATGTGAGTAATCTAAAGACAGTCCCTGAAGTCAAAGTAAGTTTGGTTATACAAAATAATAAGGAACCGTCCGTAATAGACTTTGAAATGTATTCATCTTTCACTAAACTGCACAGATCGTTTGCATATGTTTTAAGATTTATATTTAATTTAAAACACCCCAAAAACAAAAATACTGGCATATTAACAGTCGATGAGTTACGTGAGTCTTTTAATTTTTTGTGTATGTTAGCTCAACAAGAAGTTTTTCCTCTAGAGTACGACTTGCTGTCTAAAGGCAAGAACCTACTGAATAAACATAAAATTATATCACTTTCCCCGTTTTTAGATAAGGATAGGGTAATACGTGTGGACGCATAGAAGCCTCCAGTCACTCTTTTGATGCGAAACATCCTATCTTACTTCACGCGTCTCATAAATTGACGAAGCTTTACTTCGAAAGAGAGCATATAAGATCCATGCACGCGGGTCCACAACTATTGTTGGCTTCTGTCAGGCAATCTGTATGGGCGGTGAAGGGTAGACACCTTGCGCGAAACACCGTCAATAAGTGTGTCCGTTGTAGACGTTTACGTGGTAAGACTTTGTATCCTAAAATGGGAAACTTGCCTACCCAGCGCATAAATCCCGACTTCCCCTATCTGTCAGTTGGCCTTGATTTTGCCGGCCCATTTTCTATTGTCAACCGCAAGGGACGTGGAAGTCGCTTAATTAAGTGTTATATGTGTTTATTCATATGTTTACGTTATAAATGTGTTCACCTTGAAGCTGTTAGCGATTTAACTAAGGATGCGTTCATGTTGTCACTTCGACGCTTCATCTCGCGGAGAGGGAAACCAATAGAGATATTTTGTGATAATGGTAGCAATTTTGTAGCTGCAGCCAAAGAGATAGGAATGTTCATTAGACAAAATAATGTGTCTTTATCTGATTCTGCAAGTCAAATATCAATTAAATTTAACTTCATACCATCATACGCTCCACATTTTGGCGGAATATGGGAGGCCGGCGTAAAGTCAGCCAAATTTCACATAAAACGTGTAATGGGAAATAGCCATTTAACATTCGAAGAACTACAAACTTTGTTGGCCCAGGTAGAGGCAATTCTAAACAGCCGACCCTTGTGTCCTTTATCATCCTCTCCTGACGATCTCCTTTTCCTCTCACCAGGGCACTTCCTCATTGGACGACCGCTGACATCGCTACCGCCGAAGACTGTGGAATATCCCAACGACAACCTACGACTGCGATACGCGCGACTGGAAGCGATTCGACAGCATTTTTGGCAGCGTTGGCAGAAAGAATATGTGACAGAGCTCCAACTTAGAACCAAATGGCGAAATAATTTAACCAAACTGAACGTGGGAGATATGGTGCTTCTACAAGAGGATGGAACGCACCCAATGAACTGGCGTCTTGGACGTGTTATCCGTGTATATCCCGGACCCGATGGAATTTCGAGAGTAGCCGATATCAACATAATCAAAGGAATCGTGCGAAGACCATTAGTTCGCATTTGTCCACTACCCACCATGGAAGAGTTGAGCACTTAGTTGAAAGTGGTCTTTCAACGGCGGGGAGTATGTTCCGGCCTAAACGCCGTCCAACAGTTCAAGAAAAGATTTGTCAAAAAATATAATTGCGCTTCAACTTTGGCAGGCGTAAAACTTTATCCATACATTTCACTACAAGGAATTCATTCGTCTATCATCTGTTGTCACGACTTTAGTACTCTATTATATTTTATAAATTTCATCAAAAGAAGTTTAATTTCGCCCCACTGTATACCTAAATATACAGCATCCCTCCCACCCATACAATTGCAATTACATTATCCTATTCTGTCCCCTTGTGAAGTATTTTTCATTTTTGCTCTTAACTAAATGAAGGGTGGCGATCGTTGAACGACTAGAGGTAGATGTCTAAAGGTTTTTTTCTACCTACTCTCAATAAAGTGCGAAAGTGGTGATCACAGCGCGGTACTACAAGTGTTACTATTTTATGCTAATCTAAACAAAAAAACGAAGCCTTCGTATAATTGTGATGGAACTTCACGTACAGGTAAGTTCGTTTAATCATCTGTTCGATAAATAATGTATTGTCACTTCGCGAACGCCCATATATTCGTATACCCACATAGATTTTGTAAAATTCAATAGAATTGGCTCAATTCAATAATTTTTGCAATTTTTTTTGCACACTTCTGGTATTGTTAAAAGCCCGACTAAATCATCTGGCTTATATTTTTTATACATAAAACATAAAAAAATGCATATTGCCACAAATATCTATATTTTTGGTAATGAAAAAAGAATATAAAAAAATAGGGGTTGATTTAGTCCCGCTAGTCACCAGCCAGGTCTGTAGTTCCGTGTTGAGGTAGAGGTATGTGACAATTTTTCAACTTACTTCAAATACCTACCTACCCAAAAATTGGTACCAGCTCTCCTGCCTATCGATACATGAATCACGCCATATCATGAAGTGGCTATTTTTACGATAAAAGAATATGATGTATTATTTTACATGCTAAGTTATAATAAATGATGCTGACTGTAGAAGATTTAACTTAAATTTTTTTGAGGACCTAGTTTTGATGCTGCAAAAAGGAAAATGGTGACGAAATATAAAATCTGTGGCCGAGTTAGTAAATTAGGTGGCAACGTATAAATAAGAAGGACAAGTCATAATAATTGATGATCTTTATTTGACGCTTTCTATAGAATATTTAGTTGGCGGTGTAAAAAAGACGAATTAGTTTATGAGGCTATGTCATTTTCCCGTTGCTTAGTTATGAAATTAGAAGTTTACTCACGTGGCCAATAAATAATTTTGTGGCTTGATTTATTATTTCCCATTAATATTGCACGGTACTTACAATTAATGATTAATTTAATTTCATTATTATCAATCATCATAAACTAAAATGCGATAATATACCTACTAATCAAATGGAATAGTGTTTCGGTTTCAGTTAAGTAGGCGATAAGCATGCATTTTTTCCATCATGTTATATTTTTTACAATAACAAGTAAGTGGATTAACTACTATATATAGTCGGAAACGCACTTGGCCGGCTTTTTACGGTTGACTGCTCAAGAAGAGTGTAATATATTTAGACTTTATATGCATATGTATGTAACCCACTAAGTAAGGTATGTATGTGACTTTCTTTATTTTACTACAATACTTGTTTATTGCAGTTGGCCTGTTTATTGTGCCCTACTGCTGGAAAAAAGCCCACTGCTCTATGCCGCCCTACGTTTTATTTCACGACTGCACATATAATGTATGATTTCCGAGGACATTTGAGTTGCTTTATTCCATTATATTTATTTCGTCGCTTCATTCTTCAGATATAAAAGACATGTAGTACCTTTTACCTACTGGCAACATTACGCACATTCACTATTCAGAGATAAAAAATAAGACTGGTAACACTGTCCTCCCACCAACACGCTCCACTTGGGGGGTGCAACGCGAACGGATCGTCATTTTTTTTGCGTGCGTGGCAACAAGCACAGCACACCTACTCCTATTTTTCAAAAGTTATTTATTTATATTTCCAAAGTATTCCAAACTTCATTAAGTAATAAGTTAAAATAAAACGTTACAAAGTGATAATTTACTCGTCTAATGCGGACGAAAACATAGGTAAGTTCAAACTATTTACTATTTTTTTTTGACGGTGCCCAGTTATAAAGCTATGTAGTATCGCCGAGCTATCCTGGAGGTTAACTGCGGGTTAACACGAGGGTTAGCATGATACTGCAAAAAAACCTGGATAAACATAATATTAAAATTATTAATATTTTTCGGGTCGAGTCGAGTCGAGAAATCGAGTTGCAAACTCCACACTCGCCAATACTGCCACTACACCGTCTTCAACGCCTTCGCCGTCCTGTGTGCCGACCAACGAAGTTCTTCCGTCGCAAGATCGTTCCTGATAATTGTCGATTATTAAGAGCACCCGTTTTAAACCGGGTAATAGCTGCGGCTGTTACCCGGTTTGAGATAGGTGCTCATATAAAAGACATGTAGTACCTCACTACGTCCATACGTAGTGAGGGGCCGCGATAAGAAACTTCAGGCCCAGCAATATCAACTCGGTCTTGGCATAATAGCCGTAAACAGAGCGATGTCTTTACTACTAGTTAGCTGTACGAGCGAGCTCCTACATTGCATTTATTTATAGTTATGCTGACTACAGCTAATTGTTTACTTGAATAGTGACAATAAATCAGTCTTATCACATACACGCGTCGCTCATTTGCTCTAACATTTCTTAAACTTTTTTAACATTTTAACATCCTAAACGTACCTTCAAACTCGAACATCAAATGTGAGGCCCCTGACCCCACATTTTGGTCCTTCGAGCCGGATAGTGAAGTTCTGTGCACAAAATATGCTGTTTCTGTGATTTGCGATCGGTCAGATAGGCCTCCCACCAGCGGGTCTCACCTGTCTGATTGAGACGGCGCTCTACAATTGCAGTTCAGTGCAACACCAAATATACACGGGATTCTGGAGATCCGGTGCAACGCAACATCCAACATCGCTCTGCTGAGCTAGCAATCAAAATCAATACACCGAACAACATAATAAGGTATCTTCACAATGGAAGTGCTCCTAGAACGACAACATCAGATCGCTAAGAGTATTTCGAAGATATTTACCAACTTTAAAAAGGATTCTGCTATTCGGAAGACTTCCAAGTATCTTAAAACGAGATTGGACGCCCTAGAAAGCTTATGGGGTGAGTACGAATCCAACAACACTCTCCTTAATCAAGAAGAAGACAAGTCAGCTCCCTACTACATTAAAAATGAGTTTGAAGCGGTAAAACCTTAGAACAATAACTAAAGCATAGAAACAGTGTAAAAATAACAACAAAATACAATATTCTACACTGTTTTTACTTATGGCATTGTTAAAGCATCAGAAAGGGATGCATACATGATGGCATTTGCGTAAATGTGCAGGTTGTCCTGGGGTACTGAAGTGATTAGGGTTGTACTATATCGATGAAATATATTTATCGACTAAATGTTTCGTCCTAAGAAAGTCATAAATGTACTCTACTCTGATTGTATCGATTTGTTAAATGAGTACGATTCATAAAAAAACAATGGGTTGCACTCTGGGAGTGCCGGCAGAAGTGAAAACTCGCCTTTGCGGCATTCTCAGGTCACCTGTCCCTCTTAATTTTTTTCAGTTTACGTGAATTTTTGATCAGTTTACGAGTCCCGACACGAGTGCACAAAGCCGCTAAAGAGGTTTTCACTTTAAAACTTACGTCAAGGTACACCTATATAACTCTGAATCGCATAGCGCCGCTTGGCTTCATCTGATAAATAGGTAGGTAAGTAGGCACTGTTTGAATTTCGAAATAACGGAAAATATTATTGACATCATATTAGGTATTCTGCCGTATCGTAAATAATCTCATTGAAATGGAATACAAACCATAAAAAGAAACAACCAGGTTTTCGATAGTGGATAAGGTCAGTTATATTTTTCACTTAATCAATGTGCCATTCAGCATATTCCAAAACCAACTAAAGGTTTTCCTAGCTAGCTTTAAGGAACAGTCAGTAAAGGAAACATAATCAGGTTATAGTATAGAGAAACACATAATTTTATTTTACAAAACTTTTACATTAGGGTAAAAAAGTGCCAGTGTGTTATTTGTGAAAAATTCACAGTGTTGGTAATAGAAAAACAAGAGGTGAATAAAAACAAGAGATTACTTTACCCACTTTCATTACTGTCCGAAATAAAATATGTTTTTATAAATTTAAATATAAATAATAAAACTGTTTTCGTAAACTATTTATATTTTTTTTAAATAAAATTATAAATCAGTGGTAATCCATTGATTTACATTCAGCAAATATAAATGTAGGTAAAGTATCGTGTTTCAATCGTTTCTTAATTTTATGTTCGAAATAAATATATCGGCACGGCAGTAAAATATTTTGAACAAATTCGACTATGATATTTCATCTGTCCAATGTCGCTTGAAAGTTCCTCGGATCCCACACCTTTCTAATTTCTTTATACTTCGGGGAGCTGTAATAAAATTTCAACAATAATTTTCTTCATATTAGTAGACATCGATTATTTTTAGGGTTCAAAGGGTAAGATCAGGACCCTATTAATATGACTCCGATGTCCGTCTGTCTGTTTGTCACCAGGCTGTATCTCATGAACCGTGATAGTTAGACAGTTGAAATACAACAAAACTGTTTTTTGGGCGCTTTTATAACTTACGCCCGCAGCTCCACTCGCGTTAATGTCGATCCTTTGGGAACAGTACCTTATTCTGAGATGAAAGCTATGTCTGTTCTTTTCCGCACTCCAGAGATCGTGCAAAATTTCATGATGATCGGTTTAGAAGTTACGGCGTGGAAGCGTAACAAACAAACACACTTTCACATTTATAATATTACGAGTAGCTTTTGCCCGCGGTTCCGCCCGCGTCAATGTCGATCCCTCGGGAATTGTACTTTTTCCCGGGATAAAAGGTAGCCTATGTCCTTCTCCGTACTCCAGAGAACTTGTATACAAAATTTCATGATGATCGGTTGAGTAGTTACGGCGTGAAAGCGTAACAAACAAACAAATAAACAAACAAACAAATAAACTCACTTTCGCATTTATAATATTAGTAAGGATAAGGATAAGGAAAGATGGTACGGAACCCGTGGTGCGCGAGTCCGACTCACACTTTGCTGGTTTTTTAATTACCATGATGGTTCAATGTGTTACAATACTATTACATGGTTCGAACTAACAAAAATATCCCTGAAATGGCAAGACCGCCATTAAAAATATCGATATACAGATACGTGATTTTACCACATCACTAGGAAAAAAACTAACCTAATTTGAAATAAAGAAAAAATGATAATTTTACGCTAAATACCTAAAAAAGTAGTCATTTATACAATACGTTATGTAATTGAGAATATTATTATAATATTTTGACCTATTTTCGGTTTTAATTATGCACTTTTAATTGAAAAACTTACCGATGAAAATTATGTTTTACAGAATTCATTTCTGTTCGTCCTGAATGGGATTTACATCCCTCCATTGCACAAGACATTGTTTGGTATAATGGCCTTTTGATAACGCACCAACCCAACACCGGTTAATACTTTTATCCGTGAGAATTATAGCACAATTTATTATTTAATTTGCAGACATCACAATTCCGCCGCAATGTTTTTCTCGATATATAACCCAATCAAGTCGGCAAGATGCTAATGTGACAGACGTTGAACTTTAATAAGTTATTTTGAATTAAGTCGGATTTAATGAAGTCCATTTGAAGTCCATCGACATTTCAAGTCGGGACAACTATGAAAATAATAGAAATTGACTGAAGTTTTTGTCTCATTCTATCATAAGTGAAAGCTCATAAGCAAAATACCGTGTCAACTATCTGTTTTCAGTTTCTATTTATATGTGGCTTCTATGTATATTATTCTTCTGAAAGTAAAACATACATTTAACACCGGTTTTCAAATGATTCAGAACACTAAGCCTTATGTCAATCCAACTGATGGTGAAGGTTCACGACACGGTGGCAGATCGGATGACAAAGGATCGACTTCGAAGTCGAAAAATAGAAAGAACGATTTGATAAGCCAACAGAAAACCAACTTTCGAGCATTACTTCGTGTTATAAAAAACATCAACATAAATAACTTAACAGAACGTTGGGAAATCGAAGATAAACTGCAAACTCTCCAATCACGCTGGAAAGCTGTGGATGAACTGCACTGGCAGATTGACAACCTGCTAGAAGGAGATGATGAAGTTTATGAAAACGAATTTTCTCAACATGAAAATTCGTACGAAAAAAAATCTGAGTTACATCGTAAGTTAAATTCGGTTAAACATCAACAAGATTCTACACCACTCATCGAGCTTCCAACACACGAACGATGCGAGGCTCAAGTTCGCTAAGTCATACAAAACACAAGCCGATCGCGCATGTCCACTATGCAAAACTAAGGATCATGTGTTATTAACATGCAAAAGGTTTTTAAATATGACACCAGAGACGAAGGTTAACACGATAAAATCGTTGTCTGTTTGCGAGAATTGCCTGTTTTATCACAAAAACAATTGTATTTCTGCAAAGAAATGTAAGGTTTGCAGGAATGCGCATCATACCATACTACACGATGCGTTATGCGACAAAGCGGAGTCAAATAACGAAGCGAAACCGACGACCTCGCAACCGCGGGTATCATGTCATGTGGCTGGAAATTATGAGGAAATATTGCTCGCTACCATCGAATTAAACATACGTTCTAAGGACGGAACATTTCTGCCAATGAGATGTCTTTTGGACCAAGGCTCTCAGATCAACTTGATAACTGAACAAGCTGCTCAACGCTAAGGACTCGACAGATGTTACCAAGCAGCGTCCGTATTTGGTTTCGGTTCAACAGCAACACACAGCAACGGAGCTGTCCAGCTTATTTGCGAGTCGAGATACAAAAATGATACCTTTGTAACTGAAGCATTAGATATGCCAAAGGTAATCGGAAACTTGCCCAACTTTACATTTGAAAGGCAACCCTGGTCCCATTTGCACAATTTACAACTAGCAGATCCCGAGTACAATATTTCGAGACCGGTAGACCTGCTACTCGATGCCAAGGTCTATGCAGAGATATTGATGGATGGTATACTACGAAGTCCTGCGAATGCCCCGATTGCCCAGCAAACTCAACTTGGCTGGATATTGGTTGGCAACGTAAAAACATTTAACTGCCACGCAGTTTTAAACAACCTTGAAGAAATTTCGCAATATTGGGAGATGGAGGAAATATCCCAACCGAACAGGAACATGACACCTAGCGAAGAGTATTGCGAGAATTTGTACAAAGCGACAACAACACGACGGCCCGACGGACGTTATGAAGTTAAGCTACCTATGAAGCCTAACTTTGTCCAATATTTGGCCCCCTCCAAACCGCGAGCTGTGGCTCAATTTAAACAACTCGAGAAGACATTTCCAAAAACGCAACACATTACACGATATGCACAAAAATTTCATCGATGAGTATATAAAACTTGGGCATATGAAACTTTGTACCGAGCCACGAGAGCCAAGCTGCTACCATCCACACCACGGTGTTATCAAGCCGGACTCGCTAACAACCCAGCTGAGGACGGTATTCAACGCATCCTGCAAATTTTTGAATGGATATAGTTTGAACGAGCTGATGGAGGACCGAACCTGCAACGAGATCTGCAAGCCATGATCTTACTATGGAGGAAATTCGAATTTGTGTACACTGCTAACATAGAGAAATTCTATCGTCAAATATGGGTCACAGAAGAAGACCAACATCTCCAAAGGATAGTATGGCGCAATTCAACATCAGAAAAAATACAAGACTATCAACTATGTACGGTCACGTACGAAACAACGGAGCCGAATGCTTCATAATTGATAGAAAAATTAAAACATTTAAATATAAACGAGAATTAGCGAAAATATTAAGTAAAGTAAGTTCGCACACGTTTACACTAGTGCTTGAAGTTATTCATATTTTATCGACATCGACAATAGTTTCGATTGCACTCACTGAAATATTATTACTTGATATTTTACCCGACTGCTTCCAGAGCAGGTTTATTGTGGCTTTCGCGTACTTATATGTATGGTATGCTATTTCACTCTTCCATACTGTTCACAGACAGAAAAGAAGCAGTCGGTTCATTCTACGTTTTACGTAGAATGAACCGACTGCTTCTCTTCCAAAAAAATCTTGTAAAAGCCGATCTAGGAAATGGGCAAAAATCTGATAAATCATATTAGTAGGAGATGCGGCTAGCAACCCATCAATATTTTTAATCCGTGCTGAACGTGGCTTTTGGGTTAGACCTGGGGGCTCTGTCTGTATTATTTGTAGTGTTAAGTATTATTAGTAGTGTTGTTTTTAAAATTGACTAGTACTACTTATATAAACTATAAATATTGTACGTCTTTTAAGACAGGTCACAGTGAAACGAAGTTAAGCATTAAGATCTTTTGTAACCTGTGTTCCACAATAAAGTGATTTTGATTTTGATTTTTTGATTCTGTCTACCTCGCGAGGGAATAAAAATGTAGTATGGATGTATCTGTACATTTTATGGTACGCTCCATAGCCCAAACTAACATAATTGTTTGTGTTTTATTTATTGCATTACAGTTTTTAATAAGAGCAGAGCTGAGCATCATTAGCATACTTTGATATCTAACAAAAGTGTGCTTAAAAGTATTTTCGTATTTTCAGCTAGATGCTTACGTCTCCACATTTTTTTTTAGAATCTATTTGTTATGCAAGTTTCTTATTCTTGCAGACTCGCGGGTGAAACTATTCACATGGACATAAAAAATCATAAAGCGAATCTTTAATCACAGTAAGCTACGAGTATAATAAACATCTTAGAGTTTATTCAGGTACGACTAACTAAACCAATGATGTTTAGAGTAGCCTGAGCATCATATTTCACACCTGATATACAGATATCAGATGTCAAATATGTTTGTATACTTATGGTTTTTTTTTTTTGTTAACCTATGCTGTCCCACTGCTGGGCAAAGGTCTCCCCCATAAGTTTCCATGTCTCTCTATTCTGTCCCAGTTCCAACCACTTTCGTTCAAAATATTTGATGTCATCACACCAACGCTTTCGAGGTCTGCCCGGTTTTCTATGTCCATCCTCCGGAGTCCATTTTGTTGTTGAAGCAGCCCAGCGATCTGGGTGCATTCGGCAAACGTGGCCCGCCCAGTCCCACTTCAACTTGGTTGCTTTGCAGCCCACATCCGCAATACCGGTAATTGAACGAAGCACTGTGTTCGGCACTCTGTCCAATCTTGTGACACCCAGAATACTTCGCTCCATAGTTCTTTGGCAAATCTTGAGCTTGGACTTCTGTCCTCGGTGAGTGACCAAGTTTGGGCACCGTAAGTTAGGATAGGCAAGATGCACATGTCGATGAGTCTGCGTTTCAGTGACAGTGGAAGATCACCCTTCATAAGCTCTTTCATGGACCAGTAGCTCCTCCAAGCATTGTCTATACGGCGATTTATTTCTTTTTCTTGCCTGTTGCTGAAGGAGACTAGCTGGCCCAAGTAAATATACTCATCGACATAGCGGATCTCTTGCCCATCTACCTCAACCTTACGTTTCGTGCTATTGGTTATGGTTTATTTTTCGTAAAATGTTTTGATATGCATTGTGAAAATGTACGTATTATATATCTTCGATGGGGTCATTTAGTCTATAGGAGCAATACTAGTTAAAATACATTGCTAAATCTATTGAATTTCTGGTTAAATTATTATCTTTTTATCTATTATTATTATATATTATTAGCTGACCATTCAAAAATGGGCTGATTTGTTACCTGACTTCAAAAAAGGAGGAGGTTACGAATTCGGCTGTATGTTTTTTTTTATCGCATGACTGTTTGTGCCCTCATAACAGCATAAATCTTTCTTTATATAAAACGGTATGCTTTCAAGTTTTTCCATTTAAATTTTATCAAAATAAGTTCTGTAGTTTGATTGATGTCGGTTTTTTTATATGAAAAATTATATTTGAACTATTATTTATGTATCAATAAAGAAATGAAAAAGGTATCTATGTTTGATTTGCTGTGTTTCAATGTAAATAAATTATTTATAGAAGTTCATAGCCTTTTACTCTATGTGAAGTTTCTCTTCGGAAAATGTATATATCCTTGTAAAACTGTATAATTTTGCTTCTTTTCTCAACGGGATGGTATAATAATTTGACTATCGATACATGGACATACACCAGGTACATTTTAGCAAACACTACTGAATACATATGCAAAATCACACCCACAACTGCATTTCATGATCGGTCTCGTTTGACAGCATCCGTTTTTATGTCTATCCGTCAGGATTATCTTATCTCTATGGTCGGTACTATATTTAGACGACATACGGTGTATCGGTAACAGTTTTACATTAATTTGCTAAAATGTTTAGGCTTTGTTATTAATTTTGATAAAAGCTGTTTTACACCACAACAATGCTGTAAATATTTGGGCTTTATAAATAACTCTGTAAACACGACAATATGTCAGCCTAAGGAGAAACGTAATGACATATTACAAATAGTAAATAAATATTTTATTCGCTATCACCTTGTACAATTCGTGATTTTGTCCAACTAATCGGTGTTCTTACCTCTGCATTTTCGGCAGTAAAACACGATGCATATCTATAAAGTAA
Source organism: Elegia similella (assembly GCA_947532085.1). Lineage (NCBI taxonomy): Eukaryota > Metazoa > Arthropoda > Insecta > Lepidoptera > Pyralidae > Elegia > Elegia similella. The sequence goes on from OX383931.1 coordinate 353,314, forward strand.
ATTGTCACATAAAAATATTTGGCTCTCATAGACAATCAAAATTATGAATCATAATTTACACCTCCGAAAGAAATTTTATCCGATTTAAACTGGTAAATCGAATAGTTTTGCTTCTCAGAAATATTCCCTAGTATTGTAACCAAAAACGCGCTCACGGTGGTTGGAAAGATAGCGAACGTGATTTACACATAAACCTGTTTGGTTGCATTAAAATGTTTTGCTCGTGAAATATCTGATTGTAGTATATTGTTACGTGTCCATAATACCACAGGCATAAGTTACGTGAACCGTGGAGGTGGAATACAGCTCCCACATTTATTTAATAATTTAACTAGAACCATATGGCAAAGATTCGAGGAGCGTAATATTTGGGTCTATGCATCTTATATTAATCCCCAAGAAAATGTTGAAGCAGATTAATTAATAGAATAATCACGAACAAGAAATCCAGATATTGTTTTATATTTGTCACATCTAGAATACCTTGGGGTGGTATAAATGTTCAGTGAACCAGAAATACACCTGTTTAGTATTCTACTAGGATGGTAGGTAGAATTAAATATATAGTAGTATAAATGGACTGTAATGATAATAGGTAAACACTGGTACAAATCAATAAGTGAAGCGCGCGTTCGGTCTGGTCTGGATTCTATAAGAGCAATGGTTGTGCGATGCGGCCGCGAGCCGCTGTGACGGCGGCCCCCCCGCGCCCGCTCACCGCAAGGTGTTGTGGCGTAGATAAGACCTGTTCGCTTCTCGCACTAATGCTAAATATATTTCTTGGAAGATCCCGATGCATATGGTACAGACACGTTCATAATTGATCATAGTTCAGTATTTTTTTTTTATGCATTCCCACCTTTTGCAATGATTTTGAAATGCATATACCTATACTATCTAAAATTTTTGAAAAAATCCTATACCGTAGACTTGAAGATCACCTTACGAAATTGAATTTTATTACAGATAAACAATACGGTTTTGGAAGTAAGTCCTCTACGGTTACTGCCACAATTGACCTAGTCTCTCAGATCAGACAAAATATTGACCATAAGAAATTTGGTTTGGGTATTTTTATCGACTTCAAGAAAGCCTTTGATACCATTAGTCTTTCAATAGTGTTGGGAAAATTAGAAAATCTCGGTATTAAAGGCAAAACTCGGTATTAACAAATAGTTATCAAATTGTCAAAATAGGAGACTATCAGAGTGAACAAAAAAGAATTTCTTGTGGAATCCCACAAGGATCCATTTTGGGACCCCTTTTGTTTTAAATATATATGTAGGTTGGGAGGCGAAGGGAAACACCGGAGTACAATAACTTAGTTTATTTTATGGAATCTACACGGCACAATCGTAAAATAACTTAAAGCACAACTTAACACGTCCGTCCTCTACTTTTACAGCGTAGCCATCTTGTATATCATTCATCTCACTCACACCTACATCCGTCTCTCATACTTCCTCTTCCGGTCTGTGTTGCCATCCTACACTCGGTCATCCTGCTTCTATGTCTGTCCTCAGACATTACAATGACAAAGTTTAAAACTCTTACATACAACAAAATAACAATATGTCTCTATTACAAACATGCTTGTTGAACATCAGATATAAGTAAATCTTAATACTAAAGAAAACATCATATGAAAAACTTAAAAGCTAGCCGTCTGCCAGTTACATTCTCATTTCCGAATACGCATCGAAATAACAGATGTAATAATCACTGTTTTACTCCATGTTATAATAACAAAACACAAGGATGAAATAAAATCATAAACATTTAGTACATAAAACAATAAACAATAAAACAGATGTTACATTACTGGTAAAAGGTGTTTCATTCATGCAGCCCTTTCATTCATCCCTGATCACCTGACATACTTACCTAAGCCTCATCATCATCTGGAGCTGGCCATCGCTTCATCAAATCAGCTGAAGTCGAAGTTTTATTAGGCCCTTCCGAAGTACTATCTTCTTTCACAACATCATAGCGATCATTACGCTTTACTTTCACCACTTGATAAGGACCTAGGTACTTAGGCTTCAATTTAAGTCCTGGACCAAACTGCGTCCTTTTAATGGCCACCAGATCTCCTTCATTGTACTTAGAACTTGGCTTTCTCTTCCTATCATAGGTTCTTCTATTTTCCTCTTGTACTTTGAAAATTTGTTCCTTAGCTTTTATCCTCATTTCTTCTCTATTTTCTTCATATTGACTTACTTCTTCTTTCTGTATTAATTCTAATATCTTTAAATCTTCCTTAATTCTCATATCAGTACCAATCATAAGATATAACGGAGTAGTGTCTATGCTTCTGTGATATGTGCTATTTAAAGCCCTTTGAACCTTGCTAACCTGTCGATACCACATACATGGATTTTCAATGCAAAGCTTGGTTAACACAGCCAAAATCGTCTTGTGTATGCGCTCAACTTGCCCATTACCTCGCGGCACCCCCGTGGTAATGGTAACATGCTGGATGTTCTCCTCTTCACAGTATTCTTTGAACTCTCCGCTGGTGAAAGCCGTCCCTCTATCACTTATGATCCTCACTGGATTACCGAAGTGCTGCTGGTGTATCTTCAGCTTTTCAATTGTTTCTCTACTTGTGGTACTCTTTGTTGGGAAAATCCAGGTGAATTTCGTAAAGGCATCTACAATAGTCAGTATGTGATTATATAACTTCTTTGTCTCCGTCAACGGTCCTAGATGATCAATATGGATTGTGTGTAAAGGAGTACCCTCCTTCTCCAATGGATTCAGAAATCCCTCCTGCTTTCCCGCTTTTCTGGTTGCTAAAAGACAAGGTATACAAGTCATTATAAAATGTTCTAATTTCTTATCAAGGTTTTCAATATAATAATCTTTGGAAATAGCTTCTTTCATCTTCTTGATAGAAAAATGTCCATTACTGTGTACCAGTTTAATAACTTCTTTCTCTAGTGTCTTTGGAATGACTAGCAACTTTTGCTCTACCTTGTATAGGAGTCCGTTGTCTATCCAATAATCAGAAAAAGAACCTCTTTGCAATACTTCACATACAGCTTTCAACCCATCATCCTTTTGTTGAGCTATTCTTATCTGATCTTGCAAACTATTAGCAACAATAGTCATGCAGGGATTTCGACTCAATGCGTCCGCATGCTGCATCTTGGTACCTGCACGATGTTCCACCCCATAATCAAATTGATCTAAATATAGCACCCAACGAGCTACTTTTGGTGACAAATCTTTCTTTTTCAAGGTTAACTCAAATGCCTGACAGTCAGTCACTATCTTGAAATGAATTCCATACAAATAGACTCTATACTTCTTAACACCTTCTATAACTGCGAGGGCTTCTAACTCATAACTGGAATATTTTGATTCAGCCTCACTAGTCCTTTTACTCATATAATATACTGGATGCCAACCATCTGAGTGCAGCTGCATAAGTATGGCTGAATAAGCAATGGAAGATGCATCAGTATGCAATTCTGTAGGTAATCTACCATCATAAATCTTCAATACAGGAAAATCTCCTAATTTTCTCTTTAACTCATTAAAAGCAAAATATTCTTGTTTATCAAACCTGAATGGAGCATCTTTCTTCAGTAAATCAGACAGTGGTTTAGCAATAACTGCATAATCCTTTATGTACTTCCTGAAGTAGGAGGTCAGACCAAGAAAACTTCGGACCTGCTTTACTGTTGTTGGCCTCGGAAACCTCATTACCATAGTGGTGTCTTCTCCATAGTTGGTGTCACTTCTCACTCTTTTATTCTATGTCCCAAGTATTCTATCTCCCTGGAAATCAATTTAGCCTTTTTCCAATTTATTTGCAAACCATACTGCTCTGCAATAAAAAGCACATTTTTAAGTCGTTGCACTGCTTGCCTCTCATTCTCTGCAGGAATCAACAAATCGTCAATAAATATGATGACTTCTCCCTTAGCAAGCAGTTCTCTAAAAATAATAGAGATAAAACGCATGAAATACTTTGGGCAAATGGACAGTCCAAAGGGGGCACGCAGAAACTCATACTGCGAATTGTGTGTGACAAAAGAAGTATAAGGAATTGATTCCTCACTTATCTTTAAATGAAAAAATCCATTTTTTAAATCCAGTACACTAAATACTTTAGCATCCTTCAATTTATCTATCAAGTCTTCAATAACGGGTAACGGAAACTCATCTTTAATCATCTTTTTGTTCAGCAATCTATAGTCAATACAAACTCTATGTGAACCATCTTTCTTTTTGACCAAAACAATAGGGAAACTGTATGACGAGTGACTCACCCTTATGATGCCCTGTTCTAACCATTCAGCTACCTGCATATCAACCACCTCTTGCTCTTTGAGTGACAAACGTCGAGGTCGCAGAGCCACCGGTATATCATCTTTGAGCACTATCTTGACTCCGTGCCTCCTTGACTTGTCTGGGTTGATAATTTTCCACCATCCGGATAACCTCCTTCTTTAAAACTGAATCCGCCATGTGACCTATAACAGAAGAAGATGAGCACACTTCACTCGCATAACATCCCAAACGCTCCCACTCTTTGTTTACAAATCTTACGCTACCACCTTTCAACACAACTGTAACATCGGTAAGAAATTCCTGGCCTATTATTACATCGTATGGGACATACTCGTTACGTAAAACATGGAAAATTACATCGGTGTAACATTGTTCATCTACGCCATAGATTTAAAAAAAAAAAAATTTTCGTCTCTGTATAGATGTCACATTTTGCCATTTTTGTATGGGAACCTAGTGTGTCAATAGCGGGGGTGTGAGGAAGAGGAAAGGGAGGCGTGGTTTCAGGAGTGCTATTTGTGAACGGGTGATTCGATAAAGACGTACAAGTTTCCATATAAAAATCTGTCATTTAGTAAAGTCGAAGGTTTGAAAATAGCACACCTGACTTTTGACGCCGTTGTCATAAGAAATGTATCAATACAGCGTAATATCGATATCGAAAAATACACATAAAACCTCTTCTATGCTATTGTGAGGTGCAAACTCTTACTTGTAAAACACAATTTTTCTGGATTTTCTGTGTTTTGAACTCTCAGTAATAAATGAATTACTACTTTGCAGAATCGAGAAATAACAAAAAAAAACAAGTTTCTTATATGGGAAGGGTTCTGTGAAAAGGACAACGCCGATTCGACTATTGGAAGAGGCAATTTTATTTTTTTCGCGCGGCCACCGACCCCGCCTTTTTTTTCCTGCAGATAATAGCGTTATTAACAAAACTTATTATGACATACATAACTGTAAACTCAGTCTGGACAGAGTTATCAGAATTAGAAATTGGTAATTATTATATTTTCATTTAAGTGCCAGCACAGTGAAATCATATATTAATATGAATTTTATTGTTATATATATATAAATGCATACATGTATATAATTACTAATCACTTCTTTAACCATTACGTGGTAGACAAACACCAGTGCTATATGATCTAAAGGGTACGTTTGGCTTTGTTAGGTGGACGTGTAGGTAGACAAGGGAATCCAATAGCGATGGGTTGTAGCCGCATCGCCTTTGACATAGTCCGAGATATTCATCTGAGACATTTGCTTGATATTTCAGATTATTTTTTTTATTATTTATTCCCGTGAATGTCTTTTACGCTTTGCTTTGGTATTGCACATGGTTTTTGCTTATGTCGTAGACCAGCATGATAGAATGAGATTTTAATTATTTTATGAGATAATAACAATAACCCTTCTGTACCCCTCTCCACCAAACTGCATACGATTCAAAATGAGACGTATTTTGAATTATTGCTAATTGTGCAAACAAAACATTGAGAGGGCCCTTCCCGGCCCGTTGAAAAGCTTGTTGTTTCATCCATTTGATTAACAAGCAAGTGAGAACGTAATAACATTGAATGAAAAACTTGTTCCAGGTAATACGTGTTTTTCAGTAAGCCTTGCAAGTTAGTGAAATAAATGTTTTTTTATTTAGAATGTTCATTACATTTTCAAGGTTTATATAAAAACAGTTTCCTTACTTTTACTATTTATGAGTAGTTTATGAACGGCCGAAGTTCAGGTAAAGTTTGTACAAAAATAAGATTTTTGGAGACTTATACTGAATTTATTTGTCATATTTTTTTTTTATTTCAATAGAAACCTAGTAATAGTGCACAAGATAACTGTAAGTTGAAAAGATTGAAAAAGTCTGTTACAACGCCATAATCACGTACGAGGGTAGGGCTCTCTTAAGTCCTGTATGTATTGGGGTACATCTCTTATGGAGTTGCGCAGACCGCAAGAGGGGGCACCATCTACGTAAAACACTTTTGTCATATCAAAACCAAGATAATTGTCGAAAGCTTACTCCCATGATGTTCCAAGTGCAACGTATGGTCTGCCTGCTGAATAAGGTAGTTCGCCATCTGCTGAAGTGACCCCGCGGTTTACTGTTGGGTCATCATGCTGCCTAAGCGCTGAGTGGCGCCACGAAAGCTCTCACAGGTGTTCATGAAGCAGATCAACTACTAATGATGGCAACTAATGAAGTGGCAGTTGCGCTGTTAGTATATGGAAGTGAACAATGACAGCAACAACAAGGGGAACGTCAAAGCTGACGTCACTATGCTATCGGCTGCACCAATAATTCAAGAGTGAAGCGAAACAGTGAAGACGACGGACAAGCAAAGAACAAAAAGACCTACCTAATGTATCAAGTATCTATCAAAGCTACTTCAGACTTCCCCAATAAACAGTTACTATATACTCTTAACCTCAAGGAGGTAGCGGAGAAGAGCCTGCTGCTGTATCGTTGATGAAAAAGACTTCAAAAAAGTATAGTAGTGATTAAAATGTCCAAAATAATTTTATTTATTATTTAATTGCAACTTTTAATGAACTTAGTGAAAAATAGTGCAAAAACCTATGAATATAATATCTAATCCTTATAACTCAGTTCGGACTGAGTTTAGAGGTATATATGCCCTTATAACTTTATTTTGTTATTGACTATCGGGACTATCGTGTGATGTGTGACGCACGCCCTCATTATTGTTGTACTAAACCATATAACCTTTTCTATTCGGAACACCTAGATTACTCACCTTAATCTAGATAATCGTGCCCTACAAAATCTATGTACCTATGTCCTATTTCTCGCATTGTATATAAACTCATATTCTTGACAATAAAGGCATTCAGTGATCGAACCTCAACGACAGTGTTTCATTAGTACACCCCCTCGTGCTACATCATAAAGGTATGGTTAGTAGCCGCGCGAAAACAAAAAGTCGCCAATAACCGGCATTGTCCTTTTGAAATATTATCTATTTCGGTTCAATAGATACAGTCATGTGGCAGATGGATGGACGGATGGACGTCGAAGGCTTAGTATTACCTTTCCGTTTTTACTCTTAGTGAACGGAACACTAAAAATAATAAATTTTCGGGAAAGTCGTGGAGAGTGAATTTATTATTATTTATTTCTTGGCATTAACTTTATTACTTATATTATTACACTCATCTGTATTCATGTAAATTATCGATGTTTGGCAAAAAATAACAAAGTGCATCACTATGCGTCTTTCCGCCTTTCACTGACAATGGAATTTGACGTTTTTAATGGAGGATAAATATGTTTATAATATTGTAAATAACATGAACTTGCATTAATTAAATGAGAAAAGTCCAGCGCGATAGTTTACTATAATATTCATTTTAGTATTTTAGAAGGACAGAACTTCAGAAATTGGCCTGTTTATAATTTTAAAAATTAAATTCCGCTCTGTTACATACCCCTCGACAGGCGTCAGAGGACTGAGGCCTAGTGTATAGTATACGCTACTTTTAAGGGTATCAGTAACATGACGTATCAAGTAATACGCTGCTTCTAGAGACTTCATACTTCTATGATCTACGCGCATTGTTAGTTTACACTTTCCTAGTGAACGCACAGTCGATCGTCCAATTCCCGAAAGATTTAGATAGTCTTTGTCACATCTCGGCTTCCCAATGGTTTTATATACGTTTTCTGAAATAATATTCACGTCACTGCCCGAATCAATGAGTCCTTTCACACGAAATTTTTTTATTTCCAACATCACAACCGGCTTTTTCTCGTTTGACACTGACGTTTCATCTTCGTAAACAAACGCCGCCATCTTTGACATTTCGTCGTTCACAAATCGATCAATGGTGTTGCTGTCGTCTGGTGCGAAGTACGTCACTAGATTTGTGGGGTGATGTTGGCACTCTGCTAACTTCGTGTCACTGACGTCACTGCCGCAGTGTGACCCAAAATTACCGCTAGAGGCGCCGTCGTCGGAATTCGCTGCCGTTCCAAACATGGCGGTTTTCGTATGTACTGTTCGATGCTTGTGCGCGCCGCCCGCCGATTTTTGATGATGCGCATGACTCGCTTCTTTTTTTTCAGCACCCTTGCTTCCACTTGTTCCTGCTGCTACGTTGCTGCATGCCGAACCGACGTGGCCAAACTCATTGCACTTAAAGCACTTGAGGCCTTTGCTTTTAATGCGGGCACTCCGCCGATGTATGGCCCGATTCACCGCATCCATAACAACGAATGTTACGCCGTCTGTCTTGAGCTGAATGTTGCTTACTTGAATTTGATGAGCTTCTTTGTGTTATTTTCATCTTAGCGGCTATGATTTCGTATATTTTGAGTTTCTCTTTCAAATCGTTGTAGGACGTAACACCGTACAACATCATTTTATTCGTACTTGATAGCTACGTAGTCAGCCATTTTGCTGCGTTTACCAAGTTCTTTCATTACCAACATATAGTCCAGGCATGTTTCATTTGGCTGCTTTTTCCTGGCACTCATGAGCTCGTGAATGGCCTTCACGTCGACCGTATCGGGAAACTCCTTCTGTATGCCCGCTTTCAGCTCCTCCCAGCTCTTGAATGGCCGCTCAGCCCTCAGCCATAGCTCCGCCGTGCCGGTGAGTGATCTTCGTGCAACCAGTAGCTGCTGCAGTGGAGTCCAACCGAATATTTCGGCGTGATCTTCAACGTCGTCAATCCAACGTGACACTGGATAGGTATTGTCACGCCCGCTGAAGCTGGGAACCAGCTCCGCCGTCATCTGTAACATGTGCGCGCCGTGGGATGTCGTCTTCTCGCAACCCGTGCACTCCGCCTTCGTCTCCTTAGCATCTTTTACGTCCTTAGGCATGTTGTCGTCGTTTCGTCTTTTTCAACACGCCGGCCGGTAAGCGTCGTTTGCGCGGGAACGCGTTGTATGGCGTCTTGTCGTCGTCTTCGTATCCCGGACGAGCCCCCAAAATTTGTAGGTTGGGAGGCGAAGGGAAACACCGGAGTACAATAACTTCGTTTATTTTATGGAATCTACACGGCACAATCGTAAAATAACTTAAAGCACAACTTAACACGTCCGTCCTCTACTTTTACAGCGTAGCCATCTTGTATATCATTCATCTCACTCACACCTACATCCGTCTCTCATACTTCCTCTTCCGGTCTGTGTTGCCATCCTACATATATTAATAATGTTACTACAATAGCGCTTACGGGCAATATCACACTGTATGCAGATGATACATGTCTTTTCTATTTTGGAAGTAACTTTTCAGAGCTGATACATAAAGCACAAATAGATCTCGATAAATTTAACTATTGGTGTCAATGTAATCTATTAACCATAAACACAAATAAAACTAGCTATATGATTCCTGCTGCAAAAAATAAAAAAAAAACCGCACTATCCTTGTCTAACTATAAATAATGAAAAATTACACCGCTCTCACTAAGAAAAATATCTAGGCCTTTATGTTGATGATAAACTTTCCTGGAAGCCTCACACTGAACATCTTAGAGGGAAGCTTGCTTCTTTAAGCGGCGTCTTGAGAAGAATCGGTCGTTATATCCCACATAGAGTTAAATATATGTTATACAACTCTTTGGTAAAATCTCGCCTTGAATACTTTATTGAAATTTGGGGCAGTACGAATAAAACTAATATGAACTTACTACAAAGATCTCAAAATAAAGTAATAAAATCTCTATTTAACTTTGATTACTTAATGAGCACTGTCGCGACTTTCTGGAAGGATTACTGCATTCTCCGATCAACCCCAGAATCTCAGCAAGGAAAAACAGTAACTGCACGAACCTGGATCCAAGGTGGACAGGAATCTGGGAAGGAATCGCCTTCGAGGGGGCCTCGTGCCGGCCGGCTAGCGATCTTCTTGCTTGAACCGTATCTTTCTCACTGCCTACACTAGTGGTACACCATCACATATACGCGATAAAGATTTAGGGTTGTTTTGGCCAGTAAAGTCCTTAGAAGTCGTTATAATTGAAAATAATCTCAGCGCACGCGCGTTGTTCAACTAGATTCGCACGCCATATTTTTTCTAGTCCCCGGGCGACCAATCACAGACCGTCACGGCGAATAGGAAGTATGTATGGGGAAACGGAATCAGGATATAGATAGGTAATTTTATAGTTAATGCTTACACATTTTCCCCCACCTGAAATCCACAAGGGTTTCACAGAGCATGCAAATTGAAAGAAAAAAAAAACAAAAGCAACAGCTACGCACTATTGCAAGAATACCTAGAAATATTATTTTCGAAAGATAAAGTAATAAATAAGTTTTAAGTAGCCTAAGGATAGTGTGTATTTATGTTTTAGTAATTTATGAAAAAATATCTTAATTAATTGGTAAGGGACAAACCTTTACTACCGGCCTACGAAAGGTCTTTCCGTTAGCAGTTCGGAGAGTAAGTAACTACTCTGACTACTTGGTCCGAACCAGCATGCACTTGCACAACACGTGCCAACTTCCAGAATATCGGCGGAAGATTAGGTTCGTTAACTATGACTAAGTCATCTTTTTTAATATTTGGTTCATGTACGAACCATTTGTTCTTTTGTTGTAATGTATGAAGATAATCACGCTGCCATACGCGCCAAAAGTTCTGGGTAATTTTCTTAAGCATCACCCAACGAGAGCGCGGACACGAATTTTCACTTATTATTTCTTCGGGCAGGGTGACTAAAGGACCTCCCGTTAGAAAATGTCCCGGGGTTAAAACGTCAGACTCCGACGGATCTGTTGATAACGTACAGAGTGGACGAGAGTTCAATAAAGCTTCTACCTTAGCTAATATTGTGAAGAATTCCTCAAGAGTGAGAACCTGAGAACCGACAACACGCTTAAGGTGATACTTTGTGGATTTTATGACACTTTCAAATATGCCCCCTAAGTGAGGGGCGCCGGGGGGATTAAATTTCCATTTGATATGGCGGTTCGCTAGACCATTTGACACTTCAGGATAATGCTTATGGAGCGTTTTAGAAACTTCATTCAGATACTTGTTGGCGCCTGCAAAATTTGTCCCACAGTCAGTTACTATCGTATGACATATTCCACGTCGAGAGAAAAAACGATCTAGAGCAGCAAGAAAAGCTTCCGAACTCAATTCGGTTACGGCTTCCAAGTGTACAGCCTGGTTGCGCCAAATAGTTCAAGCAAAATCTCACTAGAGGTCGTAACTGTCCTGGAGCCCCGATTCTAAAGTTTGACAAGCCTGCGCCTGACCTACGCCGCAAGAGGGTCGGCAGTAGCCTACTTAACGCCGTCGCGTGAGGTGATCTCCAGAGGTGACACGAACTGTCCTTCTGCCGCTTGTGACTTCATACGCTGTGAAGTTTGCTTGCCCGCTTAAAATCCGCAAGGCCGACTAAATTGGCCAGGGTGAAAGACCCACCGCTCATGATAAATAACCCATGAACTTTATATACGTGTGGATGGTGAAAGTTAAGAGTGTGCCGACTGCAGCTGTTCGTAAGCTGATGCTGGTTTCCTGGTTTCCTGAGAGGCTGGTCTGCGAACTGGTAAGTCACTTTGGGGTTGGGATAACCGGAACAGATGCGAACGTTCGAGGGATTTGCTTGAATTACGAAGGGAATTTTTGAGTCCATATAGTATCCGCACCCGCTAAGAGACGCAGCACGCCGCGGCGTCTCCATATTTGGTCCAATCGAGCCGCATAGGTATTTCGAACCATTTAATTTCATTTGGATTCATAATAAGTTCAAATTTCTCGATAAAAAATTATTGTGAAATATCTTTGTTGCACATCGTCACACGACTTTCGACCATCCTGCTTATGCATTAGGGTTCAATTTGTCATGCTGTCATATTGACTACCGCATTTGAAAATATTCATAATATTTCTTATTTTCGCATATTCCATAGGTAATCTATACATTACTGTGATTTAATGCATTGACTTATATCGCCTAATAAGTTAATTCCCGCAAAAGTGTTAATTTCGTTGAGATAGCATTTATTTTTATAGAATCGGGTAGTATAACCCATCGTCGCATGATCGAGACACGCCCAGTGCGCCGCGCTTTTGTTCAACTTTAATTTCGAACAACTAATCGTCTGGGTTTGATATCATTCGCGTATATGGTATCCACTCATGTTATGAATTTTGTTATGTTTGAATTAATGTCATTCAAACACTAATCTCCGCTTTTCGCTATAGTAACTCTGTACTAGTGATCGTAGTTCACTCGACTACCGGCCGTATACTTACGTAATGCGCTAATGCCTGGTGCTAACGATTAGCATTTTTATTTCGGATGATTTTTATTCGATCACTTGTACAGTTTTTCCGCATATTTAAGTAATAAACAGTCCACTCCGCTCACCGCATTATACATAAGTCTGGTATCTTCTCATTCTCGCATAAAGCTATTTGTTTGTTACACTTATAGCTATTATTTTTCTTTTTTTATTTATTTACCGTTCGTAATCATGGGTGACGAAATTCAACTTAAGTTGTTTACGGCTAAACGTAATGCGCTTTTTGCTCGTATTCAAGCAACTTACGACAGTTCGTCAGTGCTTACCACTGATAAATTACGTAATAGTTTTATCGCTAAGGCTAAACAGATAGACTTATGGCGGATTGAGTTTGTCCAGATACTGGACAACATTAATACTATCTCGCTTTCGTTAGACGAAAAATATGAGGTCAGTTATACTCCATTAAATTCATTCGACGATTTGGCTAGTGAAATAAAATACAAGCTCAGCTCGTTGGTTGAACCGCTGACGAAACCGTCATCTCATACGGAAAATATAGGTCACAAAACCTTAAATATGAAGGTACCGCGAATCGAACTTCCTAGTTTCGAAGGTGACCTTGAAAGATTTCCATATTTTTATGAAACTTTCAAACGTGTTATTCATACTAATTCCGACTTATCGGACGGTGAACGAATTCATTATTTACTTCATTGTCTCAAGGGTAAGGCGAAAAATGTGGCTGCCGGTATCACCCCTTCTGCTGAGAACTATCGTATTGTATGGGACGCGCTCATAGCTAAATATTTAGATTCTCGCGCGCTTGCTACTAATTATTTAAACCAATTGTTTACGCTCAAGCTTACCGGCGCACCGACACCCGCTAATGTTGAGAAAGTTTTTGATAAATTTACCGCTATGGTGGCCGGACTTAAACAATTAAAAATCGATAACTTAGCTGATTTTATTTTCACGCATTTGGGTCTCAAGTTAATAGATTCAGACATGGCTAAGTTTTATGAGATGTCATTACGATATCAACAAGACTTGCAGAATGTTGATTATGATTGTTTTGTGACGTTTGTTCGCGAACAAGTTAAGGTCATGTATCGGACTTTGCCCGCGCGCTCGACCGCAACACTTTCCTCTTCTTCTTCACCTACTACCAAGGTGACTCACGCGCACATATCAACCGATGCAAAATGTTCACTCTGTAATGAGGTGCATAATCACATATTCCAATGTGACACCTTTAAAACCCTGACGGCTAAAGCTAGGTATAATTTCATAAAGGACAAAAAAATGTGCCTTAATTGTTTGAGCCATCGACCTACAGATTCTAAATGTCATTCGAAAGGTACATGTAGGGAATGTCAAGCTAAGCACCATTCTCTGTTGCATTTTGAGACGTCATCATCGCCGATGACGGTGACTTCAGCCGCGCGCAGTCCTTCTAATGAAACCGTCGCCGCGCCCGCCGCATCGAACGTTTCCTCGAACCCGCCGCCCGCTCCGCTCGTCACTTCTGATCGTGTAGCTTTATGCACGCACTCTGCAGCTTACGGCACTAATTGCACGACAGAAATTCTCGCTACTGCTAAGGTGGTAGTAGTGAACAAAAAGGGGAAAAATGTGCTAGTACGTTGTCTGCTTGACCCAGGTTCGCAGAAAAATTATATTACTTCGCGCTGCGTCCGAATGCTCGGCTTGAGTATTCGAGCAGACGACATAAGCATTGTTCGAGGAATAGGTGGAACTTCTCAACCTGTACGAGGTTCCGTCGACTTCACTTTTAGCTCGCGTCTCCGCTCACAACCTAAGTACAGCATCAACGCGCTGGTGCTCGATGAAATAACGGGTCAAATTCCTTTGTGCCGTATTAACACTAGTGAATTGCACCACATTGACACTGAGTTACTGGCTGATGACGCTTGGGGAGTGCCGGGTAACATAGACGTGTTACTTGGTGTCACGCTTTTTGCTAAATTGCTGCGTCCGGGTCATGTTACTGATAAGCCAGGTTGTCCTGACGCCTTGGAAACCGTGTTAGGCTATATTCTTATAGGTCAGGCTCCTATCTCAGAGTCCACCACGGACACGCTTTCATTTCTTTCAACATCGTGTATCGATTGTTGTGACTTACGCAAATTTTGGGAAATTGAAGAAGTATCGCCGACTTCCACTTCGAGTGTGGATGATGAATACTGTGAGAAATTTTATCGTTCTACCACAACTCGTACACCGTCCGGTAAATATGTCGCCGCTTTACCGTTCAAGTCTGTCATACCCGTTTTAGGTAATTCTTTTGATATCGCACGCCGTCGATTTTACAGTCTTGAACGAAAATTTAAATCGCACGCAAATGTAAAATTACTTTACGATGAAGTAATTAGAGAATATTTAAATAACGGCTATATATCGTTAGTAAAACATGATCTAAAGGACATGTCACAAGTAGGACAAGCTCGCGAGCGATCCGTTTCCTACTATATTCCTCATCATCCTGTGATTCGTGAGGATAAATCAACCACTAAATTACGTGTGGTTTTAGACGCTAGCGCACGAACGGACAACGGTACGTCGCTTAATGAGGTCCTACACGCAGGTCCCGCCCTTCAGGCGGACCTTATCAACATTTTGTTGAATTTCAGACTTTCATCGGTCGCACGTCTTTTTGACGTTATGGGCCTTGTGGCACCTATCATTTTATACGCCAAGCTGCTAATTAAAGAGCTTTTGTTACTCAAACTCGATTGGGACGATGTTCCCCCAACTCGAATTATCCGCTTATGGGAGCAATTTCAGAGTGAGTTGCCCCTCATTTCGCAATTAAACTTTCCGCGTCACGTCGGTGTTGTAGACGGCTGTAAGATATCTTTAGTCGGATTCGCTGACGCCAGCGAAAAGGCTTACGGCGGAGTTGTCTACTCCCATTTTGTTAGACCTGACGGCACTGTGGTCGTGTCGCTGGTCTGTGCTAAGTCCAAACTGTCCCCACTACGGGTAGTCAGCTTGGCCCGCCTCGAGTTATGCGCTGCATTGCTCTTGTCGACTCTACTTAAAAGAGTTTACTCGCTTTACGCTCCTGGACATGCCATTGAGGCTGTCATCGCCTTTTCCGACTCAACAGTGGCGTTGAGTTGGATTAATTCAGCACCACACCGCTGGCACACGTTTGTGGCCAACCGCATCGCTAAAATACATGACAATTTGTCAGCAGATCACTTTTTACATGTCAGAGGATTGGAAAATCCCAGTGACTGCCTTTCACGCGGCCTCACCTCGGCCCAGTTAGTCCAGCATCCTTTGTGGTTTACTGGCCCGCCGTGGCTGGCATCGCATCGCTCTGAATGGCCTATTAAGCCTTTCACATCCACTGAGTCACAGGAGCTTCCCGAAATGAAGCCAGTCGCTCTACCTGTGCTCTCACACGCAAGTTCGAACGGAACTATTCCGTCCGAGAATATATTATACGCCAGAGCTGCTAGATTTTCTTCCTGGCAAAAATATTTAAAAACAATTTGTTTTGTTTATAAATTTGCAAAACGACTCCCTAGAGGACCTATTACCGCATCTGATTTAGATTTCGTCGAAAATGTCATATGGAAATTGGTATAAGAGGTTCATTTCGCATCTGAGATCCAACACTTATCTCGCAAACAGCTTTGTTCTAAACAAGTGCAGAGACTGAGCCCATTTCTTCATAATGGACTTATTCTAGTTGGAGGTCGACTCGCGAATTCTGAGTTAGAATTTAACGCTCGTCATCCTATCCTCCTGCCCAGTCAGGATCACATAGTAGAAGCCTTGTTAAATTCTAGACCGTTGTACCCACTCAGTTCTGATCCGTCAGAACCGACCGCAGTAACCCCCGCGCATTTTTTGCATACGAAACCTCTCGGGTTTTGGCCCGCTCGCGACGTCGACGAAACACGTTTGCACCTTGTTACGCGATATGAATTAATGGATAAATTAGTACATTCCTTCTGGAATCGGTGGCGTAAAGAATACTTGCACACCTTACAATCCAGACAGAAGTGGAACACTCCTGCCTTTCCTGTAAAGGTCGGCATGGTAGTTGTCTCTATGCAGGATAACGTGCCCATGCCCTTGCAGTGGCCTCTAGGTGTCATTACCGAACTCTTTCCGGATAAAAACGGAATAGCTAGAGTCGCCTCGTTAAAGACTAAAGGCGGGGTTATACTCAACCGCCCAGTTGTAAAGCTGTATCCTTTACCGACGCAATAGTTAAATTAATGCTTATCTTAGGTTAGGTCATAGTTCATAAGCTTGCACACGCGTGCATAGTTTATTCTATCGCTATTATACCGCTCCGCAGGGTCGTAACTGAGTCATAGATTCAGGTAGAGTTTGTGACGATGTGCAACCCACAACTAGTTCACTAGTTTATTTTGATTATAATTTTTTTCTCTCTTTCTTTTCGCTTCCCTCTTTTGTTGGGTTTTGAAAGTAGGTTCTTTCAAGCCGGGGAATGATGGTTGCGCCAAATAGTTCAAGCAAAATCTCACTAGAGGTCGTAACTGTCCTGGAGCCCCGATTCTAAAGTTTGACAAGCCTGCGCCTGACCTACGCCGCAAGAGGGTCGGCAGTAGCCTACTTAACGCCGTCGCGTGAGGTGATCTCCAGAGGTGACACGAACTGTCCTTCTGCCGCTTGTGACTTCATACGCTGTGAAGTTTGCTTGCCCGCTTAAAATCCGCAAGGCCGACTAAATTGGCCAGGGTGAAAGACCCACCGCTCATGATAAATAACCCATGAACTTTATATACGTGTGGATGGTGAAAGTTAAGAGTGTGCCGACTGCAGCTGTTCGTAAGCTGATGCTGGTTTCCTGGTTTCCTGAGAGGCTGGTCTGCGAACTGGTAAGTCACTTTCGGGTCGGGATATCCTGAACAGATACGAACGTTTAAGAGATTTGCTTGAATCCGAAGGGAATTTTTGGATCCATAATAGTATCCGCACCCGCTAAGAGACGCAGCTCGCCGCGGCGTCTCCACAGCCTTTGAGCTTAAACATACGAATAGACATAAATAAGCTTTATATGTTTTTGCGCCACGACGGCGACTCTCTTTAATGGAAAATGGGCCACCTAGATCGATTCCAGTGGTATCGAAGCAACGAGAAGGTTGAAGTCTGGCTGCCGGAAGCTTGCTCATCATTGGCTGACAAGCGATTGGATTTACTTTAAAACATCTAACACACTTCGACAGCACGGTACGTATCAGAAGTCTTAATCCAATTATCCAAAACTTGCGTTGAATAAGAGATTGTAAGGTTCTAGGTCCACAATGCAAATATTTTATATGAAAATGTTCTAATATAATTTTAGATATTGGACATTGTTTAGGTAACAAAAAAGGGTGTAACGCAGATGGTGACAGATTAGCCTGATCGATGCGTCCCCCCACCCGCACGATCCCATCATCGTCCAGCAAAGGAGAAAGTTTTTGAATGGATTTTACACATGGTTCATTATTTCGCACTCGACTGACTTCGAAAGACATATAATGATCCTGACTCAATTTAACTAATACTTTGGTTGACTTCTCGAGTTCAGTACTACTGAGAAAGGAAAGAATTCGATTTTGCCTTGCAACCCTCGAATTTGAAATAAATCGAATACACCATGCTACAATTCTTAGAATTTTTGTAAAAGAGGAATGTCTGGCAATTAAGTCCAGAAGTAGGTTTCTCACATCAATCACGTGAAGATTTTTAGTTTCTAGTGGTTTGAGCTCGGGTAAGTCTTCTTTTGGAAGTAGTACCCCTTTGTTAGGCCATTGACTAGGCAAATCCTGTAGCCAAGAGGGACCTTTCCACCATAGAGGATGGTCTATAAGCTCTGGACAGGACACACCGTGACTGCAACAGTCGGCTGAGTTATCC
This sequence comes from Elegia similella, assembly GCA_947532085.1. NCBI lineage: Eukaryota > Metazoa > Arthropoda > Insecta > Lepidoptera > Pyralidae > Elegia > Elegia similella. The sequence goes on from OX383931.1 coordinate 371,777, forward strand.
TTAGATGAAACATAATACCAATGATCGGGACTAATCAAATCAGTTGCTTGAATGACACGATTGGCTACATACATTTTTAACAAATGAGGGGCGGTATTAAGCCATGACAAGGTAGTACTGCTGTCTGAATAAGCTCGAATAGAATCAATAGATACATGGTCTTTAAGCAAATTATACATGTGTGATAGAACTTTTGCCAGAAGCACCGCTGCGCTTAGCTCGAGTCTATTTACCGTGGTAGGTTTTAAAGGAGCTACTCTAGATTTTCCAATCAGTAAACTAGTTGCAGTAAAAATTCTGGGCTCATTAGTAACCTCACAAATATACACACAACAACCATAGCCTTTCAGAGAACTATCACAGAAACCTACCAAGTGTACTTCCATCGGATTGGAAGGTATAACTAGCCGCGGAAGAGAATTTTTTTGTAAATCAGACAAATTTGCCGCTATTAAATGCCATTGTTTGGTTAAATGTTTTGGAATAGTCTCATCCCACGATAAATTTAACCGCCATATTTCTTGCAACAGCGATTTTGCTGCAAAGACTACTGGGCATATCCAACCGAGTGGATCGATAATGCGAGCTACTAAAGAGAGTATGGATCTTTTAGTAAATTTGACTTCGAACGAGTCTGAAAAGGCATATGAAAAAGAATCATTTATGGGATTCCATCGTATCCCTAATATTTTGACAAATTCATTTCCCGATTCATCGAAGGATTTGGAACTTTGACAAAATTCAGGAGGAACATCCGTGAGAAGACGAGGATCGTTGGTAGTCCATTTACGTAGTTCAAAGTGAGCCTTTGCCAACAAAGATGTGATATCAGCCTTCAGTTTGATCGCCTCTGCAAGGGAAGAGCCGCCAGTTGTGATATCGTCCATAAATGTCTCCTGTGTGATAACCTGAGCTACACGACTTGAGTACTCAGAACCATGATCTTCAACAAGTTGATGAAGTATTCGAATGGCTAAATAAGGTGAACTCCGTACGTGACCGTCTTAAGTTCGTACTCCTTTAAGATCTCAGTTGGATCATTACGCAAAAGAACGTGTTGGTAATGCCTTTCCTCGGGTCTTATCAATATTTACCGATACATCCGACGGATGTCGGCAGTAAAAACTATTTTGTGAAGTCTAAATTTTGTCACTAAATCGACAATATCCACTTGCAGCTTAGGCCCCACACGAACAATATTATTGAGTGACAGATTATTCGAGGTCCGACTACTGGCATCGAAGACTACTCGTAAACGTGTCGTTGTACTATCGGGTCTTATTACACAATGATGAGGAATAATATAACGGTCAGTAGACAAAGATTCAGCAGGCTGCATATGTCCCAGATCTTCGTACTGCTGCATAAATTCATTATATTCCGTTTTCAACTCAGTCTGGCTGGCAAGACGCTTTTCCAAGTTGAGAAAACGGTTAAGAGCCTGATGATATGATTCTCCTAAGGCTGGAGTATCATCTTTAAGCATAATTGGTACAACATAACGACCGTCGGAGGTACGATATGTGCCATTTTTATATTTTTGTTTGCATATTTCATCTTCAGGACCGGAAATTTTACATTTCGGCGGATCTTCAGATTCCCAAAAACGTTGAACGATCTCATCGAGCGCACTAGAAGACGCGATGAGTGACGTAACGGGTGTGGCTGGAGTTTGAGCCACTACGTTTTGAAGAAACTGACCACTTATCACTCAGCCGAATACACTAGACAATGCACATGGAAAACCAGGACCTGGGCTATAACGTGAACCAGTATATATCTGATCAAAACAGTCTATTCCTAACAACAGATCGATCTCACCAGATTTATCAAAATCTTGGTCGGCGAGATCCAAATGTTTAAACTTTTCCTTGACAACCGACGGTAATGTGGTTGAAGGGATCATTGAAGTGATTTTAGGCAAAACCACTAATGGTATATCAAATTGGGGCGAGTCATTTGACCTAGGCACAATAGAGCCAAAAGTATAACCTTTGATATTACAAACATAATTTTGACCGAGACCGGTTACATTTAAATTACACTTTTTTATATGTAAACCTAACTGTCGCACACAGCTACTTGTAATGAAAGAGTCCATCGAGCCACTATCTATGATTACACGAGCATACTGCAATGAACCATCCACTCTTCTCAACCGAACCACTGCTGAACCAATAATTTTGGTACTCATAGGTGACTTTGACATGTTTGGCTGAGTTGTACAAGTCAGGGCAGAGCTCATATTGGAATTCTCAGAAGCCTTTAGGTCAATGGTATTAGATAATAAACTTTTATGTTCTTCATGTAATAATGTGTTATGTTTCGAGTTACAAATGAAACACGTGGACTTAGACTTGTAGTCTGCACTAGTGTGACCGGGCCTTAAGCAGTTTTGACATAATTGTAACTCTTTAACTAATTGTTGTCGCTGTCCTATATTCATAGAATGTAATTTACCACAGCGATATATTGAATGATTTTCATGACAATACACACAAACAGCCTGATTAGGTTTATTATTATTTGAGTTTGTAGAAGCAATTAAGGAAGAATTTGATTGCCGAGAAAAGTTATCTTTCTTTGTGTTATTGCGGTTCAGTTTATTTGTAGAATTGAATGACTGTAAATTACTAGGTTGACTAACCTCTAATACCTTTATATAATTCTGTAAATAAACAACCAAGTTATTAAATTTAGGAATTTCTTCAGTATTTTGTAATTCAAACCTTTTCCTAGTTTCTGTATCAAGAGGCCGAGATGCTATGTAAAATAAAAGAAATTCACTTAAATCATCAATATTTAACCCGCGCAACTGGTTTACACAATCGTTGCATTCCAAGAAATTATCACGAATTTTATCAATCCTTTTATACCTAGCTCGAAAGGATGCTAATTTGGTTTTATTTTCTTTCGTAATTTTTGCTAAATCATAAAGTATCTGCATATTTTTAAACTCATATTCACGTTTTTTAATGGTGGACATTAATTCTCCTTCCGCCATGTTTTGGTAGGCACTAATTGTGAAAGGTACGAGTAATGTAGGTAAGTAGCAAAAGTTTAATTGGAAACTCAGTAATGGAACAGATATTCACAAAACACGTAGGTTTTAAAACTACGGATTATTACTTATAATCATAAATACACACCTCACTGCTATTAATTAACACTAGGTAGGTACCTAGGCTATCCAAAATAGTTCGAAAGCCTGAGTAACTAGATAGTACCTTATGGCATACAGATCGAACGATTAAGGGAATATTACAAGGGAATTAACGAGATAAGAAGTATGTGCTCGTAAGTAATAGGTATTTACTATGGTATGGAACAGGTATGGAATTCCCTGTTTGATCCGAGATTGTTAGACAAATGCTAGGTGGGTAAGTACCTAGGTAGTTTGAATCTATAATAAGTCTCTTTATGAATAAATTTTAGAGTTATCCGTATTTGGAAATAACTTTAATTGGAAAGATTGAAATTAAGTGGGTAAATTGAAAATAAGTACGTGAGGTATGTCCTAACAGAAGGCACCATAAATTAATGTCGCGACTGTCTGGAAGGATTACTGCATTCTCCGATCAACCCCAGAATCACAGCAAGGAAAAACAGTAAGCACTAACCTGGATCCAAGGTGGACAGGAATCTGGGAAGGAATCGCCTTCGACGGGGCCTCGTGCCGGCCGGCTAGCGATCTTCTTGCTTGAATCGTATCTTTCTCACTGCCTACACTAGTGGTACACCATCACATATACGCGATAAAGATTTAGGGTTGTTTTGGCCAGTAAAGTCCTTAGAAGTCGTTATAATTGGAAATAATCTCAGCGCACGCGCGTTGTTCAACTAGATTCGCACGCCATATTTTTTCTAGTCCCCGGGCGACCAATTACAGACCGTCACGGCAAATAGGAAGTATGTATGGGGAAACGGAAGCAGGATATAGATAGGTAATTTTATAGTTAATGCTTACACAAGCACTATAACTTTATACAAAAAACCAATATATTTAACTTAAAATAATTATATAGCTACAAAATGTGCATTCTTATTAAAAAAATTCTTACAAAAGAAGTCCGTACTCAAATAACATTCAAAATAAGAAAATATAAACACCTTTTAAGAAATACCAATAAAATACAATTAACTACACCCAGAACAAACTATGGTAAGAGAGATATATTATATGAGGGTGCAAAAATGTTTAATGACTTACGTAAAGATTTAAAAGGCTTTAAAACTTTGACTTTGTTTAAAGTAAGGCTGAAAGAATATATTTACAACAAAATATTATAAGATTATTTTAATGCGTTTAAGTTTCTACATATTTTATATTTAGTTATAGGCTCATTGTAATGTAAGTGAATTGATGTAATTCTTTATGAGTCAATAAAAGATCTTTAAACCTAAACCTATATCACTGTTTTTTTATATAAATGAATGTTATGGCGCACAAACATAATATTAGAAAAGATATAATATACTGTGAAGGGAGTGTCAGAATATTAATATTATTGAATAACTCTCTAAGAGATTCTCTGGCGCCTAATTTATATATTGATCTAATAGCGCGTTTCTGTAGAACAAATATGGTATTTACATCTGCAGCGTTTCCCCATAGTAATATTCCATACGACATAAGACTATGAAAGTAACTAAAATATACCAAACGCGCAGTATCAACATCAGTTAGTTGTCTTATCCTCATAACCGCGTAAGCCGCAGAGCTAAGTTTACCTGCCAATTTTTCAATATGGGCACCCCATTGAAGCCCAGCATCAACAGTTATTTCAAGAAAAGTTGCTTTGTCTACCAATCCTACTGTTTCATTATTGACGACTATACTTGTTGAAACTTTTGCAATATTTGGTAAGCAAAATTTAATAAATTTAGTATTACTAGCGTTCAACAAAAGATTGTTCGCAGTAAACCAGTCCAACACTTGAGCTAATGTACTATTAACCTCGTCAGAAGAGTCAGTATTTTTATCTACTCGGAAGATGAGAGATGTATCATCGGCAAATAGTACAGCCTTGCATGTGTTAACATAGTACGGTAAATCATTAATGTATATAAGGAACAGAAGAGGCCCTAGGATAGAGCCCTGAGGTACATCCATCCTAACACATGATCCGGAAGATTGAACCCCATCTAAACTAACTTTTTGAATTCGCCTACTCAAGTACGATTTGATTAAGTCGAGAGATTTACCTTTGATTCCATAGTGTTTCAGCTTGAATATAAGGGTATTGTGATCTACGCAATCAAATGCTTTATCACAAAAAGCACAAAAAGCACCAATAGCATTTTGTTTTCCCTCCTAAGCTTCATAGATATGTTTTAAAAGAGCTACACCCGCGTCAGTTGTTGACCGACCCTTAGTAAATCCATACTGTTCACTATGAAAATTATCATTTTTATTAAAAAAAGACAATTGATTGAAAATCAATTTTTCAAATATTTTACTGAGAACTGGTAGAATGGAAATAGGCCGGTAGTTTGTGGGATTACTTTTATCCCCTGATTTATATAATGGTATAACTTTACTCAGCTTCATCAAGTCTGGAAAAGTACCGGTATCTAAACATTTATTAAAAATAGAAGCTAAGTAAGGTCCTATTACATCTATGATATTACTTATGACGGATACCGAGATGTCCCACAAATCTCCAGTTTTTTTATTATTTAAGCTTTTAAATGTATCAACTATTGTGAGCGGAGTCACATGTTGAAAATTACATTATTTTTACATTCGGACGACTTCGATGAACATAAGGAGGCAGTGGTGTTTATGGGAATGTCAGTGGAAAAAGTCCTCAAAATATTGGGCAACGTCTGCCTTACTGCTGATAACACTATTATTTATTTTTAATTCTACTTTATTATAACGCTGTTTATTCTTACCAGTTTCTGTGTTAATAATTTTCCATGTTGTCTTTATTTTATCTTGAGAATTTAAGATAGTATTTCTAGTATATAATGATTTGGTATGCATACATACCTTTTTAAAAACTTTTGAATAATTTCTAACATAATTAATAAACTCAGGATCTTGGTTATATGCCTTCATAGCCAGTAATTTGTATATCCTATTTCTACTGATGTAGATACCTGTAGTAGCCCATTCACTAAATTTTTTACGATTATGTCTGGTACAAGTTTTAACTTGAAAGGCATTATTGAATTCAGTTTCTATGACATTAAACATTTTATTGTAAAGGGCATCCGGATCATCTCTCGTTTCTTCGATTAGGGGCATTTTTTCTGATATTTTTCTCTTGAATACCTTGATTTTGCCTTTGGTTATAGGTCTATACGTTATCTTTGGTAAGTCTACCTGTACTTGATTTACTAATTTGACAAACTGACCAAAATGATAAGAAGTGAGATTTTTAATTATGTATTTATCAAGAGCACTACAATTGCAGAACATATTATCTATACATGTTGCAGAATCACCATTAACTCTAGTTGGTTCTAAAAATAAATTAAACGACTTAAATAAATTCAACAAGCCAACACTTTCAGTTGTAGTTACTAATAAATCAACATTAAAGTCACCGCACACTATGATATTTTTGGGACTACAGGATAGTTTCTTCAAAAATCTTCAATTACTAATTCCAAAGTATTATACTTTGACTTGGGCCTATATATTGTTTTTCTCTTCTCTAAAGAATGACGATCCGTTGGCGTTGCACCCCCCAAGTGGAGCGTGTTGGTGGGAGGCCAGTGTTACCAGTCTTATTTTTTTATCTCTGAATGTGCGTAATGTTGCCAGTAGGTAAAAGGTACTACATGTGTTTTATATCTTCGAATGAAGCGTACACATATAATATTGATCGAACTTCACTAGGTAAGTTCGTTTGATCATATATTATAACTAAATGTCGTAAAAGATATTGTTAGAATCCTGATAATATCCTCTCGAGAGACATTAGCTTTATTGTTTGCCAAGGTAGTCATGTTTTATTTTAATCAAAAGAAGGCATGTTGTTTTAGTTCTGATACGTGGCTGTACATTTCAAGATCTCGAAGTCGACATCGATACATTGTTTTTATCGAAAAATATTAGCACTTCAAAGAGGTTCAACATCAGCGACGACATGTCGCACTTTCACAGGCTCTACGAGGAGCTCTCGAAAGTGAACCTCGACCAGCTAGCAAGCCAGGCGTGGCAGCCCACGACGCGCCCATTGCACGTCACCACCTGGAACGACTTCAAGAAAATTGCGACACCTCTGCCGCCTACACTAACACCAGCATTGTATAAAAAGGTAAAGATGGCAAAACTGGTGAGAGATGTAGAGATATTTTTAAATTCCAACGTTAGTTCAGTTCCTGACTTTACCGAGGGCTACGACGATTTGTCCATTCAAACTCGTAGGTTTGATCGCATAAAGGCCGAAACGGACATTTTCCTCAAATCCGGACGGCGTTGGAATGGACTTGAGTACGGTGACGTACCCGAGAAAAAGTATAATCTTTTTCGAAGAAAAAGAAATTTTCTTAATTTGATGGCGCAGTTTGTATATCATACCAGATATAAACTTGTTCACACCCAATTACTTAGGACTAAATATAACCAACACTTGAAATACCAAATCGGCTACAACTTTGCATTATTAAGAGAATTGAGTAGATCGCAATATTATTTATACAACGTGATGTATAAAATGCGATACGAATGGTTTTTACCTTACGCAATGTTCAACGTGTACGAGAAGATATTGCGCCTCCACGTGGATATAAGGGATGTCATGAGACTGACTTATCGACTGGAACGAGCTCGCAAGATAGTCAAGGATCCGGACTACTATCACCAAATGACTCCGAAGACAACTAAACTTGGGTAATTTTATACGCGCCATTCACAGATTTGTATGTTAGGTGTGACATTTTAGGTGTAAGATAAAATAACTACATCCGTAAACAACACAAACTTTATTGACGAGTTGAAACAGGGGGTGAGTTAAGCTGCCCTATGCCGTTATCCGACTTTCTGTAGTGAGGTACCGCCCTTGTTGGCGACTTGGACTCCGGTGGCCTGGGGTTGATCAGCGATGATGGAAAAGTACGCGGCAGTCGAAATAGGAACTTCCGTCTTGGTAATTCTTAAACTAATCTTTGAACCCTGGATTATGTCCCGCATGTATTTTAGTATCCTCAATTCCCTTGACCAGCCAGCACAGGGAAAAAACAAGCAGATATTTCCGGCAAGAGAGTACCTTTATTTACCAAGGGGTGTTATTTAAACGGTTAGGAGAATATTCGTATTTTTATTAGCAAAAAATTTAATCGGTCAGCTAAAATAGCTAGTTGACTGTTAAAACTAAAGTAGCTAGCAACTTATGGTCTTCAAATATTTTGTAAATCAGTCAGCAATTTATATCATTCTGAACAGTAGTGAATTTGATTGTACAGCGGAATATATATAAAAGCTGCAACGAGAGACCGATTTAATCACATTTTGGTAAGCACTAAAAGAATAAGCAAAAAATCCGCTAATATACCTAACGGCTCGTTCATGAGTACCTACGTGCAGCAGGCGCACTCTTCAGAAGCAGGCGCCGCACAAAGTCATACAAACGGTACAAGATGTTCACGAAAAAAAAAGATAGAGCGGCACGGATGCGCGCAAATACAGCGCGGCGCCAAAGTAGAAAGAGACGGCATGCTGTGCCAGACCTTATGTTAAAACGAGAGCGGTAGTGAGACGGTGGACGTATTCAGATTGACTGTATTTGTTAATAATTTTTAAATAAGAATATAATATTTGGAGTTTTACCTTCAGTCAGTGTGATATTAATATTATGGTATGTATACCGATATTTCATTTTACTTTTATAATGGTAACATATAATAGGTATAAATGTAAGTACCTAAAACGATGTATTTTCAACCGACTTTAAGAATGGTGAAGGTTTTTAATTTGTCGAATCCTTTTATTGTGTGTAGTAGTTCTCTACCAGAAAATATGGTTATATTTCAAATTCATTTACACAGAACCTTTACAAATTCACTCTTTATCTATTGGTGATTTTTCTTACATAATATGTCGTTAAATGATATCTTTCTTCTTAGTGGATGGACTGGTGTATGTAAATATCAATGTTTGTTATTCCTTCACGCTGTTACAAATTATCTATAGTTAATTCTTTACATCCTTATAAATTTTGCTGTGAATAAAAATATTATCATATCGCTATTATAATTAATTTAAACACGTTTATCATTTACATTTTCCTAATAAAAAATATTTTGTTAATTCTGTGATCTAAATACGTCCACTTAAGGCTTCCGCCCGAGCGCGCCGCCCGTTCTCGTGAACACCTGGCGCTGGCGCTTGACTCTGTCCCGTGCGCCTGTCTATGAAGCCCGTCGCAGCCGCGCGACGCGACTACTCGTGGACATGCGGTAAGAGTAGCTAAGCAAGAAAATTTTACTTGGGTTAACCTAACTTATTTTCTGCCCTCAGTCGTTCTGGGTTGTCATAAAAAAAACTAACTTGAATCTAACTTCTTTTCTGCCGTCAGTTGTTCCGAGGGGTCTAAAAAAAAAAATTTGAACCTAATTTATTTTCTGCCATCAGTTGTTTGGGGTGGTCATAAAAAAACTAAATCAAATCAAATTATTTATTGCTTCCTTAATGTAATACAGGTCTTTGATTACAAATAAATTTAGTAACAATTAAGGACCCTGACGGGCGCTGCAATGGGAGAACGGCTTTTTAATATATTCCGTCAAGTTTATATTATCTATTATAGTTATAAAATATAGGTAGGTATATTTATTGTTATGTCTTTATTATGACGTAATTATATTCAGTATATTTTTATGGTATATTATTTATTTAGATATATGTATAATGTTGTTTTTTTTTTTCTAATACACACACAATTTTTTATTTTATAAATTAACACAAGACTATCCACAACATGCTTCGTCAAAGAGCTACAACGGTTCATCAACAACAAAGTAAAAGTAATAAAGTAAAAAGTAATTTATTTCCTCCACACAATACAGTCACATTAAATGCCAGAATATATGGGCTGGTTGCCAATGCAGATTGTAGGAGGCTGGAGCCTGTTGAAGGTAGAAACCTGAGTTACAGTACTCCAGTGCTCTCACTCTGTAGTAGCTACGTCCCAAAAAAAAATACACATCGCATAGGGGTTCCCCGTGATTGCGATGTGTAACATATAAATGTAAAAAATACAGCACTAAAACTAAATAATAAAATTTGACTTAACAATTTACAAAAACAAATATATAAAATAACAATAAAGTGAGATTTATATGGGTGCCGAGTAACTACAATAGACATAAAATAAATAAAAAAGAAGAAGAAACAGAGGTTTAAGATATAGAGTTAGATGTGGGGAATTAGTAAGCTTTCGGTATTATCGTAATCCAGAGACTGAAGATACTTAAAAACAGCAGATTTACAGGAATATTTTGTGAGATGTAATATTTTTAATTTGGAATGGAGCTTGTTGTAGAGGAATGGTTCTAAGAAACAAAAGAAGTGATGCGAGAAATCAGTATTCAGCATAGAGGAGATAGCCAAAAGATGGTTACGTTTTCTAGGATTGGGATTATAAGGGGTTTTTTTATGTTGTTGCAGGATGGTATGTAGAATATATAGTTGTCGAACAGATAGGACTTCACAGTATTGATATAACTCATGAGTAGGGAAGAGGAAAGGCTTAAAGGTACATACCTTTAGAAGAGCTCTCTGGGCTCTCTCCAGTCTTATTATGGTGGTTTTGTGGGTTCCACCCCAAACAGAAATGCAATAACTCAGTAGGGATTGCCCTAAAGCAAAATAGACCATCTTGACAATATTTGGCTCAGCAATATGTCTTAAACGCTTGAAGATGAACGTGAGTTTGCGGATTCTTCCTGCAGTGAGGTTGATATGTTCCTTGAAATTTAGTTTTTATCAAGGATGACTCCTAGGTACTTAATCTTATCCGTTGCGGTAAGGGATGGACAAGAGCAAGGAGAATTGGAAGAGTTATGGTTAAAATGGGAGTGAGCAACAATGGATAACTTTTTTAATATAGCCGTTTGTTCAGTTAGATTATATATAGAGAAATTAACTAGTTTGGTTTTTTCGACATTTAAAGTGAGGAGGTTTAAACGAAGCCAGTCGGAGACCATATCTAGACCTTGTTGGGCGACTTTATAAGCGAGGTCCCACGATTTTGCCGAGAAAAGAAGCGCAGTATCATCGGCGTAGGAAACTATTTTACAGTTGGGCGTATTGATAGAAAAAAGATCATTTATATAGATCAGGAATAGGGTAGATCCCAGTATGCTACCCTGAGGTACGCCATAGAGAATGGGCTGATCAGAACTTAATTGGTTGTTTATTATTACAGATTGTTTACGATTCTCAAAATAGCTGTAAAATAGTTTCAACTGGGTGCCTCTTATGCCGATGGCCTCTAGCTTGTTTAGTAGGATTTTGATGGAGACGGAATCAAAGGCCTTGGCGAGGTCAAGAAAAATAGAAAGACATTTATTATCAGCGTCCAAGTTGCGCACCACATAATCCGTAAGTTCATGAACAGCGCTGTTTGTCGATTTATTAGTGCGAAAACCATGCTGGTTGGGAAATAAGATTGAGAACTTATCTAGAAATGCCGTAAGACGAGAGTTTATTAGTTTCTCTAGAATTTTAGAGAGTACTGGTAGAATTGATATAGGGCGATAGTTGTTGGGATGATTTCGATGACACTTTTGAAAATAGGATGAACCAAGGCTTTTTTGAAGGCAGTAGGGAAAATGCCTGAGGACATTGAAATGTTACAAATGTGTGTGATAAGGGGGATTAGGATTTCTTTGTATCTTTTTATGAATGAGGTTGATATTTTGTCCCATCCAACCGCACATTCATTTTTTAGAGAGTTAATAATTGCTTCCACTTCCTCACTTGTAGCTTGAAGAAGAAAAAAGGATTGATAGGAAGAGCAGAAGGTCGAACTTTCCCCTTTAAAAGAAGGGATGGCTGAAATAGAGGGGGTGAGGGCACAAAAAGGGGGGTTATTTTGCTTGATATTTTCAGCAAGATTTTTACCAGCGCTTACAAAGAAGGAATTAACGTGATCAAGAGAGCTTTTGGGAGTGGATTGAAAAGACAGTAACTCGTTGGCAGGAGATGAAGCCTTAGATAAGTTGGTTACGTTTCTGATTGCACTCCATAGTGATTTTGGATCGCCACCTGCCTTGCTAATAAGATCTTTGTCATAGTTTCTTTTTGTAGCCTTTAATAGCTTATTACAGAAAGCACGATATCTTGTGTATGTTACACGAATAGTTTCATTATTAGGGGAGATTTTCATCTTTTTATGGAGGCGATCTCTATTACGGATGCATCTCAGGAGCCCGGGGGTAATCCAAGGCTTAATAATTTTCCGGCGTCGAGGTGGTTTGGCTGTGGAAGTGTATAAGAAAAGGAGAGATTGAAGTGTAGATATTAGGAAATTAGTGGCAAATTCGGGGTCAGTAGAGTCAAGAATGGGGGAAAAAATCTGTATTTATAAGAGATAGAGATAGTCTGTTGTGGTCCACACGTTCAAATGTGTAATTTTGTAAGAAAGATTTGTTAGTGGCTAGAGAAAGTAATACCGAGTTATGATCTGTGATAGTGGATTGTAAAACGAAAGAGTGGGCAAGAAGGGGAGATTTTAAAAATACATGATCAAGGCAGCTAGGACCACGAGTAGGAAGGGTGTGGGTCGGATGCAAGCCTTGATGAGCCAACATATTTAAATAATCGTCATTATCCTCTTTGTAACAGTCAGGAGAAATGTTTATATTTATGTCTCCGATTATAATAATATTTTTAAAACACCTTACCGAGTCCAGGACAGTATGAAAAGATTGAGTGAAATTCGAAGTTTTTTTGAAGGCACACGGGCGATATATACCCAAAACTACCGTTTCATCATTAATCTCGATTTGGATACAGCTTGCTTCTACGATCGGTGGCTCTTATATAGAGATTCGAGGAAGATTGGAATTGTAGTACATGACCACTCCATCGTTTTGGTTAGCTGGATTACTGGACACGTAGAGAGAGTAGCCCGTCAGATTCGGGATAAATGTATTACAGACAAGCCAGCATTCCGTTAAGATTATGATGTCTGGTTGAAGGTCGAGCTCGCTTAGGAGAGCTTGAAAGCTCAGTAAGTTTGCAGAGAGGCTGCATATATTTTGAGTTAGAATATTAAGTGAGTCATTTATTGAAGGAAGGAGTGTGCGAACTTCATTCGCATCACACTTTGACGAGGAGGCAATGTTAAATTTGTCTATATTATTGAGTAAGTCGTTATCTCTGTTCATTTTGGATGAAGCTTTAATTACTATCTATAAATAAATAAATAAATAATAGTGTATAATGAAATAATAATTCAAAAAGTTATAGAAGGCTTTTCGGTTGGGTCGTACAATTGAGTTCGGTCCAAAATAAGTCGTAAAACCTGTGTTATGGAATACAAACTCAACTGCACTATGTGTTATGTTGGGTACATGTAATTTTTGTACCGTAGTTCGTAACTATAGGCACCTATTTACTTTGCTTAATCACCAGTATGCAATACATTCATCCAATTTTACTTAGTCCAGTAAATAAATTAATATTTTTGAGAAACGAAAACCAAACAAACATACAAAAAATAAAAATAATAAGTTACTATATACCTATACCTACTACTTTCTAATTATTTATTTGTACGGTATAAGGATGGGTTATACCCTACGAATATAGGTTATACCGGTAATCAATGACATATAAGGTAGATATTTATGTTTGACGGATATTTCACTTATGTACCAAGTTATATAAGCGTAACTCTAAGAATGGTTATAACAAAGGTAATGGTAAATGAAATAGAGCAACAAAGCGAACTAAAAGAAAACAGAAAAAAGACATAATAAAAAATAAAAGGAAAGAACCAATATTTATATTGAAGGCTTCATGGCGGATAGTTGGTCTTCAGAATTAATGACAATATATTTTGAGTCGTCGTCTTTTCGCAGAAGAATCCTGCCTCCCGAAGTCCAACAGTACTTGAATTGCGACTGGGCCGCGAATTCGCGGGCTAGGTAGTGTAGACGGCGGGCTTTCGGTGTGAGATGTTCCGCGATGTAGATCACCCGCTGCGAAAAGGCCGACCCAAGGATGGTGGAGTTTAATCTGTTTTTTGGGTTGGCCTTGTTATATTGTTTATAGGCTTTCAGAATTTTATTCTTCGTTAAAACTGAGCGTAGCGACAAAAGTATAGTCTTGTGCTCAGCTTTTGTAGGAAGGTGGTGTATGTCAAAAACATCAGATTCTAACAATTGAATCGAAAGCTTTTTGGTTATGGCAGCTGCAATTACGAGAAGCTCTTCCTGTGTTGCATTTGGGTTGTGTGGAATGTTGCGAAGCTCCAGGCATGCACCACGGGAGGATCGGTCGATAGCTTCTGTTGCTAGCTCAACCTTGGAGACACGTTCGAGACAACTCTCGGTTTGGTTTTTATAGGATGATTATTGGGTACTCAGATCCTCGTATTTTAACGTTAGGGTGCTTATGGATTTTTGTATTTCTACATTAGATGCGATTAATTCAGTATTCTGGCGTCGGATGTCGCACACAGATTCTTTAATACTGGATAAGTTCTCGTCTGCAGATTGCTTCCAGTCAGTAATTACTTGAATGAAAGCGTCCAATTTGGATTCAAAGCTTGAGCCACAATCACATTCGCGTCTCCTTTTAGTAGTCCTGAAGGTGACAGAATCTATTTCCGGGCTATCGCTATGCTTGCTGACGTCTGGGGCTGATCCGTAGATTGGATTTGATTTGGTTACGGGCGAGCGTTGCATAGTTTAGCGAATTTATTTGCCGGACGGTAAGAGCGTAGGCCTATTTTTAATAAGACCGACAGCTGCTGTGACGAGTCTTAGCCGTAGGTACGATGAGTCAGAGAGTACAACGGGCCCCGCCTCCTGCTTAGATGCTCCTGCGCTGATGGGCGTCACCGCGTTGTAACCAATAGCTACACTCGGCTAGCGAGGGAGGGGTGTTAAGTTGAGGTCGGTGCAGTGGGAGCATATACAAATATGTGTTTATTTCACTCACGCGGCAGCGGTCCTTATCTAATGATTGATCTCGATACTCTGACGCCGTTCTGGGTTCCTGGTACTTGGCACTGTATTATTTAGTACTATTTATTATTTCGCATTTAATTTAAATAAATAAAAGTGTTAATTACGGGCACGACTGACTTGGCTTAGCGTCCACAGAGGAGCTACAAGGAACAAGCTTCGTCAAAACATACAGAAAAATATCAGCAACATGCCTCGTCAAAGAAATTACCGATATAAATCCGCCACATGCTTCGTCAAAAATATTAGTCAAAAGACCACTCCGAGTCCTTCTTGGCCCAAAGGTTCCCATTATACTTGCCGCATTTCCACGTTGTATAGCGATGGAAAGCCTTTGAGCAAGGTACGACACGGAGCGAACTTCTTTTAACCTTTCGGAAATACGATGGCCCAAATCTTTCACGAACGCTTTTGCCTCAGATCCCCTGTGGTCTCGAAAGCAAGGGGAACAAAAATATATGCGGGTTTCAGACAACAATATTTGGCGTGCTTATGTCTGGCAGCATTTTCAGCAGCTGATCCCGCAGCCATTACTGTGTCCTTGAGATATAAAGACGCAACAGTGCATACGCACGTCGCATTCCACAGCAGGCAACGACCCCTTTGCCACGGCACCATAGTCAAGCCGTCAGGGCGCTTGCCATCGGTCTCTTCAAAATACATGGGATGTTTGCACTGATCATAAGCTATTCTAATTATATCATTGAGAGCATGATGGATTGGATTGGATATCTGCCCGCACATCTCACACAACACAGACCATAATAGCCTTTCACATCGACAAGAGCTCCACATACACACTGATGCTGCTCACAAACACACCCGATTCTGAGAGTGTGATGTTTGTGAGCATCAAGTTATGTGTCAAGTGTGTCAAGGTATGGACGAGCTGGCCTTTTAAAAGTGAGTTACTAATTTTAGGGGAGAGTGTAAATAAACCAAGACCAATTTTAAAAGAATAAAATGTAATCAAAGAAAAAATATGTACACTAAAACACTAATTTGTTACAGTCAGGTTTAGGTTATACAAAGCGAATGGTTAAGCGTGAATGGAAATGTTTGGATGATTATATAATGCAAAAGAATGTTAAATCTATCTATACAATTATAGCAAATAAACGCGTATAATGAAATAAATAAGCCACGCGGAATAGCGATATGACGCAAATAATATAATCGCCCGGCCAGTCACGTAGTACATACGAATGCAAGCCGAACAATTATACTGCGTAGGAGCACACGAACGTTCTACCGGTGTCTCGGTTAACGAATGCACCGAACGACGCGTACTGATGGGCCGCGTATATGTGCATGCAAGCCTGAAGGGCCAATCTGAGCCTTTGGAGAGCAGCAACTCTCATCTTTTAGCCTTATGGGCCGAAAGCTACGTTGCCAGAAGGGCCTATGCTGGGTGCAAGTCACCCGGGACCGCCGACATCCGACTAATGAGCCGCTCGCGCCTTATATATGGTCGCGGGCGCGGCGAGCTACGGGCGGCCGGCAAGGAGCGGGGTCAGTGCGCCGTCACAGCGGCGGCGAGCGCGCGCTCTTCATATGGCGTATTACAAGTTATTATATAAAGTTATTATTATTTTTAAGATATTTATTTATTAATAAATTTTATAAATTATTGTTAATTATTTAACTTGTTATTTGCTTTTACGGTGTAAATTAGTCTTCTAAATATTCATTAATTGTGTAGTAGCATTATTAGTCAATAGTTTTTTTGACCGAGCGAGCGAAGCGAACGAAGCATCTCAGTTTCGACTGGCCCAAAATTCTTTTGTCCATCTGTCTGTCTGTCTGTCTGTCTGTTCTCGCCTACAGGTCGCATTTCTCAACCGATCCTCATGAAAATTTTGTGAGCAGGTTCGGTAATTATATAGAATTTTTTTGTCGTGCCAGTTTTTCGAAATTTTACAAGATGGCGGAAATATGGGGATCCGGAACTTCAGAAAACTCATAGCACAGCTATTTGAAAAAAAGATCAAAAATGTCTTTAGACTTTTTTGTTATTCTCATTAAGCCGCAACTTTTTTGTCTGAACAACTTTTTTTTACGATAAACTGGAAAGTGTTTATAGTCGGCAATTTGCCCAAAAGTTGTCTGAAATCGATTTTCTGTATATTTTTTGTATTAGTGCATTCAGTATGATGTCGTAAATATAAATCTATGGTATAACAAGTATGAAAATGGTGCGTAGTAACTGTGACGTCAGCGATACAGAGAAAAATGTATTTTTTGTTTTATATAAACATACCATGTGCGGTATCAAATAAAAGGGTTTTATGAGTAGATTATGTCTATCGTACTCTACGGGGTTTGTTTGGGCACACGGCGCGACAGCAATAGATATTATAAATACCTATTTTTCAATTCTCTCGAGCTTAGTGTTTCCTCTTAAAAAAGGGTCTGGTCGGGTCTTCTGGTAAGAGGAATGTAGGTTTAAATTTCCGTTTCCGGGAAATAGTAACTGAAGGAAATCATCCTTTAGTAAATTAGCATATCAGTAACCGATATATTTTAGAGCACTGGAGGGCAAATGTGGTTGTTAGGGCTCGCGAGGTGTACTGTTCTCGCAGAACCACTAGTAATATTTTTTTGACTAACTTGAACCTAACTTATTTTCTGCCCTCAGTCGTTCTGGGTGGTCATAAAAAAAAACTAACTTGAATCTAACTTCTTTTCTGCCGTCAGTTGTTCCGGGTGGTCATAAAAAAAAACTAACTTGAACCTAACTTCTTTTCTGACCTCAGTCGTTCCAGGTAGAAAGCCAAAGCTTATCCAAATGCTGCTCCAATTGTATAATCTTGCTGCCCAAATAATTATTTTGCGGCACGACTATTTATTTTCCGGCGTGACTGTTTATTTTGCAGTATATATAATAATACAAGCTGCCTTCTTATATTTAAATTACTGACCATTATCAGGATTGTATAATAAACAAGAATTGCTTTATTTTTATTATTGCTAGCCCGCGGCTCCGCCCGCGTCAATGTCGATCCCTCGGGAATAGTACTTTTTCCCGGGATAAAAGGTAGCCTATGTCCTTCTCCGCACTCCAGAGAACTTGTATGCAAAATTTCATGATGATCGGTTCAGTAGTTACGGCGTGAAATCGTAACAAACAAACAAACAAACTCACTTTCGCATTTATAATATTAGTAAGGATAAGGATAAATAAATAAAATAAAAATGTTTATTTTCAGAAACTATTTAGTCCATATTTTGCTAGTAAACTTATATGTAGGTGTGTTAGTACTTATATTCTACTAGCGACATTGTTGACCGCATTAAATGGCCAACGAACGGACATTCCCCGCTGCCGGCTATTGCTTTCAGAACACTGAGAGCTGCCCCGTGTTCGGCGCAGCATTGATGCCGATTTCTTACGCAGGATTGCATCAAAGCCATCCACTCCCGCTTGAGCAAACATAGTTGAGGCGCTACAAAACCGTGGCAGCTTTAATATTGACCTGAAAGCATTGTTATATTGGACCCGCGAGGCGCTGTACGATTTCTTCGTGTAGTTCACCCACAAACTACTCGAGTAAAGCGATGTGCAGTACGCTTTGAATAATGTTATTTTTACTGCAGTCGAGCATCGCGCGAATCTGCGTGCCAACATATTCGCTCTAATCGACAGCGCCCTGCGTTCCCGCTACATGTCAACATCATCTTTTAGGTATTCGGTTACAAAGTGCCCAAGGTATTTAAATTGCTTCACTCTCTTTAGGGATTTATCATAAAGTTTTATAGGAGGTACCACATTTGGATACTTGTTACCGGCCCTAAAAACCGTATACTCACTCTTTGTGGCATTGTATTTAAGACCATGTAAACCTGCATAAGACTCGCAAACTTTAAAAAGTTTTGTGAGCGCACTAACTGACGGGGCCGGCAGCACCATGTCGTCCGCGAAGCTGATGTTATTGCTGCATATATTACCAATGTGACAACCAAAACGTGTGCTGCTAATCTCCGCGATCAGCTCATTTACATACAAGCTGAAGAGGTTGGGCGCGGTCAGTCCGCCCTGCCTCACCCCGCACTCCATCCTGTATGGCTCAGAGCCCATGTTACGACCTTCACTTGAATCCCATACCAATATCTAAACATGAGTAGATCTATAGTTAACCCAGCTCTTTCCAGCTTATCCCAGAGTAGGTCATACAAAACAAGATCGAAAGCTTGCGATAAGTCCAGGAAATAGGAGTACACTGGAGTACGCCGATCCGTGTCCTACTTGACAGTGAGGGCTATATTATTTTTGCCGATTTAGGGCGGAAGGCGTTCTAAGTCCAAACACACTCATAATCAACAAAAACTTTTATTTGCGTGAGTTACTTTCACCATTTGTGTTACGCATGAAATTTACAATAAGTACTTTGGATTATAAGAAAATAGAGCAGAATAGACATAAATCACAAAACAACTGGACAGCAATTTAGGTACGTTACTTTGGTTGAACGCGAACGCGAGCAGAGCTTGCGGCGAGCGATGGTATATCTTGGCGGACTGGTGGCTGACTGACTGCCTATTGGCAGCTCTTAGTTTTTATAGGCGGCCGAAAATGGGCATCACCCATATTGCTCTCTCAAGAAAAGTCACTTTTAGTAATCGAAGACCAAATTTAGGGTTCTTCATTACACTGACAAAGTTTGATTACATATAAACATTTCGATACGGAAGAAATATACATGAAAACCGCGATGAATAACAGTCACAAAGTCACAAACTGTATTACTTTAGTATTTTTTGTCACTCGCGATAACACAGAAAATTAATAAGAAAGGTTATGACGGAACCCGTTTGAAAATAAGGTTCGTGCTTTACATTGTTTAATAGGGTCATAAATAATGATTTTTGAAGGGTGATCGAAAACTAACACACGGTTTTACCTAACTTCGGCGAAGCAAAAGGAGTTATTTTAACAAAAGCATTTGATAATAAATCATCTATTCTAATCTAAATAACAAGCAGGCATACGACCGCGAGAGGTTCTGGGTGGAATATAAGTGTTGCCGGTATTAGTAGTACCGTGGTTTGCTATATGCTCCCCCTCTAGTCCTGGAGAACGCCTTCGCTCCTGGACTAGGACCTTCTTCTTCGGTCGTCCACGTTTCTTCTTAGGGATGACAGGCTTTGGTGGTGTATCACTATTGCCTTAAAACTTGTTAAATCTTGAACGTGGTATTTGCCCACAATATTTTCAATTTCATCTACTGGTGAGATGGTGTCTGTTGTAGGAGACATCTTCTTTACAATTCGGTACGGACCATCGCGTTTGGGAACAAATTTGGACGTTAAATCTTTAGACCCTCTGCTCAATACATGAGATTTTAAAAGAACAGGGTCGCCTTCTTTATACGTTTCAGCAGGTTGTCGTTCCCGTACGATACGTACGATATTACAAAATTACGAAGATAAGGTGTAATTTGAGGTATGAAGTTTTCTTTATCCAAAATAGACCGGAGATCATGAACGACTTCTGTTGGAGACCTCATTTCTCTACCAAACATTATAATTATGCAGGTGATTTTTCTGTTGAACGGCAGTTAGCACTGTTCAAGCAATAGCGTTTAACAGGTAATTTGTTAGGCCACGTAGTATGATTTTCTTCTACAAGTTGTGAAATAAATACCTTTAAATCTTGGTTTTTTCTCTCAGCTGGGTTTGCTTCTGGATGATAAAGCGGTATGAAGTTTTGTTTAATACCCAGAATTAACATGCATTGACGCATAACTCCGGAAACAAATTGGACACCGTTGTCAGAGATTATTCTTCGAGGTAGTCCAAACCTCATAAAATATTCTTCGATAAGCATATGGGCACAATTTTCAGCAGTTGCCTCTTTAAGGACAAATAATTCTGTCCACCTTGTTGCAGTATCTTCAACTAACAATATCCAACGCTCCCCCTGATCTCCTACTGGTAGGGGTCCAAAGAGATCTATAGCTAACACCTCATTTCGTTGGTTCAGAATGGGTGTTTGGAGGAGGCCAGGTGGTTTTGAATTTGTAGCTTTATAGCGTTGACAGTTTACACATGATTTGATGTAATCTATTATTTTTCGGCGAATCCCAGTGAAATAGTATAACTGGCTTACTTTTTGATACGTTCTATCTATTCCCGGATGGCCAGCTGTGGGAGAATCATGTAGTTCTTTAAGTATTTCTGGGATATTGTCCTTTGGAATAACTAATTGCGGCGATTCAACATCAGAATCTGGGTTGTATCTGTATAAAACTCCCTGATCCATGATGTAACCTCTTTCTGACCATTTCTTTGCAGCTACTTCATCAGTTCTTCCAGTTGAATGATTATTTTCTCAATTTCAGTTCTTCACGCAGTTGAGTAGGAGATTTTGTTGGAAAATCACAAATTACTGAGCATATTCCACAGTCATCACGAGACTTTTTAGAACACATGGGTCTACTCAGCATGTTTGCAACAACATTCGCCTTTCCTGGTGTATACTGGAACTTGATGTTGAATTCTTGAAGTTTTAGAGCCCTTCTCACTAACCTTCTTTGATCTATATTAACGATCTGTGTCGATTAGAGTTACCTGATGCAGAGATCATAACATTTGCTGATGATACGGTTTTACTATTTAAGGGCAATGACTGGGAACTTTTAGGCAAACATGCTGATACCGAGTTTAAAAAAATTACCAGTTGTCTTGATAATAATATTCTTACTCTTAATCAAACTAAAACAAAGTACATGACCTTTAGTATACAGGCTAATACGCTGCCTAACAAAAATTTAATTCATCCCTAACATCAATTTAAAACATCTATTCTAATCTAAATAACGAGCAGGCATACGACCGCGAGAGGTTCTGGGTGGAATATAAGTATTGCCGGTATTCGTGGTTTGCTATAGGCTGTTTTTTTGCTAACCATATTTTAAAATAGCATACCAATTAATTACTTACTTCTCTTTACCTAGTAGGCATGAATATGGCTGATGGTCGTAGGTACTACTCGCTACAGGCGAGCGTCCGGGGGGAGGTACCCGCAAGCGTTATCACATTTTAAATATAATTAGATGTACCATTTTATTCATTGCAAAACTAAAAATAGGACATTTCCTATGATCTAAGTCTTTTTATGCCGCAATTTGCGCGCTGTGTCCAAAGTTAGATACATAGAAAACCTTTTACTGCAAATAAAAAATATACAAAAAAATACACAAAAAAATACAAAATAAACTTAGAAAATAGGAAATTCGCAAAAGGCGGCCTAAAAGGCGGCAAAAAAGGCCGCAAAAAGTTATTTCATAGTGTTAACATTAAGTAGATTTATAGCTTAAAATGGCATAAGGCCGAATGTGTTTTGATTCTTTGATCAGTATTTTTATAAGGTGGCAAACCTTCTTTTTTCACTGTGACATTAATTTTTGGCGCTCGAAAGCACGGACGATTCTGTTCTTCTTCTCTCGGAAGATGTTATGGCTAAAATTATTTGTGAACAGTGTTATAATGTTGATCAAGCAATAAAAACCCTGGCAAATAAATGAGTTTTGTTGTTAATTCAGAAGTGACAAAGTCGGAACAGGTCACACGTCCATTTTCGGCCAGAGCAGTAAATTTTACATTTGATATCTTGAAAGAACTTGGTAAGTGATAATTCATATGTAATTTAGTTGTTTTGGTATAGGGAACTTATTTATTTAAATAGTAAAAGGAACCTACAAATGCAATTTATACGAGTGCAGTCGGCATTCTCGAGGTCGTAGGCATTTCATAGATGCAACCATAGCTACATGTATTGCCACGAATTTGCTTAGTAATGTAGGTAAGCGTGGGAATTCTACCATCAGGAAGTATGTAATGGCACATGTAGCAACATTTTCTTTTATTAAAGCTAAAAGACCGCTATGATAAACAGTATTAAAATGAGCCCATGATACAAAGGAGAAGGCCGATCTTCTAGTCATCCTCATTGCATCTAACTTAACTTTGGATGATGGACGAATATCCTACGATGTGCGAGTACTATGCCAGATATTCGGTTTACTCAAAAAATTGTCCGCAAAGTGCTTTTCTCCCTTGATATTCAGAAGTCTAATGGGCCTGATGGGATCCCTGCCATCGTACTCAAATCATGCGCTCCCGAGTTGGCTCCGGTCTTAACGCGCTTTTTTCGACACTCTTACTCTACTGGCGTTGTCCCGTCAGCATGGAAGACTGCTTAGTTCACCCAATACCGAAGAAAGGTGATCGCTCTGATCCTGGCAATTACAGGCCTATTGCCATTACCTCCTCGCTCTCCAAAATCATGGAGTCCATTATAAACCGCTAATCTTCCGTTGTACCTTGAGGAGCACCAGCTCATAAGCGATCGCCAGTACGGTTTTCACCATGGACGATCTGCTGTGACCTTTTGGTATATCTGACCCAGAAATGGGCGGAAGCGGTTGAGAGTAAGGGGGAGGCCTTGGCAGCCAGCTTGGACATGGCGAAAGCCTTCGATCGTGTCTGGCACAAGGCTCTTCTATCGAAGCTTCCTTGCTACGGGTTACCCGAAAAATTATGCCAATGGGTTGCCAGTTTCCTCACAGGGCGCAGCATCAAAGTCGTTGTTGACGGTTTATGCTCAGACTATAAGCCTGTGAACGCTGGTGTTCCGCAGGGCTGTGTTCTGTCTCCTACGCTTTTCCTCTTGCATATCAATTTTATGCTGCAATCTAGCGGCATTCATTGCTATGCGGATGATAGCACGGTGGACAGTATTTACACTGGCCAAGTAAGTGTTTCTTGAGCTCGCGTTTCTGAGTGTCGATCAAAACTTGTGTCTAACGTGGAAGCTTCATTGGACCGGGTCTCAGATTGGGGTCACTGTAACTTGGTCCAATTTAACCCCAAAAAAACACAAGTTTGTGCGTTTACCGCTAAAAAAGTCCTTTTGTTGCGACTCCTTCTTTCTAGGGCGCTTTCCTTGATACTCAGCCGAAGATAGGAATTTTAGGTGTCGAGATATCAAACGACGATGTGCAATTTCGCGGTCATCTGGAAGTCAAAGCCAAGTTGGCATCTAAGAAACTGAGTTTGTCCTCGACAGAGCGAGGCGATATTTCACATCGGCGCATCGCCTTCAACTGTACAAGGCACAGGTTAGGCCGCATATGGAATATTGTTGCCATCTCTGGGTCGGGGCACCTCAATACCAACTTCTTCCTTTTGATCGTGTTCAAAGTCGTGCTATTCGTATAGTCGACGACGAGATCCTCGTCGGCCGTCTCTGCATCCTTTGACTCTGCGTAGGGATGTCGCATCCTTGTGCATTCTTTATCGCATATACTACGGGGAATGCTGTGAGGAATTGTTCGACCTAATACCTGCCGCGAAATTTCACTATCATACCACCCGACATAAACAAAAATTTCATCCCTACCACCTGGATAACTGGCAGTCAACCACCGTACGTTTTAACAGAAACTTCCTGCCACGTACGACTGAACTGTGGAATGAACTACCTGCGGCGGTATTCCCGAATCGATACGACATTGGAACCTTCAAAAAATGAGTCTATGTTTTTTTAAAAGGCCGGAAACGCTCTTCACACCCCAGGTGTTGCAGTAGTCTATGAGCAGCGGTGATCGCTTACTATCAGGTGATCCGCTTGCTCATTTGCAGCCCTATGTCATTAAAAAAAAGAACATCGGAGTAAGGACAAAGATTTAGCTACATTCAGTCTATGAGAATAACTGAAATGGATGTCAATAACAAAATTAGTAGTGCAGTCAATGAAGGCAAATATCAGCTATAACATCCGATTTCGTTGAACCTCCATAGATTTGGATGAAAATTTGGGATTGAGTATATTTTACCCTCTACTTCAAAAATGACATATGCTCGTCTTGCGCTTTTTGCGTTTTAGGGGTGAAATCCACCCCTTTTGACCCCCACAGATTTAACCATTCTGGCTTAAGTAATTGCTTTGACATTTGACATCAGTATTTTCTAAAATATTTGAAAAACCAATGCACTCAAGAATTAGCTCTTTCCTAGAAAAATTTAATGTATTACACAAAAGCCAACACGGTTTCAGGAAGAACCGATCAACAATAACAGCTGGTTTCGAATGTTGTAAAGAAATGTATGATGCTTTGAATAAAAATAAGTGTGCTGTAGCTATGTACATGGATATGTCGAAAGCTTATGACAGAGTAATACACAATATTCTTATAAAACCTTAGACACTTTAGAAATACGAGGAACAGCAAAACTTTGGCTTACTTCTTATTTGGCAAATAGAAAACAATATGTACAAATAGAACATCTATCTGAATCCAGTAGGGAGCTCAAAAAACACAATTCTTCAACTGCAGTATTGACTGGCTCTATCCCACAGGGCAGTATATTAGGATGTCTTTTATTTCTAGTGTATGTAAATAATCTGCCCTCTATTGTCGAAACACATAATATTATTATGTTTGCGGATGATGCAACACTTCTAGTAACTTGTGAGTTAGATAAATTGAGTGAGTTGCAGTGTATTCTTATAGATTCCCTTCAAAAAATAATAGAACAATGTGAAGAAATAGGTCTTGAGCTTAACTTTAACAAAACAAAAATAATGCAATTTCGACCATACCAGCGAAACAAGGTAGAACTGAAAATTTCCCACGAAGGTAGTGTCATCGAAGAAGTAAATTCGTTCCCTTTATTAGGATTCACGATGGGCTCGACCTTGACCTGGAAAGATTACGTGGAATTGGTTGTCGGAAAATTAAGTAGATTTTGTTACGCATTAAGAGAACTTAAAAAAAGTACAAACGAGGATTGTGCCCTCACTGCTTACCATAGTCACGCTGCATCCTGGATAAGATATGGTTTAATACTCTGGGGAAACTCGACCGACATCCGAGCTGTTTTTGTACTTCAGAAACGTTGCGTAAGAATAATAACTTACACTAAACCCAGAGGCAGGTGTCGTGAACTATTCAAAAAATTAAATGTTTTAACGATCACGAGCATGTACATATTGGAATAATGTCGCTTCGTACGGAAGCACGGGCACTATTTTGAAAAACATGCTGATAGGCCAAGCCGCTACGCCTCACGCCGTGGAAATGATTTAGTTTTACCCACACCATAATTACAACTTTATAAGAATAGTCCATATTACATGGCAATTAAGGCCTATAATCATTTGCCCAAAACGTTAAAAGCCCTCCAAGGAAATCAGTTTCACAATGAATTAAAATGATTTTTAACGGAAAAGGGGTATTATAATTTGCACGAATTATAATCTTTTTATTATTTTTGACATTCCTTTAATTTATTTTATTTTCACATATGTTTTTCTGACAATTTATGAATTATATAATGTGACATAAATCGAATTAAGTACTTTTTGACATTCCTTTGTAATTTTATAAATGTAATTTAAGTTTAACGCACTAATCTTATCCTTTCCTTACTAATATTATAAATGCGAAAGTGAGTTTGTTTGTTTATTTATTTGTTTGTTTGTTTGTTTGTTACGCTTTCTTATAATTTACTAGCTTTCGCCCGCGGCTCCGTCCGCGTTAATGTCGATCCCTCGGGAATAGTACTTTTTCCCGGGATAAAAGGTAGCCTATGTCCTTCTCCGTACTCCAGAGAACTTGTATGCAAAATTTCATCATGATCAGTTCTGAAGTTACGGTGTGAAAGCGTAACAAACAAACAAACAAACAAATAAACAAACAAACAAACTCACTTTCGCATTTATAATATTAGTAAGGATAAGGATAAGGATTCTCAATATAATTTTCACAATGCCGGTATTGGTAAATTTGTAAATAGCGCTAAGACCTTAAATAAGTGTTTACTATTATGTACTGGGCACACTATTTATAAATTATGTGAATAAATTAATTATGAATTGTGTTTAATTAGATAAAATAATTGTTTGTAGGTCACTAGGTCTGATCACTGATTGTCGGATAAATGTCTACGCACTCAACTAGCTTGACCTAACGTTAAGAGATTCAGAAGGTCCTTGTAAATTAAGGACAAGTTCTAGGACGTTGAGTAGGTTTAGGTTTAGAATAACTTTATTTCTCATAAGAATTACATAAATTAATTCACTTACTGAGAAAAACAATGTGACTTACAATAAATACAATGGGCATGCTTTTATATACTATGCAAACTATTAGCTTTATATCTATTTCCCCCCTTTATATCCCCCAAAATTTTCCAAAAAATTTTACCATTCCAAACAACATTCAAGGTTATAACTTTGTCACTTATTAAATCTAATAACATGTTACAATCGCCCGGCCGGAGTGAAGCTATGCGCTGACTCAACTCGGCGCTCGAAACCTGAGCTTCCGTTCGCTCGCCGGACGACAATACCTCGAAGCAATTGCAACATACTCGTATTATTGTACAATAAACATGTACCTAAACTGAATCTAAAATTAGAATTAATGTTTCGAAAAATCTTTTACTCTTCTATTCGCAAATTTGAAAAGATCAAGCACATTTATACAAATCGAAAACGTTTTAGACAATACCAAATTTTTTGAAAAGACCAAAAAAGTTATACATGTCAACAAATGTGACTCATACATACTGTTAATTTGTAAAACCAACTATTTGTTAAACCATATAAGCTTTTACTTGTACCATTAAACTATATTATTTCCAAAACATTGTTTTTATTTTGACTGCCTATTCACACGTATCACTACATTCACAGTATAAAATAAATGGATGAAATACAGAAGATTGTAGTGTGCGAAAATTTCCTGTTATTCACTATCACAAATAGCACAAAACATTACACCTCTAGTACACTGTCGGCTGAGTCACGGGTGCAGCCTGCGCCCTGACGTTCGGAATAGGTACACTCGTACGCTGAACTTCTCGTTGCAACCATTAACCTACTTAACCTACTGCGAGCACCTATTTTTCAAGGGATCGACTTCATTAGAAACAAAAAAATATAAAGTATGTCTCTTAATGGTAGCTAACTCGAGCGAATATTCTGCCATAAATAATTAAACGGTCACCCCACTAAAGTTAGAGCAACCCTGCGATACCAGCTCGAGCCAGCGCCGTAACGAAAGAAGTAAGAAAGACTATTCCTAAACCGTCTTATCACTACACAGTAACCATATCAAATTTAGGGGCTTATGATATCAGAAACGTTTGTATGAAATAACAACCAAGTACAGGTGAGTACACAATACATTGGACGATTTGATTATTTTTTTATCATTATGAATTTTTACTTATGTAAGTACTTACCTCTTGTATACTTACTTCGAACCCTTGGAATCCCAACAGTCGAAAGACTGTTGAGCATCGCGGCCTACGGGAACGCTACAAGTTAAAACGTACTGGCGGTTTTACAATGCGACCACTGCTAGTTTTCTTAGGAGGAACGCTATCCTGTTTCTCCACCAAAATTTACTTTCCACTACAACTAGGCTTTACAATATCCTTTGACAAGAAGTTAGGTGTGCGACCTAGGTTATCTTGCAAAACATTAGATGGGCTATCACTATCAAAGTTATAATTTAAAGTAAAGTAGGTTTCAACCTATCTACCGAAATGTTAGCCTTACGGTTAGGTAATTGAAGCTGAAAAACTTTGTCGAATCGTTTAAGAATGAGGTAAGGACCATCATACGGACATTTTAAAGGTCTTCTTACCGTATCGTCTTTCACAAAAACGTGTGTACACTTCTTCAAATCAGGATGCACAAATCTTACGTATCTTATCTACTAGGCAGCCTAATTGTCTTATCAAAAGTCATCTCAACGGCGCTGACGCCATTGTCGCTTCTCAGAGCTGCTCTAAGACCAAACATCGCGGTAGGTATCTCGTCAACCCATGAAGTGCTGCCATTCAACCTGGCCATTAAGGCTGTCTTCAGTGAACGATGCCAGCGTTCCACCTGGTTACTTTGGGCATGGTAACTTCTGGTTCTTTGTCGTTTTGTGCCTAAATATTTCAATAAACATGCAAATAGACTACCTTGATCTGTAGAAATTGTAACTGGACAACCGTATCGCACTACCCATCCTTCATACAACACATTAGCTATGCACTCGGCCGTAATTTCCTTCGCTGGAAAAGCCTCTGGCCAACGCGTCTTCCTATCTATTATAGTTACGCAATATCGATACCCCTCAGCTGTAGTTAATAATGGTCAAACGATATCTATGCAGATGTGTTCGAAACGATTTGCCTGTGGAATGTCTTAAAATTCTGACAAAGTATGCCTATTAATCTTTGATTTCTGACACTGAATACAACACTTTGTCAACACTTTTGGCCAGAAGAATTTTTGCTTCATTAACTTCTAAGTTGTCCTAAAACCCGGATGACTAAGATTATAAACAGACTCAAAAGCTTTTTCCCTAAAACTTTCCGCTAAATAAGGTCTAATATTCTCTGTTGACATTTCACAATATATCGGTTTATTACAGCCTGGTATAAACATCTTTCGCATCGCAACACAACCTTTGTTATCGTCAGTTATGGCTTTAGCAATGTACGGTTCCTGTTCTTGCGCGTCAGCTAATTCGTTGAAATCTAGTACTGTGGGACAGGATATGGTCTTGACGCGCGACAGCGCTTCAGCGACTATGTTGTTATTACCTTTAACGTATCGAGTATCCGTTGTGAACTCAATAATGAATAACAACTGCCTCGTGCGTCGTGGGGTTTCTTTGTTACTATCTTTATTTCTAAATGCAAATGTTAAAGGTTTATGATCCGTAAAAATAATCAACTGCTGTCCCTCGAAAAGTTTCCTAAAATATCTAACAGCCAAAAATAAACCTAATAATTCCCTGTCATAAGTGCTATATTTTTGCTGGGCTGAAGTTATAGGGTTGGGCGTAGGGAGACGAATTGATACAACAAGTGATGAGTTAATACTGACTTTTATTTCAATAGCATGTTCTTATAAATATGATTACATAGTCCTCCTCTACATCTCCTTCGCAAGGAAAAATTAAAATAAAATACAGTTTTATTTTAATTTCATTATAACAATACACCATAAAATATTTTTAATATGTCTATAAACGGTACTGTATTATATTGTACCATAATAAGACTATTATTTTATTTACCGTATTACAGTATGTATGTACCGTGCACGGATAAAATATATGTAAATATAAAAAAAACTATTGCTAAAAGTCACTTATATGACTAAAAGAATATCTATATAATTATCTAAAAAAATATACTTTTATTTTAACTATAGTTTATTATCTTTATTTCTATCTTAATATTAGTTTTAATTATTCCAATATTTATTTACTACATACCTATTGATCGTTGACACAACAAAATGAAATATAAATTGAATTGATCACAGCTATTAACAAGGCAACTTTTCATATAAGGCTCAGTGTAGGCTAAAAATAGATTACGCCGATGCGCTACATACAATACGCAAGAATACATTCTAAGTACCTAAATAATGATATGACATAATTGATTCATAATACAATTATGTCCTATTCTTATGAACTAAGTCTATTTTGTTATTTTTAATAATTTCCACATTTGGAGAAATTTCCTTCACAACTCTGTAAGGGCCAGAATAAATACTTTGAAGTTTATTACCTGGCAGGGTTCGAAGTTTATTACCTGAAGCATCTGACATTAAAGCTATGGGACAATCTACTACTGGATAAGATAGTGTAGCAGCGTTTTTTAAACTCTGTTTACACTGCTCAAAAGCTAAAATTGATTCCTGGTCCCACTCTATCTTAGTTTTGTCCTTCTTCTTAGAGTTATGCAAATACATTTTTAAATTAGATTGACTTTCTATGGCTTTAGGATGTGTGATTTATAAAAATTTACCATACCTAGGAACCGCCGGAGATCTTGAACTGTTTGTGGCCTTGGGTAATCTAATATCGCCTGCACTTTGTCGGAAAGTGGCCTAATACCCTCCTCTGATACTTCATAACCTAGAAAATTTACTTTTGACTTACCAAATTGACATTTTGAGACATTGATCGTAATGCCAAATTCTTGTAGCCTGCTGAGCACCTGCTCCAGGTATTCTTGATGCTGTTTTTCCGTATCTGAGGCCACTAAAATATCATCTAAATAATAGAATACAAAATCTAGGTTTTTCAGTACTGTAGACATGAATCTTTGAAAGGTTTGAGCAACGTTACGTAAATCAAAACTCATGCGAGTCCATTCAAATAAACCAAAAGGGATATTATGCTAGTTTTCTCAATATCACGTTCAGCAATTGAAATAAAATGATAGGCCCTATTAATATCTAATGTACTAAAATGTTTATTAATATTACCGGCCAAAATATATGTGAAATCTTGTAACCTTGGAATGGGATACCTTTGCTTGTAATTGAATTTAATTTCCTATAATCATCGCAAGGTCTTAAATCACCATTCTTTTTTGTCACAATATGTAAGGTTTCTCCACTTTAATCAACTTTCAATTCATCTGATATGAATTAAGTTGGATACCACACTTGTGGGTAGTAATGGAGATTACGCATGCTTCGAATGCGTGTACCTATAATATGTGATGAACAAATTCGCCGCGGTGATTTGAAGCTACGGCAGCTCAGTGGTTGAGAGCATCGACAGGCTAGATGTCGAAGGTTGTGGGTTCAAATACTACCTGTAGCGAAATTTTTTCATCACATTTTTTCGATTTTAATATGTAAGGGACTCGCCCATGAACTTTTAGATGGTCTACAGATCCCTAACTATTGCATTAGCCTAAATTCTTCCTTAGCTCTCTTATACCGATCCGGTGGCAAAGGTCGAGCCTTTGCATACACTGGAGGTCCTGTAGTTTCGATGTGATGAACAACATCATGGCTAGGTGGCTTTCTGAAAGAAACGGGTTTAGTAACATCTGAAAACCTACTCAGTAATGCGTGATAAGGGTGGCTTTCATCCACTGTTTTGATAGATGGCTCTGTGTAACTAACAACTGACGCATAAACATTTAACTTAGTCAAACTATCAATGAGTTTCCGTGATCTTAAATCTATCAATAATGCATATTTTATAAAAAAAATCTGCGCCAATGATAGGTTGCTTTACGTCTGCAATGATGAAAGTCCAACGATAAACCCTTCTTAAACCTAAATTTAAATCTAACGTTCTGATACCATAAGTTTTTATCTCTGTGCCGTTGGGGGGCGTACAATTTATGATCACATTTTTTATTCAAATATTTAAGTGAGGCCTTAACTGGTAAAACAGAAACATTCGCACCTGAATCGATTAAAAATCGAAGTCCACTGTTGGAGTCCAGGACGCATAGGCGGTGAGAAGGCACTATGGAACAAACTTCCGCCGCAGCTTGCACCGCTCCTAGTTTTCCGACTGGTTTTTCCATGCGCACGGAGATTCGCATCTGGTAGCTCTATCCCTGAACCTTAAGTGGTACTGACATAGCCAATCAGGTGTCCGTCTCGGCCTTCTGGAATTCCTCGAGGTAGAACGCTGTCGATAATTCCTTCGAAACGGGCTCTTTGATCTCTGCCTGCACCTGCGCTGCCTGGATGGTCCTGCTTGCTCCATATTCTCCAACTTTGACGATAGCTTGGAAATCTCTGCCCATAGTTTGTCTGAGGGCGCTACCGTTGATGACGCATTAACCTCCGAAACTTATACTGGGCGTGTTGCTTCTAATACCGTATCTGCAGTTGTAGCCAAATTGTCCAAATTCTTGCTTTCAGTCACTGCAAGAACTGCTCTCGCTGCTGCCGGAAGGTGGTTCTGCCACAAGATTCTCAAATTTTCTTTGGGAATTTTACCTCTAGCCAATTCCCTCATTTTGCGAAGCAACTGGGATGGTTTCTGCTCCCCGAGTTCCATTTCACTCAACAATTTCTGCAGCTTGCGTGTCGTTGACTCTTCGTTAATAGAAAGTAACCTCTCCTTAAGGGTTTTAAATTTTTCTGTCGCAGGTGGGTCCATCAATAGGTCTGCAATCTGTCCAATGGCGTCTTTTGAAAGCTTCCCTACTGCCAAATCGTATCTGTTCTGGTCGCTGATCTTCTGCGGATTCAATATTGATTCGACTTGTATGAACCAATGCCGTGGTTGACCCTCCCAAAATTGAGGTAGTCTCGCCAACACTGAGACTGTAGCCATATCCATCGAGGTGCCCATTTCAATTAGAATCTTTTTGAATAGTTAAGATGTTTAATAATGTTTTAATAGTTTTCAAGATGTTTAAAA
This sequence comes from Elegia similella, assembly GCA_947532085.1. Classification (NCBI taxonomy): domain Eukaryota; kingdom Metazoa; phylum Arthropoda; class Insecta; order Lepidoptera; family Pyralidae; genus Elegia; species Elegia similella. The sequence continues at coordinate 405,139 of OX383931.1, forward strand.
TTCCTTTCACTTTCTCTATCTTCAAAACACATACCCATACATGTTTATTTATTAAGTATGTCCCTATTGACACGTTTTCCTTAATATATTGTGTTGTTTTTCCAAAAAGATTTTTTTTTACATTAACTCCGTTAATTTTTTACGTATCAGATTCATTTAAAAGGTAATTTTAATAGCTAAAAGATCGTTTTATATAAGATTTTTGAAATCTCTTATTTATTATAAGATAAAGGGTTAAAGAGTCCCGGTTACATGATTCTCGCAGTAAAAGTTAGACTTTAAACATCTTTATCTTGGTTATTTTTCATTCTATAAAAATAAAAGTAAAACCAAAATGTTTTTTATGAAAAAACTCAAATTTCGTTCTTCATCATTTTTTACGAGTATCCAATATTTTTAGAAATTATTTTCAATAGAAAATGGAATTTACGAAAATTTGAAAATTTCGATTTCAATTAATCTTATTTTTTTTTTCAAAAATAAGCGTCTTTGCCCGGAAAAATTTTTGAGGTCATCACTTATGCTAAAATAAAAGAAAGCCCTTTAGGGATAATTATAAATTTGAGTTTATGTGGAAATGGTGAAGGTTTTATTTATCGTTCTTTCCAAAAAAATATAGAAAGTGTCATCTTATTTTTATCATAACTTGTTCAATTTTGATGCTATTAACTTTTTACAGTGCTTATTAGAAAGATATTTCTAAGTACTTTAAAAAGTGTTTTGTAAGTATATGGCACAAAATGCATCGGTTTTCCGTTATTTAAATTTGAATACTTAGATTTAAGCACTCGCTTAATATTGACAGTGATTTAAATATTACTGTAAAAGAAAGCCTATGTGAATTACTTAACAATCACAGGTTCTGTTTTGCGTTAGCTTTAGAAGAATTAGGAGTAACATCATTAACGGAAATTAGTATAAAAGTGAAAGATGATATACCAGTCACTTATAAGCCATACATCGCTATCTGAATGTCAGAAAGTGAATACAATCATAAGTGATATGCAAGCAAATGGAATCATAAGAGAATCAACATCCGCTTATGCAAGTCCTATCATAACGGTTGCAAAGAAAAATGGAGATATCCGGCTGTGCGTAGATTACAGGGAGTTGAACAGAAAAACTATCAAGGAGAGGTAACCAATGCCCTTAATCGACGACCATATTGACAGTTTATCTGGCCAAGTCTATTTCATAACCCTCGACTTGAAATCTGGCTACCACCAAGTACCAGTGTCTGAAGATTCAAAACACCTGACTGCCTTTGTAACGCCTGATGGGCACTATGAGTACATCGTATGCCTTTCGGGCTTACGAACGCACCCGCAGTCTTGCAGAGAATGATCATAAAATTGCTAAATAAAGACCAAATACCAGGTGTTTTGGCTTACATGGATGACATCATCATATCTTCCAGGACGATCGAATAGGACTTTGATAAGCTGAAATCTGTGCTAGATATGATAAAGGAGGCCTTTGACGTTAAATATGTCGAAGTGCAATTTTTTCAAAAAATCCGTTTAATATCTTGGTTTTGAGATTTCGGCAGAGGGTGGAAAGCCCGGATTAAAAAACATTTAAGCTGTTGCGACGTTAAAGAAGCCTACCAATGTTCATGAAGTTCGCCAATTTATCGGTTTAGCCAGTTTCTTCCGGCGTTCTGTTTCCGGCTTCGCAACCATTGCCAAACCGATGACATCTTTGACAAAAGCTAACGTTCCATGGATTTGGGGTCCTGAACAAGACAATTCATTTACCGCACTAAAAAAATGCTCTAGTCACGCGTCCAGTTTTGGCAATCTATAATCCGGGATATCAGACTGAAATTCACACAGATGCAAGTGCTAATGCACTTGCATCTGTGTGAAGTTCAGTCAGTAGCAAAATCTTCATTACTTGCTGTAGCATATTTTAGTAGACAGACGACGACATATGAACTGAGAAATACAGCGAGTGTAGTGGCCTCATTAAAAAGGTACCGGGTATATCTTCTTGGTATCGATTTCAAGATTGTCACCGATTGCAATGCACGTACAACGTTAACTAAGCGAGATCTGGTACCGAGAATATCTCGCTGGTGGCTGCTGGTACAAGAGTTTACTTTTTCTATTGAATATAGGCCAGGTAAGCAACAAGCTCACGCAGATGCTTTAAGTCGAAATTCCATGCCGGTCATTGAGGTAGGAACAGCAAATCAGTGACATTCATTGGCTTCAAGGAGTACAGATGAATTACCCCTATTTATGTGTAGTGAAGGAAGTGCTAGACAGTAAAGGTCAGGAAGCAAAAGAATGAAGCAAAAGAACCTAATAGCTATGTTTTAAAAGATAGGAAAAATATTTCGGAAAGTAGATGGCAAGTTATTATGGGTTGTATCTAAAGATGCACGATGGAAAATTTGTCAGCATAGTCATGATGAAGTTGGACATTTTTCGTACGACAAGCCACTAGAAAAAGCAAAAAGAGATTATTGGTTTCCTAGGTTGTCCCAATTCATAAAGAAGCATGTGCAGGCTTGTATCCCTTGTGCCTATGCCAAAACATCCGGAGGTAAAAGAGAAGGTTACCTTCACCCTATACCCAAACCAAACATTCCATTTGAGTGTGTCCACATTGATCACCTCGGACCTTTTATAAGAAGTAAAAAAAGGAAATACGTATGTATTGGTATTTATAGATAGTTTCTCAAAATTTATTGTGCTTCGTGCAGTCAGAAAAATGAAAGTAAGACTTCTATCTCAGTTCTTCAAGACATTTTTAGCCTCTTTGGAACACCGCAATGTTTGATTTCAGAAACGAATTCAAAATGTACATTGAATCGTTAGAATTAAAATACAGGTTAAATTCTGTAGCTCCTCGTGCTAACAGACAAATAGAACGCTATAATCGTTCTATATTGTCATCACTAACGGCCCTTTGTCACAGAGAAAATGATAAGAACTGGAATTTTCATTTAGGTCAAGTTTAATGCAGCCTTAATAATACATTGAATCAAGAGACCGGGGAAATGCCCCGCCCAAATAATATCTGAAAAGACAAATGTGAATAGAGGAGAAGGATATTTGCATGACTTAAATATAGGCATGCCTATTTCAACAGGAGAAATAGACAAAATTCGTAATGAGGCTAGTGAAAGTATTTATGGGGGAGACCTTTGCCCAGCAGTGGGGATCACGTGGAGATAAGGGGTTAGTTGTTTTATTAACGACTTCATACCCGAGACGACTCTGTTTTGTAAAGTTTTATCAAAAGTTCATAAGAACTGGAGATGGAGCCGGGAGGTGGTAATAATACCACCTCCCGGCTCCATCTCCAGGCCCTGAATATCATGTAGCACGGAAGTGCTGGCCAAGACAAAACAAATGAGTCGAAACTAGACGAGTGTATCTTATTTCGCTTAGGAGTTTGTTTGTTTGTTTGTTTATAAAGCTTTATTGTACTTAAAGAAAGAGAATATACAAAACAGAAAAAAAAATTAATAAAATAAATATACAACGGCGGACTTATCCCATGAAGGGATCTCTTCCAGTCAACCGGCGAGTAATTGAGAGGAATGTTAACATTTACATATTTCGGTAGAAGTAAAGTACTTACAAAATATATATAAATTTACCTACAATATTACAAAACACATAATGCATACTACATAAATACATATACTCACTACATAAATATATAAATACATATATCATACTTACTACAATGAAATGATTGGCTCAAGTTAGCTCAACCGAAGTTACCTAAAGGAACAAGTTTTAAGACTATTTTTAAAAGAATTTAGTGAAGGTGCCATTTTCGTATCTAATGGAAGGGAATTCCACAGCCGCGCTGCAGTCACAGAGAACGATTTTGAGAATGTTAGGGAAGAGTGAAAAGGAACGTCTAGAAGAAGTTTATCTGAAGAGCGCAGGCGGCTGTTAATCTGCCGAAAGGAAAACATTTCACGAAGATAGTTCGGAGAGGAAGGATTGAAAAGGACATTAAAGAGGAGAGAAAGAATGTGATGATTTCGACGAATCCTAATAGGAAGCCAGTTTAATTTTTCTCGAAATTCGGATATATGATCAAATTTGCCGAGACCAAAGATATATCTGATGCAGGTGTTTTGCAGCCGTTCCAACTTATCCAAAAGTTCCTCTGTAGGATTTAGGTACGCAATATCAGCATAATCCAAAAGTGGGATTAAAAGAGAACGCACCAGCATTGTTTTGGTAGCAATGGGTAAAAAATTTTGCAATTTCCTTAGGGAGTGTAGTGCTACAAATATTCGACGACTAACATCACTTATCTGAGGACCCCAAGACAAAGTTTCATCGAAAATTATACATTTACAAATTATACAGTCAAAAATTCTGACAGGGTAAAACCACTGCCCTTAAGCAATTTCTTTGCTGCCCATACTTTATTACGGCTGTGTACATCAGAGAAACGAATAAGTATTGGCCGAGGTTTCTCATCTTTTATAGTCTTGCCCAAGCGACTGCAAGAGGTAATTGAGTGGGATGATATATTGGGCAATTGTAGATCATTGTGACACAGTCCCAAGAATTTGTCGACCAAGTCAATTTGCTTCTCTTCAGGCACATTATGAAGCAAAAGAAGGTTGGAGCGGGATCGCATTTCAAAACTATCTAATGTAAGGAATACTAATTCCATCTGAAGTTTAAGTGCAGACACTGATTTCCATATGAACTTTTTAAAATTTTGAAAGTCACTGGAAACTGCTGTTATGTCTTGGGAGCTGCGTCCTGCCACATTCTCCTCAAATGAAGACATCTTCTCTGCAAACATCTTGCTCATCTCATCCATGTTTCTTCTTAGTTGTTCAAGCCGATCCATAGTGTTAGTCAGTGATGTGCAAATTCGTGATGTATTGTGGAGTGCCAACTTGTGAAAGGATTTGTTAAAATATGTTGCTGGCGAGTAGACCAAAGGTAATTTAATTCATTTATATACTATTTGAGTACTTATTATTATTAAATAAATTTTAATTGGAAAAGGATTATAGAGCTGTTTCAAAAACGTCTATATGTTTTTACTTCTACCGCCCAAAAAAAAAGAAAAAAAAAGTTCCTATGGTCATCTTCTGACTCCATCATCAAACCAGCTACATGATCTTGTCACCGAAGAAACGGGATGCGTGTTTTTTTAACGAGTCCACAACGGATATCTTGTTTAGTCAGGAGTTTCTTTTACCTTTCGGCCCCTTTTCCCTTTCTTGCCATGACGCAACTAATGAACACCAATTAAATGGTTACGAAGCAAAACTTGCTTGCAGGCACCAGGACCTAACATGTACAGTCAGGGGTCATAAGTGCAGTCACACTCTATGTCCATATTCCATTGCACGGTCCGGTGCAATCTATGTGTGAGTGTTAATTCAACACTCACTATGATGCGTCATAAAGAATAACAAGCTGTAAAAATGTGAATGTGTTTGTTAACATTAACGCTGGCCCTAACTAGTCTTTTTATAGAACGAGAATTTGACACTTCTCATCATAAGATACTGGTGTAATTGGTAAGATAACCAGCTGATCCGTGCTCCAGTGGTTAAGGCATTTGCCTATTGACCCGGGGGGCGTATTGCCAAACTGTATACTAGTTTGCCTTTATAATTGAAGAGCAAACTGTATACTTATTCAGAGAGTGTCAACTGTATACTTATTCAGAGAGTGTCTGAATCAAAATACATTTTGCTCTAAAATACTTGACCAAAATTCATACGAGTCCAGACCATACTTTCCAGCGTCTGGTGTAGTATGTAATGGCATGATAATTTAGAACAAAATGCATGTAAAATGCAGACATGTTTTATTTCTCTGCCTCGTCTTCTAAAACTTGCGCCGCTTGCGACTTTGACTCCTCTTTTTCGAAATTACTAATAGGTTCAATTTGTCGTGTCAATGCATCTTTCTTATTAAAAATTAATAAATACTAAATAGGAAAATCTTACAGTTTTTTTTCACCCTCTATAGTTGTTACAGTTCAAATTAATTTTAAGTCATACTTACAAAGGCATTTCTTTAATTAAAACTTAAATTACTTCACAATAGGTATGTTTTTTGGGGAAAGTTGTTCAGTTTCTCGGATAGGATACCTAAAAATCGCAACAGTATAGAAAAAAAACGGGAAATTACTAAACACGTTGTATAGTTAGTTAAAGATATTCGCGTGTCACAGTTTGCTTTACATACAAGCGAGCAAAGTGCATATCTTCTCAGACTGCTCTGAGCTCGTATGTACTTTGTTCCAATTTGTTTGTGATTTTAATGAGCACGACGTAGTTCAGTACAGACTATGGGTGTCTGGGTCAGTATACAGTTTGGCAATACGCACCCGGGGGACTTGCTTGGGTTCGATTCCTACCGGAAGCATACTTTTTTTTAGTAGTTTCCAGTTTTGTTAGGACATTGCAGGCTTGAATCACCTGATTGTCTGATAATAAAGATGATTCCGTGCTTCAGAAGGCACGTTAAGCCGGTGGTCCCGGCTGCCATCCGGTATTCGTTAAAGGAACCACGTCAGAGGCCGAGAGGCGGTTCCAAAGAACTCTGACACCAGGGTGTGCATAGTCGATTGACCGTGACACCTACTCCAAATGATCCAAATGGCGTCGGTTCAAATCTCACAGTCATGTTATGATATAGAAAAATTTAATTTTATCAACGAGATTTTTAATAAATTATTTTGCTTTTTAATGGCGAGATTAAATTATATCTACAAAAATATATCGAGGTTTAAATAAATAATAATCGTAATACTTGATCATAAAGTTTTATTTATCAAAATGTCGAGTAGTTATTAGATGAAGTCTGATTATAAAATAATGATTATAGAATAAAAACAAACCATTTAATCAAATAATCAAGTTTCATAAAAAAACTTGATTAAATGGTTTATTTTTATTACAATTTGACTTCATACATTTTTTACGAAAATCCTATAGATTTAAGTTAAGCATAAGTATTCATTTTCTCGAGGAACCAGCACCTGAAGAAAGTATAATATTAAAACAAAAACAAAACAAATTTATTTTTAATTTTTTTTAGAAACCTTCATTAATATTATCAATGCAAATTTGAAGACGGCGCATGAAGGCCACGATATTTTCTTTATTTATTAAGATCAGGAGATCGTGCCGGCCACGGAAGAACTAATTTCTGTATGTTCTCTAAACGATCCATTAACAATTCTTTCACGGTATATGGGACAATTATCTTGAACAAAATTAAATTCACAAACACTTTCTACGGGGTAAATACTTTGCACTAGATAGTATGACGACGTTCAACACTTCCACATAATTAGAGCTATAGACTCGCGTAGATATAAACTCCAACTCGGCCGGCCCTTAAGCACTTATCCAGCCTCACATATTTTCACATATACGACCAGATTCCATGTTCTGCAGCACATTGGTTTCCACATATCGTGTATTGTTTTTACGCCATAAATAGTCTTCCTTTTCAACCGACTTTTAGAACTTCCTTCGTCTTGTGACCATTTGACGAATCATCCAACGACGCACAGTATTTCTCTAAAAAGAAAAATACAATTTTATTCTCGTCACAAAAAAGAGCAATATTGTTACTTTGACTCAACCGCAGCCCAACCCTAAAATGATAAAAATCGGAAGTTACGCTTGTGACGTAGCTTTTCCGTGGGGTCGAACCACTGGGAGTTGCTACGTCAGCATTAATGCCCCCGGCCACCCGCGAGGGCGACGCGAGGGCGAGTTTTGGTGTAGCAGCGTAGCCATACCACGGAATCGAACCGCTGTGTGGGCTATGGCTGCTGTACCAGACCTCGGTAGCCTGAGGACTATCCGAGGGTGTGTGCTGTGGGGTTGCTACTGGGAGTTCGGCGGTGAGGAGTGATAAATGTGAAACAACTGATACAACCATTACATCTTATTTATTCGGGTTCCACAAAGGTAATTACTTAACTAAGGCTTAGGCTAGGTCACACTCTTAATCTACGGCGGTTTACAATATCGGTAATAGACTTATTTATTCCGGAGAGAGAGAGAGAGGAGAGTGAGCGGGGTTTACACCTACGGCCTACCACGCAAGCACAGCGATCAACTAGGTACGGATTTGGGTTCTAAACAATACGTCGCGATCTATACGGTACTGATATGCGATCGATAGACGAACCCTACGAGATAACCACAAAGGGTGGTTAACGGGGTGCGTGAGGCGCACCAAGGGTGTACTGGACGCGTGGGGGCGACGGTACGAATAAAAAGAGACACGTGGTTCACTGGGGCGGGACGCCAGAAGGGCGCCCGCCAAAACGGTAAGCGCAGCGATTGCGCACGGGCCTCACTCAGAGGTGAGGGTGGGGAACGTCCCGAGGGTGCGTTCCCCCCGGAGGTATACTGGACGCGACGGGGCGACAGTACGGACGGGAAGAGACTCGATGTCTCACGGGAGGCAGAACGCCGGATAGGCGCCTGCCAAACGGGTGGCATCCGAAGATGCTCGGGCCCCACAGGGTTGTGGGGGTGGGGGTCGCACGGGGGGTGCGAACCTCCTAACGGGAAGCGGGACGCTTGCAAGGCGCCCGCAAACGGGTTGCATCACGGGGACGCACGGTACCTCGCGTAGGACGCGGGGCGTAAGCCTCCCCTAGGGTGCGACTTCCAACGGGCGGCTGAGGGGTGGTAGCCAAACGGGTGGCGTCTTTAGAGACGCCCGGGCCCCGCACGGGGTGCGGGGGTTGGGGAGGGCACACTGATGGCGTGTCCACCCCTATGACGACACCAGAAGGGTGTGACGCGCGGAACACGCGGCGCGGTGGGGGAGGGCGTGCTGAAGGCATGCCCGCCGTAATGGTAGCACCAGAAGGGTGCGCAGAACGGGGGGAAAAGAAGGACGCGCGGAGGGCGCGCCCACAACGTAGAGACACAGGACCGGTGCGGGGGGGGAGGCTGAGCGGGCGGAAGGCACGCTCACCAGAACGGTAACACCTGAAGGGTGCGCGGCGCGGGGGGTTTGGGCGCGCGGAAGGCACGCTCTTAAAAACGGAGACACCTGAAGGGTGCGCGGCGCGGGGGGGATGGCTCTGACGCCACCCCAATACAAAATCGGGGGAAAGAGAGAGGGGGGGAGTGAAGGAAGCGGGGACCTGCCCGGACATTGCCCAAGCCGTCCCACCTGAGGAGGGGAAGGGGATCTGCCCGAATAATGCTCGTGACCGACCCGCCTGAGGAGGGGGAGGGGACCTGCCCGGATCGTGCCCGAACCGGCCCACCTGAGGAAGGGAAGCGGGGATCTGCCCGAACTATGCTCGTTGCCGATTTACTATTTTTTTTTTTTTGAAATTACTATGTAGCTAGCTCCAAGTGAGCTTTCGCTACTTCACCGGGCGTTTGAGGCGAGGGCAGAGTGCCCTCAACCTTTATAGACAACATCACCAAAGGGCCCCCAGGAGGGACGGACTTCGGCTTTGGGCGTTGCCTGTGTGCGCAAGGCTTGGAGAGACAGCAAACTCTCATATTGCCTGATGCCTCAAACGCCCGGTGAAGTAGCGAAAGCTTTGCATTGCTGCATCCTCAATGCAGCAATGTCGGCCGTCGTGCTCGCGACACGTGTTTCGCCTCTACACAAGGCATCTTCAAACAATGAAACCTAGATGTTGAGCGTTCGAATGACAAGCAACGAATGACAATAATTACTTTTTTTTTTGAACTGACTTTGTTGCTAACTCCAAGTGAGCTTTCGCTACTTCACCGGGCGTTTGAGGCGAGGGCAGAATGCCCTCAACCTTTATACATCACAATATAGACAACATCACCAAAGGGCCCCCAGGAGAGACGGACCTCGGCTTTGGGCGTTGCCTGTGTCCAAGGCTTGGAGAGACAGCAAACTCTCATATTGCCTGATGGGCCGCGTATGCGTGCATGCAAGCCTGAAGGGCCAATCTGAGAAACAATGGCAATAGCCTTTGGAGAGCAGCAACTCTCATCTTTTGCCTTATGGGCCGAAAGCTACGTTGCCAGAAGGGCCTATCCTGGGTGCAAGTCACCCGGGACCGCCGGGCGGTCACCAGTAATCGGAGCTTATTCTACTCTACGCACTCTATTCCGGTGGCGAGTGCGACGGGGTCGGATACGACCCCTCTTCGGCTCCGAATAGCCAGAGGAATCCCACATTCCTCTGGTTATTCGGAGCCGAAGCGGGGTCGGGGTGGGCTTGTGCGATGTCAATAGGATGATCGGGATTGTCAAGTACGTTCCTAGGACGTCTACAACGTAAGGTCGTATCGTGTAAGTTGGGGGAGTAGTTAGCAGCTTGCACTACTAACGGGTCGGGGTGGCGAGCGCCTTTCTCAAAGAAACGCTTGGAGGCGTTTTTGAGATAGCCGCGAATGGATGGGAGATCTAGGTCACGGTGTAGGTCTGTCATGCGCAAGTACCGATGGTGACTCGTATTTGTGGCACGGGTGACAAAGCGGTTCTGCAAGCGTTGCAGCCGATCGATGTGGGAGGGCGCGATGTGGGAGAAGACTACGCCGGCGTAGGTCATGATAGGGCGCTAAGCTTATAGAGTGTCAACTTATTTCTAAGTGACATCTTAGCATTGCCTATCATGGGGTGGAGACGGCCTAATACGAAGGCGTTATGGTTGCGGACTTTGGTGATGTGGGGGCCGAAGGTCATCGCGCTATCGAGTACGACTCCAAGGTATTTAGCGGACATGGTGATTCTTCGACGTGACACAGTTTGGTTATCCTTTGAGAAAAACACAGCTGTGCTTTTCTCCGGATTAACTTCGATGCGCCACCTCTTGAACCACCTACTGAGAGCGTCCACGGCGCACTGAAGACGATTCACGATGACCGTTTTAATGTGATGGGACGTGTAGACGGCCGTATCGTCGGCGAATAGTGCCACTTATACATTTGGGGTCTTTGGGATATCGCTTGTGTACAGCGAATAAAGAAGGGGCAAGAGAACAGCGCCTTGCGGGACGCCGGCTCGAATGGGACGGGGCCTCGAGAGGCATCCCTCTACTCTGTACCGAAATGACCGATTCGACAAAAAGTCTCGTATGATGTGCACGAGACCATCCGGCAGGCCCAAGTTGGTCAACTTGGATATCAAGCCTGAATGCCAGACTATGTCGAAGGCTTTCGCTACATCGAAGAAGAGTGCTCCCGTCCTCGTCCCTAATTGGGGACGTCCTTCGTCCCCAATTTCTCAACTTGAGAATATGCTCCGAGGCGGTGCAGTTGGTGGTGACACGCGTGTTTGGCCCGAAATCCAAACTGTTCGTCGGGGATGAGACTTTTGGACTCTACGTAGTCCTTAAGTCTTTTATGGATGATCCGTTTATAGATCTTGCCTATACAGTTCTAAAGACTGATGGGCCGGTAGGAGGAGGGGTTCTTCAGGTCTTTGCCTGGTTTAGGGATCCCGATCACGATTGCTTCTTTCCAGGCGGCTGGAAAAGTGCAATTTGCAAGACAAGCATTGAAGATGCTTACGAGGAGGAGGAGGAGGGTTTGTGGGAGGCATTTGAGCACTCCGTTCGAGAGTCCGTCTGCGCCGGGTGCTTTTCGGGGTCTGAGATCGCGGATTGACTTCACTTCGTCAAGTGTCGTCGGGGCAAGGGGGGTATTCGGTGGGATCGTCTTAGAAGCCACGAAGCGTACTACGTGCGATTCCACCTCGCGAAGGTGATCGGGGTCAACTGGCTCACGACTAGGGGAGCATTGGCTTTCCAGGCTGTCTGCTAGGCATTCAGCTTTTTCGTCATCATCGAAGGCGATGGAGTCGTCTGGACGTGTGAGGGGGGAGTGGCCGCAACCGTGTCGGTCTTGAGGCTTCTGGCTAGTCGCCAGTATACCTGATGAGAGGGCGTCATCTTGGCAAGGAGATCACCCCAGCGTTCGTTCCTGATTTCCACGATGCGTTCCTTGACTCGCCGTTGCAAGAAACGAAGGTGGGCACGGGCCTCTTCAGTGGGATAATTGTCGTGTAAGCGTGAAGCGCGATTCTTCTCTGTCAACAGCTGCCGCATATCCACGGGGAGCTCCATTTTGTGGGTGGGATCCACAGAAGGGACTTCCCGAGAGCATTCCTTGTAGGAAGCTTGCAGGTGGCTGGTGAGAGAAGAGATTGCGCTGTCAGTGTCGTCAGTCGTGGTGATTTTGTCAGGGATTGCATCCAAGTGCGGTGTTGGCTGGTTGATAACTTTTCCAAGTTTCTTCCAGTCAGTCACCGTCCTTGTATGCACTATACGTCCGTTGTCTGTTGGTCCTAGTTGTAACACTACATGTCGGTGGTCGGAGGAGATGTCAGGGTGGACCTCTACTGATCACATCTGAAGGGTGATGTTCTTAAGGAGGGCAATGTCAAGAACGCTGGGGTTTTGTCCCTCTTGTGTGGGGTAACGCGTGGGAGCTAACGTGGCAACAACGTCGAAATCTAGTTCGTCATGGAGACTCTCTAGGATAAGACCGTTGGCCGAGTCCGTGACTGAGTGCCAGCGGACTGACTTGCTGTTAAAATCTCCAGCCAAAATGGTAGAGTTTGACAGCGAGAAGAGGGATTCGAGGTCGCTACGGAGCAACGTCTTTTTGCAGGGGAGATAAATCGAGGCGATGTTGATAGGCGCATGACCGGTCATGGCTATCCGGAGGAGGGAGCACTCGATATTTGTAAGAGCTGGGGGGTCTAGCTGGGTGCAGTGAAGCGACCTTTTGTAGTAGATTACGGTGACACCCTTTTGGGTGCGTAATCTATCATTACGGATGATGTTGTAATTCGCAATCCGAGGATTGCGATGGTAGGGCTTTAAAAAGGTCTCTTGTGCAAGGATAATGTCCACGTGATATGTTGTACGAAACTCCTGGATAAGGGGTTTCACATCGGTGAATTTGCCGTTGGCGTTGTAGTACGCGATAGTGAGGGAGCGGGGTTTAATTCTTTTATTGAGACTACCCATATTAACGCGAGGGGAAGTAGCGCGCGAGGTAGGGCGCGTTTTCTAACCTTTCGATTAGGAACCGGTGTTGGAACATGATGTCCAGGATCGCATAAGCGTCGCCGTTGGTCGCAAGAATGGCATGACCCATTTCGAGGATATCGGCGCGGTCTTCACGCGTTTCTCGCGCTATGTCGAGAACGACTCCGAAGGCCAGAGCGTCCTGGTCCCGGCTAGCCATAGGAGTGCTGTGGCGCATCAGAGGTGGGGGTCTGCTGGGGGGAGCGCGGTTCCACGTTGGAACCTTTGGGGCTTCTGAGTGAGACACCGGCTGTCTCTGCTTCAGAGAGGGGAAGGCAGCTTGGCTGCTCATAAGGGGCGGAGGAGCGGTGGGCGCCGGCGCCGGGAGGGGATTAATCGTTATTTTGGTTTTGTATTGAAAATATATTTAATAATGGGGAATTATTCAAAGCTATTCGTTTATTTATCAAAGTAATATTTGATCTTTTATGTTTATTTATTTCTAATTGCTCCCATATACTCATTTTTATTCCCTTCTCCGCTGTACGTAACATTTTGTATGTGTGATTATTTTCCAATAGATTTTCTGCAAAATGTGATCGACCGGGGTGATTATTTTTAAACGCGTTGATATGTTCGTTATAACGAATTCTGAAATTACGTCCCGTTTGTCCAATATAAACTTGTTGACAATCATCGCAAGTGTAACGCAACCAACCTAAACTGCCATGCTGGCGTGACGTCACAGCTCGCCCCATCCTGCCCGCCATACCGTCGTTGCGTTCACCGCCTAGAGAAAGCCACACTTCTTGCTGAGCAGCCGACCGACCAACATAAGCGTAGCTTCATATTGTGATGCATTGTGTTGATATTGTCCCTAGTGGATAAAAATGCGCATTGTTATGCGCCAGCTGCTTTGTTTTATTATAAAATCCTAATCGTCAGTGACCGCTCCATGTCTCTCGCGTTTCACAAGTTAATTTATGTATACCGGATTTTTTATCTGATTGAACTTTGTCTTTAGTCTTACAAAGTGATTTTAATGTTTTGTTTGTTTTGAGAGCGATATGAATATTGTTTTTCTAAATATTTTAGCTAATTTATCTGTCGTAATATCGCTCTCAAAACAAACAAAACATTTAAAAAAATGACTAGCTCCGTGGCGCAGTGGTCAACACGCCAGCCTGCGACACGGAGTGACCGGGTTCGATCCCCGGCCAGGTCAAGATGGAAAATGATCTTTTTCAGATTGGCCTGGGTCAGCCTGGGTCTTGGATGTGTATCTATATATGTATTTGTTATAAAATATTTTAATCCTACCTATCCACGATATCTTAAAGATCAATTCACATTTCACAGTGAAGTACAAAACCGCACTCGTAGTGCTTATAATCTACGTCTTAAGATACCCATTCACTACACCGATTTCTATTCCCGATCCTTTAATGCCCAAGCGGTCCGTCTTTGGAACTCCCTTCCAGTTACCATTCGTAGTGCTGAATCACTTTCCAGTTTTAAAGGTCAAGTAAAATCACATTTCTTGTCTCTGTCTTAATGACCTCCTTCTCATGCCCCCCCCCCAACTGTAGATTTTAGTTTTTTTTTTATCTTGGTTTTCTGCAGTCTTATTGTTCTTGTGTGTGTTTTTGTGCATTTGATTAGTCTGATATGTATGTATTTAAGTATATATTCGTCATCTATTTGATACTATATATATATATTTAAACTGTGTTAGTATATTAGTAAGTAATTATTGCAAACGATGATTGTATTTCTGCGCCTTACCTAACTGTCTCATTCTTTGAAGTCCTACATACCTAATTGGTTGCCTGTAAGAAATTGCTTTTGCGATAAGGCCGCCATTGTACATACTACTTATTAGTTATGATTGTATCTTATGTCACAGAATCTTGGTGCAATAAAGAGTTTTTATTATTATATTATTATTATCGTTGAGTTAGTATCCCATAACACAAGTCTCGAACTTACTTTGGGGCTAGCTCAATCTGTGTGATGTGTCCGTATATATTTATTTATATTAAAAAAAACGTCCGGTGAAGTAGCGAAAGCTCACATAGTTCTTCAAAAAAAAAAAAACGGTAGTGTAGTTGTATCACACTTAGGATGTAAATCTAAGGGATGTGGGTTCGAATCCTACCTATGGCTGAGTTCTGTTCATCGTATATCTTCAAAATAAACCTAAAGGATGTGGGTTAGAATCCTACTCGTGGCCGAGTTCTGTTCATCGTATATCTTCAATTTTACAAGCTTTTATTTAGTTTCACCAGTCCCGATGTTTGTTTGTAGTCAAATCTCAAGTTAAATTTTATCCATTTCCCGGTTACCGATTGAGCTGAAATTTTGCATGCATGTGTAAATAAGATGACAATACTATATTATGGAACCGTTGCGCTGGTCTGATGATGGAGTCGGAAGGTGGTATATGTTTGAGCTCATTTGAATTGTCTTGGAAAGCACTTTACAGTGTGATTATAATAAAAGCTTGTCGCAAAAATGTATTTTTTGCAAACAAACCTGTTAATATTATACCGATCATTGTAATGTTACATAGAAACAATTTAATTAAAAATTAACCTATTTCCTTGCCTTGTATTCCTAGGAAACATATCTTTGGCTTCCTATGCCTTCACAGATATTTTTCTTTTTTAAGTATATTTGACGGCAAACGAGCAGACGAGCCGCCTGATGGAAAGTGGCACTGTCGCCCATGGACACTTGCAACAATAGAGGAGGTGCTGATGCCTTGCCGACTCTTTAAGTTACAAGTTACAGATTAAACTCACTCTTTGGTTATTATTTTCCCAGCGTTGGGTGGAGGAACTGGCGCGTGCGGCCCAGCGGTGGGCCGACCAGTGCCACGCGCCGGAAATACCCGACAAGCGCGACGCCTGCCGGGACTTGTGTAATTTCTGTTCAACTTTTGTTTATCTACCATCTCCTGACGGTCTCTAGAGATCTAGAGAACAACATTTTTCATCACTCTAATCTCAGCTGCAAGGAGTCCAACAAGGGCCTCCCCAAAGATTTTCAATACGACCGATTGAAATCAGCCTGCATCCAGCGTCTTCCTTCGACCGGCGACGCGTTGGTTAGATCATCCGATCTCGCACACAAACACCGAGTGTAGCCCGCTTCATAGATCTTTAAGCGACCTTGAACATGCAGCTGTTGACCAATATGTCTTCTTGTATAAATTGATCATATTTGAAAATCCCAGCTTCAAGGCTCAGGTCTTTCGGCTAATCCGATTCCGCTTGCAGCGTATAGGAATTAGAATTTTTACAAGCTTTTATTTGCTATCACCTGTCTCGGTGTCTTTAGTCAAATCTTGTAAGCCAAATTTGACCGATTGCCCGGTCGGTGTCCAATGGAGTACAGTCCAGTATACAGACTAAGTGAGACTCCTCAATGCCGATCCACAAACGCTTAAGACACCAAACGCTATTTTTGACTCATTTGTTGTCCCGAACGAAAGGTCTCCATTCGTTTCGTTGTAGTTCTGACAACTGACAACATAGATTTAAAAAAAAATGCGTCTCTCTGAATCTCAGAAGAATAATATACATAGAAGCCGCATAAAAATAGAAACTGAAAACAGATAGTTGACACTGTATTTTTCTTATGAGCTTTCGCTTATGACAGAATGAGACAAACACTTCAGTCAGTTTCTATTATTTTCATGGTTGTCCCGACTTGAAATGTCAATGGACTCCATTGGACTCCAATTAAATCCGACTAAATTCAAAATAACTTATTACAGTTCAACGTCTGTAATATTAGCATCTTGCCGATTTGATCGGGTTATATATCGACAAAAACATTGCGGCGGAATTGTGATGTCTGCAAATTAAATATAGGATTGTGCTAAAATTCTCACGGAAAAAAGTATTAACCGGTGTTGGGTTGGTGCGTTATCAAATGACCATTATACTAAACAATGTCTTGTGCAATGGAGCGATGTAAATCCCATTCAGGACGAACAGAAATAAATTCTGTAAAACATAATTTTCTTCGGTAAGTTTTTCAGTTAAAAGTGCATAATTAAAACCCAAAATACCTCAAAATACAACAATAATATTGTCAATTATATAACGTATTGTATAAATGACAACTTTTATAGGTATTTTGCTTAAAATTATCGTTTTTTCCTTATTTCAAATTAGGTTAGTTTTTTTTGCTAGTGATGTGGTAAAATCACGTATCTACGAGTATATCGATATTTTTTATGACGGTCTTGCTATCAGGGATATTTTTGTTAGTGTTGAGCCATGCAATAGTAATGTAACAAATTGAACCATCATGGTAATTAAACAACCAGCAAAGTGTGAGTCGGACTCGCGCACGAAGGGTTCCGTACCATCCTTACATATAATATTATAAATGTGAAAGTGAGTTTGTTTGTTACGCTTCCACGCCGTAACTTCTGAACCGATCATCATGAAATTTTGCATCATCATCATCACCATTGCACGATCTCTGGAGTACGGAAAAGAACATAGACATAAATTACATCTCAGAATAAGGTACTGTTATCGGGGATAGACATTAACGCGAGCGGAGCCGTGGGCGTAAGCTATAAAAACGCCCGAAATTTTTGTTTGTAATATTTCAACTGTCTCACTATCACGGTTCATGAGATACAGCCTGGTGACAGACAGATGGATATCGGAGTCATATTAGTAGGGTCCTGTTTTTATCCTTTGGGTACGGAACCCTAAAAAGAATCGATTTTTACTAATATGAAGAAAATTATTGTTGAAATTTTATTGCAGCTCCCTGAAGTAAAAGGATAAAAAGGTGTGGATCCGAGGAACTTTCAAGCGACATATTGGACATAAAATGTCATACATACTCGAATTTGTTCAAAATATTTTACTGCCGTGCCGATACATTAATTTCGAATATAAAATTAAATGGAAGCGATTGAAACACGATGCCTTACCTACATTTATATTTGCCGAATTATAAATCAATGGTAATAAGAAAGTTTACGGAAACGGTTTTATTATTTATATTTAAAATTATGAAAAACATTTTATTTTGGACAGTAATGAAAGTGGGTAAAGTAATCTCTTGTTTTTCTTCACCTCTTGTTTTTCTATTACCAACGCTGTGAATTTTTCACAAATAACACACTGGCACTTTTTTACCCTAGTGTAAACAGTTTTATAAAATAAAAAATATCACTTCGAATTATGTGTTTCTCTTTACCTACCTGATTATGTTTCCTTTACTGACTGTTCCTCAAAGCTAGCTGGGAAAAGCTTTAGATGGTTTTGGAATATGCTGAATGGCCCATTGATCAAGTGAAAAATATATCTGACCTTATATTTACCTTTTGATACATGAGCGCCCCATTGCAATTTAGAGTCTATTGTGATTCCTAAGAAGGTGGTATCATTTACAAAGTCTATTTTACCTTCAGCTAGTATGTCAACGTTGGACTGCCTCACATTGGGGACTGTAAATCGAATGCATTGGGTTTTTTGCGCATTCATAGGTAAGGTAGGTAAGTAGGCACTGTTTGAATTTCGAAATAATCGAAAATATGATTGACATCATATTAGGTATTCTGCCGTTCGACCAATACTGGGTAAGGCCTAATGACCAGCAGTAGACAGTAGACGCGCGGTGGGTAATGTATGGATTTTTTTTTACCTATTTATCAGATGAAGCCAAGCGGCGCCATGCGATTAGGAGTTATTTAGGTGTATCTTGACGTAACTTTTAAAGTAAAAGCCTCTTTAGCGGCTTTGTGCACTTTTTGGGATGGGTAAAATAGAAAACTCGCGTCAGGACACGTGAATTGATCGAAAATTCGTAAGAAGGACACGGACCTGAGTATGCCGCAAAGGCGAGTTTTCACTTCTGCCGGCACTCCTGGAGTGCAACTAGTTGTTTTTTTTTTTATGAATCGTACTCATTTAACGAATCGATACAATCAGAGTAGAGTACATTTATGACTTTCTTAGGACGAAACATTTAGTCGATAAATATATTTCATCGATATAGTACAACCCTGATCACATCAGTACCCCAGGACAACCTGCACATTTACGCAAATGGCATTGTATATGCATCTCTTTCTGATGCTTTAACAATGCCATAAGTAAAAACAGTGTAGAATATTGTATTTTGTTGTTATTTTAACACGGTTTCTATGCTTTAGTTATTGTTCTGAGCTCTGAATAGATCTCAAGCCTTCTAAAAATAACAACAAAATACAATACTCTGCACTCTTTTCACCTATGTCATTGGCATCGTAATCGATGGCATCGTAAATGCATCAGAAAGAGATGCATTTACGATGCCATTTGCGTAAGCAATGTATCATGCATGTATAGGTTGTCCTGGAGTATTGAAGTGATCAGGGTTGTACTATATCGATAAAATATTATATTTATCGACTAAATGTTTCGTCCTAAGAAAGTCATAAATGTACTCTACTCTGATTGTATCGATTCGTTAAATGACGATTCATAAAAAAAAACAACGGGTTGCCCTCCAATGCGGCATTCTCAGGTCACGTGTCCTTTTTACGAATTTTCGATCAGTCCACGTGACCTGACCTGAGTTTATATATTTTTTATCCATCCCAAAAAGTGCACAAAGCCGCTAAAGAGGTTTTCGCTTCAAAAGTTACGTCAAGGTGGTGTACCTGTATATGACTCTGAATCGCATGGCGTTGCTTGGCTTCATCTGATAAATAGGTAGGTAAGTAGGCACTGTTTGAATTTCGAAATAACCGAAAATATGATTGACATCATATTAGTTATTCTGTCGTTCGACCAATACTGGGTAAGGCCTAATGACCAGCAGTAGACGCGCGGTGGGTAATGTATGTAGTTTTAAGTTAAATAATCTCATTGAAATGAAATACAAACCTTAAAAAGAAACAACCAGGTTCTCGATAATGGATAAGGTCAGATATATTTTTCACTTGATCAATGTGCCATTCAGCATATACCAAAACCAACTAAATATTTTCCTAGCTTGTTTTGAGTAACAGTCAGTAAAGGAAACATAATCAGGTAGGTAAAGAGAAACACATAATTCGAAGTGATATTTTTTATTTACAAAACTTTTACGTTAGGGTAAAAAAGTGCCAGGGTGTTATTTGTGAAAAATGGGAAAACAAAAAGGGAAGAAAAACAAGAGATTCCTTTACCCACTTTCATTACTGTCCAAAAAAAATATTCTTTCATAATTTTAAATATAAATAAATAATAAAACCGGTTCCGTAAACTTTCTTATTACCATTGATTTATAATTCGGCAAATATTAATTTAGGTAAAGCATCGTGTTTCAATCGCTTCCTTTTAATTTTATATTCAAAATTAATGTATCGGCACGGCAGTAAAATATTTTGAACAAATTCGACTATGACATTTCATCTGTCCAATGTCGCTTGAAAGTTCCTCGGATCCACACCTTTCTAATTTCTTTATACTTCGGGGAGCTGTAATAAAATTACAACAATCATTTGGTTCATATTAGTAGAAATCGATTATTTTTAGGGTTCCGTACCCAAAGGGTAAGAACAGGACCCTATTAATATGACTCCGACGTCCGTCTGTCACCAGGCTGTATCTCATGAACCATGATAGTTAGACAGTTGAAATACACCAAAAATGTTTTTTGGACGTATTTAAAACTTACGCCCGCAGCTCCGCTCGCGTTAATGTCGATCCCCGGGAACAGTACCTTATTCTGAGATGAAAGATATGTCTATGTTCTTTTCCGTACTCCAGGGATTGTGCGGCAAAAATGGTGATGATGATGATGATGATGCAAAATTTAATGATGATCGGTTCAGAAGATAACAAATAACTCACTTTCACATTTATAATATTACTAGCTTTCGCCCGCGGCTCCGCCCGCGTCAATGTCGATCCCTCGGGAATAATACTTTTTCCCGGGATAAAAGGTAGCCTATGTCCTTCTCCGTACTCCAGAGAACTTGTATGATCATTTCATGATGATCGGTTCAGTAGTTAGGGCGTGAAAGCGTAACAAACAAACAAACAAACAAACTCACTTTTGCATTTATAATATTAGTAAGGATAAGTAAGAATGGTACGGAACACTTCGTGCGCGAGTCCGACTCACGCTTTGCTGGCTTTTTAATTACCATGATAGTTCAATTTGTTACATTACTATCGTGGCTCGACACTGACAAAAATATCCCTGAAATGGCAAGACCGCCATAAAAAATATCCATATAGATACGTTTTACCACATCACTGGTTCACACACCTTTGAGGAAAAAACTAACCTTAAATGAAATAAGGAAAAAACGATAATTTTAAGCTAAATACCTATAAAAGTTGTCATTTATACAATACGTTATATAATTGACAATATTATTATAATATTTTGAGGTATTTTCGGTTGTGATTATGCAATTTTAATTAAAAAACTTACCGATTAAATTATGTTTTACAGAATTCAGACCTTAATGTAAGTGTAAATTTACTCTATTTCTGATGTCATGCTGGAGGTTCGCCAACTTCGTGTGGATGATTCCGTCTTGACTAGTCGCCTACAAGAGGCTGTTGATGCAGTAAATTCTTGCCATATAAAGGTGGAGGAATGCGAAAAACGGTTATTACTTGTGGACTCGTCTATGCATTTACCTCGTTCTGTTTCTCATATGAATAATCCAGCGGAACCCCTCGATAAAGCTGGTTCAGTGCTGCATCTTGTGCTGTGCCTATGTCAATTATGACTGAAACAGTAATGATGAAGTTAAGATTACTGGACCGCATACCGCCAAAGGGTCCAATAAATCGTCAAAGAAAAAGCGCAACTATGATACCCAGCGTGCTAGCACTAGTCACTAGGAAATGGTGAGTGAACAATTCTCAAAGTCAGTTGCTGCCACTATTATTTCTGCCCCTGTTTTGGAGGATGAAGTTGTCGAAAACTTGATTGACAAAAATGTGGAGCGCCAGGAGCAGCATCACTGGAATGTTGTAAGTCGAAGGACACGGCGTTCTCTCACAGGTACTGCGGGTCCAAGTGTGACTACATTGAAAGCTGTAGAAAGTAGAAAGTACCTTCACTTGCGGAACATGGCATTAGCCCTTGATGATGTTCGTGATTACATTAATCAGATCTGTCCTGAGGGAGCCTGTACTGTACAGGAGCTTACCGCGAGGGGCGATTATAAGTCATGCAAGATTGGAGTACTGGAGGCTTACTACGATGATTGTTTTTCTGCGAAAGTTAGGCCTGTAAATGCTAAGTTTAAACCTTGGGTTAACTTCCGTGCCATTCGGGAGCAGAGGCCCGGTGTGAAAGCCCAGAGGCAGTCTTCCTAGCACCTGTACGGGCTCGGGATCTCTTTCTTCTCAAGTCTCACTCCAAATGATATACCAAAATGTTCGTGGCCTTAAAGTTGCGGTTTTGGCGAGAAAACCTACATCTCCTGGTACATGACTTCGTGACAGTCACAGAGACAAACCTTGATTCTACGGTGTACGACGCAGAGCTTCAGTCTGGCGGTTGAAGTGTTGTGCGACGTGATCGCCTTGAGTGCGGTGGGGTCTTGGTTGCAGCTCGGCCGGAATGACCTTGTATTGAAGAGTTGAGCTTGAACCCCTTTTTTACGCATAATTTGTTTTGTCCTAATATGCTTTGGTATACCGGTTTTAGCATAAATATTTTTGGCATAATAGTTCTTATGCGTAATTGTTTTTTGGCATACGGGTAATTTGGCATAGTCATCATTTTAGGCTAATTTGTTTTGGCATAGTGATGATTCGCATAATTTCAATAGACATATGAGACTATTAGTGATAAGGTATAATCCGTATAATAGTATTAAAACTAACGCGTATAATTCGTATAATAATAGTATTAAAACAAATCGAGATAGATTCATTATAAAAACGTTTTTATAATTAGGTATAATATTTATATAGGTTAGAAATCGCTTCCAGAAAAGTAGGTTAGGTTAAATTATGTTTTTATGCTTAAATACAATTATGCTTTAGTAATGTGATGCCTAAATATGATTATGCTTAGGTACATTATGCTTAAAGTAATTATGCTTATACTGTTATGCGTCAGAATGTTATGCTTAAAAATCATAATGCCAAAAAAACAGCATGCCATGTTACATTATGTCTTAAATTTTTATTCTTATAGATAGGGAACCGAGCTTGAGACTAAAAGTGTGGAGAGGACCTATGGGTTTCATTTAAAGTGTGTGATGTCAATTTGTTTTTATGTCTATTCTATATTCCTCCTAGTTCTAAAGACGATATATATATGTAATTTTTTTGTAATGTTGAAAGTAAGATCATTCATTTGAAAGGTCTTATTGTTATTACTGGTGACCATAATCTGAACAGTTCCTCAGACAACATTAAGAATTACTATTGTTATTTCTTAAGTGTTTGTTGTATGAACGATATGAATGATGTTGGGGAAGCAAGCGTGTAAATAGCTCGTTTCCTGAAGATAGCGGTGAAGAAAAAAGAAGGGGTATCACAACTCGGTAACTTTAACGGAATCGACGCCGCTTACCTCGTTCACGAATCGTGGATTTCCTCTCCTGTTGGTCACCAAATTCCCTTCAGCAGAAGCGGTGATGAAGGGGTCTCGTGATGTCAGCAGAAGCGGTGATGAAGGGGTCTCGTGATTCGCGGTGAGCAAGATTTTGGGCGCGCGTACGGCTTCAGGGAGCAGCTCTTACGCGGCTCGTCACAGTGACAGTTAAATCGGTACTAAAAATGGCCCAAGGCGCTACGTAGCTCACCATCTCTTTCCGTCCCATACTTGATGAAGGGGACAACGACATCTAACCGTCTCATTACCTCATTGAGAAATAGAGCGAGATAAAGGATAAGGCTCTCAGGCCTAAACAGATGTATTTAATTCGCATGGAGGGAAATTAGATGTGGTATTGGCACCGGAATTCTTTGAAACTTCAGCCTCTGTTAAATTATCGGATGAGGGATTGGTGGCTTTCCAGGATGCATATCATCCCCATCTATAGTTACAAACTACCGCCTAGCAATATAGCAGCTAGCCGTGATTGGAACTTCCCTAAATGTAACTAAGATAAGCTCTATAACTGTGTCTCTCAAGTATCGTGGCTGTATGTTTATCAAGCTCAAACCACTGACGAAGCTGTAGATAATTTACAGTATTTTCGAACTATGTATACCTAGGAAAGTTAGATCATCGGCAGGAGCTAGGCGGGATCCAGTTTGGTTTACCGCTGATTAAGGATCTTAAACTGAAATCTGTCCTTCATCGAAAGTGGAAAATTACCAACAAACGTGCTGATTATAAGGCGTTTAGTCACGGTAATGATATCTAACAGTATTCCGTCTTCATACAAACGGGCAAAACTCGCGCTTCGAGGTCATTACACTCTTAAGTACATTCTGGGTACGCAACCGGCGATTCGCAGTCAAGGACACGCTGTGGTCGGTGATGGACGAACGAGTATGTGATTGTTTTAAAGTTTATTTGTGGATATTGTTATATATAAGCACATCCATTGTGGTGTAAAAAAAATAGTTAAATATAGATAATATTGAGCTGTTATTGGTTGCTTAAATTCATCATTAAGCCACCCAGATTTAACATTCTTTAAATCACCTGCAATCACCGAAAGGTAAGATTATAACATTTTTTTTTTTTACCTACTATGTATCAATTTATTTCTTTTTAGTAGGTAAGTATTTCACGAATTCCACATACAAAGTAGGTACCTATAATCTTTTTTTGTATCAAAACAAAATTATCCTTTGCTATTCGTGTGTCCAACCGCAACTCGGGAACGGCTTGTCCGTACATAGAAGCCGATCAAGGGAATGGGTGAAATTCTAAAGAATCAGGACAAAAGGCGATGCGGCTAGCAACCCATCACTATTTTGATTCCGTTTTCTACCTTCATGCCCACCAACGCGCTAAACGTGGCCTTACGGTCTTATGACTAGGCTCTGTCTACCCCGTAAGGGATAAAGATGTGATAATATGTATGTATGCTACTTACATATAATATTGAAAAGGGTGAAATATCATTGTGAAATGGTTATAATCTTATACCTTTAAACGAGCAATTCTTGTATATTTATATATAAATTTATTTCTATGATCTCGGAAACGGGTCTAACGATTTCGCTGAAAATAACCGAGTAAGACTCGGAAGGAAAGGAAAAACGTAGAATATACCAGCTGGTTTTCTTACCGCGCAAATCGTAGACGCCTGTCGAGGGAATGAGCAAAATTCTAGGGAATCATGACAATAAACGACGCAGCTAGCACCCATCACTTTTTGATTCTGTTTTCCATCTATACGCCCATAAACAGAAATATAATAGTATAATAACACAAGTTAAAAAATTAAATGGATATCTCTTATATTTTCTTTTTCATAACGTTATGAAACTGAATACGGGTAATAAGTGCGCGCGTTAATGCCCACTGTCAAAGTGTTAAACCGCTGTAGACGTGGGCGGGCAGCCCTGGCGCGTGTTTATGTACCGCGCGGCCGTAGGCATTTAATTCAAGGACAGGTCCGAGTTACAATACTGTTAGATACCATTACCGTGGTTTAGTGATCTCCAATTGACCATGAAATTGCGTATCACCGTAGCGTATGACGCATATAGATATAGTATCGAATATAGTTTAAAGTGCAATCCCAAATTATTTTGGCAGCATATATCTAATTTGAAGTCTCAAGGGGGCTTTGAACCGTGTGTTAGCTATAGTGGAACTGACCATGTAGGTCAGGGAACCGCGAATGCCTTTACACAATTTTTCTCCAATGTTTTCCTACCTGATCCACTTTTGTTGGACGCAAATTTAGCTCAAATACACGAAGGCTCTTCATCGGCTGTGTACATAAACGTAACCAGTGTGTCCTATGATGACATCTTAATTGGTGTAAAACACCTTAAACCTATTGGAATCGGTCATGACAACGTCCCGGCATTTGTGTTAAAGGAATGCAAAGTTTTTTTAATTAAACGTATTTCTTTTTTGTTCAATATGTGTTTAAATACGGGTACTTATCCGTCTCTCTGGAAATTAAGCCGTGTCACCCTGATCCCAAAAACCAGTAATGCTCTTGCAGTTGATTTCCATCACCCCATAGCTAACTTATCAGCACTCCCAAAGCTTAAGGAAACCATTCTTCATAACAAAATTAGCCAGCAAGTTAAACCATACCTTCATGACGCTCAGCACGACTTTAGGAGCAATCACAGGAGTCGATACCAATTTGCTGACTCTTGGATTGAGATGTCGCTATCGAACATGCTTCGATGAACTTGTCCCCGTGGACACGTCTGAGTTACCAGGTTTTGGCCATAGCGTATTCTGTCATAGGTTGTTTAGACCGTTTGACCACTACTCGTTAGGTCGATTGCACATTTTGGCATTGTCGTATTCTGTCGCAGGCACATTCAGGTCGCAGGAACATTTTGACCATAGCATATTGTACATTTTGACGATTGAGTGTATTAACCCAAGTACAGTTAGACTCCTGCTCATTGATGTTCCTGGGTGTTTGAAACGTGAAAATGATCGCGTAACCGTCAGTGTGTCCGCAGATGCTGTGTCGGTGGGGCAGAGCGTGGCCTCGGTGGTGGGAGAAGCGCCGGGGCTCCGCGTTGAGTCCATGGTGGACCTGTGGTACATGCAGAACATACACTACAAGGGAAACGTCACCACATTTTTGCCGTGAGTTCCATTGTCTATCACTTCTGTATGTTTAGGCTTGGGACCGATACCAAGAGTACAGGTTCTGTAGTACGCGTTTTATTATTTGTTTCCGTTGACGTTTCAATGGAGTTACATCCATCGTGGTTTGCAACGAGACTGAAGTACTGCGGTGTCATTTGTGGTGGTGGACGCAGTTTCACAAAAATTTTGATAATTTCACTACCCACATAAAGTTTTGTTTTTATATTATTACGCATTAGCCCCGGTACACACCACACTAACAGTGTCCGACATTTTGTTCAACTCCGGACGACGCGGTTTAAATTTGGCAATCACTGCGGCTGTGCTGGAGCTGGCAACACTGGAGCTCAAATGTAATTTTAATAGCTCCGTATTTAACATTGTAAATTAAATATTTATTTCACTTATTTTGTTGTGTAAACAGATTAATATTGTAAAACAAACATAGTGAATGCATTTTTAGTTATTGGTGTGTATAAATATAGCGTACTTTGTGATAAAATAGTGCTGTAAGTTCACGTTCGGAGGTCACCGACCGGTACCTTGTTTAGGTCAATTCAAAATGATTTAGAAGGGTGATACTTTTAATCCTTTCATACATTTTTATGCTCCACCACGTCCTTTGAGTACTATTTTAACCTTGTTACACACCACATATACTTGCACACACAAATTACTTTAAAATTTTGATATTTCTAAAAACAAGTAAGTAGGTTAAGTTCGTTGGTTTTGCTGCCTTTACTTTCACAAAGATTCAAAGATTTATTCAGAAAGATTCAAAGATTTATTTAGAAAATAGGCCTTTTCAGGCACTTTTTCACGTCAATTCACATTTTAAATAATACTTATTATATTATATTCAAATTATTAATTATTGTTCAAAAGCTACAAACTACTAGCGTTTCGGAACCGACCACTGCAGAGAAGAAGACGCTGAAAGAAACTCTTTTCAACAGTATTGGTCGCCTACTTGCCTGAAGGGCTTTGTATGATATTTAATATTTTTACCTTTTCTTTTTTTTTCTGATGTCATGTTATATACAATTTTAATTTACTTATTTTTGTGGAACACTTTATGTTAGCGATCGAGCGTGCAACAACAACAGATATGATAAAAGTCTCAAAGATAGATAGAAGTCTCAAAGAGGCCGAGCAGACCTGCCCCTGGCAGCACCTGTTCACGAGTTGACGCATGGATCAGCCATCGCTGAGCTCAACCATATTAGAGGGAACTCGACGACCCGACACACAACGCCGCCACCAGTTTGAACATTTTTTTTAGTGAGCATGACTAACTCGATCTCAAGCACAAAACTCGAAAACTAATTGTCGACACTCATTGACCGCAAACATATACGTGTTTTACAATTGAGATTTGATTTTAGACAATTATACAAAATAAAATAGCAGCAACAAAAGAAGAAAACAATTATAAGTAAAATTAAAATAAAAGCGTTTAGAGAAGTCCTGCATATCACTCGAGGTCTTGACTCCAAGCATTCTTATCAACGAAATAATCATTAATGCCATAATAAGCTCTTTTCAATAATATATTTTTTGTAACGTCTTTAAACTCCGGAAATGGCAAAGCTGTTATATTGTCAGGAATTTTATTATACAAACGAATACTAAGCCCTAAGAATGTATTCATAGTTTTCTGTAGTCTAAAAGCTTCATTAACTAGTTTATTTTTGTTTCTAGTATTGTATGTATGAACATGACAATTCTTAACATATTTGTGAATATTTTGATGTACGTGCAGTATATTAGCAAGAATGTATTGTGACGCAACCGTTAAAATTCCAGTTTCCTTAAATAACTCTCTAAGAGAATCCCTAGCCCCTAGTTTATAAATTGATCGAATAGCACGCTTTTGCAGAACGAAAATGCTGTTGACGTTTGCACCATTTCCCCAAAGCAATATCCCGTAAGACATTATACTATGGAAATAGCTAAAGTAAACAAGACGTGCTGTTTCGACATCAGTCAGTTGTCTTATTCGCCATACGGTGTATGCCGCGAAGCTTAAGTCTACCAGCAAGAGCTGTAATATGTGGACCCCATTGTAACTTTGAGTCGAGAGTTATTCCTAGAAATTTTGTCGAGTCAACAAATTCTACCACTTCATCATTAACAACTATTTTTGTGGGCACATGCCTAACATTGGGGGTACAAAATTTGACACATTTAGTTTTTTTTAGCATTTAGCAGGAGATTATTAGCTGTAAACCAATCTAATATCTGAGCGAGAGTGTCATTTACATCGTCAAAATTTGTCTTCTGTCTATCAACTTGAAAAACAAGTGATGTGTCATCAGCAAATAACACAGCTTTACAGGCACAGGCGTAGAATGGCAAATTATTAATATAAATGAGAAATAATAAGGGCCCCAAGATAGATCCCTGAGGAACTCCCATTTTGATAGACGTCCCACTTGATTTAACTCCATTAAAACTAACTTTTTGTATTCTATTTACCAAGTATGATTTAATTAGCCTCAAAGATTCATTTTTCATCACATACCTATCTGCCATCCGTTTTCTTACAGCCTCCGTGGTCCAGTGGTTAAGGCGTTTGCCTGTTGACCCGGGGGTCGTGGGTTCGATTCCCACCGGAAGCATACTTTGTTTAGTTGTTTCCAGTTTGGTTAGGACATCGCAGGCTTGATTCACCTGATTGTCTGATAATAAAGATGATTCCGTGCTTCGTAAGACACGTTAAGCCGGGGGTCCCGGCTGCCATCTGGTAGTCGTTTAAGGAACCACGTCAGAGGCCGAGAGGCGGTTCCGAAGAACTCTGACACCAGGGTGTGCATGGTCGATTGACCGTGACACCTACTCGAAATGATGATGATCCGTTTTCTTGTTTATATTTATTTCTATCCGTATTGTATACCATGTTCTCCACAACCACCAGCGCCGTGACTGCCCGTCAACTGGAGGTTCAGCTGAAGGGAGCACTACTGGAACTAGAAGTTACAGCTACAGTTGGAGAAGAATATGAATATATGCGTGTTAAAAACCTTGCACTTGAATATAAACTTGCTGAGAGCCTAAGAACTTGCGATGACTTGATTGAGCAGCTAAACCAACTGAAGTTAGAAGTAGATTCTTTCCGTCAATGCAGTGATACATATGAGGAAACACTTAGACGTACCACCGATCTAGAAAAGGAGCTGAGAGAGGCATATAGGCAAATAAGTAGTTATGAACAGGATGCCCAGTCGCGTCAGTCAGCGGAGGTGTCCAGCCTCTATGCTGAACTCATAGATAGTGCCCCTATGCCCTTCTCATGTAATTCTAATTCTTTGGTGATTGATCTCACTAGTGGTACATCCTCTTGTGATATAAATTCAAATAGCTCAAAAAATTAGATCAGTCATGATAAAATAAAAAAAACATTTAAAATTGAACAAAAATTTAAAAAACCAAATTTAATTTCAATTCGAATCTAAGAAAATGATGTTTAATAAATTCCATTTGTTTAAACTGTGAAAAATTACACACCTAGTTAGACTTAAGTAATAAGCAATTAGCGGAAAGTCAAGAATCATTTTATGTTGATAGAATCAGAAACTACAAGAAGATTATTCTAGATTGTTTAGTAAATATGATCTACAGAGGAAGCAAAATACCGAACACTTGTTGGCTGTGGAGAAACTACTCGACTAACGACAGCAAGTGCAATCAGGGAGCGCTTGACATATTATCTAAGAGTTGCATTTGTGGCCAGTTTAATCAGCCCATTATGAATGACTCCACACAAGTACTCTCTCCATGTGACGGTAATTTGTCTACGAATTTGTCTGATTGTGTCGACCCCCCTTGTGATACAATAGTGTTTTCCGATAGTGTTAGTCGCAATATGGGTCTCATGTTCAACAAACATCTTCAAAACCCTTGTATTAATTACTGTCAACCTAATGCGACCTACACTCAAATTGTAGATAAAATTAAAACTTGTAAATAAAGCTGTAATTCTTCTATTGTATTATTAATAGGTAATAGTAGTAAACTATTATTTGGGTGAAACAATAGGATTATACGGTGTAGGATTTCTAGTCAGTAAAAAATGGAAGAACAATATAATAGAATTTAATCAAAAAATTTAATTTCTTTTTTTGTTACTATTCTTTCATAGTACAAATTTAATTTTATTTTATGACTTGACAATGTAAGCTCAAGTCCACACATTTAGTTCTAAGTATGTCGTAGATTGTAAGTTGATGTCATTTGGAGAAAATGCGCTGTGCAGTTTGTTGCCGCTTCTTCTGCACTCCGCCTTGGAAGCAGCGTAAACTTAGCTCTAAGTAAGTTATTGACGTCAACAATATTAATGTTGTAAATAATAATGTGTTATTTAAGTTAACGTTCACCAAATGGTATTTAAAATATCTTACGATGAATCAAATATTTGACTTTGACTTTGACTTTCACTGGATTCCATGCTGATGATAATTTGTATCCGTCTTCTCTGTTGCTTCAAATTTTTAAACTTTTTAATTTCAACAGCTTCCCGTACCATCCTCTTGTGATAGTGCCGGTCAGTGGATAGTATTTGAGGCTGGTGTAATTCAATCCAGTGGTTGCAGTTGGTGTCCAAAAGATGCTCAGCAATGGCAGACTTACAGGTCTGGTGATTCTTCACACCTGCGATATGTTCTTTGACCCTTTCTGCTATTGTCCGCTTAGTCTGTCCGATATAAGAACTCCCGCAGCTGCAATCTATTTTGTAGATACCTGGCGTCTGGTATGGAATAACATCATTCGGCGAACGTATATGCATTGTTACTTTGGAGTACGGAATGTATACAGCCTTAATGGAGTAATTTCGTAGTGCCGCTCCAACTTTATCCAGTATCTTTGCCGTATGTGAAAGGAGTTACGCCTTTCACATACGGCAAAGATACTGGTTGTCTGTCCAACTCAGATAAAAAGAATATTACCGTGCACTGTTTCAGCGTCACTCAAGCATGCAACACGTAATTTCAATAAATCTTTTTCACTCTTGACGCAAATATTTGATTAGTACCGATACTTGTACCGGTATGGTATCGATACTGACGGAAAAATAGTACCAGTACAGGTACTATGTCTGGTACCGGTATCTCGTCAAGGTCAATGATACTGGTTCCCATAATTACCGGCTTTGCTTAGAGAAAATACGGTAGCGCTTTGGCCGCATTACGATTACCAAAAATTTTGCCTGGCTATCGGGCGGATATCGAAAAATCCAGACACATCACTATTGTATGCCTTTTCTATATGCACACGCGTCATCCTGCTAAAGATGGTTTTTAGGTCTTTTTTTTTCTTTTACTAATTATTGAAGTAGGATTTTGTCTCCCATCTCACCTGATGGTCTTACAGCTTCTGACAGTCTTATGCTCTATCTATCCTGTAAGGGATAAATACGTGACTTTAAAATTACAGGCCGATGAGTATCGTGAATTACTACGGAGACTTCGCTCAGCTGGCGTGGGCGCGAGCGTTTCTCGTAGGATGCGGACGCAGCCGGTTCATGGTCAGTGGCGGCTCACTTGTTACTTCACTAACATCTTAGCTGCAACAAGTCCTATACAAGTTGTATTTTAGGAAGTAGTTTTCGGAAGTATTTTCCAGCTCCTTATGCGGTGTTGGGCAAGTCGTCCGACCACCTAGTCAGTGTTGGGCCACGCTACGCTTGCCAGTACGTGATCGCTAATAATAAATAAAATGGACATATATTCCTTGTAATTAGTAATCTTAAATCAAATAAATCTTAGATCACAAGACTGTGTATAATAATCCGTGTTCTATTGGGAATGCTTGTATGGAGACGTATACAATTTTGGGTACAGCAATGCCATTTGGTACGGGTATTATACACGTCCATCTTAGCCCAAAACGCCCGGTAGTTCCAACTGAACTCCGCGACAGGAAGGGGGGAGGGGGGGTCAAACTAGGGAATTGCCGGCGCTCAGAAAAAAAAATCTGACGGCTTAGTTTGGACCTTTGAGTCAAGTTTGGTGTCGTTATCAGGTAACTAGATAATGCCCAATGCATTCCCCATACCAGATTTTTAGGGTTCCGTAGTAAAATATGACGTAATACTTAAAATAATAAACTTTTATTAGTAACGAAATGCAAACAAACCTTCATCTTAAAATATTTTTGTATTAAAGTTGTTTTATAAAAAATACTGTCCAAAAGCCCATTTAATGCAGATTCTGAAAACATTACCAATAAATATAAATTTGACTATGTATTTTCAATGTAAAATAAAATATTGAAATACTGCGACGGTCGTCAGCGCACCGTAGGGGATGGCAAAAAGACCCGAAGACAAGTACATACTTCTTACTAACAAAATAAACCAGCCAAGTGCGAGTCTGAAGTAACAAACACACACACTCACAAATTTTCGCCTTTATAATAAATACTAGTGTGTTTTTATTCATCTTAAATTTATAAACGAAGTCAGGTAACATTGTTAAAAATAAAGACAAATAATAATAGAACGTTTGTGAATTAATTTTATTTACAACCATCTCCACAATTACATAACTCAGTACATTTGAGCTGGCGTTTAAAACAATTGCACCTGGAACTGCAAGACTTACTGGTCTGGTGATTCCTGACTTAGTTTATAAATTGAAGATGATTAAAACACACTAGTATTATAAAGGCGAACATTTGTGAGTGTGTGTGTGTTTGTTACGTCAGACTCGCACTTGGCTGGTTTATTTTGTTAGTAGGAAGTAAGTACTTGTTTTCGGGTCTTTTTGCATCCCCTACGTTGCGCTGACGAACGTCGCAGCACTTTCAATATTTTATTTTACATTGAAATTGTCAAATTTATATTTATTGTTAATGTTTTTAGAATTTGTATTAAATGGGCTATTAGACAGTATTTTTTATAGACCGACTTAAATACAAAAATATTAAAATGTGAGCGTTTGTTTGCATTTCGTAACTACTAAAAGTTTATTATTTTAAGTATTGAGTCATATTTTACTACGGAACCCTAAAAACTTGTATGGGAAATGCATTGGGCATCATCTAGTTACCTGATAACGACACCAAACTTGACTCAAAGGTCCAAACTAATCCGACAGAATTTTTTTTCTGAGCGCCGGCTTTTCCCTACTTTGAACTCCCTCCCCCCTTCCTGTCGCGGAGTTTAAACTGGCTACTGGACGTTTTGGGCATAGGTGGACGTGTATAATACCCGTACCAAATTGCATGGCTGTACCTCAAAAATGTCGTACTGTTTCCCAATAGAAAACGGACTATAAGCAGAACCAGCGTTTTTGTTATTTTCATTATGTTGATCAAAGAATCTATAGATAAGAATTTTCAGATTCAACAACAAGATCGGTTGCGTTCCGTTGAGAGGCTAGTTTGCAACTACGCGCCCCGCGGCCCCGCGCCTGGCGAGCCCCTGTGGACCCCGGACGAGCCCGCATCGATGTGCCCGCCGGGGTCCGTCCCAGATACGGAATACTATGGACTCTGTGATTATCGTAGGTGAACTTTTTATTAGCCTCTGCTAGATAAAAGTAACTGTCCTGCCCTGGGATCTAGCTCTGTAATTCCACTGACATTCTAGATATATACCGTCTTATTCATAAAAACACTCGAATCTGCTTAATAAACCTATATTAGTTAGCTACTACTTTTAGTTAGTTACTAAGCCTCAATATGCAGCTAATGAGAAGCGTTGAAAACCTTTATTCATAAATGCTTTTTAATTATGCCTATATTTACTACTGAACTTTCAATAGAGGACATTATGAATTATTCACACGGAAACAAAAGAATACTAGGTAAATAACAGGTATTTCCACAGACAATACTGAAAAAACACAATATTGTACATGATTTGCTGTCAAAACTGTCATCAAATCATAATATCTCAAATGGAAAAAACAATGTCCCTATCATAATTTATTTCATTTTTATTTCAAACTAGCTTTCGCCCGCGGCTCCGCCCGCGTCTATGTCGATCCCTCGGGAATATTACTTTTTCTCGGGATGAAAGGTAGCCTATGTCCTTCTCCGTACTCCAGAGAACTTGTATGCAAAATTTCATGATGATCGGTTTAGTAGTTACGGCGTGAAAGTGGAACAAACAAACAAATAAACAAACTCACTTTGGCATTTATAATATAAGTAAGGATATTGCGAGGTAACCTAAATGCTGGTAATTAAAAATACACTAGGTATATGCTGACGTGAACTTTAAACCAAGAAAGCAATTTGTGCATTAATAAATATTTTTCTACTGTTGATTTATGATTTCAATCTTCTTTATACTAGTTGCTTTGCTAACCTAAGGTAGAGGGTCTCCCTCTATCTATCATTTGATTGGTTGCATTGCATCCTCATCGGCTTTTAATTTTTAACCGTGTTGGTTAATTGTGTTTATGCTCGATAAACTTAGTATAATATCTGTAGTTAAATAGGTGGTATTTTACAGGACCAAAATCCACAACATATTTAATAAAATAACTGACCTACTTCCATCCTATTATAATTGGTATGTTTAGCAAATTGAATAAGTAAACAGAAACATTCATATTGATAATGCAGCATATTTAATATACATGACCTTTCCGAACGGAGTACGCCTAAGTAACAATCCAGTATTTTGGTAAATAAATACTATTTTTTGTGGTAGCATTTTGCAATTATTACTCCAGATTATAAGCAGTTACGGTATGTGCCTTTGGAGGACTATTATTTTACATTTGGTAGTAGCCCATATTAAATAAATAAATATATACGGACAAATCACACAGATTGAGCTAGCCCCAAAGTAAGTTCGAGACTTGTGTTATGGGATACTAACTCAACGATACTATATTTTATAACAAATACATATATAGATACACATCCAAGACCCAGGCCAATCTGAAAAAGATCATTTTCCATCTTGACCTGGCCGGGGATCGAACCCGGTCACTCCGTGTCGCAGGCTGGCGTGTTGACCGCTGCGCCACGGAGCTAGTCTGTAATATTGATTTTCGAAACTGCAAGGCATATCTAAACGACTAGTAATAAGAAAGCACAACACACTTTTTGAGGCACTCAGGGCTCACAGTAGTTATAAGTAAGTACCAAAAGAGCTCATCCCCTATATCTGATTACTTATGAGTAAAACTAGCGTTCGCCCGCGGCTCCGCCCGCGTTAAAGTCGATCCCTCGGGCATTGTACTTTTTCCCGGGATAAAAGGTAGCCTATGTCCTTCTCCGTACTCCAGAGAACTTGTGTGCAAAATCTCATGATGATCGGTTCAGCAGCTACGGCGTGAAAGCGCAACAAACAAACTCACTTTCGCATTTATAATATTAGTAAGGATAGGATGCACGCGCCGCTATGCTTTATATATACTTCAATAATTCTTGAATGAATTAATTAATGAATTATTTATTTGAGAACTATACACAATAAAAAGTTAAATTTAAGAAAGGAATGTACATAATATTAAATAAAACTTAGGTGCAAATTTTACCAGCACTGTGTCCGTTCCCAAATAGGTCCCAACTCAGCATTTGCTGGCGATAAAGCCAGCGCTGATCTTCCTTTGGAACCCATGTTGACATCACGGGTGTGCGCAACTTACAAAAAAAAAGAGAAACAAAAAATAACCTAATATCAGACAACATAACACATAGGTACACAACATGTACCTTCATGTACACATAGGTACACAACATTATATAACATCCATACAAATATACACTCAAGCATACCACAACACAACACAAGACAGGCAGGATCAAGACGCCATTTTTTTAGTCTATGGGCAGGATTTACTCAGCTCGGCTGCTGTCTGCTTGTGCTCACAAATACTCACAATGGAATAATATATATATATATATATATATATATATATATATTGCATAGCGCTTGCTCATCCTTATCCTTATCCTTACTTAATATTACTAGTAGTTCGCTGCGAACGTGGACCTCGCGATTATTTAATTTTCCTGATAATTTCGTGAGATAGCTACTATTTTACTGATTTTGATAAGCATGTTGTCATAGTGCTATTGTTTAGATGACTTCAAAAGCACTATTTTTATTTTACTCACCACGACTTATTTTAAATTAACATACAATGAACACGATGTTTCTTGTACTAATAGTTAACATTAATTTCTATCCAAACAAATAAACTACGAGCAATGTTAAACCCCTTTTTTATTACTGTTGCAAGAATAGTTAAAATAGTTTTTCCCTTGCAATCCCTAAATGTACGAGTAGAATTTCATCTTATTAAATATGACCAAATCAAAACCGGGTTTTAATACAACATCTGTGAGGCGTTTAGGTCTCGATAGTGCAACGTGTAGATGAAGAGCTGCGTTGCACTATCGAGAAATTTTTTTAAATTCACTAAGGGACAAATAAATGTAACAGTTTCGTCATATCTGAAAGACTATGGTTATTAACGGAATCACAACATTGGAATTTTATAAAAATAATTTTCATACCAAATATTCCACAGGCGTTTTTGAGTGTTTGAAAATGTCAATAGGCCTGCGACTTCAAGGAATAGAAATATAAAACGCCGTCAGGATTATATTATCTCTATGAAAACGCCAGATATCCGGGTGACTGAGCTTCGGTCGGCATGATAATGAAGACATATGTGTTTTGCTTTCTAAACCTATATGGTTTTGATGTGTACCCGTCAATGTTTAATTGTTTTTAGCCCCGATGGACACATTACCCCCGTTTCTTCGCTTGAGCTTTTTATACTTATAAATTTTTGGTTTTCATATGTATCAATTTTCTGGTTTGTTTTGTCCGGACAATCCCCCAGCTCATTTTTCATTTGGCTTTTGTTTTTGTTTCTCTCGCAGAGTGCTGCACTCCCATACTCCTCTTTCTATGCTTCGGCTTTACCTTCCAAATATAGTTTTCGTACGTTTGGATTCTACATCTGTACTTATATTTCGCCCACTGAACCCCATTTCTTTGTCTTTATTGTGTCTGTTTTGCGGAATTATTTGTTTCTTCTTACACTACTTTTTTCATTCATTTTTATTGTTTCGTATAGGGTAAAAACGGGACCCTATTAATCGCTCCACTGTCCGTCTGTCTATTTGTCTGTCTCTCCGTCCGTATCTCACCAGTATATGTATCTCATGAACCGTGATAGTTAGACAGCTGAAATTTTCACAGATGATGTATTTCTGATGCCGCTATAACAGGAAATACTAAAAAATAGAATAACATAAATATTTAAGGAGGCTCCTATACAAAAAACGTGATGTTTTTGCTTGTTTTTGCATTATATTATATATTGATAACGGCAACAGGTAGACGATTGAAATATTCATAGAATATGTAGTTATATATATATATATCCCCTAAAAATAAATAATTTTTGCTTGTTTTTGCTCGATATTGATAACGGCAAACGGTAGACGATTTAAATAATCATAGAATACGTAGTTTTATCCTTAAAAAATAAATAATTAAATGAAAATAAAATTAATATTAAATTGGAGCTCCCATGCATCAGACATGATTTTTTTGCCGTTTTTATAGATAACGGTACGAAAACCTTCGTGCGCGAGCCAACTTGCACTTGGCCGGTTTTTTTACCAGCTTTTATTGTGAAAGGATTGAAACTGTAAAATGTTGAAAACGGGATGTTCATCATTAAATAGCTCGTCATCTTCAAATCAGATCAGTGATTTTTTATAATTATCTTTCTCTACCATAAAGTTAAGTACAATGCGAAATTGCAGTTAAATTGGTTGTAAATAACTGCTTTAATTTTTGGTTGCAGGCTTAAACCCGAACAAACATATACACACTTAAAATTAAAGATAATTAAAAACTTATTAAAATATCCCTGCGCATTTTTGGACCTCTGTCTCCATCTGTTGGAGAAATTTGGAACTAACAAGAATTTATTATGGAAATTTTCATGGACTGGTATTTTTCTGTTCTAAAGGAACAAAATATTGTAAATTAAAAATAAGAAAGTCACTTGGAATTTAACTTGGAACAGACAGCGAAAGAAATATTTCCAATCATTGAAAAATCAAATTTTCTTGCGCGGCTCGAAGTCTAATCTTTTCGATCGTGTAACTACCGTACTGCCGACCTGAGCCGACCATTCGATAAGTATAGAGGAGAAAGTTTATAATTGTTCATGTTTTGTTAGTAAATTTAAATTTAATACACAGAGCATGGATAAAGCAGGCTTCAACGAAATACCGCCGCCACCTAGGGGCGGCTGTGGTTACCGTCAAAATTAAAATTTATTTCAGCGCCATCTTGTAACATATTCAGCCTAAACGTCATTTTCAATTTTCATTTCTCGAAATTCTTTAACGTTTATTTAAATATCTCGTAAACGGCTGAACCGATTTTGATGCCCAGCGAACTTGAAAATTGTATTTATAAGACCTATATACATTGTAAATTTCATCTTAATTGGAGCATTGGTTCTAAAGTTATCGTGGAACAAACATACATACAAAAAATGTCTTTTCGCCCCAACTTGAATTGAAGTCCTCGCTCGCTTCGCTCGCTCGGTCAATAAATGCGAAAGTGAGTTTGTTTGTTTGTTTGTTTGTTTGTTTGTTTGTTACGCTTTCACGTTGTAACTACTGAACCGATCATCATGAAATTTTGCATACACGTTATCTAGGATACGGAGAAGGATATAGGGTACATTTTATCCCGGGAAAAAGTACTGTTCCCGAGGGATCGACATTGACGCGGGAGGAGCCGCGGGCGAAATCTAGTTGACAATAAAGAAGAAAATGTTTTATTAATTTCACGACACGACACAGTATTTAACAGATCAAAAATGTCAAGAAACAATTGACACAAGACGATACATAAATCTAAATAAATAATATAACAAAAAATGTACTGAATATAATTACGACACAATAAAGACATAACAATAAATATTATAATAGATAATATAAACTTGACAAAATATATTATAAAGCCCTTCTCCCATTGCAGCGCCCGTCAGTGTCCTTAATTGTTACTAAATTTATTTGTAAGCAAAGACCTGCACTACATCAAGGAAGCAATAAATAATTTGATTGATTAATTGATTGGCGGAAATTTATTATACATATTATTATTTTTCATCATTGTTTTTCATGAAGATGCGCATAGTCGCGCCTAGTCGGTTCGTTTTATTTTATAATGAAAATGTAGGAAATAGTTAGTTTGATTTTACGAAGTAGGCATATAATATTAATTTCTTGAATGCATTTTAACAGTTATCGGTATTTTTTAGGATATCAATTGCGGCTGAGAACAACCGTTAAGTTCGGAGAATTTTATTAAATTTAACTCTGTATTTTGTGATTTAATTTGTGTTTAACAGATAGAATCTATGTAATTGAATTACCCGCCTGTAAACGATTGACAATTACAACTGAGACAATATAGAAGAGGCAAATGTTGATTTGTTGGGTGCTCGTTTAAGTCAGTTACTAACGTTAGTCCATGCTTTGTAATAAAACGGATAAAGACTTAGCTTATCGGTATGGCGACTAAACTCAAAATCTTCTATTTGGCATCACTGTAGTCGCGTAAAGTGACCAGTTTTTGTAGGAGTTCTTTAATGAAAACCGATCCTATAACAATTGTACAGTTCGATACATATGGACTACCTAAAACGAATTTCATACTTGTTTAGAACGAGGTTGATTTCATGATCAATGGTTAATTTGTAATAAAGAAAAACGCTACTACAAAAATCAAGTTCATTTTAAAGTCCACACTTGACTTTATCTATTCACTAACAACATTTAAAGATTTACAATAGAATACGTTTTTAGACATTTTTTTTTGCTTTTTAAACTATAAAATACATGCATATTCCAGAGTCTTACTTGGATATTTCAAATGACATTATTAATAAGACGTCTATAGAAGAAAGAATACTGTTGAATACAGTACTTGAAAAAGAAATAAACAATGATCCAAGAGACATAGACGAGTTATATTTGACTAAGGTAGCTATAGCTACGTTGAAGGATAACGCAAAGACTGAATCTTATTACAATTCTTTCCAAAAACGAGATGTTGTAATGGGTAATGATATATCAAGAACAATCAAGGAAACTAATGGAATAAATGTTCTAGTACAAGAAAACAAAAATTCTAAATTACCGAAAAATACAAATAAAATAAAATTAATAGGAAGGCCTAAATCCTACAATGCCGACGAACTGCTTGATGTTGGTGGCGTCCAGTCAACAGAGAGTAAGTCTTCAACAAGCTTATGAATCGTAACATAGCGCCGACAAATTTTAGAGTATTTTCATACGTTTGCAGATTACGAAATTCCAGCTGATTTGCCAAAGGAACGAAAAGAATTTTATGCAGATTATCAATATTCAGAACCCCAAGACGAATTAGTCTCGCAAAGTGAAAACCAACAATTAGTTTCTCAAATTAATAATATGATTGTTGTGTCTGGTACGTGGTTTGTGATTTTTTCCGATTTTTTTATATATTTTAGAATAAATAAGCTAATACATGTGAATATTTCAGAAATATCCTCTCCCCCACCCATGGATATAGTCCAGAAAACTACTGAAAATGTTAGCATAACCTCTGAAATTGCTTATCCTATTAGTAAACTTTCCATATTTAATGTCACATATGGTTTTGAAGCAGAAATGGGATTGCTACATATAAACATCAATGAATCTGTAGAAAATGACCACAAAACTTTGAAAGATGACGAGTTCCTGTCTGACCGTAAGTACAAAAATGTACGCTGGCGCCACCAACAATTTAATAAATATTTATATCGACATTAAGCATAATTTACATAGTAGACCGGTAAGATCATTTAAAAGTGATGTGACATATTTTTAGAGTAATCGAGTGAATGTTGCAGCGGAGTCCGTTCGAGATCTTCAGGAGGCTCTAAGCCAAATGGAGCAAAGCCTGGAAACCTCCACGACAACTGCAGTGACAGTAGAAAAGGTGAGCATCGCAGCTAATGGGACGTATTTATATCTCTTAAATTACAAATCATTCAGTTAAGGTTAGTGCCAGATCACAAAATTATTAGGTGCAAGTAATAAAGAACACAAAGGAATTATTAAATTATGTAACAACGGGTTACTCACGTACGAAGTCAGCTACTGGCCGACATGTTTCGACCTCATCCGGAGGTCTTCCTCAGGGCGAATGTGGATCGAGACGCGCGTCCGATGTCCCGATCTGCACTGATACTAGCAGTCGGAAGCGTGGGCGGCGCGGGTAGCGCGGGCGGCCGCCCGCTGCGCTCGCTGTGACAGTGCGGAGGTTGGTGGCGGTTGCTGATTTTCGGCTTGAGTGATTCCCGTGGATGTACTAGGACTAGGAACCATTGTATCCTTTCGAGTCGAGTCGAGTTGGGCTTAAATTTCTTTACTGAAGACGCGAAGAATTTACGCTCTCGGCTCGTCTGCTGATCAAGTTTCTGGGTCGATTCAACTCGGAATTGCTGCAAAAGGGAGAGGCGTTATTCAAGGTTGATGCTCTTCCTTTACCGTCAAGCAGCGGTGGTATGACTTCGTCTTGTTTAAATTCTACCTCATGGCATCATCTGCAAAAGCTGAATCTGGCTAATCCGGACTTTAATAAGCCCGGTAAAGATGATGTTTTGTTAAACGCGGAAGTATTTGCTTTGCTCTTGGTTCGTGGTAAACTTAATGGTGGTCCTCAGGGGCCATAAATTCTGCCTTTAGATGTCTTCTCATCGGCAGCGTTAAATTTTAATGCAATTAAAATGAAGCGGGAGCAGGGTAAAGGTTTTTGATTTCATTTAACCTTGAACGCTAATTCAAGAGTTACAACCCACAAATAAAATCATTTTACAGGGAAAAGAACACTCTTAGGCCTTTGCATATGGGCTATACTACACACCTCTTAAGGATTATTTTGCAATTATGAAATACGCGGTATACTAATCATCATCTTGCTACAATGCCAAACTCGGAACTGGTGGCGTTCGTGTGCCATAGAGATCCAAAGATTCTTAAAAAACTATTTATATATACATATGTCATAAAAATACTGATTCAAACTCAAGCAAAATTATTTTACAAATGTATATCAAAACGTCTTAACTTACTATGGTTATTAGCTGTGTTTTTAATTTTTTCATTGAAACAGCTTGTCATACACCTAACTGCTAAGCTTTAGAGGATGTTAATATTATATATTAATATTGATGTTAATATATAATTTTCAGGCCAAGCGTGCTATTAGGGAAGTGCCCGAAGATCAGCAAGAAGGCAAAGCAAGAGAGAGCCGCACGCTGCCCCCGCACCTAAAAGACTTGAACTTCACCGTGGACAGGGCGCCGATGCTCAACATGGTGCTCCGCTACTTGCCCTATCTGAAGCCTTACCGGAATGAAATCTTAGGAAAAGTAACAAACTACGCTTCACTATCC
This sequence comes from Elegia similella, assembly GCA_947532085.1. Classification (NCBI taxonomy): domain Eukaryota; kingdom Metazoa; phylum Arthropoda; class Insecta; order Lepidoptera; family Pyralidae; genus Elegia; species Elegia similella. Next base: position 448,259 of record OX383931.1, read on the forward strand.
TCTCCTTCATATGTTGTTAGTTTTTGTTTTGTGTTCGTCGCGTATTTGTTAATATAATTTTAACAGATAAATGATGTAATAGATCTATCTTTACAGTTCCGGCTATTCATTTCATTATGGCAGAGCAGATTTTTCTTTAAATTTCTCAGTGACAGAATCATGTACACTTGCTTTTTATAATAATTTGTTTAACCACTCACATCCTTGTATGTTGTTGTAATATCATGTTTTCATCTTCACTCCACAACTACGTTGTTCATCTATATACATTAGTATACGTTATAGTCTAAGCCAGCCGACGTCACAGGGACACCTTATTTCTTTCGTCCACGTACTTATTAAACCCATAACTGCCTAATAATAAAATGGATCTCACATCATCATCATCAGGTCTTTTTAGTCTCCATTACAGGAACACGATCTCACATACCTGTATAAAATTGTTAACTCACAATTATCTACGTCTATTTTAACTGAAGTTAACTTTCAACCACTAACACGAAGTCAAAGAATTCCTCAACTATTTCACGTACCTGTCTGTGCAAACAATATAAGTCACAACAGCCCGCTGTATAGATTGTGTCGAATTTATAATTCACTATGTTCCGGAATTTCCCGAAATTTTTTGCACTTCACGCATGACATTCAAAAAGAAATGCTTACTTGCTATAAATAGTAATTGTTATATAACTGTATTTTGTTTTGTATTCGTAATCCTTATAGTATTGTACTGTCTTCGTCTTATTTATACTTTTACTTTGTGAACTTAATTTGAGTTAAGCAAGTTATGTACACATATTGTTGGTCGGTTTAGTTGATCTTATTATAACAAATGTATCTTTTTATTCATATACCCACCTAACTTACTGTTTTGTGTACTTATGAAAATAAATAAAATAAAAATTAATATTTTTTTTATTTATTTTTACTAATATATTAAATAATATATTTTTTGTTAGTTTTTATTAGGGTTCCGTAGTCCACAAGGAACCCTTATGGGTTATGAGCTAAGGTTTTGAGATAATCTAATACAAAGTAAATATTTAAGGTCTCCGTCCACCGTAACTTTTGAAATATAATTAAAACTAGTGGTTCTGTGAGAACAGTAGACCTCGCGAGCCCTTACAACCAACATCCACATTTGCTCTCCAGTGCTCTAAAATATATCAGATATATTTTAGAGCACTGGAGACAGTAACAGATTCTGTCATTGTTATGCTAATTGACTAAAGGATGATTTCCTTCAGTTACTATTTCCCAATCCCCGTATGTCTCCTAATATGGGAGTTCAGTTTATTTCTGTGTAATCTACTCATAAAGCCCATTTATTTGATAGCGTACATGGTATGTGTATATATAAAAAAAAATCTCTGTATCGCCGACGTCAGTTACTACGCACCATTTTCATACTTGTAATACCATAGATTTGTATTTACGATATCATACTGAATACACTAATACAAAAAAATATACAAAAAAATTGATTTCAGACAACTATTGGGCAAATTGCCGACTATAAACACGTTCAAGTTTATCGTATAAAAAAGTTGTTCAGACAAAAAAGTTGCATCTTAATAAATAAATAAATATATAGGGTCAAAAATCACACAGATTGAGCTAGCCCCAAGGTAAGTTCGAGACTTGTGTTATGGGATACTAACTCAACGATACTATATTTTATAACAAATACATACATAGATACACATCCAAGACCCAGGCCAATCTGAAAAAGATCATTTTCCATCTTGACCTATAATCAGTAATGATTATGTCAAGTTAACATTATATCTTTTAATCTTTATTGAAATGAAATTATATAATTTGTTATTATATCAATCAATACGCACCCAGTTACAGTAGCCCGAACAAAATGTATGGAGTCAACCACAAAATGATTTTTTTACACACTTGGCCGGTTTTTTACATTAGCCATAAGCTATATATTTTTCTCGAATATAAATACACATCGACTATGCTATCGGGCACAGCGGCGCCCTCTCCACACTGATAATATGTATGTACTAGCTGTTGCCCGCGGCTCCGCCCGCGTTAGTGTCGATCCCTCGGGAACAGTAGAATTTCCCGGAATCAAACATACTCTATGTTCTTCCTCGGGCCTCACACCTCCATACCAAATTTCATCCAAATCAGTTCAATGGTTGAAGCGTAAAAAAACGACAGACAGAGTTACTTTCGCATTTATAATATTAATATTAGTATGGAAGTATGGATATTATTTATACTTCTAAGTCCAGAAATGAGAAAATTTCCATAAAATTTTTACCCTCCCATTTTACCCCTTTAGGAGTGAATTTTCTTCATTTCCACATATATCTTTTTTAATTGTAATCGAAAACTTACATACCTATTTAAAATATAAATAATAAATAAATATATACGGCCAAATCACACAGATTCAGCTAGTCCCAAAGTAAGTTCGAGACTTGTGTTATGGGATACTAACTCAACGATACTATATTGTTTTATAACAAATACATGTATAGATACACATCCAAGACCCAGGCCAATCTGAAAAAGATAATTTTCCATCTTGACCTGGCCGGGGATCGAACCCGGTCACTCCGTGTCGCAGGCTGGCGTGTTGACCGCTGCGCCACAGAGCTAGTCAAAAATTCACTTCTAAAGGAGTGAATTTTTTCAAATCAGTTCTATGGTTGAAGCGTAAAAAAACGACAGACAGAGTTACTTTCGCATTTATAATATTAATATTAGTATGGATATTATTCATACTTCTAAGTCCAGAAATGAGAAAATTTCCAAATAAACTTTACCCCCCCTCTGGAGTTTTTTTTTCCAGTTGACCTACACAGAACTTTTTAAATTGTAATCGTGAATTTATTTACTTATTTTCATACTTCTAAGTCTAGAAATGAGTAAATTCCTATACAATCTTTACCCCGCTATTTTATCCCTTCAGGGGAAAATATCGTCCATTTTACCTGCACAGATATTTTTAATTGTAACCTAGAACCTATATACTTATTTTCATTTGTCTAAGTCCAGAAATGAGAAAATTTCCATACAAAGTTTATACCACCCACCCACCCCCATTTTACCCCTTAAGGGGGGAATTTTATAAATTTCATCTACACATCTTTTTTAATTTTAATCGAGAACATATATACCTACTTCCATACTTCTAAGTCCAAAAATAAGAAAATTCCATATAAATTTTACCCCTTTAGAAGTTAAATTTCTTAAAAATACTTTCTTAGCGCTCACTCACATCATTAAAAGAACCCCTGTACCAAATTTCGAAATTATATTCTTATTTCTAGGCGCAGCAGTTTCGATTGATTTGCCGTTTGCCCGCGGCTACGCCGCCGCCGTCAGTGTACATCCCTCAGGAACAATTTGGACCCTTAAAGGGGTGACTCAGGTCATCAATATGATCAACTTTTTCTATGGGACCAATGCTGGGAACTAAAAAAAACATACGTCATTTCCGTACAAAAGAGTCCCGCCGTCCGGCCAGTTAGTATGGGAATGTCGAATTTTTTTGAGTTCCCAGCATTGTTCCCATAGGAAAAGATGTTCATTTTTATGGTCTGAGTCACCCCTTTAAGGGTCCAAAACGATAAAAAAATCAGCGTGTATATTTGCAGGCAAACTAATGCCTTGAGTTCATTCACATGACGATAACTTTTTTTTTAATGAACCGATTTTGGTGAAACAAACTTTAGATGTTTTGCTGAGTTAAAACAAAGCAATCGGTGAAAGTTTGAAGTAAATCGGTTCAGTATTTTCGGAGATAATCGTGATCATACATACAGACAGACAGACAGACAGACAGACAGACAGACAGACAGACAAGAAATTCGAAAAAAATTTTTTTGCTTTCTATTATTCTTTTTAAGTGTCACTCTATCCATTTCAGTCAAAAATTCAAAATGTACAGACAAAATATTTTTACTGTTTTATTATATGTATAGATTAATGTCAAATAAAATTCGTATACCTACTAAAAGTTTCAATATAGAAAATATGTCTACACGTAAATTAGTGTTTTGTTAGTAGATTAAGAACATTACGAAGGTTATAAGTGTGGTAACTCTCGGGTGAAGTGGACGCAGTGATTGGGGAAGGAATTGAGCAGGTTTCGTTGCTAGTCATCATTTTTCTACTTCGTTACTTCGACGTTTGAGTATTAACTAACCAAAGCTGTTCCCCATTCATTCCATGAATGTAAAAATAAAAACACATTTTCTTCTTTAAGACATGTTTTCCTGATTTATTTATTAAATTCACAGCGCTCGATATGGTAGAGAGGGACAAGGACAATAAGTTCATGCTTTTAAAGATATTCAGAAGCATTAAGTAGGTACGCAAATGTGCATTGACATGTAAGGTAAAGAGAAGTGCGCCAGTGATAATAAATAAATATATACGGACAAATCACACAGATTGAGTTAGCCCCAAGGTAAGTTCGAGACTTGTGTTATGGGATACTAACTCAACGATATTATATTTTATAACAAATACACATAAAGATAAACATCCAAGGTGACACAGTGGTCTGTGTCACCTGTCCTTTAGAAGTTCGTGCTAGGTCTGCATGCAATGACATCCGTGAACTGATCTATAGCTACATCTTAGCACTCAACAGTGACATATCACGCTGAATTGACTAGCTCCGTGGCGCAGCGGTCAACACGCCAGCCTGCGACACGGAGTGACCGGGTTCGATCCCCGGCCAGGTCAAGATGGAAAATGATCTTTTTCAGATTGGCCTGGGTTTTGGATGTGTATCTATACCGGATGTTACAAAACTACGAAATAATATTTAAGGTCCATTATCAGTCCATGATACTAAACAACTATTCCCAGGAAACATACATCGAAAGACAAAAAAAAGTTTTGACCTTCCATAGAAAGTCGATCAGCTGATAGCTTATTTTGTATCGGAGATCGAATTTTTCTTTTCATGTCTCGAAGTTTGTCCCATGGGGAAAATTGTTTAATATTACGTACTGATCATGCCCCTTAAATATTATTTCGTAGTTTTGTAACACCCGATATATGTATTTGTTATAAAATATAGTATCGTTGAGTTAGTATCCCATAACACAAGTCTCGAACTTACTTTGGGGCTAGCTCAATCTGTGTGATTTGTCCGTATATATTTATTTATTTAAATTTTAAATACTCTTAACAACAAAACACTAAATATGCGTAGTGCGTTTCGTCTCACCAATGTCGTGGTACTATTATCGTAAATGAGTACCAACTGCACGTACCACGCGGGTATACTTAGCTATATGCTATTCTCAAGAGTATTTTCGTTAGCAAGATTTAGGGCATTAATGAAATGGTAATGTGTGAGGCGACGCTAGGCGCGCCAGTCGGCCGACGGTCGGGCGGCGTGCGGTCGTAGCGCGTAGCCCTTCGTAGACCCGCTACGAATTTTCAATTCTTCCCTCACAAAGTTGCTGCATGATGTTTTTTACTGAAATTTTAAGTAATTTGCTTTAGACCTTCGTTTGACTCTAGAGTAAAAAAAGTTTTTTAACGTTCATAGTTGCCGGCGCGAGTAATTTATTTATTAATTGCATGTTCGCACGCAACTTTCGACTTACCCCTTTTGTAATTTTTAGTATTTTGTTAAAAAATAAGTGTTTTTTTTTTTTTCAAAAATAAAATCTCACTTTTTGTCGAACTACTTTTTAACCAACATACAGGATAAAATTAAATTCATTAGCAAACGTTTAATGAGTGACTCAGACCACGAATCTGAACAACTTTCATTATGGGACAAACTCCGAATTTAAAAAAAAAAGAATCAGCTGTTTCACAGATTTTGGCCACAGAAGAGCAGATAATTCTTTCACGATGTCGAAGTTGGTCCCATAATGTAAGTTGTCAGATTCGTGGTCTGAGACACTCCCAATGTTTGCTAATGAATTCAATTTCACCCTGTATAGTTATGACTGCAATTAAAACAGAGCATTAAGCATCAAAACCTTCATATTTTCTGACACCTAACGAAAAATATATAAACTGTGAAAAATAACATTGTGGTAGTGAAAAAAATCAGGTGTTTGATGTGAAGATGACGAAGGACTCCGGCAGCGGGGCTGAACCCCGGGAGGGGGGCACGTGGCAGCGGCGGCCCGAGGACGCGGTGAAGATCGAGTTCGGCTTTGGCGTGCCGCTCGGAGCCATGGCCGCGCACCCAGCCTTCCACTCCTCCTGGGACCTGGGATGGTAATCATCATCATCATCAGGTCCTTTTTAGTCTACACTACAGGAGCACGACCCTCTCTGTACTACTAGGGCCATACTTGGCCAGAGCAGCCAGAGGACTTGGCCTACACTCTCCACGCTGGCCAGGGTTGGAGAGGTCTCTTAGATGTTTATAAGCTTTGTTTAGCTTGTATTTCCTAAGTCGCCTTCTACGACATCCACAGGAAGACTTGGAGTGGTCCTATTCTACTCTGCCGGATACCACACGGCTAAGGGGGGGATGGGACGGTAATCATCATCATCATTACAACCGTAAGACGTCAACTGCTGAACAAAGGCCTCTCCCAAGGATTCAAATTCTCTCATCACATATTACCCCGTAGGGTATGCTTGGAATGCGTATACCTTACGGGGTGATTATGTGATGAGAGAATTCGACGCGGTGATTCGAAATCACGTGGTGTAGTTGCTATCACATTTCGGGCGTAAACCTAAGGGACGTGACGAATCCTATCTGTGGCCGAGTTCTTTTTCATCACATATTTTCAGTTACCTGTTACTCGCGGCTTCGCCCGCGTTAATGTCGATCCCTCGGGAACAGTAGAAATTCCCGGAATAATCCTTTGAATGACCTATGTCCTTCCCTGGGCCTAAAACTACCTCTATACGAAATTTAATCCAAATCGGTTCAATGGTTGAACCGTAAAAAGAAGACAGTTACTTTCGCATTAATAATATTAGTATGGATTTTATAGTTACTAGCTGTCGCCCGCGACTCCGCTCACGTTAATGTCGATCCCGCGGGAACAGTACCTTTTCCGGGACTACCCTATCTATGAGCAAAATTTCGTCAAAATCCGTTCAGCATTATATATACATGGTGAAATTTTTATCGTTTTGGACTCTTAAAGGGGTGACTCACCCCATCAAAATGAACAACTTTTTCTATGCGAACAACGCTGGGAACTAAAAAAAAAAATTCGACATTTCCATACAAACTGGCCTGGCGGCGGAACTCTTTTGTGTGGAAATGACGAAATTTTTTTTAAGTTCCCTGTATTGGTCCCATAGAAAAAGTTGTTCATATTGATTGTCTGAGTCACCCCTTTCAGGGTCCAAAACGATCAAATTTCACCAGGTATACATGGTGAAATTTAGCCGCCGCCCGGCCAGTTTGTATGGGAATGTCGAATTTGTTTTTGAGTTTCTAGCATATTCCCATTGAAAAAGTTGTTCATTTTGATGGTCTGAGTTAAGTATAATATTAGTAAGGAAATAAGGATATATTTATTAAAATATAGATTTGAGTCTATTTTTTTATTTCTTTTATTATTTTAACTTCATTATGTATTATGTCAGTAACAGTTACAATTCGGTATACAACTAGCTAAAAACTTTTTACATTCCTCACATGATGAAAGTTGGGACGCAGTGGTACCTATAACTGCCTCCGTGAAATTCTTATAGTAATATTGTTTAAGTACCATTATTTTAAAAGGAAACTTGCTCACCTAATTTTGAAAGACCATAGAGTAACTAAAAGGGTTTTTTTTTCACTATTCTTTGCAAGATATTGATATAACTAGAAACATTTTTCTAATCTCAACAACTGTCTAATACCGTTGTATTGTCACCAATCGATTTCCAGCAAAAACCCAGCTCTACTTAACTTTATTCCGTGAAGGAAAGGGTGCTACGGCGCCAATCAAAAGTGTTTGCTGACCACGTCGCGTGCTGCCGGCTCAGATTGCCGCAAATTGCGGCCACCTTCGGCTCAGGATCCTTTGTCGCCGCAGTAACGACTAGATCACGTGACAGATTGTTTGCCTTTAGATTATAGGCTACAACTAGGTTATGCTCCTTGCTGCTGATTTAACGTGTGCGCTAGTCATGATGAGCGGTTGAAGTCTGTAAGCCTAATAACGAACTCGTTCCCGCACTTATAATACTAGTCAGGAAATTAAGTTTTTAAAAGCTGGATTTTAATTTTTTGTAGGATTATTTTATATGCTAATAAACCTGATAATACTCATTTATATAGAGAATAATAAAAAAAATAGAAATGAATTTAAACTTATCCGTACTATAGTAATATTACAAATGCGAAAGTAACTCTGTCTGCTTGTTTGATAACACTTCACGCTTCAACTAATAAACCAATTGAAAATTTATATGGATGTAGTTTGAGGCCCGGGGAAGGGCCAATAAGCAAAATAGCTGCTAGCATTAATTTGTGTCCCAGGTTGGAGGTAAAGTTACAGGCACAGTTGTTTCGCGGGCGTGTTACGCGGTTGTTTATCTTCATCTTCTCGTTCGTGGTGTTAAACCACAGCTGTTAAACCTTCGAACCCAGCCTCGAGCTTCGGTTTAACACCGAAGCTCGAGGCTGGGTTAATCGTGCTGTTAAATTATACCTGAAAGTTGTTCCAGTTTTACAGCGCGTACATTAACCTTCAACATTCCCTTGAAGGGATGACAGCCTGTAAAAATGAACAACTATTCCTACGGGGCCAATGCTGGGAACTCGAAAGTATCATTAATTAAGATTCGAGTCTGATGCAATCAATATTATACAGATCCTAACTTTCCGTAATTTTTGTCGACGTCCGCATGATTTTATATAATTGGAAAGCACAAAATTGAATCACCGTAACTCTGAAAATTTTAGGCTTCGAGTACCTACCCACATTTCTAAATTCTTTTCCAAGTCATTCACAGTACAGGCTATGAGACTCTGGAACGGGAGTTCCAGAGTCTGATAGCCTGTACTGTGAAGGACTGCGTGCCGCTTGCTATTTGACGCGCTCAAACTTTGGCAAACTTCAAATTTTAAACCATTTCAGCTATCTCCTTTCTCTTTAGTGACGCTGCTTGATTTCTCAACTTCTCTGCTTAGATATGTATGGTACCTACTATTTTATTATTTCCCCACTGGACTTGTATGTATGTATGTTCCCTTAAAGTGTCCTCATCCGTTCAAGGGTTCTCTGGAAGAGATTGTTTTATGCGATTAAACCGCCTCTTGTACAGTCAGCCAAGGAAATACCCGACCCTGCCTTCAAATTCAAGATATAGGTAGATGGCGGGGTCAGATATCTCCTTGGCTGTCTGTACTACTTTATGTATAACTAGCTTTCACCCGCGGCTCTGACCGCGTCAATGTCGATCCCTTGGGAATAGTACTTTTTTCCTGGGATAAAAGGTAGCCTATGTCCTTCTCCGTACTCTAGAGAACTTGTATGCAAAATTTCATGATGATCGGTTCAGTAGTTGCGGCGTAAAAGCGTAACAAACAAATATACAAACAAACTCACTTTCGCATTTATAATATTAGTAAGTATGAATGAATAAGGAAAGGAGAGTTTTAAATAATGTTGTTCCCTACGAATAAGTAAGCTGTGTTCTAATTTGCAATAAAGAATTTTATCTTAATTTTATTAATCAGGTACAATCACAGGTAACAGAACCTAGTCTAGATATTTTCACACTTTTACACTTTCTTTTAATTCTGATATCCTACACTAGATTGTACACAACACTACTTGAAAAGTAGATACATGCAAATACCAATAATTAATCTAAGATAGTATGAATATAACGCAAAAAAAAAAAAAAAATATCATATATTTAAATGGCAAGAATTCAAAATTATCAATGTTTTTCATTCATTCATTCATGTAATAAAGGGTGCACTTATTGTTGTTACAAGAAATACTCTGACTCAGCGTGATAGGGAGACCAAATTGCAGAGTTGTATTCACGAATACTACGAACAGGGGATTTGAAGGATACACAAAGCTATAGCCTTTAGTGATTCTACATATAAAGCCGTTTAAACCTGAGCAGTGCTCAACGACATAACATAGTGGCTGTGAGAAGAAAGCTTGCTGTTAAACTATTCAGGGTGATAAAGACATATAAATACTTTAATATTACCTATACAGGTGGCCGAGGCCGTTTAGAGCCACTAGCTGTTGCCCGCGACTTCGTCCGCGGCAATTTCTGTTATTATGATGAATTCGTTTTTTATTAGTATCGATGAATAATTGTCCCCCGTTTTCAAAACATTTTTTATTGATGCTTCGCTCCTATTGGTCGCCGTGTGATGTTTTATAGCCTAAAGCCTTCCTTAGTAAATGGACTATCCAACATAAAAACAATTTTTCAATTTAAACCAGTAGATCCTGAGATTAGCGCGTTCAAGCAAACTCTTCAGCTTTATAATATTAGTATAGATGTTACACAGAATCTGATAAAAAGCATTTTATGTTCCACTAGCTGTTGCCCGCGACTTCGTCCGCGGCAATTTCTGTTATTATGATTAATTCGTTTATAAAGGAATATATTTTAAAGTGCTTTTCTTGTGGCAGAAGAACATATTGATTTTCTACGCAACCCGATCTTCACAACGCGACATATAGTTGGCCGTGTGAAAAGCAGTCTTGACGTAAATCGATTCCTACGTGTTTAAATGTTTGCCCCTGTGATTTATAAAAAGTTACAACAAAAGATAACTTAACTGGAAATTGAATTCTTTTAAAATGAAAGGTACATCATTTTGAATCATTGGGATCCCGCATCCCAATGATTCAAAATTATGTATAAGCAGTGTTTGACCAACTGCTGGACCAGTCAAAACTATTGAAACGATCACGTTATTACGGAGGATCGATACATAAATTTGGTGGTTTAAGATTTCTATGTAAAATTATTGGGGCACCTATTTTTGAGACTTGTTTTAGAACTTGAGGGAATATGAGTGTTCTAGTTCCTCTTACTATAGGTAGGTAAAGTTTGCCAAAAATCCCCAGCAAACATAACAGTGTCCCACCCATGATTCTAATATCTCAAAGAGCCCTATCTAGAGCTTGTACTTGAGCTCTATGAATCATGGTACAATCGTCTTTTTAGGGTTCTTACCCAAAGAATAAAAACGGGACCCTATTAAAATCGTTCCGATGTCCGTCTGTCTGTCTGTCTTTCTGTCTATCCGTCTGTCACCAGGCTGTATCTCATGAACCGTGACAGTTAGACAGTTAAAATTTTCACAGATGATGTATTTCTGTTGCCGCTATAACAAAAATACAAAAAAAATGAATTAAATTAATATTTAAGGGGGCTCCCACACAATAAACGTTTTTTTGCTTGTTTTTGCTCGATATTGATAACGGCAACAGGTAGACGCTTTAAATATTCACAGAATATTTCGTTATTTATTCACTTCAAAAATAAATAATTAAATAAAAATAAAATTAATCTTAAAGGAGGGCTCCCATACTACAGACATAATTGTTTTGCCGTTTGAACAGCGTTTTAGATAACGATCTAAAACGCTGTTATTTAATTATTTATTTTACGTACGGAACCCTTAGGCGCGAGTCCGACTCGCACTTGGCCGGGTTTTTTTTAGTTCGTTTAAATAGTAATAATTCTTTAATACACATTTTTTGAGTAACTTGAACCGTTTACGCATTGCACGCGTCGGATGTCCTCAACTATGAATAATTTTTCCCCGATTTCAAAACATTTTTTATTGATGCTTCGCTCCTATTGGTCGCAGCGTGATGTTTTATAGCCTAAAGCCTTCCTCAATAAATGGACTATCCAATACAAAAAGAATTTTCCAATTTGAACCAGTAGTTCCTGAGATTAGCGCGTTCAAACAAACAAACAAACAAACAAACAAACAAACTCTTCAGCTTTATAATATTAGTATAGATTTATACCAGAACTTAAAACACTTTAACCGTAGACTACGCTACTCGCCCTTCGTATATTGACTGCTAAATGGCATGTAAGTAACTAGATTGTTATGTAAAAATAAATGCTTTGTCGTGGTACAGTATGAGTAATGGCTATGACTTCCAATGCAGTGTGTCCAGCTAATGGTTTTTAGAGAAGTCTAGACTTTGATGAAAATGACCTGACGGGTGTTACCTATTGATTTGTTACTTGCCATGGATTAAAAAAATTTTGATGTATTGCTCATTGGTGAGAGTAGCCTTACTAAAAAAAATCATAAGAAAAACCTTTTTAAATACAAACTTTAATGTATTATATAATTTCTCACCACAAATCTAACTAGGTATGTTACACTGAAGTATCCGCAACATGCTTCGTCAAAAAGTTACAAAAATGCATCCACAACATGCTTCGTCAAGAATGTCAATCAAAAAGTCCACCCCGCATCGTACCCGGCCCAAAAGTTCCCATAATGCTGGCTGCATTACCTCGTTGAATCGCTATGGAAATCCTTTGGACTAAATACGATGCGGAGCGACTGTCGTTAGTGTATTTTAATGTACATTACTTGGACGTAGTTTAGCAGAAAGGACTCAATCCACAAAATGGTCGAAAATGAGTTAGTGGCACCGAAGTGCTCTATCATGTTAGATCTTTCATCCACAGAAAAAAAATTGTAAAAAAAAACACTAAGTATTTTTTTTTGGTACTAGGTACCAAACCACATGTTCAGGCATATTATTTTTCTTTTTAGCTGAAAGGACCTAATCTTCTTGGTGCCTTACTGATAAATACTATATACATGAAAGACAGCCGCAATAAAAATAACTGAAATGACCCAAATGACCTGAGTCATTTCTGCGAAAACACTTTTACAAAAATATTGCTCCATACATGCAGCTGAAAGGACTCAAGCTGTTTAAATCCTTTCTGATAAATTGTATTTAAAATAGAATGTCTTCGTAGACATTGAATGAATAGAACGTTATCGTTAACATTCAGCTAAAAGGACCCAAACTGTCTAAATTCTAATTTATAAAAAAACAATTTAAGGAAATTAATATATAATAATACTGAAAATGTTTAAGTTTAATTAAGTTTTCACTGTTTTTGTATTCTTTTTTTGTTTAAAGTTTTTAAGAAAGACTGTTCTTTTTTGTTCGTTTTTGGTTGCCATTTATTTTTTGTTCACGTACTTTAGAGAAAATATAGTACAAATAAAATATTACAATGAAACTATTAGTTTTATTCAGATAAACCTTATCATGATAAAGTTTTATAAACAGGTCTGTTCTGCTAAATTATATCAAATACACTATCTAACATAATGATTTTAACAGAAAGGATCCAAATCTATATTTTACTAAATAACTTCAGTAAATAAGAATGTATAGAAATTTTATAACATATATATATTACAAATTAAATTTACCAATCCATTCACAAAATGATTAAAAGTTTTAAATTGGAGCATACATGAGTAAACTTTGATTAAAAAATATACGTTTTTAATTATGTTTATTTTATGTCTCAATGACCTCTAGTTTTAAGCTTTTAATGGGCACTTAAGTTTATCTTTCTTTATTTATCCCATTCTTTGTACAAAATAAAATCCAATATGATTGATTTACTAGTAGTTTATTTGAATAAAACATATATTTTCTTCATTTATTTCTACGTGGGTCTTTACTGCTGAATAAAATCAAACACACTTCCAAGGAAAAAATAATTTCTCAGAAAGGATCCAGACTAATATATTTCTAAATATATTGATTATTTAAGAGTGTATTAAAATTATATATACTACATTTAATACCTACCTAATTTACACATATATTCATGAAAAATTTGAAAATGTCCACCTAGAAAATTTATGAGTAAATTTCATTTAAACTTCAAAAAATCGTATCTCGAAACAAGGTGAATGTGGACTGAGTCCTTTCTGCGAAACTACGTCCACTTTATATTTAATGTTAATGTACATTACTTTATATTTCGAGTTATTTTTAGAAACCCCTTTAATTTGAAATCCATATTGTCGCAGTGGGTGCTCCACCATCTTGGGTGCTCCACCATGTTGGATTTAGAATGATGTCACACAGCTAACCATGCATTGTCATCTAAACTAGGCGAGTATACAAAATGTCAGCTCAATCTGTGGAAGATATCTGCTTCAAAGTTCAGTTGTAAGATTTTACCCGAACAAACAGTTAACAAAAAGCTTGTAAAATTGCAACTAGCTGTAGCCGTCACTCAGACGCTCATTCATTTGTCCTTAGCCTGAATTAAAGTGTACTCGGTGGATCAAACCTTTATTCACGGTAAGGACAGTCGCTCAACGAAGCGAATTGATGGGTGGGCGGGCAGTTTGTTGTCATTACACCTCGTCATCTAATTTACTGGATATTTTGATGGACTGATCAAATTTAAAGTCATTTCCCGTTTAGGACTTGTCTATAAAAATAAACATGTGGGATGAACTTGTTGAGTATAAAACTTGTGTTGTGTTGCATACTCTCTACTCAATGTTAGACCTTATCACATTGAAAACTGAACTGATATAGTTACTTATACATACATACATTGTATCACGTCTTTTTCCCTTGCGGGGTAGACAGAGCCTTATGGCCACATTAAGCATGTTGGTGGGCATGTGATGGGAAACGGAATCAAAATAGTGATGGGTTGCTAGCCGCATCGCCTAATGACATGATTCCGCAGATTTTAGCCCAATCCCTCGATCGGCTTTTACGATCTGCGCGAGAAGAGAAGCAGCTGGCGCATTCTATGTTTTTTCTTTTCTCCCAGACCAGCATGGAAGAGTGGTTACTTATGCTGTGACTATACTACTAACTGACACTATATGCTTCCATTGTGAAACTATACATACAGAGAGTAAATTTGCTATAATATCGTGAATGAACACAGATAAAAGACAAGTACGCAGATTGAACATTTTAAGATACATTTCAATCCCTTTGCAAAGGATAGGACAAGTGATACGACTGAGTGTTGGGTGAAGACTGGTTTATTCCAGGTTCTACAGGAATATATACTTACAACTACTTAAGGCTATACCTACTACACTACACCTTATGAAAAGGGTTGGTAGCTACGAAGTCAACAATTCACAAAAGCACATAGATACTCTTTATCTATACTAATATTATAAAGCTGAAGTTTGTTTGAACGCGCTAATCTGTGGAACTACTGGTTCAAATTGGAAAATTCTTTTTGTGTTGGATAGTCCATTTATTCCGGAAGGCTTTAGGCTATAAAACATCACGCTGCGAGTAATAGGAGAGATGCATCAATAAAAAAAATGTTATGAAAACGGGGGAAAATTATTCCATTTACTAAATAAAATAACTAATTAATCATAATAACAGAAATTGCCGCGGACGAAGTCACAGGCAACAGCTAGTAATTAAATAATTGTGTCATCTATTCTATACATATAATAAAACAGTAAAAATATTTTGTCTGTACATTTAGAATTTTTGACTGAAATGGATAGAGGGACACTTAAAAAGAATAATAGAAAGCAAAAAAATTTTTTTCGAATTTTTTGTCTGTCTGTCTGTCTGTCTGTCTGTCTGTCTGTCTGTCTGTCTGTATGTATGATCACGATTATCTCCGAAAATACTGAACCGATTTACTTCAAACTTTCACCAATTGCTTTGTTTTAACTCAGCAAAACATCTAACGTTTGTTTCATCAAAATCGGTTCATTAGAAAAAAGTTATCATCATTTGAATGAACTCAAGGCATTAGTTTGCCTGCAAATATACACGGTGAATTTTTTATCGTTTTGGACCCTTAAAGGGGTGACTCAGACCATCAAAATGAACAACTTTTCCGATGGGAACAATGCTGGGAACTCAAAAAAAAATTCGACATTCCCTCACATACAAACTGGCCGGGCGGCGGGACTCTTTTGTATGGAAATGACGAATTTATTTTTGAGTTCCCAGCATTGGTCCCATAGAAAAAGTTGTTCAAAGGACATAGGGTACCTTTTGTCCGGGAAATTCTACTGTTCCTGAGGGATGGACACTAACGGCGGCGGCGTAGCCGCGGGCAAACGGCAAACTAACCGAAACTGCTGCGCCTAGAAACTTGAAATTTGGTACAGGGGTTTTTTTAATGATGTGAGTGAGCGCTAAGAAAGTATTTTTAAGAAATTTAACTTCTAAAGGGGTAAAATTTATATGAATTTTCTAGACTTAGAAGTATGAAAGTAGGTATATAAGTCCTCGATTAAAATTATAAAAGATGTGTGTAGGTAGATGATATTTGCAAAATTCCCCCCTTAAGGGATAAAATATATAAACTTTGTATGGAAATTTTCTCATTTCTGGACTTAGACGTGTGAAAATAAGTATATAAGTTCTAGGTTACAATTTAAAATATCTGTGTAGGTAAAATGGACGATATTTTTCCCTGAAGGGGTAAAATAGCGGGGTAAAGATAGTATAGGAATTTACTCATTTCTAGACTTAGAAGTATGAAAATAGGTAAATAAATTCACGATATCAATTGAAAAAGATCTATGTAGTTCAACTGGAAAAAAATCCACCAGAAGGGGGATAAAGTTTGTTTGGAAATTGGAAATTTTCTCATTTCTGGACTATGAAGTATGAAAATAAATAGGTATGTAAGTGCTAGATTACAATTAAACATATATGTGGGTGAAATGGACAAAATTCACTCCTAAAGGGGTAAAATGGGACGGTAAAGGTTTTATGGAAATATTCTGATTTCCGGACTTAGAAGTATAAATAATATCCATACTTCCATACTAATACTAATATTATAAATGCGAAAGTAACTCTGTCTGTCGTCTTTTTAAGCTTCAACCATTGAACTGATTTGGGTGAAATTTGGTATGGAGGTGTGAGGCCCGGGAAAGGACATAGGGTATGTTTGATTCCGGGAAATTCTACTGTTCCCGAGGGATCGACACTAACGCAGGCGGAGCCGCGGGCAACAGCTAGTCAGGTAATAAAAGATGCACCGATATTGACGAGTCGGGTCGTTGACCTGGCTCCGTGTCTAGTCATTGACCCCTGGCACACTTCTGCAGCCCGCCAGTTACCTGTTTACTCGCCCGCGCTTGCAGGGTAAACAAAGTCCGGCCACCTCAGTGCAGTGACGGATACCATAGCACGTTATGGTGGGTTGTTATGGTTCCCTATCCAAAGGGTGCCAACGGATCCCTACTATTCGTTTCCGCTGTCCGTCCGTCCGTCCGTTTGACACAGGCCTGTAACTTTAGAACTGTAGTTCACTGTTAGTTTTACTGAGATATTGCTTGACGGAGTTTTCTTTCAAAGAAACGTGTTTTTGGTAGTTCCTCGTTCTGCCAAAGGTTTTATCGCGTTTATTAGTACTAGCTGTACGCTATTATTTTCTAGTCGTAAATAATTTTATTTATAGTTATTGTGCTATTCGGGGTGGAACAAACAAAACCTTTTACTCAATTATATTAGTAGCCATTTGGTACGAACATTCTATTGCATATATAATTGTATTGTTTGTTTGGAATTATTATTTTTATGTTCTATACTAAATAAACGATGTTTTTCTTTCTTTCTTTTTTGTAAATTAGTATCCATGTATAATAAAAATAAGGTGTGTAATGCCAAATGACAAACGAATTTCGAAATCATATGAAAGACCAGGAAGGACCCAGTTTTAATTCTTTACATCGATTTATCAAATGGAGGTTGAATCGTTACTGTGGGCACATTGACCTTATCCAAGTGCACATACTAGTTACTGTGACTTTGTCGGGAATGTCTGTAAAACGTGGCTTTCAGCATGTTTCTATGGTTGATGTCCTTTTAAGACATTTGCCTTACTGTATCGGAGAGACGAAGTCTAGATTGGGACAAATACATACAATATACATACATATTAACACGCCTCTTTCCCATGGGGGTAGGCAGAGACTATGGATTTCCACTTGCTACGATCCTTAAAAACATCTCTTGCTTCATTTACATCGATCACATTTTTTTATGTATATCCGACGGCAAACGAGCAGACGAGCCACCTGATGGAAAGTGGTCACCGTCGCCCATGGACATCTGCAACACCAGAGGAGCTGCTGATGCGTTGCCGACTCTTAAGATACCTGTAAACACGGCTTTTGAAGGACCTCAAGTCATAGCACACAGGGAAAACCTCGGGAGGGAGTCCATTCCACAATCCTGCTGTACGAGGAAAAAAACCACGTGACGCTCTGACATTTTTGGAGACCCAAGTGTCAAGGATGTGGGGATGGACTTTACTCCTGTGGCGAGCGGTGCGGTGGTAGAAAGGTGACGGTGGCACCAATTTTCGTGCATGCTCGCCGGTTTCGGGTACTCCTTATTTCTTAATGGTTTCTGATCGATCGTCGATCGTTTTCCTGCCATCTTACCATACATAAAGGGAGTCACAGACAAAATTGGTAATATTCTGAAGCGAGCTTCAATCAAGACCTTTTACAAGCCGCACAAGAAAATAAACCAACTTTTAAGACCTGTAAAATCCAACATCCCATTACAAGATGCAGGACTATATAAAATGTACTGTGAGTGCGGTTTATCATACATTGGGCAAACAAAGAGAAGCATCGGTACCAGAATTAAAGAATATATTGCTGTCATGAAGAATATACGCTCAACCAAGTCTGCAGTCTGTGAACATGCCTTAGACAAACCCAACGCAGAAGAATAAGACAGTTGACTGACGTTGATACTGCGCGTTTGGTATACTTCAGCTACTTTCATAGTGTCATGTCGTATGGGATATTACTATGGGGTAACGCAGCAGAAGTTAATACCATATTCGTCCTTCAAAAACGCGCTATCTGATCTATATATAAACTAGGTGCTAGAGAATCTCTTAGAGAATTGTTTAAAAATATAAATATTTTGACATTCCCCGCGCAATACATATTTGCAAATATTATGTTTGTTCGTAATAATCTTCATCTTTACGCGAAAAATAGTGATATCCACAACAGGAATACGAGAAATAAAAATAAATTAGCGACACCAACTTTGCGATTACAGAAAACAATGAATTCATTTTTGGGACTTAGTATACGCTTCTATAATAGAATTCCTGAAGAAATATTGGCTCTGTCATTAGGTAAGTTTAAGACTGCTGTTAAAAACAATTACTTAAAAATGCCTACTATTGTATTAATGACTTTTTAACAGATAAAACTACATGGAAGTAATATATTCAATAAATTGTTAATCAATATACATCAGTGATTACTTAATGTAAAATAATTGAATTTGTTATAAATATGTGAAAGTGTAGCCCTTCAGGCACGTAGGGACCAATACTGGACTGAGTTTCTTTCGGCGTATTCTTCTCAGCAGTGGTCGTTTCGAAACGCTAGTAGCTTATCGATTTTGCAAATATTAAAAATAATAATATGACGTTCAGAAAGAGATACATGATATACAAATTTGAATAAAATTCTATTTCATTTCATTTCATTTCATTTCATTTCAACCACTACATGCGTTTTGATAATCCTCAAGTCCTTGCAAAAGAAAACAAATACATTCTATGAATAGCCTCACGGGCTATTGAAATTAAAAAACATCCTTATTTCAATAGAGAGGATGGTTGGCAGTTACCACCAGCTTGGGTTCCGGTCATCAATTTAATAAAATCTCAAGCTCCTCACAAGACTGCAAGAGCTTCAGACACCGTGAGCCAATACTGCGTACATCCGGAACGTTATCAATAAATATTGTAGGCGGTAGTTTTGTATAGTTCTTATAACACAAAGACAAATGTCAACTTAGTCTACCTGCGACCATGAAAACTGTAAAGTTTTCGAAACGTTAGGTGTAAAAAAAATTAATAATATACGCGATAATACCGTATTAAAGTAATTTTATTTAAATCCTTATTTCTTCTTTTGCAAGAACGTTTGCAATTTGGTCACGATACGTTCGTCGAGGCCTGCCCTGACCGAGTGTCCCAATCACATGTGCCGTATATATACCTTACGTAATTCTTTTTTCATCTATCCTCTCTACATGTCCTAACCATCTCAACATCCCTTTCTCAATTTTTGTCACTATATCGTCTTTCACTCCACACCGATCCCTTATTACATCATTTCGTAAACGATCTTTTAGACTTACCCCACATATACTTCTTAAAGCTCGCATTTCAACAGCATTTATTCTGCTTTCCTTCTTTTTCTGCCACACCTAACGTGAAATTGAAATTGAGACAAAAGATAGGTAATATCTTCTCTGCGACGATAAAATATTCTACGGTAAAGTATATATATAAAAAAAAATAAGTGCGTGATGGTCGTTTGAGTCATATAGCATATGAGCGCGTACGTTCGTTTGAATGTTACTCAGGAGCACAGATCTGTATAGGCAGGACTCATCCGAATAACGAATCTTCTGCTCTACTTTCTGGCGCGCGGTGATCTTTGCGACCTGTAAAATATCACAGAGATTTAATAATATTTTATAAGGTGAACAGCAAAATCTTGTCAGTTGTAATTGTGACGAGGAGCCATTCCTTCTTGCATTTATAACAATGTCGTGGTGTTTGTAAAGGTGCTAAATATTATTATATTATAGAACAATTAAAAGATAAAAAAAATTTCTTTATTCCACGAAATGAGATCAAGCCAACGTATTCCTGAACTCCTGAACTAGAAATAAAATGATTAACGAGGTTCACCAAAAGTAGCCCAGTCAAGGGCCTTTGCCCGCCAACGAAACACAATAGTACAGAAAATTTTCCATCACTTTTATTTTCTAAGCCACATGGTTTATTTTCCCTGACATTGTTACACTCAGGTGGTTTCGTTAGATTGTCACGGCATACGCATGTCGCGGTCAGTTTCCGCCTCCGGTCGCTCGGCAACGAACGCCAAACAAACCTGTCAAATAGCACACGAATTTCCAACAACATAAATGACATACATTTTCAGCAATAGCCATTGAGAAACTATGCCCCATCACCTGACTTCATTGCCTTCATGTTGATATAAGTAACCCATATGTTCCTGAAGTATGTTTGCAAATTAGGAGCCTTGAGGAAGATGGATTTTGGATTCGGAGACTTTCTGTACCCCAACGTGACGGGGCTGCGTCCCTACTTTCACCATGAGCCTTTCGGGTACGTCCCATTGCTTTTCTACAAAGTAATAGAGCACAGGTTTTGTAGTCGGACATTAGAGAACGATAGTTGTTCGTAGTAATATTGTAAAATAAGCATGATGGCAGTGTGACCACGTAGAGTGAAATAATCATCAGTTGAAGCTTGCAGACATTTATCAGACTTCTTTCTAGGAGTTATTTTAGTATTTTTATGAATAAATATAAAAAAAGTATTTATTTTAAAATAGTATTTGCAGATAATTTACAGCAGCGCCGGAACTTATGTTCAATCCGACGCCAAGGATACTAAGAGTGCAGTGTGCGGGTGTGCCTACACTAGGGCTCGGATTTAAGCCCTGACTAATTTCTCTTGTGCAAATTGTGATAGACGTATACCCCTTAAATTTAAGGGGACCATTTACAAAACTGTAATCAGACCTGTCATGTTGTATGGATCGGAATATCAGGTCACAATAAAATTGGAGGAAAGAAAGGTACATGTCATGTAACAGAGATGCGAATATGAAGAGTGTAAAGAATGGATAAAATACAAAATGAGTATATAAGGGGATACCAAAGTCGCGCCAGTAACAGAAAAGCTCTAGAGTCGTAGACTGAGTTGGTATGGGAATGTGATGAGGAGGGAATTAAGTCACGTCACAAGGGAGGCATTGGATTTATAAGTGAATGGAAACCGCAACAGAGGACGACGTAGAGATGGATTGATATTGTTAAATAGAGTATGGACAATATAATACGAGTAGATTAACAAGAAGTAGCTTGAAATTCAAGCGTGTCACACAGACTTAAGTTCCATGTAGATCTCTCAGTAACGTTTCTAATTTATACACAACTAGCTTTCGCCCGCGGCTTCGCCCGCGTCAATGTCGATCCCTCGGAAATAGTAGTTTTTCCCGGGATAAAAGGTAGCCTATGTCCTTCTCCGCACTCCAGAGAACTTGTATGCAAAATTTCATGATTATCGGTTCAGTAGTTACGCCGTGAAAGCGTAACAAACTAACAAACAAACAAACTCACTTTCGCATTTATAATATTAGTAAGGATATAAATTCCGTGATGATCGGTTGAGTAGTGCGAACGCGTAACAAACAATTGTAAGGATCAGGAGAGTAGTAGTAGTAGTAGTAGTAGTAGTAGTAGTAGGAGAGTAGGTTTGCTTTTGCCAAATCGGTTCCAAAGGTTTAGGTACCTTGCGGGCTGTGCCTTTTTATCTATTTGAAAACAATATTTTATTCTTATAATTACTTTATCGCATAGTTGCCGCAACTCGGTTGGTATGTTAGTGTTGTTTTGGTTTTAATGCAGTATATTCAATTTTATTTATTTATTTTATTTTATTTTTATACTACTTAGTAGGCAAACTAACCGGCTTAAAAAATAAGGAAGTAGTTCTACATTCAACCGTGTGTTCTTTTTGATTTTGGGTAGGTTTATTTTAACTGTCCTTTATGTATCAAGTTGATAAAAAAAATAGAGGGTCTCTCCAGATTGTTCCCATTTAAATTTTATCAAAATCAGTTTAGTAGTACGGTTTAAATTGTTTTTTAGGGTTCCGTAGTAAACAAGGAGGCCTTATAGTTTTACCAACTTGTTCATTACACATTATCACGCCGTACACGCATATTTAGGATAATGACAAGTGCTTTCACTTGGAGTAATAATTATGTTATTATATGTCATGGGTCGTGCTCCCGTAGTGGAGACTAAAAAAACCTGATGATGATGATGATGATGATGTCATAATCTGTTTTGTGTGTCAATAAATAAATAAATAAATAAATGTCTGCCAGTCCGTCTGTTTGCACGTCCGCAGTTTTAATCAGGGATTATAAGTACTAGAAAGCTGTAATTTGGCATGGATATGTATATTAATCATGCCGTTTTAGGTGTTGTTAAATAGATCTTTTAAAAGTATTGTGATCTTGTGAACATTTTTTTTCGATTTACGCGTTCTGAAATATTTTTGGTTAAGAGTCTAGTGTACGATTTTATAACGCTTTCTCCAGTTACCACCATTACACTAACACTGCCACATGTGGGCTCGGTTTTAGACTTTTTAGTCGTCAAACCGTGAGGCGTAAACTCAAAGCTGGCATTCGCAACTATGGAACACACTTGGCCGGCTTTTTACCTGATAGATTATCAATTATTACTGGTTAAAATGTGGAACCCGTATTACGGAGTTCAAAATAGATTTCAAGAGATCGCGTCATAAAATACTTGTTAATGTAATTTACAAGCAAACAAAGAAACACATTTATTCTAGGTTATTTTTACCTGAAGAAGATTTTGCAGATAATAGTAGTAAAACCACACTAAGTTGCTTTAGAGATATCTAAGAAGATTCATATCAAGGTAATAAAAAACAAATTTAGCTGGTCGGTCCATAAACTTATTGTGTCAGGCTTCGATCAAAAAGAATGATACACGATTCGCGCTCGAAAAACAGCGCACTAATAGAGTTTCGGAGCTGTTTTGTCTACAGTTTTAATAGAATACGCTAGCACTCACATGTTTCGCAATGACGAGGTACAATGAAAAGATGCAAAAACTACGTATCAAAAGTGAAAATAAAAGATATAGTTTCGCCATGTCTGTCTGTCTGTCCGTCCGCGGTTCAACTCAGAGACTAAAAGTACTAATAGCTGTAATTTGGTATGGATATGTATATTAATCATGCCGAAAAACAGTACAATAATTTCTTTTTTATCGTATCTCCCATACAAGTAAAAAGGGGAGTCAATTTTTTTATTCGCGGCTGCCCCAACCTGTGGGATGTTGTTGCATAGGTCTTTTAAAAATATTGTGAACTTGTGAACATCATTTTTCGATTTACTTATCCGTTTTGGTAATATTTGGTTTTATAGTCCAAATTTTTGTTAGAGTCCAGTGTCGAGTTCGACTCGCATTTGGCCGGTTTTGTGTCGTTTGTAAATATGCATGATGTTTTGACTCGGGGACATTATTAAGGCTCCATTTTGTATGACACTGTGTATCTCCCATTATATTTGATCAAAGGTGTCAGGGTATTTACCTCCGTTTTGTTTTACACGATTTAAATACATCATTATGTCAGTTTTCTTTATTAATCTGTGTCTGTGTAAATATCGGGCAGTTTTCTGCCACTGACAGGTGCAGTTGCAATTCCCAATTGATTAATTGGTTTGGAATACTGTGTATAATGTAAAATATTATCATTGCAAACTTGATCGCTAACATAATACGATCCAAAAATAATAATGTATATGATAAAAATTGTAATCATTATTAGAAATGAAAAAAAAAAAAGAAATGATAAAGATAGGTGATAAAATTAAAAAGCTCTTCAGGCAAGTAGGCGACCAGTACTGTTGAAAAGAGTTTCTTGTAGCGTTTCTTCTCTGCAGTGGTCGCTTCCGTGTGATTTGACGTGAAAAAGCCTGCAAAGGCCTATTTTCTGAATAAACGTTTTGATTTTGATTTTGGATGTTTTGGTTCCAGTTCATCATCCGGCTTCCATCAAATGGCGCGCATGATGGACCGGATGATGGTGGAGAGCCTGCAGCCGTTCGGGTTCGCGCGCATGACCACGCGGCGCAGCGGCGACACCAGCCACGAGCCGCCCCGCGACGGCCTGCGCACCGAGCGCAGCGACGCCCGCCGCCAGCGCGCCAAGAACCCCGCCACGCACGTGGCCAACGGCACGCGACATCCGCCCACACAAAGTTATTATATTACCGATGCTTCCACCCTAATTGCATGAGTAGTGAAGCTGACGTCCGTAGGTACGCCAAAAGAGCAATTACCAATGTCTTTGAGCGTCTGTCGCGCGCGCTGAGATACAAATATATCTATCCAAGTATTTGTTGCGAAGAGGCTTCTACCGTCAGGTTCAACTACTTGGTGAAGTGTTGATGAGGCATCTACCTTGCATCGCGCTCTTTCGGACTCAATCTCCACACCTAATGGGCTACTATCGGTCATTACAAGGGGTTAAAGGTCCTCTTTGCATTGCATTATCATAAAAGACATGGTTGAATCACTTGCAACTTACCACTTGCCTCCTCAATCCTCAATTGCTTTCTGTTGAAAATATTCGAAATTCTTTGCTTAGCCTAAAATAATAGCGCTAAGAAACTTTGCTCTTGTATTTTGGTGTTTGTCTTCCGGAACCAAAAGGAGACGAATGAGGGTATTTTTGTTTCCAGTTGTAGTGCCAACAACCATAAACAATTTAGAACAGCCATTAGACCAAGTGAAACAGACCGACCCGACTACGGAGAAGTGGGCTGGCACCCTGCGCCGCAGGGACCCCGACATCCAGCCCACGCTGCCCTCCATCATCTCCAGAAAAACCTCATCCACCAACTCCGCCGTAGGAAGTGGGAGGAAATGCCGATCCGTAGAGCGGGTGCCGAGGCCTCGAGGCAGGAATCTAGCTTCAATCAAACCTACAGTCAGAAAAAATGATGTTCCCACAGAGGGGCTCGATTTTACAATTGAGGAAAAGAGCGAAAAGGTGTTTGACTCCACCGGGTACGAACTGCATCTTGTGGAAACGTTGGAGAGGGATATCCTCCAGAGGAACCCGGACGTGCGCTGGAAGGACGTGGTGGGCCTGGAGGACGCCAAGGCCGTACTGCAGGAGGCAGTGGTGCTGCCGCTCGTCATGCCGGATTACTTCAAGGTAAAATATAAACGGACAAATCACACAGATTGAGCTAGCCCCAAAGCAAGTTCGAGACTTGTGTTATGGGATACTAACTCAACGATACTATATTTTATAACAAATACATATATAGATACACATCCAAGCCCCAGGCCAATCTGAAAAAGTTCATTTTCCATCTTGACCTGGCCGGGGATTGAACCCGGTCACTCCGTGTCGCAGGCTGGCGTGTTGACCGCTGCGCCACGGAGCTAGTCAAAAGGTAGGTCACTTTTATATTTATACTGCTTGAACTTTATTATTTCACTGGTAGGCACAAGTACGGTGTCGTCGTGTTACACTGTCTACAGTTTGGGCAGGCCTGTCTCACTCCCCGTGTAGGTATCGAAAACATACCTTCGCGCGGCGACACCTTTGAAGGTGAAATCGGACCAAATCCGGCAAACCGACGCGATCATATGTGTTCACCGACTTCAACGAATTATGATTCATATGTTCAGGGCTATATGTATAAAATTGGCTTGCTGTATCTAAATATAAAGGTGAGGCGTTCTGACACGAGTTACATTACACCGTATCGCTAACTACATTGAGTTGGTATTTCTATGAATACTTTTGCAGAGTGCGACTTCTGTACGTAAGTACTAGTACTTATTCTGTGGTTTGGATCAGTATGTGTAAAAAATAAGATTATCATTTAAAAAAAACCGAACTTCAATCAAATTACTGAACCGATTGTGATGAAATTTTAATGGGACCAAGTTGTAAGCATAGCCTTTCAAAGGTTTTTTTTTTAATCGGTTCATAGATGACGGTGTTATTAGGTAACATACATAATCATACAACCGAATTGATAGCCGCCTCTTTTCTTAAAGTCGGTTAACAAAAGTTGCATAAACTTCATATTTTCTTGCTTAAAGTTGTTATTTTTTTATTTTATTCTAAGCAGTTGAAACATGTTGTTCTTCCACGTTATATCAAAATCGGTTAAATAAAACCACTTTACTTATGATCTTTGATTTGTTGAATTTGTTTCAAGAAAAAAATACGTAAGACATTATTTGCGGGACAAAGTTTGCAAAATCAGCTAGTAAGGATATAAATATAAAAACATTTACCTTCATGGTGCCTCATCTTTTGGCGTCTTTTTCAGTCTTATCTTTTGGCAAAAAAGATTTCGGCGTCAAACGTTATCGTAGAGTTTATTATTATTGGCTCTCATATCGGTGGTCATTAGCGACACCACATCTTTAGGATTCCGTAATAAACAAGGAACCCTTATAGTTTCGCCATGTCCGTCTGTCTGTCCGTGGTTTATCTTAGAGGCTTTTAGTACTAGAAAGCTGTTATTTAGCATGGGTATATATGTTTAACATGCCGACAAAGCAGTAAATAAATTTAAAGAATCGGTTTCCCATTATATTGTAATGTCGGTTTTCCATATTATTGTTGTAAGTGGAATTTTTCTCGTCAATTCCTAGTTGTGGGCTATCGTTGGATAGATCTTAAACATGTTGTTGGTGTCCGAACGCCATTTCTTGATGACTGGATCAGGGATCCGTTTCTGGTATATTCAATGTGCTAATATTTGTTGAATTGGAAGCCCTGCAAGCTAAGTGGATGTTTATGGATACGTAAAATAAGTCAGGGCAGTAGTAGTATATATGTATATCGTTGTCGAGGAGGGCCAATATGTTGGCCCGTAGGTTTGCGCGATGTACGGATCAGGTAAAAATAACTCTTTTTAGAGCATACTGCACGTCACTTTATACTAGCAGCTTATGGGCCACGTATTCGCAGAGTATCTACGGTGTCCTCCGCGTCCAATTCAATAACGCGTTCAGAGCGGTGTTGGGGTTGCCTCGCTTCTGTATCGCATCAGGGATGTTTGCCGACGCGCATATAGACTGTTTTCACGCTACAATGCGCAAGCGCGCCACGGCCCTGGTGCGCAGGGTGCGGGACAGCCCAAATGCCGCGCTGACTATGATCGCAGGCAGATTGGATTGCCCTTATATACAGCGCTGTTGTGATAGGCACGTACCCTGTTTCCCATTTATAAGAATGTTATAGTTATTATTCTTTGACATACATTATTTGACATTGATTTGCGAATTATATATAATTGACATTTTATTAATTGTAATTGTAGTATGTATTGAGTAATATTTATTATTTTGATGTAATTTTAATTTTCGAGCGATTATTATTCAATTTGTTACTATGGGTCATTATTGTAATCTGAAATAAATGAATTTTAATTAATTTAATAATGAAGTTAAAAGGAAAGCTATCACAGTCAAGTTGGGTTTACAAGTCAAAGAGTTATGATCGGTCAACTTGTAAAATGATGTGCTACTACGGAACACTATACTGCGCGTGGCTCGACACGCACTTGGCCGGTTTTTATCTTTTGTATTCTGCCATCGTTTTTAATTAATACCTGTATCTGGTAAATGAATGGCATGGCATCCACAAAATTGGAGTTAAGGAGACGTTGGTGTAGGTAAATCTTCATCAAAATCTTAAAGTGGATGTAATAAAAATGTAGGTACTAAATTTAGGTGAGTAGGCGAATCATAAATAATCTTTGTATACACAGGAATGAGCATCGGGCTTCCATCGGACAACTGTCTTGACATGTTGCAAAATGTGGCAGTGTAAAATTGGGGTCAAAAATGTAACCACCAAACAAAAAGTAAATTCTACCAACGTTTATCAACTAGCTGAATAAAAAGTGGAAAAGGCCTTACTGGAAAACTAGGCCTGTTCCAGGTTTTTATCTAAATGTCTCATTATAACATTGAATCATTATATCTACATTAGAATTGTTAAGTGAAGCTTCGTAAATCAACCAAGTAAGCCTCATAATGTACCTCCAGAATATCAGATAAAGGAGTGTAACGGCTGCTTGGGTGCTTGGTTTTTTTTTAATTCCAAAGAGTCTCGCCTAACATTAAACTGGGCATTCGCGTGACGGTGCTATTGCTCTACTTACACAACTTCTAATGACTCCTTGAGTCTGTACAGGCGAGCTTTATTAATATAACTAGCTTTCGCCCGCGGCTCCGCCCGCGTTAGTACTTTTTCCCGGGAAAATGCAGCCTATGTCCTTCTCCGTACTCCAGAGAACTTGTATGCAAAATTTCATGATGATCGGTTCAGTAGTTACGGTGTTAGCGTAATAAACAAACAAACAAACAAACAAATAAACAAACAAACTCACTTTCGCGTTTATAATATTAGTTAGGATAGGATTAGGATTGGGATATTTCTTGCTAATGCTCCAATGCTGCTTTTGTTCCATTAAATTAACTATGGTAGACCGTCGCCCCAACACGATTGTCTGATGTATAAGATAGTGTTTGGGGACTATAAATGTGGATACCACTTCATTATTGAACATAAATATCTAATTTCTTAAATCCGGTTAGGAAGCGTATAGTAGTTATCGAAGTTAGAAAAGTTGTATTTGTGATTGTGATAAAATTCTTTATAAGCACGATCGGCAGTATTGTTCTGAGCACCGTGTAGTATAGTACCGTGACAGAAATCGGTCCAAACTGGACCGATTTCTGTCACGGTACTAGGAAGCATTTGCCCTAACTTGGTCACAGGTGGTTGTCATTAAGGTAAATGTACCAATCATTGATATTGCCCTAGAAGTTGATAATTTTTACTATAACTCATTATAATAAGAATTCCTCCACAGGTATCAATGAAACGTTTATTAATTAAACTCTGGATCCAACCTAGAATTACTTTCATTGTGATTGGCTGTCAAACATTAAAATTTTCATTTTTTGTTTACAATAGTGTCATTACGCGTTGGCCCTCAATGTTTTTGTTGACGAATTTGATAAGGACCTTACTTGTTTCGAACTGTGTTACTCAAAATTGAAGCTCATAAAGTGGTAAGTATTTATTTCATTCTATTTGGGATTGTATGTATTATATATATGTTTTCTTTTTATAACAGTTTTTTAATAGTTAAATGAAATACAAGGGTATCAAATACTAGGACAAAAATCATCTGATTTCTAGTACTTGATACAACTATCATCTACTAGGTAAATTCTCATTTGCTCGATTCGATCGATTTTTTATACTATTACAATAAGCTTAAGGTTGAACTATCTCAGTTTCAAATATAGCTTTTCTAAGTGACTTCTACCTAGTCGTTGATCCCCTATCAACGACTAGGTAGAAGTCACGTATCAATTACTGGAACATAAAATATCAAATACTAGGACAGAAGAAAAATTGTTTTTTTTTTTGTGCAGGTTCTTATTTAATTAATAAAATATTGTTACCACACCATTTAAAATTCTTTATTTTGGGCGAAAGAAAAGAAAAACAAAGAAAAGAAGAGGAAACCTGAGAAAATCTCCCAGAAGTCACATCAAATAAGTGGCAAGAGTTCCATAAAAGTAAGAGAGAAATAAGCTTGCACAACTTGAACAGAAACAGAAAAAAGCTGAAGAAAGAAAAAGAAGAAGCTAACAAAAACAAAAAAGATAAACGCCGCGCAAAGAAACTGAAAGAAAAAAGAATTTACTTATGAAAAAATATGGATTGATTCAAAGTAGCGAATCTGAATGTGTAACAATGCAGCGGACGGAAGCCTTGTGGTGGTAGGACAGACAGATGATCTCAATAGCGATGATTCTAATAGTTTTAATATTTTTCTGACTATTTAGAACTTTCAAGATGTTTAGCTGAACTCGATTTTTGCTTGTTTTTGCTCGATATTGAAAACGGCAACAACAATGCAACGCTTGAAATATTTACAGAATATTTATATAAATATTAACTTTAAAAATAAATAATTAAATAACAATAAAATAAATATTAAAGGGCTCCCATACAACAGACATGATTTATTTGCCCTTCGTGCGCGAGTCTGACTCGCACTTGGCCGATTGATGTTGATTTTACGTAATTTTAAGAAGTTTTGTTAAATTATTATCTACAATTGCTATTTTTTTTAGTTTATTGTATTTTTTTGTCAAGTGCGTACTTATCAAGTACTAGTTCACTGGCTTGAAAAAGTCATAGTCAATTACTGGGACAATTGAAAATTTGCCCATCAATTACTGGTACAATTTTAGTCCTCTCGACAAAAATCTATATTAAAATAAACAACACTGATTTTCTTTACTTAAGTTCAATGTAAGAGAAATGAAAGACTGATAAATATTTTTTACTTACTTTGAAAATTCTAACTGAAATAAATACATTGTTATAAAAGAAAATGTGTATTTTTCCACTTTAGTATCAACTACTGGTACATTTACCTTATGTCCAAAATTAATGTACTTAATGGTGTAAAGAAACCATATTCACGCGTTAGGACTCCTTTCATACAGTAATTAAACCCTTTCTTTCTCATTTGTAAGTCAGCCATGACCCAGTGGCCAAGTGCTTCCTGAAACCGTCACAGAAATTTACCCAAACGGCTTAAAACAATAGTGTCGATCGTGCTTATAAAGATTTTAACACAGTCACTGATGGGTTATGACGGGAATTAGAGTTAAATACAGGAGATCAAGACGAATTTAGTTTATTGTCAAATATACATCAGCGGCCATCGAGCAGAGAGAGAACAAGCAAGATACCAAAGACAATTTTAAAAGTTCTATAAAAAAGCTAAACCAATCTACACTTTGGTAGGTGAGGTAATACGCTAATATTGGCAATGTTTACTTTTCCAACACTAGGCCTTAAACTAAGACAATATTAGTAACCTAACCCTTAAAGCTCTAGGCCTTAATACAGAGTACATATATAAACAAATCTAGAGATATAACAACCATTTAACCTAAATTAATCTTCCAGGCCCAAGGTTCTTAACATAAATCTTATGTTTGTATACAACCCTATAATGCACAAAAACTTTCTTTCAAACACATCGCAAAAATAGCATACAGCAAATATAAATTATAATAATACAAGTAACAATTTGCTGCTGTCACAAAAAATACTTTTGCTATCCTGTGCTCAACATCTTAGATATGAACTTTACATGTTTTTCTTTACATAATGATTTTGTAAAGACATCTGCTACCATTTCCTCAGTACTGACATATTGTAAATTAACAACCTTTCTAGTAATTAAATCTTTTACAAAATGATGTCTTATATCTATGTGTTTAGTTCTAGAATGGGATAAAGTGTTACAACAAATCTTTTGAGCTGACTGATTATCATTAAATAATTGTATACTACATTCAATACCAGTACACTCTCGAATAAAAGTTTGTAAAAACAAAGCCTCCTTGCAAGAGTCAGAGATTGCCATATACTCAGCCTCCGTACTAGACAAGGCTACCGTACGTTGTTTACGACACTCCCAACTTACAATAGATTTACCAAGAGCAAAACAGTAACCGGTATATGACCTACGATCTGACTGATCTCCGCCCCAGTCGGCATCTGTATATCCCACTATTTCCAGATTTCCTTTTTCAAAAGACAGATAATACTTAGAAGTCCCCTTTAAATAACGCAGTACCCTTTTTGCTGCTTTCCAGTGACTTTAAGAATTACAGTTGTTAAACTGACTAAGATAGCTTACACTGTGAGCAATATCAGGCCTTGAACACACTGCTAAATACATTAAATAACCTATAAGACTCCTATAGTCTTTGTGACAATCTTTATTTTCTGCTTTCTCTAATTTCAAACCATTCTCCATTGGAGTTTGAGCAGGTTTGCAATCAGACATATTAAATTTTTCTAGAATTTTTCTAACGTAAGATGACTGATCCAAAATGAACTTACCATCTTTAGTTTTGGTTATTTTCATACCTAAAATATGGTTACTTGGACATAAATCATTCATCTTAAATTCACTCATAAGTTGTTTCTTAAAAATATCTTTTTTCTGAGAATTTTTAAGTGAAAACAACATCGACATACAAGGCTATAAAAACCATATCACCACTCTGATGATAAACATATACACATTGTTCTGATGATAACTTTTGAAACCCCAATTTATTGATTAAAACATGATTAATTCTCTCATACCAAGCTTTTGCCGCCTGTTTCAATCCATAAATTGCTTTATGAAGCTTGTAAACCTTTTCTTTGTTGTTCTTATCAACAAAACCCTCAGGTTGCTCCATATATACATTTTCTTTAAGGTTACCATTCAAAAATGCTGTTTTTACATCAAGATGTTCTATTTCCATATTATACTGAGCAGCTAAGGCTAACAAAATCCTAATAGTTGAGTATCTAACAACCGGTGAAAAGGTCTCATAATAATCTATCCCATATGTTTGTGTAAATCCTTTTGCTACGAGGCGAGCTTTATACCTTAACAACTCATTATTTAAGCCCCTCTTTTTAGTAAAGATCCATTTACATTTAACAGTCTTTTGCCCTTTAGGAAGATCTACTAACAACCAACACTTATTTGTTATAAAAGAGTCATACTCATCTAACATAGCCTGTTGCCAGTGTACAGCTTCACTACTACTCAATGCCTGCTTCACCGTGACAGGAATATCATCATCTCCCGTGGTCCCCACCAGCCCAGCAAAGTCTACGGACTCATCAGCATCTTCAAACATCATTCTTGACTCCTCAGAATCAATGCTAGAGGATCCTGGAACATAAGTAGGGTCGGACGAATGATCTGTGTCATCAGACTGTTCATCACTCAACGGTTCAGATGTATCAAGTGACTGTTCTCCTGTCTCATCAGAAACATCTGAAGTATTCACTGGTATACTACTACTTTCCATTGGTAATATACCTATACTATCAGTTACCAATTTATCATCATTTGAAACAGTTTTGTTGATGAAACAATTTTCCAAAAAGACTACATGCCTAGCCTGATACAAGTCTTAGGACAAGAAGGATCTATTAACCTATAGCCCTTACTAGCCTCACAGTATCCTACAAAGACATACTTTTTACTCCTTGCATCTAGTTTCTTACACTTATCAGAAACAGCGTATGCCAGACAACCAAATACACGTAAGTGTGACACGTTTACCTTTTTTGATGTCCACGCTTCCTCCGGAGTTAGTCCCATCACAGCCTTAGTGGGTGAGCGATTCTTCAGGTACACGGCCGTGTTTGCCGCCTCAGCCCAGAAATGCTTCCCTAGTCCCGAGTCCTGGATCATGCTCCGAACCTTGTCCATAATCGTCCGGTTTCCTCGTTCTGAGACTCCATTCTGTGAACTGCAATTTGGTACTGTAGTTTCATGTTTTATCCCACATCCTTCTAGGTACTTCTGGAAAACATGATTGACATATTCACCCCCATTATCACTCCTAAGAACTTTAATTTTCTTTCCTGTTTGATTCTCGACTATTGCTTTGAATAATTTAAATTTTGAAAACACTTCGTCTTTTGTTTTCAAGAAATAAATGAAAGTTTTCCTGGAAAAATCATCTGTAAAAGTTACAAAATAACGCAGCCCACTTATCGATGGTACCTGCATAGGTCCACACACATCCGTATGTACAAGCCCTAAGAGCTCCTTTGACCTACTGAAACTTTTCTTAGGGAAAGGCAGTCTAGGCTGTTTGCCCTCGATACATGCAACACATGGACTAAAGGTAGAAATATCATATTCCATACCTGCGACTAATCCATTCTTCATTAGATTCATACTTCTGGAGTTGAGATGTCCCAGCCTCCGATGCCACAGCTCCTGACTCACTTTCTGCCTGATGCCCCATGCCGCCTCAAGACCACCTTGTAAGCCAGCATCCGGGTTCCCATCCACACAGGAAGATGTCATGGCAATCTTTGAGTGTTGCTTACTCGCTAATATGTTGTCAACGACATCTAGTTCATATAGACCGTTGCAACATGTTGCAGTAGCTATAATCCTACCTCCATCCAAAATCCTACATCCTGTAGCATTAAATATAACCCTATATCCCTTTCTAGTTAACTCACTTACAGATAATAAATTAGTAGATAATGCAGGAACATAGTATATACTTATTGTTTTGGAACCTAACTTCTTCAAATTGACACACATACTGCCCTTTCCTTCCATGAATATACTCTCTCCATTGGCTACATTCACCTCTGTAGACCTGGATTGCTCAAAGTCCTTCATCTGCTCCCTGTTGTTACACATGTGGTTCGTTGCTCCGGAATCTACATGCCAAGTGTGACGTCTTGGATACACGGACAGCGCTGTTAATAAGGTACTGTCCTTCGGTGAAGCCTTCTTCGATTTGCCCTTTTCATCATATGAACCCTTCATAGGACAATCTTTCTTCATATGGCCTGCCTTTTTGCATCTAAAGCACTTATACACCTTCCTTGTAGCCAAAGCGCTCACATCTGGTACCTCCTTTTCATCCCGACGCAGCTGCTCCAACATCAGTTTGGACTTCACGACTTCGCTTGTCAGTTTAGCATTTGAGTTTTCCAATGCCATGATCAGTGGGTCGTAGTCGCTTGTGAGCCCACTCAGTAAAATCACTGCAACAAACTCATCATCCAGTGGTGATCCAATATCCGACAATTGTTGTGCTAACTCTGTCACCTTTGTAACGTACGCTGACATACCTTCCATCTCCTTCAACTTCACACCAAACAGTGATCTCAGCAGCCCTAGTCTTCTGCATAAACCCCTATCCTCATAGGCTTTTTGAAGACTTGTCCATGCTTCGTAAGCGCTCGAAGCATTTCGCACATGCTGCAGAGCGGACGGCCCGACAGAAAGGCAAATTTTAGCGAGTGCCTTTTGTCTCTTGCGTTCATCTTTACAACTGTCTGATTCGATAGTTTCGTACAGGTCTTCGTGTATTAAAATCATTTTCATAATAAATTTCCAATGATTGTAATCTTCCATACCTTTAAGTTTTTCTATAGGAATGCCTACCGAAGATCCCGAAGCCATCGTCGCCATGTCGTTGAAAAAACGATTGCCGACCGGTGAAAATTTTCAACTCTTCTTTCTTCCCGTAAACGCGAAAATAATACGCGACGCGCGTGATTTACGTCCTGAGCCGCATAACCTGATGGGTTATGACGGGAATTAGAGTTAAATACAGGAGATCAAGACGAATTTAGTTTATTGTCAAATATACATCAGCGACCATCGAGCAGAGAGAGAACAAGCAAGATACCAAAGACAATTTTAAAAGTTCTATAAAAAAGCTAAACCAATCTACACTTTGGTAGGTGAGGTAATACGCTAATATTGGCAATGTTTACTTTTCCAACAGTCACTCCTACCATTTTTGAACAAATTTTCAACTTTTCTTACTTTTGTAACTCCTATATGCTTCCTAACTGGATGTAAGAAATTGCATATTTATATTTACTAATGAAGTCCCCATCCTATAAGTCTTTAAACACTATCTTATGCCTACATCAATCGCGTTGGGACGACAGTCTCAATTTCGTGTAACGAGTAGTAAGAAGTTTCTTGATGTTTTTTTTTTTATGTTATGGGGCGGCAAACGAGCAAGCGAGTCACCTGATGGTAAGCGACCAGCGCTGCCCATGGACAACTGCAACACCAGGGTGTAACAGGAGCGTTGCCGGCCTTTCAAGGAGTTGGGGAAAGGACATGGGGGAGGAAATGGGGGAAAGATGGGCCTCCGGCTCTCTCACACACCGAACGAAGCATAGAAGCGGTAAAGCTCCTACTCAAACGTCGATTTTCTGTGAGAGTGTGGTACTTCCCCGGACGAGCCGGCCCATTCATGCTACTAGCAAAAATGAATATTGCCGGTAGCGTGGCTCTACCACAAAATTAAATGATAACAATACTGATGTAACCAATATTTCCGCTAAAATACTATTTTGAATAAAAAAGACATAGCAAAAATAAGGAAGGCTCAGATAAAGGTTTAATTAGTCTTATTCCATGCATGAAGAATTAAGTATTAAACTAACATATATGTAGGTACGTATGCAGGTATTCAGCGTGGTAATGCAGCCAGTATAATGGGAACATTTGAGCCGGGTACGATAAGAGGTGGTCTATTAGACTAATATTTTGACGAAGCATGTTGCGGATACACTCCTGTAACTATTTTGACGAAGCGTGTCGCGGATACACTCCTGTAACTATTTTCAAGAAGCGTGTTGCGGATACACTCCTGTAACTATTTTGACGAAGCGTGTTGCGGATACACTCCTGTAACTATTTTGACAAAGCGTGTTGCGGATACACTTCTGTAACTATTTTGACGAAGCGTGTTGCGGATACACTCCTGTAACTTTATACTCTGATTAAATATCATTATTGTAGGTACGTGAAGTTCAATCATAATAATAATGTTTGGCCTCGTCCCCCCACATATAGTGCCGTGTATCACTTGCTTGGTAGCGAGTAGTTATGAATTACAAACGTAAACATGTAGAGTAGTCCCACGCCAACGCGTGCCTGGCCACACTCCCAGTTGATTTTTACAGAAATTCGAATTAGTATGTGACTCATTTATACCAGGAATATACTGTTTATCAGTAAGTTTGTTATGTTTAAAATCAAAAGAAATTTAAGTCTTATATTATTGTGAAAGAAAAAAGACATTGGCTTTTATAAATATGAGAGGCGCTTCTAAGTGTCAAATCTTAGGAATTCACTGTTTTCTGATATTTCCTTTGTATACGACAAAGGAAAATAATCAGACACAACTCCCTAGCTGCCCTAGCAGGATCCCAAATTTATTTTTTAGGTTGTTTGGGGAAGTGCTATTTTTATAAAATTTAAGGTATTAGTTTATTTAGGGGTTTAAAATCTGAGTTCTGAAAAGGTTCAAATGGTTCGTGTAATATAACACACGGATGCTGCTCGTCAGTTTTTGGCTTGAACTTGGCACTTGACACCGGTTGAGATGTTTGAGTAACATTTCGCCTCTGAATGCGTTTTAGCTTCCACTTAAGTATGTATGGGAGGATAATATACTGTAGTCCATAAGTCTGTTATTTGCTACTTCAACAGAAAGTAGGCAATATTAGTCTTGAAAGAAATTTTAGTATTTCACCCACTTCACCACTTGATATATTTCTGAGATTTCAACAGTTCGCTGCTTTGCTCAGTGATATGACTATCTTGGTGGTTTAAAAACCTTCAGTTGGGGTTATTTTGCTTAAAGTAGGCGATAGCATCACCACATACTGTTGATGGTCTAACGGCTTTTATATCTGTTGACGCTACCATTTATGGTAGTATAAAATAAATGCCTAATAAATATAAAGCAAGCCCCACTGTAAGTTGTAAACTTGTGTCGTGGGATGCTAACTCAACGTTTCTATATTTTATAATATATACATGTGTAGATAATCATTCTATGTGTGGTGTAAGCAGAAGCCCTTACGTTTGCTGATGCAACTGTATGGGGTAGGATGAACAACCAGTATTCATACACACACATATTGCCAATTAGTAGTAACACTAATCTTCTCGGTGATTTCCAGGTGATTTAACACTATAAATCTGTGGAAAACTGTAACTAGATCTGCTTCCCCGACGCCGAGTCCGCTTCAGCTCTGTACGTGACCTTTGAGGTTTTCTACAGCGGACCTCCCTGGACATCGCGCGTCTCCTGGCCTTTGAAGTTAGGTGGATATCTTTCCAGTCATTGCCAGCAGAGCCATAACTCAATTTAATTAAGCAGAACTGCTTTAATGTACTTTCACTGAAGGCTCACTAATGAAAGTGCGATTTAATGAACGTCTTAAATCTATAATGTTAAAATGAGGTTCTTAAAGAACTTTGGTTACTAATCTAAAGTATAAAGTATATATTGATATTTTATGTTGCTAAAAATTATTGTAATTATTTAAAATAATATGAATTTTGAGTAATGTACGAGTAAATCGGGCTCTGTCCTCTCCACAAGAGACAGATAAGTTGTCGTTATTTCTACTGGCGCAGTAATCGTCTTTGCGTTTGATACTGGCGCAGTAATTGTTGTGTCTGCATTTGATACTAGCGCAGTAATCGTCTGCGTTTGATACTGGCCCAGTAATTGTTGTGTCTGCATTTGATACTAGCGCAGTAATCGTCTGCGTTTGATACTGGCCCAGTAATTGTTGTGTCTGCATTTGATACTAGCGCAGTAATCGTCTGCGTTTGATACTGGCCCAGTAATCGTATTCTCTGCGTTTGATACTGGTGAAGTAATCGCAGTCTCGGCGTTTGATACTGGCGCAGTAATCGTAGTCTCTAGTGTGATGACAAGCGGTCTACCCTGATACTTACATCTTCCGTAGAAACAACTCCTAAGTTACGAAAAAACTACGAGAATACTCGACGTCATTATCATAAATCATTATTTTATGAAGGTATTATCCGGACTGCCATTTCATACTTAAGTTATAAATGGAATAGTTGACAATTGAATAAAATGTTAATAAAATCGACGTACAAATATTGATATTTTTTTATGAAAATGTTCACAAATATTTGAGTTCCCAGTATTAGTCGCGTAGAAAAAGTTGTTTATTACGACTTCCTTGCGTTCAATGCAATGTTGGTAGTAAATTTACACGCTGTTATTATTATATTTTTATACAAAAGGAGAAAGAAATACATTATTCACTTATAAATTTTATAAGTAATTAAAATAAATTACGTTTTACCGCAATGGCGCAGCGCCGTATAAAATAGCGCTAGAAATGTTAGCGGCAATTCGCTACTCATACACGTAACGCGGGTTTGTCTTCCGCGACCCCAGTCCTTACCGAGGTCTTGCATAGAGTAATAACAATCCTACAAAAAATATGTTAAAGTGAGATTCCGCTTCATTTATAACTTTCGCCCGCGGCTCCGCCCACGTCAATGTCGATCCCTCGGGAATAGTATTTTTTTCCCGGGATAAAAGGTATTTATGTCCTTCTCCGTACTCCAGAGAACTTGTATGCAAACTTTCATGATGATCGGTTCAGTAGTTACGGTGTGAAAGCGTAACAAACAAACAAACAAACAAACTCACTTTCGCATTTATAATATTAGTATGGATGTAAGGATAAGGATTATTATTTAAATAAAAACCGGCCAAGTGCGAATCGGCCTCGCGCACGAATGGTTCCGTACCGTTATCTATAAAAACGGCAAAAATCATGTCTGTTGTATGGGAGCCCCCCTGTAATATTAACTTTATTTTTATGTAATTATTTATTTTTAAAGTGAATATATAACTAAATATTCTCTGAATATTTCAAGCGTATATCTGTTGCCGTTATCAATACCGAGTAAAAACAAGCAAAAAATTTACGTATTTTGTATGGGAGCTCCCTTAAATATTTTATTCAATTTTTTTGTATTTGTTGTTATAACGGCAACAGAAATACATCATCTGTGAAAATTTCAACTGTCTAACTACCACTTTTCATTAGATACAGCCTGGTGACAGACGGACAGACAGACAGACGGAGAGCGGAGCGAAATTAATAGGGTCCCGTTTTTACCCTTTGGGTACGGAACCCTAAAAAGCATAGACACAAAAAAGCATAAACTACAGCGGTAGCACGCATAGGGATGAGGTTACTACTTTTATACAAAACTAGCTGTTGCCCGCGACTTTGTCCGCGTCAATTTCTGTTATTATGGTTAAATAGGTTTTTTCTCAGTATAGATGAATAATTTTCTCCCGTTTTCAAAACATTTTTTATTGACGCTTCGCTCCTTTTGGTCGCAGCGTGATGTTTTATTGCCTAAAGCCTTCCTTAATAAATGGACTATCCAACACAAAAAGAATTTTCCAATTTGAACCAGTAGTTCCTGAGATTAGCGCGTTCAGACAAACAAACAAACTCTTCAGCTTTATAATATTAGTATAGATATCGCGTAACAGGGCGGGTCTAGGTATTCAAGTACCTACCTAGACCCGCTTTTTTAGGCGTACATATATAAATGTACATAGGTAAAATGTATAAAATCCCCCCCTTTATCCCTTAAGGGTTGTATGGAATTTTTCTCATTTCTGGACGTTCTGGATTACAATGTATGTAGGTAAAACCGACGAAATTTTCGCCTGAAGGGATAAAATAGGCGAGTAAAGTTAGTATGGTTTTTTTTCATTTCTAGATTTAGAAGTATGAAAATAAGTATATTCGTTCTAGATTACAATTAAAAAAGATAAATTCCCCCCTTAAGGGATAAAGGGAGGGGGGGGGGGGGGCGGTTGTATGGATTTTTTCTCATTTCTGGACATAGAAGTATAAAAATAAGTATATATGTTTACATTACAATTGAAAAGATCTGTGTAGTTAAAATGGACGAAATTTCCCCTTGAAGGGGTAAAATAAGTGGGGTAAAGTTTGTGTGGTTTTCATCATCATCATCAGGTCTTTTTTAGACTCCACTACAGGAGCACGACCTGTATTACTAGAGCCATACTTGGCCAGAGCAGCCAGAGGACTTGGCCTACACTCTCCACGCTGGCCAGACGGGTAAAAAATATATGTGTAGGTGAAATGGGCAAAATCCCCTCCTTAAGGGCTAAAGATCTATGCAGGTGAAATGTATTAAATTCCCCCTTAAGAGGAAAAAGCAGGGGGGAGGGGTTTGTATGGAATTTTTATCATTTCTACTGTTTTCAAGGGAACGACATTAACGCGGGCGGAGCCGCGGGCAACAGCTAGTGATATACTAAAAATTCATTTTATTTATAACCAGTAACCAGTTGAGTTTATGCAAATAATACTTCTACTTAACAAATATTATTTAAATAATAAAAAAAAAACAGCCAAGTGCTTGTCGGATTCGCGCCCGAAGGGCTCCGTACCATTTTAAAATTATTAAAAATATTTTTATCATATCATGTAACTAAAAATTTATGTTTTTCGCAATTTTTCTTTTATCTGTGCTATAAGACGTTGCTTCGTACCAAATTTCAAGAATTGTGAGTTCACGGGAAGTACCCTGTATGTTTTGATTCCCTTGCGAATGTTGAAAAAACACGAAAATTTGCGGCATAAACGGCTGTATCTCTTGATTGCGTTGGCTTAGAATAATTTTTTCACAGCTCCAAGGAACAGTAGACTTGAGTATTTGATAAGAATTTCAGCTTGATTTCTCAACGCATTCCTGGGAAAAAGGGTCTTGACAGACCGACAGACAGACAGACGGACAACCGAGTGATCCTATAAGGGTTCCTTTTAACCTTTTGAGGTACGGAACCCTAAAAACAAAGCAAAATCTAAATCTTAGATACATGTTTACCAGACCTTCCTCTATGCGCCAGGGACTTTCGCACCACAAACATGTCATTGTGTAGTACAATGACATGTTTGCGGTGCGAAAAAGAAAAAGAAATCGAAATATCAATGTCAAAAACACTCCATTCACGTTAGATCATTTCCACGAGAGCGGTATTGTTTGACAGCACCGCTTTAAATTGATCATCATTATCATCATCAGCCGGCCTATTTGCTAACTCTGTGACCAACGTTTTAATAGTCACTTCAAAATACATTGCGGGTTTCCTATGATTGACCTTTTTTTATCAAAGATATATAAAACGCAATGTACTTTTAAATTACTATTAAAACGTTGTACACTGAGTAAGCAAATAGGCCGGCAGGTCTTTGTAGTCCCCACTGCAGGAGCATGAGCTCTGTACTACCGAAACCATATTTGGCCAGAGCAGACAGAGGATTTTAAATACTGGGTGGCGCAAAAGTAAAGACCCTATTTGGTTCAGCTATAACATTTTTTCTAAATTAGAAAACTAGATTTAGGTTTTTTTAAATGTATATTTGTGCCATTAAATTTCGTACCATTAGGATTTAAAGATGATGTCTTTTAAATGGTGACCTCCAGAGTTGATACACATTTGAGCCCTATTTATGACATTTTGCATAACTTGCCGTAACACTTCCTGCGATATGTTCGTTATTTCTTGACGAATGTTTTCTTTTAGAGCTGCGAGAGTCTGTGGCTTGTTCACATACACCCGAGATTTCAAAAAACCCCAAAGAAAGAAGTCTGGACTGGTCAGATCGGGTGATCTTGCAGGCCAAGGCAAATCGCCAAAACGAAATTCACGTTGTGTTCTTATCACTGATGAATTATTCCGTAAGAACATTGACACAATTATTCCACGTTCTTGGGGAGTAAAACGGTCCATGTTTATTTTCAGTGTATTTTACATTTGTTCACTACACAATTTTCAAAAACAGAATGACAGAAAATGTCATATAAAAAAAATAAAAGTATTTTCTTTAGTGCCAGTACTTTTGCGCCACCCAGTAGATAAAGCGATGTTATTGATGGATTTTTCCTTGCCTTAGTTATTCGCACAGCTTTGATGGTTGCGTGGTGTTGCAGGGCATCCGGCGGCCGTGGAAGGGCGTGCTGCTGACGGGTCCGCCGGGCACGGGCAAGACCCTGCTGGCACGCGCAGTGGCCACCGAGTGCCGCACCACCTTCTTCAACGTCTCCTCCGCGACGCTCACCTCCAAATACAGGGGGGACTCGGAAAAACTAGTCCGACTGCTGTTCGATATGGTTTGTATTACCATTGTGGACACGCACAGGAGGGGGGGGGAGAGTGACGTGGCGTATCCACATATATTAATACTTTATTTATATATGAAATACTATTAAAATTTACCATATATAACTATATCTATTTATGTATACAATATATGTGAACACGCCGCATCATGATGGCCCCAGTGACGTGTGCACTATTAACGCTTACGCATGTTAACCAATAAAAAATCTGACACCAGTCTCGCCACTTCTTCTTCTTCTTCTTCTTCTTCCTCACCTTATCCCACTTTAAGTGGGGTCGGGACAGCATGTGAGTATTTTCCATTTCGCTCGCAGTCTCGCCACTTACACACACGAAATACAAAAAACAAACAACCATTGCTTTATTTCACACTGGCTTTCAATCGCGGCTCCACCGCGTCAATGTCGATCCCTCGGGAACACCGTACTTTTCCCCGAGATAAAACTCTATCAACCGTGCTCCGGACAACGAGTATGCAAAATTTCATGACGACCGGTTCAGTAGATAGGGCGTGAAGGCATAACAAACAAACTCACTTTCGCATTTATAATATTACTAGCTTTTGCCCGCGGCTCCACCCGCGTCTATGTAGATCCCTCGGGGATAGTACTTTTTCCGGGATAAAAGGTAGCCTATGTCCTTCTCCGCACTCCAGAGAACTTGTATGCAAATTTTCATAATGATCGGTTCAGTAGTTACGGCGTGAAAGCGTAACAAACAAACAAACAAACTTACTTTCGCATTTATAATATTAGTAAGGATATTTAGGATGATTTCGACAGAAATACATACGTACATAGTGCCACGTCTTTTTCCCATGTAGTAGAGATAGAGAGCTAGACGGAGCCTAGGTCTATAAGACCTTATAGCAACATTTGGCATGTTGGAGGGCGTGTAGATGGAAAACGGAATCAGAATAGTGATGGGTTGCTTGCCGCATCGCCTATTGAGATGATTCCAAAGATTTTCGCCCTTCCCTCTATCGCCATTTACGATCTGCATGGGGAAAGAAGCAGCTGGCACATTCAACTTTTTCCTTATCTCCCAGACCAGCATGGAAGAAAGATAGAAATGTTATATTGTACTAATAATGTTATATTTAAAGTTTGCCAACGGGTGATGGAACGCCATATTCTGGGTAGGTTTACGACTAAAATGTACGTTATTTATGGATATCAAATTAAAGGTTCGCTGAAAATTACTCGAAACATAAAGTGATGCACATGAAAGCTTGTTTTTAATAAGTTTTTATTTTAAACTTAAAGTTAAAATAAGAATTGTATGCACAGGCTTCTTTCTACGCTCCGAGCACGATATTCATAGACGAAGTGGACTCGCTGTGCGCGATGCGCGGCGCAGACTCCGAGCACGAGGCTTCGAGGAGGTTCAAGGCGGAGCTGCTGATACAGATGGACGGGCTCGCGGCAGCCTTGTAAGTTGACTTATACACGACTGCCCATAAAAAGAGAGTTAGAGTTATATATATACATTTGAACCTGTACCTCATCCCAAGTGATAGCTTGTCCTTCAATCTTTTCTTCTTGGATGTCCCTTTTTATTTTTAT
The DNA here is from genome assembly GCA_947532085.1 of Elegia similella. Lineage (NCBI taxonomy): Eukaryota > Metazoa > Arthropoda > Insecta > Lepidoptera > Pyralidae > Elegia > Elegia similella. Next base: position 493,047 of record OX383931.1, read on the forward strand.
AAGTTCTTATTATTATAAGTGTTTATTTTGCATTCACAATGTTATTTTGATATACTCGTATTATATCAAAGAAATAAAATACGGTGAAAAAATTCGACGCGGGCGCACGGGTTTTGAACCAGCGACCCTAAGTCCATATTCGACCTACGCTTTGCCAATTGCGCTATCGCGTTCTCTTTTCTTGTCTTGGTTTTTTCTAACCGTTGTTTAGGACTCCGTTACCAACCCAATTTTAAGCTTCACATCTGTTATAGCTTCTGCCCACGGCGACAGATGCGTGTATATAGTGTTTATGCTTTTCTGATTTATAAGGTTTATCGTTAATAATATTAAAAATGTTCGTAAGAGATATGAGAGTTTTATTAATGTTTATTCAGTCGGAATCACCGACTAGTTTTGGTCTTTTACGAAGACCATCATGAGGGACCGCTCGCACAGTCGTGTTAGGGCTGGCGCACACTGATGATGGTCAAAACTTTACAGCGTTTTAACTTTTCACATTAATAATAGCAAAAAGTAAATGATAACATATGGAATGACTACCATATTCACCATGTAATTTCCAGTTTTTTATTCTACCGGTAGTTTAAATCATCGCGAGCATTCTGGTTTTGGTCTATATTTCTTAACTTCATCTGGTTTCAGTAATGACGACAAGATCATAATGGTGCTAGCCGCGACCAACCACCCGTGGGACATCGACGAAGCGTTCCGGAGGCGATTCGAGAAGAGGATATACATTGGTCTTCCAGAAGGTAATGTCTTAATATCCTGTTCATACGAGCATTTGGTTTTCATTCCCAGCTGTGGTCTGTCGGAGCCAGGGGTCCGCTATGATGGCGTTTTAGTTTATACTATTCATTATGTAAAATGATTTAGCTTTTTATGTGGGCGGCTTGCCTAACGCTAATCCTCTTTGGGTAGATGCAGAACAGAAAAAAAAACTTGTGAAAAGTAAAGAAACCTTAATAATTTAAGCCTTTTACGTGAAATAGTCGCAGGCTACAAATAAGAAGTGCAAATATAAAATATGGTAATAATATTAAAAGTTATGCGAGACATAATTTATATTATAACAAACGGTTTCACTCACGTATCGTTAGTCGGTATCGCCGACTAACGATACGTGAGTGAAACTGTTTGTTATAATATAAAATATGGTATCTCTCACCAGCCAGAAATTAAAATTTTCATCGACATTTGTTTTTGTTCTAACGACCTACTTTACCTAAACACCTAACCGTGCTTGTTGGGTGATTACTAGCCGCATCCGGACATACTATGCTGAACTTTTTTCCTTAAAGGTACATTTCCGTGCCTCGCGGCTCATTGCAGCCGCGACTGACGAATGCCGCGGATGCGACACTAATCACACTATGAAAACGTATGGCGCCTCCTTCGTGGTCTACGATTGACGCGTCATACGTGAGTAGATCGCACGCGGCTGGAATTAGTTACGATACACGGAAGAGTACCTTGAAGTTAAGTCCTAGTTACGGCTGGATGACGGCTGTGGCTCTTAGTAGCGTGCCTTTTGCAGCTTCTGATAACGAGCTTGAGTCAGATAACGAAAGCATTGAAGAGATACAGAAGACGTAAGGAATAAAAAGCACAATAGTAGCACTGCACCTAGTTTCAGCCCAAGAAGTCTACCTGTGAGGTTCGTTCAGAAGACTTAATAGACATTGGAGAATTTCCGACATTGCCTAAGCATTGTAAAAAATTAAGGAACAATGAAAATGGCCCTTAGGCCCTTTGCTTTATTCCTTGTCCAGCCTTTTTTTATGCCATGTTTGTTATTTTCACTGTGCCCAGAGGGAATTCGGGAAAAGCTGCTGAAGTTGTGCCTCCGGGAGGTGGCACTAGCTGAAGATGTAAACTTGGTGGACCTCGCCACGCAGCTGGACGGTTACAGCGGCTCCGACATCTGCAATCTCTGCAGGTTTGTTACTCATTTCAACATATGCGCGCAAAACATTCTCGGACCATTTGCGCCAGCAATAAATGCACGTTTAAGAAAACAATATCGTGTATTGTTTGTTACAAGAATTTACATCTTAATATAATAATAAAGACTAGCGTTCTTTAAGAGTTAAGTTACTTCGTCGTACATATAGAACCTATATAGAACTAAAACGTTCCTGCAATGGCAATAACACGTCAAAAAATCTTAAACATTTACATACCTGTAAATGCTAATTAGTGACCGTCAATACAGGTACTGCAACGGGCGTAGTACTAGTGATCTTCTTGTGTACCTAACGCACCGATGGGCAACTGCCATAGAGAGCACTGGCATTTAGTCTTGACATCACAAAGGCTTCTGATCGGGTCTGGCTGAAGGCTCTCCTCGCGAAGTTACCATCTTTCGGGCTTCCTGAGGGACTATGCTTGTAGGTCGCTAGTTTTTTATCTGGGCATAGCATTCAGGTCGTTGTTGACGGTTTATGCTCCGATATTATGCCCATTAATGCTGGTGTTCCTCAAGGATTTGTTTTATCACCTACGCTGTTTCTTCTGCACATCAATGACATGCTAAAAACTAGTAGCATTCATTGCTATGCATAGTACACACACAGTACGGGTGATGCATATTATGCAGTTCGTGCGAGTATCCCTCAGTAAGCAGAAAAAGACGTGTCTGACATTGAGATCTCCCTGGAGCAGGTCTTTGAATTGGGTAAACTAAACCTAGTTCAATTCAACCCTACTAAGACACAAGTCTGCGTGTTTTCCGCTAAGAAGACCCCATTTAACATTATACCAAAGCTTCAAGACACCCTCCTTACCATTTCTAAGAGTATTGGGATGCTTGGCGTCGATATTACGCAGAAGGTTCAATTCTGGAGTCATCTGGAAGGTAAAGCCAAAATGGTTAATGGCCAAAACTTGGGGTGCTCAGTAGAGCGGGGCAGTACTTCACTCCGGGTCATAGACTTTTGTTATGCCCCACATGGAATACTACTCTCATATCTGGTCTGGTGCACTTCAATACCAACTCCTTCCTCTTGATTCCATCCAAAGCCGAGCAATTCGTATTATCGACGATCCTATACTCACAGACGATTTAGACACCCTCAGTTTACGGAGAGAAAGTCAAAGATTTTTTATTCAAAATCGGATACATGTATCTCTTTTTGAACGTCATATTTTTATTTCTTATATATTTTTTAATATATGCAAAATTGAAATACTACTAGCGTTTCGGAACGACCACTGGTGAGAAGAATACGCCGAAAGAAACTCAATCCAGACTTGGTCCCTACGTGCCTGAAAGGCTCTGAATACATTGTTAGCATTAAACACAATTTTTCATACTATAGATTAAATTGTTAACATTAAATAAATTTATATAAATTTCCACGCATTTTTATCAGTTCTATAATCATCAATGCAGTAATAAGCCTTTTTTATTAACTGGTTTTGTACAATCGTTTTGAACTTAAGTAAAGGCAGACCTAATATTTCTGCAGGAATTTTATTATAGAAGCGTACTCCTAGACCCAGAAATGAATCCATAGTTTTCTGCAATCGCAATACTGGTGTAGCTAATTTATTTTTATTTCTCGTGTTTCGGTCATGGATATCACTATTTTTCTTATATAAATCAAGATTATAGCGCACAAACATAATATTCGTAAATATGTACTGAGAAGGTAAAGTTAAAATAATTATATCTTTAAACAATTCTCTAAGAGATTCTCTAGCACCAAGTTTATTTATAGATCTAATAGCGCGTTTCTGCAGGACAAATATGGTGTTTACTTCTGCAGCGTTACCCCATAGTAAAATCGCATAAGACATAACACTATGAAAGTAACTTAAATATACCAAACGCGCAGTATCAACATCAGTCAGTTGTCTAATTCTCCTGACAGCATAAGCTGCAGAACTAAGTTTACCCACTAACGTAGTAATATGGGCACCCCATTGAAGCCCGGCATCAAGAGTTATTCCAAGAAATGTTGTTTTATCAGTTAAATCTAGTGGTTCATTATCCATTACTATTTGTGTTGGAATTTTTGTACCATTTGGTAAGCAAAATTTAATACATTTCGTTTTCTTAGCGTTCAACAATAGATTGTTCGCTGTGGACCAATCCAACACTTGAGCTAAAGTACTATTAACCACGTCAAAAGAATTAGTTTGTCTATAAATTTTGAAGACAAGAGAAGTGTCATCGGCAAATAGTACAGCTTTACATGTATTGACACAGTAAGGTAGGTCATTGATGTAAATGAGGAATAACGAGGAGTAACGAGACGTTAGCTCTTTGTGTTTATTTTACCATCTATATACTATGGGGAGTGTTCTGAAGGACTTTTTGAATTGGTGCCTCCGTCACCTTCCTACCACCGCACCGCTCGCCACAGGAGTAAAGTCCATCCCCACATCCTTGACACTTGGGTCTCCAAAAATGTCAGAGCGTCACGTGGTTTTTTTTCCTCGTACAGCAGGATTGTGGAATGGACTCCCTCCCGAGGCTTTTCCTATGTGCTATGGGGTCCTTCAAAAGGCGTGTTTACAGGTATCTTAAGAGTCGGCAACGCATCAGCACTTCCTTTGGTGTTGCAGAATGTCCATGAGCGACGGTGACTACTTTCCATCAGGTGGCTCGTCTGCTCGTTTCGCCGTCAAATATAAATAAAAAATAAATAAAAGCCTGTACTATACATTATGCATACCTGTGTTATATATTACATACTTTTATTATACATTACACTGAAATAACATTTATTTCATTTTTTAGAGATGCGTCGATGATGACTATGCGTCGAAAGATAGCCGGCAAGAGTCCGGAGCAGATCCGGAAACTGAAACGATCAGAACTCGAAGCTCCGGTGACCCGCGCGGACCTGGAGGCGGCGGCGGAGAAGACGCGGCGGACCGTGACGACGGCCGACGTGGCGCGCTACACCAGCTGGATGCAGAAGCACGGCTGCTCCTAGCGGCGCGCGCCCGCGCTGCGCGCGCTGCTGCGACGGCTGCGAACCTCCCGGTGAGCGGCGCCAATGGCTGCCCACTATCTCGCTCGACAAATGCGTTGGCACCGACCGCGAAACGAAAAAGCACTCTAAATGCAAGAGGAATTCCATTTTGGAACGAAATTGGCGATAGTCGTTTAAAACCGGACTACATGCGACTTGCCCCTGATAAACTAATCAGTTGTCCATGATGAATTAAAATATTTCAAAACTGTCTTCTTCCAAAAAACAGTTTCTCAAGCCTAAGCTGTGAGTGTAAGTCTAGTTGAAAGACTCAACTGACGTCCATCGGTATCGGTAATTGAATTAGCTATTATATGATTGTTAGTTTGTGGTGGACACCTCAAGTGTAAACGTTTTTAAGGTGCCAGGGAGGTGCAGTGCGTTAAGTCTTCGGTGTCATGGTGTTGCTTTTCGAAAGGACGAATCAAAAATTTTGGTGTAGATATAGCGATAAAATATTAATTTTAGAATGAGTTTCGTAAGTTTTACTCGAATCGTATAATCTGACGCTGACCTTGGTGGAGAAAAATCTGCGGCCAAACAGGTGGCGTCAGATATTATATTATTTAATTATTGACGTAGGTATTTGCCCATCAGAATTGCTCTATTGAAGAAAGATCAAAACTTAATTTTTAAGCATTTTTTTAAATTTTACTGCAGATTCTAGTATAAAACTAATTATTTTCGTATATGTTACAAAAGTTGGGAAAGTTATCATTCCAATCATCATGACTTCACAAGAGGCCATGAAAATAAGCAGAGACCACCTACGTATTCCCTATTTCAGTGATGCCACACATAGGTACATACATGCTTCATTATATAATAACTATATTTCAGCCGTCTGTACAATAATGGGATAAGTTTGATTTTATATTTCTTTAACATTAGGTACTGTAATAAAATTATTGTAGCATCTAAGTCGTCTTCATTTGACATTTTGGATCATGAGCGAAATGAAAGGTGTTGTAAAATATTGACTTTGTATACAATCTTAGGTATAATTTATTATAAGGTTTTTATCACTTTTTAGGGTAAGGCCGACACATCTTCAAGCAAAATTATTATGCACCCACTTTATCACAGCCAAACTATGGCGCGATGTGTCGGCCTGATGATAGTAAAACTATGAGATCGGGTGTAACTCGTTTATTATTAGGGAATGATGTGAAATTGCGTGTTTTTATAAGATTTTGTCTGTCGATATGTGAATTTCAGTGACATGTTAACTGTTTTGTGCTGTTGGAATCAAATGTAGACAAATTTTAATAAAGGTCGAATATTACTATGTATATTTTATTTATATGAATTCTTAATGTTAATATAAAATACGGCACCACATGGTTTACTCGTGCTGCAGAAAAAACAAAAGCACTTCATACAACTCGTACCTAGGATATGTTAGGGCAGCTCCCCACTCGGCGGATAGGAATTCGGCTGCCCTAACATAACCTCTTGTACTCACGGATCAGACTTTCTGTAAGCCGTTTCTGTGGCCGAAATTCAAATTGGGACTAATACAGTCGCCCGTCGAAATAAACACAACCGCTCCATAGTCACACCAATTTACCACACCAGTGTGACTAAGGTTCATTTTAATTATCCATAGTCACACCAGCAAAAGCCGAACACACTCTTGACCAGAGACCAGTGTGACAAAGTTCATTTTAATTAACCTTAGTCACACCAGCAAAAGCCGAACACACTCTTGACCATGGTTATGGTCTATGGTTAGTTTTTATAATCCGTAGTCACACCAACACACTCTTGACTTGACGATCAAAAATAAAAGCCGATTAAAACATATTTAATTTTTAAAAATACATTTTAATATTATATTAATTAGTTTTATCGTACTGTTTCCAAAAACTGGCCAATACTAATTTCACCATGAATTACTTCCATTTGTGTCTGTATTATAAAATTATCCTTTTTCATTTCCAATTTACGTCTTTTATTTGGGTTGGTGTTACATTCAATATTAATACTTTTGATCAAGTTCGTTGTGACCTCTTCCTCCAGTACACTTAGAAGTTTAACGATAGTCACGTAATTTTTATTAACTCTTTTATTCAGCTGGGAATGCCAATTTTCTAAAACGTTATTGGTACGGTGACGTTCGTTATATATACACCATTCATTTATAAGGTAATCTTTAATCCACGTATTTTTCATATACTTTATGAACTTATTTAGTTTAGAATCATTAAACTGCTCTGACCGCGACTGGATATAGCTCCATCCATCACTAATTTTGTCTCTTGGTAAAAGAGGAAGAGATGCAGACAATGCCACAATGCGGCGATAAAGTTTCGATTTAATCCCGATGGACTTGCTTTTCCTCCAGATGCTGTTACTAAAGTGATAGTAACATCTTTTGATTGTTATATCAGGAAAAAAAAACTTCACAGCTTTAGTTGCTGCAAATTCAAAGTCAGCGTGAATTTTCTTTGGAGCCCACTCTGGACAAAACGTTGTCAAAATGTCAAACAGTGCGAGATATGATGTCTCTTTTTTATCGCTCATTAAGGCGTATACAAGCGGAATAACGTTAGTTGTATCAGATGTACTGTTTAGATCGCCATGTATGGAAAAAAGCTGACTAAACGGTTTAGGTGTACTCTTGAAAGTACCATCGATAAAATATTCTTTTATTACTGGCAGTTGTTCTTTACTTTCGGGGGAACAAAACAATATTATCCTAGAACCTTCATATTGATAATCCGCTATAAGAAAATTATTAAATTGAGCGGGTATTTCTACATCATCCAATTGAGTGAAGACCGTTTTCTTAACTCGAAATTTTTTATTACGTGCCGAGTATAGGCTTCGCTTCACGTTATCAAACGATGGCACTTTGGCAACCAAATGTAGACCTTTGTTGTATATGGGTTGAATTTGGTTTTTAAAAATACTAGGTACGGATTCAGCCGATGCACCGGCTTCATTCTTCATTTTATCAACACAACATAATATTTCATTTCCAGCATAATCACGCTTACAATCCAAAGAATGCTCCACATGTTTTAGTACTTTTCCATCCTGATAAAACAAAATCAGCAATTAGTACATTATAGTAATTTCGGGAAATCCTCTCTAATTAGAGTTTGTAACTAGTATTTTTTAAAAAGCTTCATTGTGTGTGTGGAAAGGCTCTTAGGCCTCATTTAGGAACTCGGCGACTGGCAAAAAATCTATGTTATGAAGAGTTCGTCCACCAGGATCCCCCAGGAAACGCACCGCCCCGACCGCTGAGTTCTTAAATGAGGCCTTAGTCCTACCATACGGTTCCTAAGGAACATACATGTCAAATTTCAGCTTCGGCTGTACGTTGTCTGTTTGTCATCTATTCAGTCACTCAGTAACGGAAGAGTTTTATATTATTATTGATTTATATTGATTGACTGATTGAAAGTAATGATCCTAAAATGTGTAGGTACCTACTAAACTAAATATGAAATAGTACTAGTACATACTACATATTAAGGCTGCGTTTATCCTGTTTACGTTTACAAAGGTTTAGAGAACTTACATGAATAGTAACAGATCCGACGCATCTCTGTATTCGCTTTTTACTACAAAACCAAATGATGCTTTTATTAGCATACACTTTCTGTTTATAATACCGATATCCGTCGAATAAAAGCACTACACCACGCTTTCTTTCTAAAATTCTAAAATCAGCCTGAACATCCATTTTTTACACACAATAAAATAATGACAAGGAAGTGACAAGGTAAAAACAAATGCTTTTATAAATAAATACTCCATTGACTCCTCTTTTATAATTAAAATATTGCAAATAGGTCGCAAACTCCATTATCAGTATACTAGCTGTCGCCCGCGGTTCCGCTTACGTTAATGTCGATCCCGCGGAAACAGTACTGTTTTCCGGGATGAAAGGTAGCCTATGTGTTAATCCAGGTAATACTATCTGTGTGCGAAATTTCATCAAGATCCGTTTTGCCATGAAAGAGTAACAAACATCCATACATCCACACATACTTACAAACTTTGAATTTTGAAATAAAATAGGGACAAATCTTACACAAATTTAGTGATTAGATTAAATAGTTCATTTATTTAAAACAATAAACCGGCCAAGTGCGAGTCGGACTCGCGCTCGAAGGGTTTCCTACCATTATCTAAAAAAACGGCATAAATCATGTCTGTTCCCCCCTGAAATATTAATTTCATTCAGTTTTTTTTTTATCAACTACTTAATACAAAAAAAAAACAATAAAATTAATTATAGCGGCAACCATAGAGCGGCAACAGAACTACATTAATTTTATTCTGCTTTTTTTTGTATTAGTTGTTATAGCGGCAACCACAGAGCGGCAACAGAACTACATCGTCTGTGAAAATTTCAACTGTCTATCACGGTTCATGAGATACAGCCTGGTGATATACGGACGGACAGACAGACAGACGGAGCCATCGGAGCCATATTAATAGGGTCCCTTTTTACCCTTTGGGTCCGTACCCAAAACCCTAAGAAGCAGCCTAAATAAAAGACCTAAACTGGGTGAAGGGCGTGATGGTTTGACTACGGATCAGGTTCGTAGTCACACTAGTGTGACTATGGATAATTAAAATGAACCTTATTTAAACTGGTGGGCGTGATGGTGTGACTAAGGTTCATTTTAATTTATCTGTAGTCACACTGGTGTGACTATGGATAATTAAAATGAACCTTAGTCACACTGGTGTGGTAAATTGGTGTGACTATGGAGTGGTTGTGGAAATAAAACGGATGGTTAGGTAGTCTCATAAATCTGAATAACAAGGTAATGTCTTATTATTTCGTTTTCTGTGGTTGGAGCAAACACGGCTTGCATTCTATCAGTCTGTGGCGAGCATCATACAGGGGGCGGCGATACATAAATCACATTGAGTGTACTAGTTGTGTTGTGGCCTTGTTACTGTTGTATTCAGCTCCTTGTTAACGAAACGGAACGCCCCGGACTGATGCCGGCAAAATTTGTATTTGAGCACGACTTGTACCTGGGTTGGAGTTAACGGAGTTAACGGTACGGACCGATAGCTACCCTTCGAGACGATCGGTCTTAGGCACGGTTTACTTTATTTATTTATGACGTAAAATTAAAACCATATGTACAATCAAGCGTCAGTGGAGTCATAATTTCCCATACTAATTGTATGAATCCACTTTTGGCGCTTGACTGTACAATATACATAGCCCCGGAGAAAACCCGTCACGTCAACAAGGGACCAAGTGCTTCGTGCAAAGGAAGCGAGATGCTTTGCGAAGCTGAAAATAGTCGAGTAACTTTTTAATTAGATCGCCATCTCCCATACGATGACTTTTTGAACATTTTGGAAAATAATGGCATTGGTGATAAAACTTACGCATATCAACCCGAGTTATGAACATAATAATACTTATGTGATATGCAGGGCTACAATGTTGGTCCGACACGTGAAAAATCGCCAGTTTAACCTAATCCTAAGTAAAACATATTTCACTTGACTAACTTGCCCAGTTATATTTATTTATTTCTCACTTTTGTATTTATCAGGCACTTTATACAAGGCAACATTTTATAACAAAAGAGGTTCACATAAAATCAGTGGATTAATTAAAATTAACAATCCTAAAATGTAGGCCGTTCAAAAATAATATTTGTAATTTTTTTTGTGCATTTTCCATTTTTTTTACTATTTATAAAGTTCTGTTATACATTTGTATGTAGTATATCTTTAGTTCCGGCGTGTTGACAAATAAAATTTTCATGTTCATTTTATCTGACCCCTACCACATGATCTAACGATATCGCTTTATTTCAGTTCGAACATCAAACCAGGTAGGTACTAATTAACAATTACGGAGAACGGCCTGAACTTATAGCATACATGATTGTTACAAAAATAAACTTATAAAATTGTCTAAAACACGTTTACGCGTAGTATTACTCGTATTTACAAGAAGATCAACAGCCAATAGAAACAATCTTTGGTTCGTACAACATAATTGCAACAAAAATAAAATACGTAACTTATGCTAATTTATTCACCTAGATTTTCAGCGAGAGCGGCATTTCATATATGACTGATGTAGTTTGATAGTTATATTTTTTAAAAATTATATAACTTTATGAAATAGTACAATCATTGTGTTTAATCGTATTTACATAATAGATTCAAAGAAAAAAAAATCAGGCACTTTTTCACGTCAATTCACATTTAAAATGTCCCATAAATATCCGATATATATTAGTCGTTAAGACATTTAAAATACTTGAAGGCACGTTTTACTCTATCAAAACCAAATCAAATACAACATCAGAGAGGCGTTTAGCTATCGACAGTGCATCAAATGGTTGGAGAGCTGATACAAAATTCTGACTATGTCTTGAGGCAGAGACAAATTGTGACGACACAAGTGATTATGGCAAGAAGTTTTATTCGTTTCTGCACAACTACCACCAGAGAAGTAACCTCAGTCTACTTCAGTTCGTCAGTCGCCGTGTGTTTGCGGAACTCTGTGACTTGTAAGGTGAGATCCACTAAGTTTATATGTCTTTAAAATAAATCGCGTGCATCTGCCTATCTGATTTTTAAGATCTAATAAACAGTTGAATGTTGAATGATTGTTAATGCGGGTGGCGCGCCACCGCACTATCTAAAAACGCTATAAGAGTAACTCTTGCAACCATTTCCAAATTAAATGTCATGTTTGATTATATTTTTTAATATTATGTATGTCTTTTTTCGTCCATTTAACTTTATACAAAATTCAAGATTTTATTGATATGTATTTATTTGGTATAGGTATTACAAGACGAAATGAAAAGTCGACATTTCCTTTTATATATGCAACGGTTTTAAATTAAAGAAATGCAAAATTTGTGTCTAAAAGACATCTAATGATATTCTACTGTTCAGTAAATACTCATAATTAATGTATACCGTAAAGTGAGGCACCATCGTATGCAAATTATTTTTATTTATGTTAACTTTGTTTTTACAAATTATCTTTCTTCTAATACTTCTGAAAGTATCACATAAAGGGTACTTTTGAATATCGTGAATTGTATCAATATGATCAGTCACAGAATTTTAATTTGGTGGTATTGAATGGCATCGCCCGTCGCATCTCTTTGTTTCCCTACTGCTGATAAACTAAGTGCTAGTATCGCTAGGCCGGCGTCACTCGGACGCGCGGCCGTTGGGTTCCTGCGGCGCGGGGGAGGGGATCGCGTCCTCGAAGTCGCACTCGAGGATGGCCGCGAACGAGAACGGCGCGAAGGCGTAGCCGTGGCCTTCGTAAAACTTGCTCATGAACTCCACCCTGCAGATACGACAATAGATATCAAGAAGATATAGTCACCATAAATGAAACTCAACTAAATAGGTCAGTTAAAAATATTCTTAAAATATAGAAACTGTTATAACGCGAAGTTAATAGGGTAACATCGATTGCAAAGTAAGTCAAAGACATAGAGAGACGAGCATTTATATCATAATAGCACATAGGCTTTAAATTTTGCGGACGAAGTCGCGGGCAAAGCTTATCCTTTAGTAAATATTGGGTAATAGTTCTCGACAGTAAAAGTTATAACGATGACAGTAAGGCCCGTAGTGAATAAATAAGAATAGAAACCGTATCACTTGACCATGTTTTGCAAAATAAAAGTCTTACCAATGTAATCTCAGCGTGTGCAGGAAGGCAGAGAGCCCCTCCATCAGCACAAGGATAGCGAGCGTGAAGAACGCCCATACGGCAAAGATGACATAGAGAAACAGCGCGCGCGAGTAGTGCCCCATACCCATGCGGAGTACGCGTTGCCACAACACCGCCGACAGCTCTAGAACAACGAAATTTATTAATATGCTTCACTGATGGCATTGTTAAAGGTGTCACAAAGATTCCAACTCGTGCCCTCTCCAGTCTCCTCGCGACGCAACTGAGAACAGTTCTACTAGGTATTGTAGAAGTCAGGCCGGTCAATCGTATCATTCCTTTGGTTTTTACGGAATCTGACACTTGAACCTTGACTTCTGTTTCCTCGCAGGAGTCAAGGTTCAAGTACAATTAGTCTGGAGAAAAATGTAATGGCAGTAAAAAGAAACCTATACGAGGTTATAGGTATATATTTGTAGATATGGTTGACAAAAGTATTTCATTTATTTGTACTGATCATCAATTAGTAGCAAAGTTACAATGAGAAAGGAGGTGGTTTATGAGTCGTACCCGATGATGTGAATGAGTCTAGCACCTCACTGATGCTAGCGTTCAACGTCTCTCTACTGTCGCTGTAATTGCTGGGTATACAAACACTCACGCGCATGAGCCAGTGATAGCGCCCACAGCCGCAGGTACGAGGCAGTGTGCGACACGGTGCCTAGCACGTACTCGATGGTGTGGATAGCCTGCGTGATCAGCACCTCGCCGATGCCGCCGTCATGCTCCTTATCTTCTTCCACTATCTCGCCACTTTCTACGCCTTGCTGGTATTGCTAGAAATCCAAAAGGTAAAACTAATTGTAGCGCTAATACTTTTTACCTTCTTTATTATTGGAAACTAGAAGAAAAATGTCACAGTGAGGAAAATAAACTTTTAAGAACGATGTTGAACAGTTTGGGAAAGTTTTATTGCAATATGAGCTCAGGTTCAGCGTTATAGAACACTTTCGAGAACTTTGCTTACACTTACCAGATAATTCTGGACACTTCTCTAGTAGATCTGGATGGGCGTATAAGACAATAAAGGAACAGCTGAGATTAAGTATTTAGGTACAAAAAATAATTGCGAGTACCTTTTGCTTTATAGCAGCCATAATCTGGTGGCACACGGGTTTCCCGAATAACATGACGGGGACACACAGATAATTTAGCTCTAGGAATTTGTTCAAAATCACATCCTTTCCGTCGGTCTTAAGCGACTGACACAGAAAGTGCTGCTCGTTACCCTTCAGCAACATTATTATCTACCTCCGTGGTCCAGTGGTTAAGGCGTTTGCCTGTAGACCCGGGGGTTCGATTCCCACGGGAAGCATACTTTGTTTAGTTGTTTCGAGGACATTGCTGGCTTAAATCACCTGATTGTCTGATAATAATTGTGACGGTACCCACATTATATTTATATTGGATTGCCATTGTGCAGTGAATGAGATGTCAATTTCTTAGTTCAATAAACCAGTCTATCGCTAGAATCCGTGTTTCCTTGACGTTACACTGGCGACGAGGATATTCAAAACTGCCACGCGGTGATACAGTTTTTATCCGGATTTATAATGCCGATCGGAAAGTTAGAACCGTTCAACGCTAATTCGCAACAATGGCCAGCTTATATACGTCGCGTAAATCAGTATATTTTGTTAAACCAAGTGAAAGACGAATTAAAAGTGCCATTGTTAATAACGGTCGTAGGGGAATGTACGTACGCGTTAATGTGCGATTTGTGTTCGCCCGAATTGCCGGAAAATAAAGCCTACGACGCATTAGTGAAGCTGGTTGAAGAGCATTTAGAACCGCAGAGGTCCGAAATCGCTGAACGCCATGTTTTTAGACTGCGGCGACAACGCCCCGGCGAGTCCATGATGGAGTATTTACAGGCATTGAAACACCTCGCGGCTACGTGCAATTTTGGCAAATGTAACACATGCTCAACTCTAGAAGAGAATCTAAGAGACCAGTTCGTCTCGGGATTGGCTAACGACGCCATGCGGTCTAGAATATTCGCGGAAAAGAAAATTAAATACAAGGAAGCAGTGGAACTAGCTTTGGCTCTAGAAGCCGCGGAGAAGCACGCGGAAGTCAGCGGTTCCAGGGTTACGGTAGACACCACGGGAACGAGCAGCAGGGATGCGGGGGAAGGCCTGCATTACGCGCGCGGAGGCCGCGGGACGGCGGCACGGGGCCCACGGGCGAGCGGGGCGGGGGCGGCGGCGCCGGCGCAGGCTCGCATGCGGCCGCCACCGCGCGCGCTACGTCCTGCTGGAGATGCGGCAAGGCGCATCGTGCAGATCGATGTCGTTACGCGCAGTATAATTGTGACGAGTGCAATCAGCGCGGTCATTTGAAAATTATGTGTAAACAAGTGCGCGGTAATAGGGGGCGAGTGAGTGAGTATAATTACATAAGTGATGATGCGGATTCGGACGAGATGTTCGATATCGAAGTGGCAGCACAAGGTAACAAACCATACTTTATTGACGTTACAATCGAGGGAAAAGTCATAGAGTGCGAAATTGACACTGGAAGTAGAATTTCCGCTATAAGCGAAGAGATGTATAGACATTTATTTTCACATAAATCGATTGTAGCAGATAATTTAATTTTACGTGCTTATTCTGGCTCGCAAATCGAATCGCTCGGTCATATCTATGTGAATGTTTGTTTAGGCAAGGTGTCGGCAACTTTACCTATATATATCATAAAAAACGGCGCACGGCCCCTCTTGGGTCGCGATTGGCTACGGTCTTTGAAAATTAATAAAATACATTTACACGAGCTGACCGAGGATCGATTCGTGAGTGAAATGTGTGCCGAATTCCCACAGGTATTTACGGATAAGTTGGGGACGTGTAAGCGTACTATTCAATTGCAGCTCACAGATGAATCGCCGGTATATGTGCGGGCGCGGCCAGTGCCGCTGGCACTGCGCGCGCGCGTCGAGCGCGAGTTAGCGCGGCTCGAGGCGGACGGTACTATTTACCGCGTAGATTATTCCGATTACGGCACGCCTATTGTCCCAGTTGTAAAAAAGAACGGTGATATCAGAATCTGTGGGGATTATAAAATTACGATTAACCCTAAATTAAAAAGAGAACATTATCCATTGCCTCGTATCGAGGAATTGTTTGCGAATCTGAGCGGGGGAGATAGTTATACAAAAATCGACCTTAAACACGCGTATGAACAATGTCTACTTTCGGAAGAGTCTCAGGCCTACACAGCGATCACGACCCATGTCGGAACATTTTTTTATCGACGTACACCTTATGGTCTTTCTTGCATACCTGAGAAATTCCAGAAAATCATGGAAGAAACATTACGGGGAGTACCGGGCTGTGTCGTATTTCTCGACGATATCTGTGTCACCGGTAAAAACAGACAAGATCATTTGCGAAATCTGCGAGCTACATTTGAAAGACTAAAAAAAATGGGGCTTACTATTAAATTAAGCAAATGTAAATTTTTGCAACAGCAAGTTAAGTATTTAGGGTTTATTATAGACAAAGAGGGTCTACGGCCTGACCCAGAAAAGCTTAATGCCATTTCTAGTGCACCCATTCCCGAGAACGTGACCCAATTAAAGAGTTTTTTAGGCATGTTAAATTATTACGGTAAATTGAGTGGTTTATTACATCCTTTACATTATTTACTAAAAAAAGACGTTGCCTGGAATTGCAATGTGTGATAGTGTTTTTAATGAGGCGAAGCGCGCCCTCCTGAGCGAGCGCGTACTGGCGCACTACGAGGAGGGGCGGCCGCTGGTGCTGGCTGTGGACAGCAGCGCGTACGGACTGGGCGCCGTGCTCGCGCACCGCTATGACGACGGCAGCGAGCGCCCCGTCTCGTGTGTGTCGCGCACGCTCAACGCAACTGAACAAAACTATAGTCAGCTGGATAAAGAGGCACTGGCAATATTTTTCGGTATCACAAAACATTATCAATACTTATTCGGCAGACATTTTACACTAAGAACGGATCATCAACCGTTAACGTATATATTTGGAGCCAAGGGCGGAATACCCCAGACCGCGGCGAGCCGATTACAAAGGTGGGCAGCACATTTAGCGGCGTATGATTTTAGTGTCGAGTTTGTGAGGTCGGCTGACAACGGGCCCGCTGATGCATTATCGCGATTATCGCTGGCTCAGGAGGCGCGTTTGAAAGATACAGTAGATTATATTCATTTGATTGCGGAGTGCCTACCTGTAAACTTTAGAGACATTAGTAAAGAAACGGAAAGAGATAATTTGTTGTGTAAAATTAAAGGGTACATTCAATTCGGTTGGCCACCGTATACGAGATGGGACGACGAAAAACCATATTTTTCGAGAAAACAGGAACTGGTAACGGAGTTAGGATGTATTATTTATAAATATCGCGTTGTTATTCCGGCCAATCTAAGGAGACGTATACTAGACGAGATTCATGAAGGTCATTTAGGGGTCAACAAAATGAAAACTCTCTCGCGTAACTATGTCTATTGGCCGAGCCTTGATAAGGATATAGAAGAGCTTTGCCGCTCTTGTGAAGCATGCAAGGTAGTCCGGGATGCTCCTCCTCACTCCCCTCTACACCCATGGGAATTCCCTCAGAATCCGTGGTATCGCCTGCATGCGGATTTTGCTGAATGTGGAGGCAAACGTTATCTGATCATTGTAGATGCACATTCAAAATGGATCGAAGTAATACATATGCGAAATACCGATGCAAAAACGACTATTACAGCCTTTAGGAGCATTTTCGCACGCTTTGGTCTACCGTCCCAACTCGTTACGGATAATGGTCCACCATTTTTCTCGCATGATTTTAAAGACTATTGTCATAGAAATAATGTCAAACACACGACGTCATCTCCATTTAGGCCACAAGGAAATGGTGCCGCAGAAAATGCGGTGAAGAACGTAAAAAAAGCTATAAAACGGGCACTATACGAGAACGAGGACGTACCGACGGCACTAAATAGATCTTTGTTCCAATATAGAAACAGTGAGCACTCGACCACAGGCGTCTCACCCGCGGTAGCTTTGTTGGGGCGGCGCTTACGCGGCCGGTTGGACGCGCTGCGACCCGACGTCGCAGCGGTGGTTCGCAATAACCAAGAACGGCAGATACGCGCGTCCGGTGGCACTCAACGTGACTTCGCCGTCGGCGATCATGTGCTGGCTCGCGATTACACCGCCCGGGGGGAGAAATGGGCCGACGGAACGATAGTTAAGCGGACGGGGCCGCTGTCTTACAAAGTAAACGTCGGCAAGGATACCTACTGGCGAAGACATGCTGATCAAATAATTAGAAATAAATTCTCTCTCTCTCGTACTAGTGTAGTGCCCGAAACAGACGATAGAGACATAATCGATGACCAAGACAATAAGGCTAACGATGCGGGAGATAACTTCGAAGACGCATTCGACGAGTCGCGGGAAGAATGTAATAAAGAGGAAACGGCTACAGATCAGTCTGATTCGGCAAATACGGAGACGCCGCGTGAATTCCCTCCGCCTCCCTCGAATGCGTCCGCTAGGTCACTCCGCGCCTATAACCAACAATTTAATAAATCTAAAAATATGGAGTAAATACAGTTAGTTATGTTTGTTGTTTCACGTTAAGTTATTTAGATAAGCGTATATTATGTTTGTTTGTTTATTTTGTCAAACAGTTTAATCATAAAATAATAGTAAGCTTAAAAGGGGGAAGTGTGACGGTACCCACATTATATTTATATTGGATTGTCATTGTGCAGTGAATGAGATGTCAATTTCTTAGTTCAATAAACCAGTCTATCGCTAGCACCCGTATTTCCTTGACGTTACAATAATGATGATTCCGTGCTTCGGAAGGCACGTCAAGCCGTTAGTCCCGGCTGCCATCTGGTAGTCGTTAAAGGAACCACGTCAGAGGCCGAGAGGCGGTTTCGAAGAACTCTGACACCAGGGTGTGCATGGTCGATTGACCGTGACACCTACTCGAAATGAATGAAGCAAAATTATATTTAATTTTTACCTTTCGCTTCCTAGCAGCCATGATCTGGTACACGGGTTTCCCGAACAGCATGACGGGGACGCACAAGTACGCTAGCACCAGGAAGGTGTACTGAAGCACGTCTTGCCCATCGTACATGAGGGTCCGGCATGGCGGGTGCTCCTCATTGTGTTTGAGCAGCATCATGTTGATAAAGATTATGAGGACTGACGGCGCGCAGGAGGTACCGTACGCCACGTCTACAAAACAAGTGGATAAAAATTACTACATTTTACCCACACGATATGTTTCAGTTCAGTTTAGGATTTCCTTTAGCCTTCTACCTCCTTACTCAGATCAGCTTTATGGTAATAATAAATATTGCAATGGCATCAAAGATACGAAAGAATACTTTTTTAGTTCAATCAAACATTGTTTCAGATTTTACAACGGCGGCTTGAAGTATGTTGTAAAATGTAGTAATTTTCGATGATCCTAGGTGACCAACGGATAATATGGAACCGTTCGACTTACGCAGAAATGAAGGGTCCATAATTTTCAAATAAACGTGCTCTGAAGAACTTTTCGATTCGGTTCCTGCAGTGCAATTTCACTATCGCATCATGCGCCTAATATCTAAACATGCTCATCTTCCCGAGGCCTGCCGATACACAAAACACGTTTCTTATACGACGAACAACAATCTTTTTTTCCTCGCGTATGTAGATATAGATCGAACTTCCTCCCACTGTTTTTTTCCTAAAACTATAACCTGGGTTTCTTTAAAAGATGGGTAAATTCCTACTTAAACACAAGTAGGTATTCATAAAAATGTCACCCAACTAACACAGGTATGTAAATTTCAATTCAATCGGTTGGGGATAACTGTTTTACAGTACAGATGCAAGAGTTTACCCGAACAATCGTACATTCAACATTTTAAATACACACATACATTGCAAGTTAAATGAAGCATGTTAAAAATCTCATTTGTATATGATTAAAAATTTTCAAGCGGCTCAAGTGTAGAGCAGATGTTGAAATAATTAATTATTCACAATAGGAAGCAACGAGTTTAATTCATCCGACCTCTCGGCGAACAACGCACATTGTTAATAGGATCCTCTCGGGAGACTGCCCCGTCACTATTGAGTTACAATACAAAATGAGTTGAATATTAAATCGCTAGAATTTTTTACACTGTACAGCCAAGGAGTAAATATTTGGATTGTTTGAACATTTGTATCCTAACTTACGTCTAAATGGTTTAGAAATCGATTCCTTAGTTGATATTGTTACCGTAAATGTGCTATGCAGATTTGGAGGCAACCGAATCGAATGATTGACAACGAGAGCGGTAGGCAAGGATTTAAGAGCGGATTCACATAACAATACCGAAAACATCATCAGTTCTTTAAATTCAGGATTTATTACATACGGCTTGTCATATGCCTTTTTGTCTACTTAGCGATAAAAGAATAAAGAAAAATGTACCAAGACACCCTTAGATTATTAAAATCTCAGTAAGCGTCTACGTATTTTTATGCTAATAGCTATTTCTTCAAAGAAATTACTTCCTTTTTGTAAGTGCTTAAATTATTTCTGTGATAATGGTACCTGTAGCCGTAGCCGAGTACATGGTCCACTTCATGAACATGAGTATGCAGAGGTACCAGAATAGCAGCAGCAGAAACAACACCTGTGGGATGTACTGCAGGTAGATCATCTCAGGCTTTTGGAAGAAGCTGCAAGGAAACGTCGCGTTAGTTACAATGCCGCCAACCCTGCGATTCTCTGACGCAAACTGGACATATACTTAGAAAAAATCTTAATTTTTTTGGTATAATATGGTGTAAGTACCTAAGTTCACGAGTAAAAAGATTTTAAACCTTATCAAAATTTTGCTTTATTTTTACCTTTAAATGACAGTCATTTTGATTCTGATGTTTGAGATCGATTGATCGCAATAAGACGCAAGAAGAGAACTTTTGTCTTTGAGTGTGATTTTTATGCTCATTATATTGGAACTTAAACATTACATGCCTATCAATTCATCTTTTGTGTTTGGCGTAAGAAGAGTTTTACGTACTCGTATCTACCATCTTTTATCACGAAGTATTTTTTTATCTGCTATAAAATTTAACTTTAAATCGGTATTCCTATATGTATGAAAATATGCCTTTTAATATAATATAATATAAGCATGTAATATGTTTCATTAGAGAATTTTGACAAAGGTATATTGCTATGCTATACTATTTCTGGAGTGAGAAGACATATGAAATGTCGAGTTTGCGTTTGAGAAGCTCAAGGCTGCACCAGAAGCAAGAACAATGAATCTAGGACTAATTCTATGAATACAGTAATTACTTGAAGTTTACCACACTCATTGTCACCCCGAAGGCCATGTGCAGTACGCCGAAGATGATCGACAGCTTCATCTTGAACGAGTTCAGGAAGATTATGTTGTTTTGCGCAAACTGAAACAAGACGACTACGAGTCAATACAAAGTAGATTCAGAAGAAAATCAATATGTATGTACGGAGATTTATACTACACTTGAAAATTGAGCGCAACATTTATTTCCCTACAGTAAAAAAATAAGACTTATATACAAAAAATAATTCATGGAAACTGTGAAGCATTTTTTATAGATTATCATTTATCACTTGCTCCTATTCTTCTCTAATTATAGAGACAAAAACTAATGTTTAAATAATTTTATGAAATTCTCTAGTAAATATCTCTTGCGACAAGTACCTGCCAAGCAGGATCCATTCCAAAGGGATATGGAGTTTGCGTGTACGCCACAGCGGGATCCAACTCTAGGGCGGCGTTATTCATCAGCGTGCTGTTGTCGTACACGTTCTTCCAACTGCTACCGAAGATGTTTAGAGACTTGGAGAACATGTCGTTGTAGATCAGACCCGTGTAGATGGAGAATATTCCCATGAGTAGCACGATGTAGCGGCCTCCGAAGAATATGGTCCAGATCTCGTTGTCTATCTTCTTCATGGCGAAGGACTTCTCCTTGATGACGAGAATGGAAGCGAACGCGGTCATGAGGATCCCGTGGCCGACGTCGCCGAACATCACGGCGAACAGGAATGGGAATGTTATGATTGTGTACAACGCTGAAAATGCAAGATTAGTAAGGTGTTAAAATACATCTTTTCATCCCATCTATTCAAAAAACAAAGCGCGGTGGTCCGTATATAGGGTCTAAAATACGTTTTTATTCCCGAGGGACTAAATTATTTTTTTATTTATTGTTAAATCTTTTTTTTAGTCCGTTGGTATGAAAACACAAATATTGTTTTTCTTATAAACGGAGATGAAAAGTAGAATATCATCGGGACTAACATAACACTTATACTTCGGGCAACATACTGCAAAACCCTCGCTTCACTCAGGACTATTCTAGAATCTGTCGCTACGCTCGCGATTATACGAGTATGCTAGACTCCTTCATTCCGCTCTGGATTCAGGACAATGCCTTACAAGGGTGTCTTCTGTTTTATATGAGTACATAGATGTATCCTGCTGCAGGGCAAATACCTTTTTTTGTTTATTAAGCGGGTACCCCGCGAATGAAAAACGTTGCTACTGCGCAAGCCATTAGGCTGCGCAGAACCATTCGGTGATTTGGAAAAAAGATGAAAAGTCTAAATATTTTTATACTTATATCTTTATAAAAATAAGAAAGGGGGCGACCTCCGAGACGTACATATAAATATTGTCATGTGAGAATTATTGTTTTAGACGTAAAAATTAAGAAGTTTTCGTAGAAAAATGCTTTTAGATATCATACCGTATTTATATCATTAATAAATCCCATATGTATCTATTTCAAATTCCAACAAGGGGGCAATCTCGTTCAAGGATTGATCTAAATTAAGTGTATTTAATTAATTCAGCGCATAGAACTTGTGATTTAAAAACACGTCAATTTTCACAATTTCGTGCAGTACCTTCTTAACTAGCGACCCGGCTTCGCACAGATGCGATAAATTATACATAAAAACCTTCCTCTTGCATTACTCTTTCTATTAAAAATCAAAAAATCGCATCAAAATCCGTTGCATAGTTTTAAATATCTAGCCATACATTGGAACAGACAGACAGCCGGAAGCGACTTTGTTTCATACTATGTAGTGATGTTCCTGTAATATGTGTACATAAAAATATTTGATCGCCTGAGCTTCGTCAATATTAAAATTCCTATAAATAAATATTTAATAAATGGAATAAATGATTCTGATTCCACTCGACCGTGTGAACATCATAAACATAATCATAGTAAAAGCTAATGTTCATTTGATGAAATGCTCGCGTGTTCTGTAAAAATTCACCCTGTAGATTTCATACTTTTGGATATATTTTTGAAGAAATGATCGGAAACACAATTGTAAATTAAGACTTAATCTACGTTACGTTAGCACAACAATATACCTCATAAGTTGGTTTTCATCCTTAATATTATAAATGCGAAAGTGAGGTTGTTTGTTTATTTGTTTGTTTGTTACGCTTTCACGCCGTAACTACTAAACCGATCATCATGAAATTTTGCATACAAGTTCTCTGGAATACGAAGCCTTCTCCGTACTCCTTCTCCGTACTTCTCGTATGTCCTTACATAGGCTACCTTTTATCCCGGAAAAAAGTACTATTCTCGAGGGATCGACATTAACGGGGACGGAGCCGCGGGCAAAAGCTAGTATAAGTATAAAGAGAAGTAGTAGATATGTACCTGGATTAACTTCTCTATAGCTGGCGATTCCATAGGAATCAATAAGGTTCTGGAAGCCCTTGGTGAACTTATTGGTTCTATTGAAAGTGGGCGGGATCTCTCGCGTGGGCACGCAGTGCATGATGGACGGGATCGGACTGCCGCTCGCTTTCTGCAATTAAATCGAAAAGTCATCAACAATTTGTCATCATCAGGGTAAGTAGGTCATCATTATCATCATCATCATCATAGGTCTTTTTAGTCTCCACTGCAGGAGCATGACCGTCTCTGTGCTACCGGAACCATACTTTGCCAGAGCAGACAGAGGATTTGGCCTACACTCTCCTCGCTGGCCAGACGGGTTGGAGAGGTCTCATTGATGTTTATGAGCTTTGTTTAGCTTGTACCTATTTCCTAAGTCGCCTCTTACGATCTCCATAGGATGACTAGGAGTGGTCCTATTCTACTCTAGGAAAATAATCTCGTATCTCCCGTAGGAAAACAATAAGAATAAGGCAGTAGAAACCAGCAGAAGTTAATTGTTGTAACGTGGCAATACTTATATCATATACGAGTATACCGAAGCATATAAGCGGCATCCTGTTATCAATGCAACCCTTTTCTGTACTTTGTGCATATAATGGACTTGTTTCAAGTTCAGGCTAGTTGTGTATTTATAAATCATTATATCTCTACGCAGTTTGACGGCTGTTTTAACCATTTTGTGTTTTTTTAATCTAAGATGCTGTAGATACACATTTTCAAAGCCACATCTATATACATATAATAAAACAGTTTAAATATTTTGTCTGTACATTTAGAATTTTTTACTGAAATGGATAGAGGGACACTTAAAAAGAATAATAGAAAGCAAAAAAAATTTTTTCGAATTTCTTGTCTGGCTGTCTGTCTGTCTGTCTGTCTGTCTGTCTGTCTGTCTGTCTGTATGTATGATCACGATTATCTCCGAAAATACTGAACCGATTTACTTCAAACTTTCACCAATTGCTTTGTTTTAACTCAGAAAAACATTTAAGGTTTGTTTCATCAAAATCGGTTCATTAAAAAAAAGTTATCGTCATTTGAATGTACTCAAGGCATGAGTTTGCCTGTAAACATATAGCAAAAATAAAAATAATAAGTGACATAAGAAAATTAAAATCCAAAGTCAATTCATCATCATTATACGACAGCATTATACCTATCCATAGTATCCATAATAATCCATACTAAAAAAAAGGAGAAGCTGACTGACTGACTGACATATCAACGCAGGGCCTAAACTATAAGGGTTAGGAACTTGAAATTTTGCACAGGGGTTCCTTTTATAACATAGGGGAGCACTAAGAAAGGATTTTTGGAAATTCATCCCCTAAGGGGGTAAAACGGGTTCCAAAGTTAGTATGAAACTTTGTCGTTTATGAAGTTATTCGTATGAAATTCAGCATAAAGGTTCTTAACTGAAAGGTATGAAACACGAGTAAAATATTTTACTCAAAAATCATCCCTTATGGGGGTATAACGGGGATGCAAAGTTAGTATGAAACTTTCCGTTTTTGAAGTTATTTAATTGAAAATCGGCGGAGCCGCGGGCCAAAGGCAAACCTGACTTATATATCAACGCACAGCCGAAACTACTGTGCCCAGAAACTTGAAATTTGGTACAGGGATTCTTTTTATGATGTAAATGAGCACTAAGAAAGGATTACAATTTAAAAAGATCTGTGTAGGTGAAATGTACAAAATTCCCCCCTTAAGGGATAAAGGGGGGGGGGGGTTGTATGGAAATTTTCTCATTTCTGGACATAGAAGTATAAAAATAGGTTTATATGTTTACATTACAATTAAAAAGATATGTGTAGTTAAAATGGAGACGAAATTTCCCCTTGAAGAGGTAAAATAGGTGGGGTAAAGTTTGTATGGATTTTTTTTATTTACTCAGAAATATGACAATAAGAAGGTCACCATTACAATAAAAAAATATCTGTGTAGGTGAAATGTATTAAATTCCCCCATAAGAGCCCGACATATGCCAGGCGGCGTGGCGATACAAACGCGGATGGTCTAAACGCGTTGGCTACTTTGGATATTATCGTTTTTTAGGAATATTCAAGGGTTATTCGAAAAAGAAAAACATATGATGGCTGCCTTATCTGTAATGCAATAATAATTAAAAGTTTCAAGGTTAATTTTAATGTATTTGGTGAATAATGCTATATACCGAGTAAATTAGACGTGATTTGGAGGCAACTTTGCAATTTTTTTCTATCGAGAAAATTTAACGCAATCGTGTTTTTGAGTCAGATAGTTACCAGAGTTAGTCCTGAAATTTGCTGCATTTTTATTTCAACTTGAGTATTTAATTATTATTGATATAACAGTCAATCATGCAAAGCAGTGTGAGGTAGTATGGGCCCTTAAGGGGAAAAAACAGAGGGAGAGGGGTTTGTATGGAATTTTTATTATTTCTACTGTTCCCAAGGGAACGACATTAACGCGGGCGGAGCCGCGGGCAACAGCTGGTACTGATATATGCACAGGATATATGTGACAAATAAATTCCATGCCCGCGCCGGTCAGTTTGATAGCGCCACAGATTGTGAATGCATTGGTCACTAAATTGATTTGTCACATATATCACACTGTGGCGTTAAAAGGGTTATTACGGACTTCACTTGTAAAGTGACAGATAATAAATCTTATCTGTGGTTCTGGAGCTACTCAAGTAGGGTTCAGGCAAAACCCGTGGGCAAAACTATGCCAAATCATATTGCGGATTCATGATTGCTGTCATAATGGCGGAGCCTGAGCTCAAACACACCACAGCTGATGATGTAATCAGGAAACTGCTCCGATGAATATGATGACCACATACTTGAATTAAAAAATTGGTTGCTGTAAAGTCGGTTTACAGATGATAATTTTATGTGATAACGGTGGAAGAGAGATAGATGCGTCAACTTCTCCCCCTCCCGGTCCTCTCGCCCCTACTTCCCTTCCCACCTCTCCCCTCCTTATTCCCGCGTCCCCTCCCCTAATATATCCCCAAGCCAGGACAGGGGTCGGTGACCGGAACGTAACATTTGCCATGCATGCGGCTGCATGCATGGCAAAATCGATGATCACTGGCTGGTGATCATCGATTTATAAGATGTTATCACATCATAGAAGCACGAGTGATAAATACTTACGACACCGTCGTCGAGCGCCTTCTGCAGCGTGGGCAGGTCGCACCGCGGCACCCAGCACTCCGCGATGAGGCACTTCTTCACGATGTCCATGCTGAACATGTTCAGCGTGTGGTAGATGGCCTTCTCGCGCCGCACCGCCACCATCCACGTGCTGATGTACGTTGCTATGTTCGCCAGGACACGCAGTCGGTGCTGCTCTGTTTCTTCCAGGACCTGGCGATATTTACTTAATTAAATACATATACACTAAATGGCTACAGAAGAAGGGGAAGGCCAAAAATTACATAGAATGAGAGTATCAGACGGGATATGAGAGACAGGGGAGTAAATGATAATATGGTTAATGACAGGAGGAAATGGAGGAAATTGACATGCAGGGCCGACCCCAAATAGAGAAAAGGCGAGGAAGATGATGATGATGATACATATTATCACGTCTATCCTGACACCCACCACCACAATTCACACCGATTGAAAACGGAATCAAAATAGTGATGTGTTGGCAGCGTCTATTAAAATGATTAGTTAGATTTTCGTGCATTCCCTCGGGCGGCTTTAACGGTCTCGCGGGAAGAGAATCAGCTGGTAAATTCCATGTTTTTTCCTCCCAGACCAGCATGGAAGATCTTAATTAAATATCAATTTAATATATATCTTTTCCTTCTCCTTCTTAGGTACGTTATTAAAGCTAAAAAGACTCTATGTTCCATTGTCGCCTCCTGTAACTGTGTAAACGGCTTGACAGAATTTCAAGTGTTCTACCCTGGAGTGTCATTGGCTATGTAACGTAAGCGAAAAACAATATCGCGGATGTTAAACGTAGAAGAACTTCTTACATCATAAGTATTGTAAAACACACTAACTCCGACAAAACCGAGTGCCCTTTAACGAAAATAACAGACAGAGCAGCATGGGCAGTGGGCTTTTTTATATTTTCAAATGGCGCTTATTATTGTTGAACAGTAAGACGCTGCATGCAGGCTGCTCCCAACCTTGGAAATCTTTAGGGGATGCCTATGTCCGGCAGTGGACTAATTGCGGCTGATGTGATGATGATTGTTGATGTTGCATACATTTTCCTAAATACGCTTTCCATCATGATCTGACTGCTGATCGAACCCGGGAAGCCTCGTGTCGCAGGCTGGCGTGTTAACTACTGCGCCACGGAGCTCGCTTAGTTCTTTTGGAACTAGGCATTTGGAATTTTTATTCTACAGAAGATATAAATTACCAGTTCCAAATCTTTGATCCTCGTCTCTACTCCGGCCAGCATTTCCTGTCGTTCCTTGTAGGAGGTGGGGCAGGGGTACAGCGTGGCCTGGAAGCCGTGGCAGACCTTCTTCACGCGCAGCTTGATCTGCTCTCCGTGGAAGAACACCACGAACACTGTCTTTTGGAGCTGATGGCCCTGGAAAAGGAAAACGATCACGTATTTTTTTATTACTGCCGCCAGAGTGTGCATGGTCGATTGACAGTTAGACCTACTCGAAATGATGATTACTGCCGTCAAAATATGGGTGTTATAAGGTTTGATTAAGTGTTGATTATATGTGTGTTTTTATGTCCATCTGTGGCGGCGGTGTCCTCCTAAACAGCTCAACCAATATATTTCTTACCCATATTTGATAAAATTCTATTCAGCCGTTTACATAATTAGGGGAAGAGGTGAGTGGATGAACAATCGGATACCTAAGTGTGGGTTAGCAACCGAAAAAGCATGGGGAGTATATGACAAAATTGTAAGTTGCGTAAAAATTTGTTAACTATTTTTATTTTTTAAGAGGTATTATTGTGTCGAAGTTTGCTTATAATTTTTTAATTTTTTAACTCAAAAAAAAAATTTTCGTTTTTTCCATACATTGTTTCCATGGGAAAAGTTGTACGTTTTGATGGTCTGAGTCACCCCTTTAAGGGTCCAAAACGATAAAAACTTCACCATGTATATGAAAAAAAATACAATTGACATTTTTGCTGTATACAAAACCAATACTTTTAAAAATACAATTAAACGTATCCTCCACTGATCATTCATATATATTTTCTTTAATTTCATTATCCTTACTAATATTATAAATGCGAAAATGAATTCGTTTGTTTGTTTGTTTATTTGTTTGCTTGTTTGCTTGTTTGTTTGTTTGTTTGTTTGTTTGTTTGTTTGTTTGTTACGCTTTCACGCCGTGACTACTGAACCGATCATCATGAAATTTTGCATACAAGTTCTCTGGAGTACGGAAAAGGACATAGGCTACCTTTTATCCCGGGAAAAAGTACTATTCCCGAGGGATCGCCATTAACGCGGGCGGAGCCGCGGGCGAAAGCTAGTCTTGTTTAAAACAAGACTAGCTTTCGCCCGCGGTTGTTTAAAACAAGACTAGCTTTCGCCCGCGGCTCCGCCCGCGTTAATGGCGATCCCTCGGGAACAGTAGATTTTCCGGGATAAAATGTACCCTATGTCTTTCTCTATATCCCAGATAACGTGTATGCAAATTTTCATGATGATCGGTTTAGTAGTTACAACGTGAAAGCGTAACAAACAAACAAACAAACTCACTTTCGCATTTATAACATTAGTTAGGATTAGGATTAGGATAAGAACTGTATGGCAAAATTATAACTTCATTTTAGGCTGTGGCCATTTTGCTACTTGTTTGTACTGGTGTGTGGAACTGTGTTTTCAAGTGCATGTCATGTTGTGTGTACGCGTTTTAGGGTATCAATCTGGCGCAGAACCTATGTATATTACCTTCATTGCGATTTTTTGTTGATTGTAACCTGTTGTGTATACTAAATAAATAAATAAAAAAAAATATAGGTATACATAGTGAAATTTTTATCGTTTTGGACCCTTAAAGGGGTGATTCAGACCCTCAATATAAATAACTTTTCCTATGGGAACAATGCTGGGAACTAAAAAAAAAATGGGCAGTTCCATACAAAAAAATTCGGCCGCCCGGTCAATTAGTATGGGAACGTTAAACAAAATTTTGAGTTCCCAGCATTAGTCCCATAGGAAAAGTTGTTCATATCGACGGGCTGAATCACCCATTTAAGGGTCCAGAACGATCAAAATTTCACCGTGTATATACAACTACAACTACTAACAAGAATTGCTTTTACAGAAGACCTTTACGAATGAAACAAAAATAAAAACTTTACTATTTTTTAAATATTTTATGATATAATGAATTGTAGTGTTATAATCAGACTGTTGTCGCAAAGACACGCGAGGTAAGGCATGGGTATGATGGTAGCCATGGGAAGGGACAAGTGGCGGCGGCCGTCGACCCGGGTATTGATTTTCAGCGTTAACTAGACCGCAGCTTATAACTGCTATAACTATAATTAGCGGACCGCTATTTCTGAACATCTAGAAGTATTGCAGCATTTCAATACAATCCATCACTTGAAAGAACTAAATACCAGAGCGAGTCATTTTTGTTTGGAAAAAGATTCAGGAATTTCAAATTAGTAAATTATAAAATAAATATTTTCTTGAACTTTCATGTACAAGGAGTTATGCAGATATTCAACGGTCATGATCTGAACTAGCTTCATCAATACAATTACTATTCTACCAAAAAAAACCTTTTTTTCTAAATTGCTATGGCAGTTTTGTGAATCTACCATAGAGATAATATAATGAATCTACATATTAATATGAATGCAGTGTTTATTTTCTCGAAAATCGGTGTCATGGTTAGTTTGACTTTGACTATTTTTCTATATTTCCTACAGATGAAAATCTTACTTAAATTGTTTTTAAATAGCATTACAATGCTTGGTATATTATTAAAATTGAAAATATGTGATGAAAAAGAACTCGGCTACAGTTAGGATTCGAACCCTTCACAATAACCCACCTCGATGAGACAGCCTGTATAAGTAGGTAATATGTGTCTGTATCAGTCTGCTTCAGAAGCCGTTCCATCATCATCATCAACCGCAAGAAGTCCACTGCTGGACATAGGCCTCCCCCAAGGATTTCCAATACGACCGGTTGGAAGCGGCCTGCATCCAGCGTCTTCCTGCGACCTTAGTCAAGTCATCCGACCATCTGGTCGGTGGGTGTCTGACGCTGCGCTTGCCGGTACGTGGTCGCCATACGAGAACCTTTCTGCCCCATCGGCCATCGGTCATATTACTTACAATTAAATACATCACAAACTAGCCGTCGCCCTCGGCTCTGCTCACGTTAAGATCCCGCTCGATCAGTACTTTTTTCCGGGATCTTAGGTAGCCTGTGTGTTAATCCAGGTAATAACCTATCTGTATGCAAAATTGCGTTAAGATCCATTCAGCTGTTTTGGCATGAAAAAGTAACAAACATTCATGCATCCATACATCCAAACTTTCGCGTTTATAATATAAGTAAGGACCCGTGTGAAGCATTTCTTCTGTTATCGATGCAAAAAATGGCCTGAAAGTTCCCTATTATAGACCAGAGCCGATAATTTTTGAAACATACTTAAATTATAGTAGTAATACACCAAAAATTAAAGGAAAAATAAATTACGGGCGTTCTGAGGTTGGGAAGGGGGAGGGGGTGAGCTTTTAAGGGTAAAAAATGCTTTATCTCGATTTCTGGCAAAACTACAAGTCCTGTAGAAAAACGTTATATGATAATTATGTAGGTCATAACAAGTTCTACTCTTTTTGTATTTACACTTTTTTCACATAATCTCAAAATGTATGTGAAAAACTTAAATTTTTTGGTATATTCTCTTCGATTTGTAATGGGTTTCATCCTACTATAATTTAAGTTTACTTTTTATTATTTTCAAAGGCTTCGGCACTGGTCTAAATAGTAAAGAGGCAGTAAGACTCATGACATAACGGCGATCCAAATCAGGGTATATCAATTGCCTGGTAGCTTTGAACATACATCATTCGAAATAGCTTTGGTGCGATAAGCTTTCATTATCGCCCCCAGGCTCGATATTAATGGCATTAATTGCGTATTGTTGTTTGATCGACGGTTAAGGCTGCGTTTCCACCAAAAATGTGCGACATGAAGAGACGTCGCGAGGCTGTGAAAATGTGTATTTCCATCAGAAATATGCAGAGTGTTAATCATCATCATTTCGAGTAGGTGTCACGGTCAATTGACCATGCACACCCTGGGGTCAGTGTTCTTCGGAACCGCCTCTCGGCCTCTGACGTGGTTCCTTTAACGACTACCAGATGGCAGCCGGGACCACCAGCTTAACGTGCCTTCCGAAGCACGGAATCATCTTTATTATCAGACAATCAGGTGAATCAAGCCTGCAATGTCCTAACCAAACTGGAAATAACTAAACAAAGTATGCTTCCGGTGGGAATCGAACCCACGACCCCCGGGTCAACAGGCAAACGCCTTAACCACTGGACCACGGAGGCTGTTAGAGTGTTAATGTATAGTAAAGTTGTGAATCTGTAAATTGCGTGAAGTATGTTAATAATCCATGTTAAAAATCCAGAGCCGTATAAAGCGAAACGGGAAAAATGAAGCAATCATATTGGTGGATATTTTCGCTACATATTATATCTTTGGTGTGACTCAGCCTTAACGACTAAAAGCGAAGATACCTGGACGCGGCGGTTAGTAGTATTGAAATGATGGTGATTCTCAGCACGCAAAGCCATTTCATATCTACTTATAAATTACGCTCCCATTTGGGAGCGGTAGGTTCCCAATCGGTCAAATTTTACAATAATACCTATGAAATTGGCGTTTTTATCCTATTTCCATTTTGCTCCTAATGACTACGATTTTCAAATTAATCCATAAATTTTTTTGTTTTTCTGAATTTATTTCTTGAAAAATGCTCATGAAATGAACTCGTTTCAGATGTTGTCGGTTTTGATCAAAAATGTCATATTTCTATTCTTTTTCTTGTGAATTTTATCTGTATAATTTCACTTTAGTTGAATTTATCAAACCCGAAATGATACTAAAAATTGAGTATGAAAAATTCGATTTACTCGAAATTCTCTAGAAAATGAAAATGTCATAGGTAAAGTCCCATTATAAAGAAAAATGCGATTTCTAAAATAAAACTCCTTTTAACTAATTATTATTATTTGAATGTGTGAGAGAATAATAATTAAATGCGTGCTAAATATTCTGATTATTCTGTAAACCAAAATATCAAGTAAGTGTCATCAAGCCAAGTAATATTTGAGTGTAGCGGTAAGAGTGACACGTGCGCGCTGTTGTGAAGTGTCATCGTACAGATTAATGCAGCTGCATGTGTCGAGCCAGGTTTACTTCACCAAGGTCAGGGATGTTATGGAGTACGTGCATAAGAAGATCAACATCACGCTGAGGGTCGGGAGTAGGAGTCGCGCCATGAAGTGAACTTTGCGTCGTTTGTGGCGCGAGTCCCTACAGAGCGTTGGCGACCTTAGCCACTACGGACCACTGGCCGAAGGATGTAGTGTTTCATCGATTTCGAGGAAACTACGCGACACCCGTCATCAAAAACAACACCGATGTCTCTGAGTGTTAAAAGATTTATTTTATACTAGCGACCCGCCCCGGATTCGCACGGGTGCGGTAAATTATACTAGCTGCTCGTCTTTCGATAAATACATATAACGTGTAGTACGTCTCACGTACTGTGCCAATTCACTCGTCTTTTATAGCTGAAACAAAAAAAACAAAAGACCACAGACGTCTGTCGTTTGACTCGTACCTGTCAACTTGTCATTATGTTTCGAGTGATTGTGTCATTCACTATTACCGTCGTTAAAAAATTATTTATTTTTGATAATTCTAATTAAAAATGGTTGTTTTGAATAATTGTGAGCTTTTTAGGTACATACGCAAACGCAAGTGCATAATAATTAAGTCAGAAGGAAGTAAATACCTATGTATGAAGACCGGCTTGTGTTCTTTCTTTTTTCAAGTAAGTTTGTTTGGTTAGTTTGTCCACTACAGAAGGTCATCAAACGTAAGGTAAGATACGTTATGATTATGTTCTTACTGGTCTTTATGATTTATGATTGAAAAAGTTTGTACAAGCAATGATAAATAACTTCATAACCTATACAACGGGCCGGTAGGTATTTCGCGCCAAAAATGTCAAAACGAAACGATTTTGAATTACAAGGAACGACAAATTCGAATGTTCTTTTGTTTTTTCTGCTTGAGTTCAAGTTAACTTCAAGATGCGTAACGAGTACATGATTATACGATAGGAGTTAAACTAGCGTGCATAGAGAAAAAAGAAGATTAACGAAAATTATGAAGAATACATTTAAAGGAAAAGTCAAAAGAGAACTCGAGGAACTCACAAAAATCACCATCATCTGCGCAGTCAATGGTGACTACGGAGAATGAGACTGCAGATTAAGAATAAAGGTATATGATCTACAAAATTTTATCAACTTTAAACGGTTGGGTACTCACAATGGGGTAATCAGCCAAAGTTAGTACTATCATTTGGCAGATAGATCAAACTTCTTTTTACAACTGAATATTGAAGCGCTATCTCTAAGCAAATAGTCATGGATTACCTATACAATAGCAATTGATTTAATTGTTTTGTAATATTTTTAGTGCTATTACTCAGTAGATAAACAAAACTTAGGAACTTCATATGCAAAACATCCTGATTAATATTAAAATTCCTCCCATGATCTGAGTACCAAGACTCCCTAATCAGCGCTATCACACTGCGGATATACTAGGTTGAGTCACACATCACCATCACAGGATGGATTTATGAAACTCCTTTTCAAAACGGAATATTGAAGAGCTATCACTAAGTGGATAGACATAGTTTGCCAATACAAATAGCAATTGTTTTGTTTTTGTAAATTTTTCTGCGCTATCACTCAGTGGGTAGACAAAATTTACTTTTTATGCAACCCATCCTGATAAGCCTAATAATTCCTTCCATGACTGAGTATCAAGACTCCCTTATCAGCGCTATCACACTGCGGATAGACTAGGTTGAGACACACATCACCTCAACAGGACGGATAGATGATATTTTTTTTTTCAAAACTGAATATTTAATAACTATCACTAAGCGGATAGACATAGTTTGGCAATACAATAGTAATGAATTTATTTGTTTTGTAAATTTTTAGAGCTATCACTTAGCGGATAGACAAAATTTACCTTTTATGCAACTCAATCTTCCCCTGACTGAGTAGCAAGACTCCCTAAACAGCGCTATCACACTGCGGATAGACTAGGTCGAGACACACATCACCTCAACAGGACGGATAGATGATATTTTTTTTTTCAAAACTGAATATTGAATAACTATCACTAAGCGGATAGACATAGTTTGGCAATACAATAGTAATGAATTTATTTGTTTTGTAAATTTTTAGAGCTATCACTTAGCGGATAGACAAAATTTACCTTTCATGCAACTCAATCTCCCCCTGACTGAGTAGCAAGACTCCCTAAACAGCGCTATCACACTGCGGATAGACTAGATCGAGTCGTACATTCCGATACAATGATAAAAACATTGAAGATGATGACATCATACCTGAAGTCTTCCTAGAAGCCCTAGGACAGTAAGAAGAGGAGGTAACAGTTTAGCAAACTGTTGGACGAAAATCATGACTGAGGGTTAAGGCATGGAGGCCAAAGATCTAATTAGGTATCTAAAAATATCCAACTCCACAAAACTTCTCCAAAGGTATAGCACCAATGATGAATCCCGAGATCAAGGCAGCTATGTCGGACCTGACAATGCAAAGAACCAAAACATAACAGAAAAGAATAACTGAAGAAATAAGCAATGCAGCTAAACTGGCAACTGAAAATTTCCATCAGGTCTCAACATCACGAAGATTCTTAGCATTGTCTGGGACAAACTTCCATATAAGAGAAGTAAAACCGAAGTTGACCAAACCGAGATCGCGGTGAACACCATCCAGTGACTAAGAGAAAACAGAGTAGCAGCCATCGCTACAGGAAACACCAGAGTCACAGACTCCAACTAAGACACCGTTGCTAGCTGATACTAAGATACACGCAGGTAGAATACAATTTTGTCTTAATGATTGAAAGACAATCACCCAGAACCCTGTAATCCCAAAACTGGGTTCAAGGCTATTAAAAATCTCACCTCCAGTGGTTCAAACACAGTTACTACACTGGTCAGAAAAGAAAGGTTGGTTAGTGTAGAAATAGAAAATCTAACTAAATTAGGGACCTATGTGTTCCTCTGACCCTTCACCCACATTCTTAGCTCCCAAAAGTAATGACAGCTATAGATTAATCTGAAATCTAACATCATCATAATAAATTTATTGAAACAGTACACTTTTAATCAGAGCCAACGTCCATACCATGTTGAAAACAATGGTTCTCGTGTTCTCGTTCGATCACCGAAGTTAAGCAATGTTGGGCGTGGTCAGTACTTGGATGGGTGAACGCCTGGGAACACCACAGGATTGGATAATCATTACATGTAAATAGATGTGCAAAATTGTTACATGGCCACAATTGATTTGAACGAGGCTTGCTTGTCAGTACCAGGAACAGAAAACTTAAAGAAATACTTATCGAGGAAAATTATTTCAAATTATTGCAGCCCAGAGGGACTTTGTACAGCCCCATTTATTTTCACAATGAGACTCAAACCAGTGTGTACTTACTTAAGAGGGAATAATGTTTAATTATCATGTTATTTAGAGCATAACTTGATGTTTACAAAAACAAGAGGGAAATGTCAGGAAAATGTTAAATTCACAAAAGAAAGATTATATTAAAAGAGTGTTTTCATTAAGACAAACATGTAAATATCAAGGATTATGTATTTTAAATTTTAGAAACCTGTCTTTGTGTTGATGAACTAAAACAGAAACAACTATTACTGTTTGATAAAATGAATAAACTTAAGTAGAAAAAGTACAGCAGTATAATAGAAAATTAGTTAACTGACAGAATCACTTTGTGAAAAATGTCCTGATATTCCTTTTTATCTGGGTATACACTAAATACATACAAACATAGTATCACGCCTTTTTCCCTTGCGGGGTAGACAGAGCCTATACTAAATTACTCAAGAAATGTAAATATTTGGCATTATTAAAGTCCAGTGGTAAAAACTTACACTGATGCATCACACACAGGTTGGAGAGCTGTTAGTGGTCAACAAAGAACACCCGGGTTGTGGTCGTACTCTGAATCTCAATACCAAATTAATTATTTGCAACTCAAAGCTGCATTCATGCGAAGTATTGTTTAGAGAAGAAAACATGATAGCAGTAGTGTATATCAATAAAACGGGAGGCACTCAATTTCTAGTATTACAAGATAAATTGAGAATGGTGTGAAGATAGCAATATTTGGATTATGTGCTCTACATTAATATCAAAAATAATGTCCAAGCCTATATGGAACCTAGACAAGTCAACATAGAATGGGAACTGTCACATGGCTTTCTCTCGGTTTGTATCCAACTTTGGCTATCCTGATATGGACTTGGTTGTTTCCAGAATAAATTACAAATGTTAATGTTAAGTGTCCCCTTACCCTTATATACACATAGCTTACATAGCTATTAATGCGACAAAATGTTCTGCTTCTTCAGATAAAGCTGCTGATATTTTAGTTTTTCCGTACTGGCCATCTCAAACATTACTTCTTTTGATGTCCCTGTTAATGGGAGACCTAATTACATTTGAACCGAGTCCTAATTCACTATCATCACCTTTTATCGAGATTCAGCCGTTCTATCAACAACTTACCATGACCGCAGGGATGCTAT
Organism: Elegia similella; assembly: GCA_947532085.1. Classification (NCBI taxonomy): domain Eukaryota; kingdom Metazoa; phylum Arthropoda; class Insecta; order Lepidoptera; family Pyralidae; genus Elegia; species Elegia similella. The sequence goes on from OX383931.1 coordinate 530,340, forward strand.
CAGGATAGCATACACAGAAGCAACTTCAGACTAAGCAACACCAGCTTTATTACATTTGCTGTCAGCTAACTCGACCAAACAATATAATACTGCTTTAAAACCTTTGTGGAATTTCTGTAAAAGGTTTAAAATGGATTTATTTGAAGCATCTACACCTCTCGTGAGAGATTTTAAGAAGGTCATGTCACATAGATCACTTATTTTAATAAGATCTGACTTACCTTTGATCATAGGACCTACGATCATAGGACCAGTAGGAGGGGATGATAGAATAAAAAGGTTTATAAAAGAGTTCTAAGCCTTCGGCCTCGCAGTGGTTGTGGATTATTTAGCCCCACAACTCGCAACAAACATCTTGTTACAATTACTTACAAGGAAAGTCATTATTCTGGCATTAGTTATGGGTCCGAGGGAAAAAATAATCTCCTTATTAACTTGAAATTATATATTTTTTTTAATGTATTAATAAACCTCACCCATCGTTTCATCTGAAAAATATTATAACAATACGTAAATTTGCATAGTATAAAATGCTCAAATACATACAAGTAACTGAACCCTTGAGCAACAATTTCAAAGGTTAATTTTAACATATAAAAAGCTATTATAGCGGGTTTCAGCATACCACAGTAAAACTGTTGCAGCACATTATATTATTATAACTTAACAGACCTAGTTATTACCCAAAACATTACTTACTTTAGTGAAGTGATATGTATATGACACCATACTTGGTGATTGAATTTTTTATTTATATACTTAGGGGTGCAAGTGCTGAATAATTTATAAAACATTCCAGTAATTACTGCAAACCACGTTTTGATTTATTAACTAAATCTACTAAGTAAATATTTTCAATAAAGTTTTTTGTTATTATTGTGATATGACATATTATTCAATGATTTCCATTACTTTTCATTCACAACCCTAACTTTAAACATCTACACGTTATATGTATTTATCGAAAGACGAGCAGCTAGTATAATTATAAGATTAAACGAACTTACCTAAGTGAAGTTCTATCTTAATTATACGAAGCTGCTCGTCCGAGATAAATACACCCATATCCCTCCCATCAATACTGAGGTATTAACCCAGTCATAGGGTTGTTCATATATGGACATGAAGTATTGGGATATACCACTTCAGGTCCATTTATTACTACTATACAAACATAACTTCCAACGATATGACAAGTTGACAGGTACGAGTCAAACGACAGACGTCTGTGGTCTTTTGTTTTTTTTGTTTCAGCTATAAAAGACGAGTGAATTGGCACAGTACGTGAGACGTACTACACGTTATATGTATTTATCTCGGACGAGCAGCTTCGTATAATTAAGATAGAACTTCACTTAGGTAAGTTCGTTTAATCTTATAATTATACATAAACCGTCCGAAGTCAAGTGATAAACAAACTTACAGTGATAGGATCCATTAACGGCTGCGCTATCTGCGCCTGCTTGAAGAATATGTTCCCGTGCGAGATCCTCCACAGCATCTTCTCGAAGGACGGGACCCGCGCCGTGGTCACCACCCCCGCAATGAACCCGAGGTGGTCGAACACCCCCTCGTTATTGTAAGTCTGCACGGATGCAGATATCTTCCTCTGCGCGTTGTTGTCTTGGAAAAACACTTGCGTCTTCTGCAGCAGCAACTTAAGCTCTATCAGAGATAGATAGTCTTTCTTCAAATTCTGTGCGTTCCGTTTTATTTCTTGTATCTCTGACTCAATGTAGTCGATTCTCTCCTACAATAGACATTAACATTTTAATCGGGTCATAGTGTTCGTGACTTCACCCACACTTTTTGTGAGTCGCTAAAATATTTAGCGATTGGAAGATTGGATTGGAATAACATTGTTTAATATTATATTGGCAAAGTAATCATTCACGCTAACAACGCATAAAAATAGAACATGAATAGCGTTGTTTGCAAAGGTCGATAGGTTTTATTGTCCCTCTAACAGGCACTTGATTGTCTTGACTACCATCGAATTGTTGAAAAGGTTAGTCATAAGTACTTAATATCCGGAGTGGAATAAATTAGAAGCAGAAGAATAATAGCATAAGCAATCGTAAAATCGACAGACTTCTCTACGTCATAAAACGATGACGGCTATAATAGTAACTATTATAGCCGCCGTATATGTATTTGACTAGCTCCGTGGCGCAGCGGTCAACACGCCAGCCTGCGATACGGAGTAACCGGGTTCGATCCCCGGCCAGGTCAAGATGGAAAATGATCTTTTTCAGATTGGCCTGGGTCTTGGATGTGTATCTATATATGTATTTGTTATAAAATATAGTATCGTTGAGTTAGTATCCCATAACACAAGCCTCGAACTTACTTTGGGCCTAGTCGCGCCGTGAAAGCGTAACAAACAAACAAACAAACAAACAAACAAACGAACGAACTCACTTACGCATTTATAATATTAGTAAGGATAAGGATGCGAAAGTGAGTTTGTTTGTTTGTTTGTTTGTTACGCTTTCACGCCGTAACTACTGAACCGATCATCATGACATTTTGCATACAAGTTCTCTGGAGTACGGAGAAGGACATAGGCCTTTTATCCCGGGAAAAAGTACTATTTCTGAGGGATCGACACTGACGCGGGCGGAGCCGCGGGCGAAAGCTAGTCATAATATAAAAGAATAATATTTTTTTATTTATTTTACCTTAATTTAAATACACTATGAGTATCATTTTTATAGTAGTATCGGTATCGCATCGGCAAAAGGGCGTATCGATGCATCCCCAGTAAATACCTCGAGCATGTTGATCTCCCTGGGACTGAGGCTTCGCTGCGAGGGCTTGGGCGGCGGCGGTGGCTCGGGCAGCTCGCCGGCCACCCACCGCAGCTTGCGCTCCATCTCGCTGCATCGCCGCACTTCCGTCACGTAGCGGCGCTGGAAGTCGTTCACGTTCGGGTTCAACTGTCAACAAGAGACCAACTTAGACACACTATAAATAAATAATAATAAATAAATATATACGGACAAATCACACAGATTGAGCTAGCCCCAAAGTAAGTTCGAGACTTGTGTTATGGGATACTAACTCAACGATACTATATTTTATAACAAATACATATATAGATACACATCCAAGACCCAGGCCAATCTGAAAAAGATCATTTTCCATCTTGACCTGGCCGGGGATCGAATCCGGTCACTCCGTGTCGCAGGCAGGCGTGTTGACCGCTGCGCCACGGAGCTAGTCAAGTTACTGTCTTGGGTTCAATTATTCTACAAGATTGATAGCTTCCAGATTGATAGTTCGTTACAACATATCGGCAGATTCTGATCGCGCTGACGATATTTTAATCTAAAAGAAAACATAAAATTGTCATAAAAAGAAAACCAAGAAAAGATAAAATGTAACCTTCTTTACAAATATATATTTTTTTTTTCATTTTTTACCTTTTATTATAAAGTATTTCGGTGCTATATTAAAGATTAACAATCTTTAATATAGCACCGAAATACTATCTTTAATATAGCACCGAAATCAATATTTTTAATACCCACGATTAAAAATATTGATTGGGATTCAACCAACCTGCATTTCGTAAAGCCCTAGACGAATAAACAGTGTAGGAAATGTACTTATTTCTTTTCTGAAATCGGATGATCAAAGGTAAATAAAGGAAATGAGATTTCGAAATATTTATAGCTCTCTCGGTGGACTTCGTTTCACTATAAGACAAAGACCGACCAAGCGCGAGTCGGACTCGCACACGAAGGGTTCCGTACTGTTATCAATAGAAACGGCAAAAAAATCATGTCTGTTGAATGCCCTATTTTTTAATCTATTTTTTAGTATTTGTTGTTATAGCAGCAATAGAAATACATCATCTGTGAAAATTTCAACTGTGTAACTATCACGGTTCATGAGATACAGCCTGGTGACAGACGGACAGAGAGACAGACAGACAGACAGACAGCGGAGCAATATTAATAGGTTCTCGTTTTTACCCTTTAGGTACGGAACCCTAAAAAATATCCTATCTTTTATGTGGGATCAAAGTACAGAAAGTTACGAAGTTTGATCATAATCGGTTTAGTAGTTTCAGAGTTTATCCTGAACATACATCGCGACACGAGATTTTTATATAATATATCGATTTGTAGTCAGGGAAAAGGGATTAGAAAATTGTTGAGAGAAGTATTAGGTATAATGTCGTATTTGTTCAAAATACGAAAATGTTAATAACCAACAACAGGAACTGGGTATCAAAATTGTATGATATCAGATTGAGTAATGAAATGACTCACACGTAAATGGTGATATTATTAAAACTTTTGGGTCATGAACAAAAACAAACGAAGAACGAACAATAACTGACAGTAGTCACGTGTAAATACGACACCATCACATGGCGGCTTACAATTATTACGGCCGCGCCCAAACGGACGCAATAGGCTAGTTTCCTAAAAAAATATAATTATTCCGTCAGTTACTAATTCAAAAAATATTCGATACGTAATTTTTCTTTTGTCGATTTAATAAAAATTATAAAGATAGCCCTTTGAAATTCCGTGTGACGTCATAGTTTGCTACATTTTTTAGCAAACTTTGACGTCACAAGCGCGAACTCATGAATTTTGACGCGCTTTATCTTTTCCATTTATTGATTAATTGACAAAAGAAAAAATACGTGTCCAATATTTTTTGATTATCTAACTGACGGACAAAATAAACATGAAGTGAGAAAAAAAAAAAACGTAGCACTAGAAAGAAATTTCTTCAAGATCTTGCCCACTTTTCTTTTTTTATCTCACTTCATGTTTATTTTGTAAATAATTAGTTTTAATTACTGTTATTTTAAAAATAAATAAATACTGACGGACTAATTGTGATGTTATTATTTTGACCCAGGAAACTAGCCTATTGTCGCCTCCTGCGGTGCGGTACGGCCCATTCCGAGTATCATATTCATACCACATATTTTATACACTCAATGTTAACTACCATTATCATCATCATCACAGCCGTAACAAGTCCACTGCTGGACAAAGGCCTCTCCCATGGATTCTTCGTTTCATGGGAGGATATTACCATGTAACGTTGCAGCATGCCACCTGCATGCTGCATCTCGTCCAACCTCATTTCTCTCATTCTGTCCATTTTTCATTCCTTATTTTAATTCAAATTTCATTTTTAATTCAAATTTAATTCCATTCCATTCCATTTCTAGATTACTTTCTCTCTCTCTCTCATCACTCATTCTTCAGTCTGTCTGCTACCACCTTTAGTCTACTACCATCTTTCATTCTACTACCATCTCTTGGAGCATATCAGTCTCTTTTATGAATTATTGAAGTCAACGTCTACATAGTTGAAGTTGTAAAGCGAAATTGTAATAAAGTTATTCTCTGTGTGTTCTGTGTGCCGAGTGTTGTGTTCTCCCTAACTTCCTATTTATGTGGGAACTCGGCTAGAGCGCGGGGATAGTCGAGAGTCGAGCCCTCACAACCAGACTCACCACGGTTAACAGGCAGGTTGGCGAGCGCAGTTTCTGTGCCTTCATGAGATTCCGAGCAACACTGCTGCCCATCAGAAGCATTTGAAAGCTGGGGAAGGATAGGAATTTGTTTGATTTGTGAAGGGAATTAAGGTATTGGGATGAATGGGGGAAAAGTAAGTAGCAGCTAGCAAATATGTAAAATAATATAGCTTCTTTTTAGTCCTTTAATTTTATATCCATATTGTCGAAGTGCATTAAAAATCTGCTACAAAATTGAGTTACAAGATTCCCCGAACAAACATAGTTACATGCATACATTGCAAGTTAAATAAAAGCTTGTAAAAAGACAATAATATTTGCCACATGTCATACCGTCATGGCCGCCGTAACGTACAATTATTATGGCCGCGCCCGAATGGACGCAATTGTCGCCTCCTGCGTTACGACTCTCATTCTGCGTGCGTGTCATATTCATATTATCACATTTTATTTGCGGCCGCGCTATTTTTATTACTGCCACTTAACGCTGGCGATTGACATTTGATCTAAAGCACCTAATAGTTCAACACAGTGGAACGCTTTACACACAAGCGTAGTCGAGAAAATAATACCCACATTGCTTATGGTCTCCCAGTACCGAAACTATATGTAGTGGTGCAGAATCACGTCCTTGTCCCTTACGACGGGACTGACAACATTTTCAGGGCTTTTAAATTCAATCGATATACTTATGCAGTTAAACTAATATAGTTTGTAAAAAACATTTTATCATAAATATAGAGAGTAGAGAGGCATATCAAGACAATATAAATTGAAACTAAAACACGCGTATTTGTGTAAACTAAGATAATATTATTATCTCTGGTCGATACGAGTATTAGTTAATTTTTGTTACATATTTCATGATTTCAACCTATTAAGGTTTTCTTTTTAACGAAATCCTCTAATTTTTCTTAAATAATTGTAAACTCTAAAACTGGCATTGTTGATGTGGGGCACAAAGCCGCCAAGCTCAAATGGGATTGGGCGGGTCACGTTTGCCGAATGCATTCAGACCGATGGACTACTATAACAAAATGGACTCCGGAAGATGGATACAGAAAAAGAGGTAGGCCTCGAAAGATGGTGTGATGATATCACGAGCCATGAAAAGAAATGGTCTGAAGTGGCACAAAATAGCGATGTTTGGAAGGAAATGGGGAGACATTTGCCCATAAGTGGGACAGTTTAGGTTAATATAAAAAAAATTGTAAATTATTTTACTTCACCATTATTATTATTTTTGCAATACTAGTGCGAATAAATCAACATTAGATACGCTGATGAAGTCGTGGGCGTCAGCAAGTGCCTCTGCATCAAGGCGACAGCATACAGACGTATCACCGCAATATAGTTTTAACTCCAGCTCAGCCTCCAGCCACATGACCGCTTATTGAGCACATCCGCCGCCGCTACGTGTTCCTACGTCTCCGGCTATAAATAGGGTTCGCAGACTTGAAAAATCCTAATTCCCAATCATCAGGAATTAAGATTTTCTTCTCCTTTTTTCTCCTCCTATCTTCTATATCATAAATGTTAAAGTGAGTTTGTTTGTTAAGCTTTGACGCCGTAACTACAGAACCGATCATCATGAAATTTTGCATACAAGGTCTCTGGAGTACGGAGAAGGACAAAGGTTACCTTTTATCCCGGGAAAAAGTACTATTCCCGAGGGATCAACATTGACGCGGGCGGAGCCGCAGGCGAAAGCTAGTAATATTATAAATGCGAAAGTAAGTTTGTTTGTTTGTTACGCCTTTATCCCATCACGCCTTTATCCTTTACAGGGTAGGTCAGTACATTCTACGTTTCTTGTGTCCAAGAGCAGCATGGAAGAATCAGTAATCATGTTAGTGGTTACAGATGATCCTGTTCTTTATGGGAACCAAATCAGGTTATGTATATTTTATCAAAACTACATTGAATATAACATAGTCGCTTTCTGCTATCTGTCTGTCCCTATCTATGCTTAGATCTTTAAAACTACGCAACGGATTTTATTGCAGTTTTTCAATAGATAGAGTGATTCAAGAGGAAGGTTTATATGTACATTGCACCCCTGCGAAGCGGGGGTCCGGGTCGCTTGTAAAATATAGTAACGTTGAGAAAAACCGCTTTCAGATCGTGCATCTGCGAATCAGCTACGATGCCGTGAATAGACGAGCATATGCAACATGTAACACCCCTCTTTTTGATTGAATGGTAAAATATACGGTGATTCTGAACGATCTGGCAATATCTCTAATGAAATAAAGGTTTACAAGAAAAACTTGTTTTTGTGTTCTTCGAGCGAGACTGATTGAGAGATTAAAATATAGCCAGGGGTTCAGTCAGAATAATTCGTCATATCCAGTCAATATTGCTGTAAAATATTTATAAGTTAACTTATTAAAACCGTGGTATTGAAATATTATACGGTAAGGCAGCCCTACGAGCAAGTCTAGGACGCCAGCGTGGACCGCGTGCTCCGCGGCTCCATGTCCAATTACAAACATTAATTCTGTCACACGTCAAACCTTATTGGATATTTTGTAGTATCCTACGCTTCACTAAAGTCGTGGTGTCAAAACTAAACTCTATTGATTGTTCTGAAGTCAATCCTTAAATTGAAAGATTTGCTATAATGACATAAAGTAAGCAGGTTTGGAAATATAATCGATTCAGTTATCTATCATTGATTCCCTTTTAACTTTCGACCGCTCCGTGCTTTGAAGATTAAGTTGATCCCGGCCATTATTATTGATTGCCAGTCATTAATATATTGCCTTTGGGTAGTTTGATAAATATGTGCCCAGTGTTGTCCACTTGGGATAGACGCTCTTGAGATGTGGTGCTGGAGGAGAATGCTTGAAGTGTCATGGACTGAATTCAGGACCAACGAATCCATTCTTCGGGAACTCGGCATCAAGCAGCGTCTGTCCTCCATCGTCCAGGCTCGGATTTTGACCTCTTTCGGACACGTTTTTCGCAGGGGAAATGCTTCTGTAGAGCGCCTAGTGGTTCAGGGGAGGGTCGAAGGCACGAGACCACGCGGCAGATCACCGATGCGTTGGACCGACCAAACGAAGGCAGCAATTGACGGTACTCTTCACGAGTGCACTAGAAAAGGAGCTATTCGCGAGGAGTGGCGTCGGATTGTGAAGTGCGCCACCAACCCTAAATAATGCCCACGACCACTCAGTAAAGAGTGCAACGACTAAGAAGAAAGTTGTACACTAACACGCATGAAAAAGAAAAAGGCTTTGAACCAACAATGGAGATATAACAATAAATGCTTCTTAGAAATACGGAGTGTCTATAGGCACCGCCACTTATGTTGATGGCACGACACACTCTATATTATTAAAGCAAAGCGTGTTTGGCAAAACATATTCTAAAACAACATTGTCGAGGGAGGCTCGGCCGCGCCCTTTATCACACGTCGCGTTCGTGAATAATTTATGATGGGATTTTCCGAAAGAAAAGGGTATTCTCAACTCTCAGACAATGCTGTAGTCTGAGCGATTTATTTGTTCATTGTTCATAAAAATATAAGAGATTTAACGTAGACAAGGTAGACGACATTGTCTATATTATAGCTTTCGTGCATGGCTTATGATGGGCATTTCCGGCCTCGAAAGAAAAGGGGACTTTTGTCATCGACAACGCTATAGTCTCAGCGATGTATATGCGCATTAAAATGTTGTTGATGTATTCACGTGAATGAGGTTGATGTGGCCATCTTAATAGCTACATTATGAGCACTACATTTATCGCGATTTACTGTGAGTTTAATATCAATTATATATAACTAGCTTTCAACCGCGACCCCATTCGCGTGAATCTGTCTGGATCCTTAGGGAACAGTACTATTTTTGGGATAAAAGAGGACATTTGTAAGCCCGAGAGCTTCAATAGTTGCAGCTTAAAGAGGTCACAGAGGTGTTACTTTCGCATTTATAATATTAGTATGGATGGTGGCGGCCACCAAGGTGCAGTGGTTAACGCGTCAGCTTGCTATCGAAAGGCGACGAATTCGACTCTCTCACAGGTATTGAATTCTCACAGGTAATTGTCCGCTGTTTTGGAGCAACCCAAGGAGGGTTTGCCAAATCATACGACAGCATGAATGCTGCCACACCAGCGGATGCCGGCCTCCAACGCCCCACAGCCTGGATGCAACCAGAAAGAACTCAACGAAATGGATAGTGATTGTGACAGCAAACGTAGTTCGATGTAATAGGTACTTACATCTAACACAAACACGCTGACGCGGCCCGGACACCGCGCCCGTGTTGCATCGAGCCAGTAGCATTCCATCGTCTCATGCGCATAGCATCATTCATATACATATAGTTTAAATCAAAGTAATAAACGTAGGATTTTCGTGATTTCTGGACTCTTATTTTAGCAAAGCCCATCTTATTAGGGTCGCGTCCCCTACAAACGTCAAATCATTATCAGAGTTATTTGTAAAACATCAAAAACGTTGCAGGTCCAGATAGGTCACATCATCAACAACAACGTTTGTTCTATGAGTTCTGACATGACTTAATCCTAATCCTTACTAATATTATAAATGCGAAAGTGAGTTTGTTTGTTTGTTACGCTTTCACGCCGTTTCACACTACTGAACCGATCATCGTGAAATTTTGCATACAAGTTCTCTGGAGTACGGAGAAGGACATAGGCTACCTTTTATCCCGGGAAAAAGTACTATTCCCGAGGGATCGACATTGACGACATTGATTTTATTTTATGACATGACAATGTAAGCTCTAGTCCACACATTTAGTTCTAAGTATGTCGTAGATTGTAAGTTGATGTCATTTGGAGAAAATGCGCTGTGCAGTTTGTTGCCGCTTCTTCTGCACTCCGCCTTGGAAGCGGCGTAAACTTAGCTGTAAGTAAGTTATTGACGTCAACAATAATAATGTAAAATAATAATGTGTTATTTAAGTTAACGTTCACCAAATGATATTTAAAATATCTTACGAAGAATAAAATATTTCACTATTGACTATTGACGCGGGCGGAGCCGAGGACGAAAGCTATTAAATTAAATACATTATTTTTAAGCTATTGCATAGCTTCTATCACGGGCCTTGAGCGTGGAGACTGAATCCAGAAATTCCGTAACGAAAAAACCTAACACCCTCCCTTCCGACCGGCACAGCGGTGATACTTTGACTTGGGTGTCGCGACAGGCTCGACGGAGTAACTGTTAGAGTGTTACAGTAATGGAGTTACTGTTACAGTGAGTTAACTTAGTAACAGTAAGTTAACTTAGTAAGTTAAGTTAACTTAAGTTATTAAGTTACAGTTACTGTTACAGTAAGTAAACAGTAAGTAAATAATTATAATTGCATGAGTTGATAAAAAATGCGATGCAATAGCTTTACCGCGGCAGTCCCGAGTGCGACACGTCTTTTTTATTAAAATATGTAACAACGGGTTAATCACGTACGAAGTCAGCTACTGGCCGTCATGTTTCAACCTCACGGATACTGTATCAGTGCTGTTCGGGACATCGGACGCGCGTCTTGAGCCACATTCGCCCTGAGGAAGACCTCCGGATGAGGTCGAAACTTGTCGGCCTGTAGCTGACTTCGTACATGAGTAACCCGTTATTACATATTTAAATAACGTCTATATCTCACGTTATATATAATCATAAAACATTTTCTTTTTAAGTTTTTAATGGCCTGTCGGGTCATTTGTAAGTCTATGTAATCGAAAGTATGACGCTACGCTCGCGCTTATTCTTTCTTTGCGATGCGCGTAGTGTTGTTAACATTCAACCGGAAAATTAAAGTACCTAATATTTATTTTTGTATGAAAGTAAAATCAAAAGTCGTACAACAAACGTAATGTTTGTGAGCAATCTGGCCCTGCGAGGTTCTTAGTTTTACAAATAACTGTATATAACCTGTAAATAAATAATAATAAATATATACGGACAAATCACACAGATTGAGCTAGCCCCAAAGTAAGTTCGAGACTTGTGTTATGGGATACTAACTCAACGATACTATATTTTATAACAAATACATATATAGATACACATCCAAGACCCAGGCCAATCTGAAAAAGATCATTTTCCATCTTAACCTGGCCGGGGATCGAACCCGGTCACTCCGTGTAGCAGGCTGGCGTGTTGACCGCTGCGCCACGGAGCTAGTCAAGTAAATAACCATTAACTGTAAATAACCATTATTTTATTTTACACTAGCTTTCGCCCGCGGCTACGCCCGCGTCAATGTCGATCCCTCGGGAATAGTCCTTTTTCCCGGGATAAAAGGTTCTCCGTACTCCAGAGAACTTGTATGCAAAATTTCATGATGATCGGTTCAGTAGTTACGGCGTGAAAGCGTAACAAACAAACAAACAAACTCACTTTCGCATTTATAATATTAGTAAGGATGAAGTTTGAGATTGACCTCAATGATCGTATTTTTGACAACTTTTTATCAGAAAGTTGCTGGGTAGTGTCACTAGCATGAACCTTACAACAACTTTGGCCGTTATTAATGTACGGAATACTTCCATAAAGTGAGCCGATAGTGCTATTTAGTAATCTGTGTATGAGTGCACGCGCCTCGATTCACATTACCCTAAGGTCGAAACATGTCGGCCTACGTCTGACTTTGTACGTGAGTAACCTATATTTCACATCATATAATGTTAGTACCTACTTCGCGTTAGTTTTAATCAGAAAGCTGTGTTCGTCTCAACAAAAAAACAAAATTATTCAAATAATGATGTCGAGACAGTTCGTGCCAACAAAATATAGGCTTATTATACGGGAGGGCGGGCCCGGGGGCCAGATTTCGCGTGTTCTGCAGCAGGGAGCGGTCGGCTGTGCGTTGGCTATCGATTGCCACCAGCTGCTCACTAATTCAGAGCTACGCGAAGGCCGGGCTGCAGCCTTAATGTTACGGGTCAGAGACACTGCGGTTGACTGCCAACACACACAAAACAATGGTTTTTATTTATATTTTTACTATATAATATCTCCTGTCTATTCCATTATTGTTATTGGGTGTACAACGGAGCAAATATATAATTTTAGTTGGTAATACATCGTTTGATGATGTCCTCCTTGACGTGTTCGTCAACGCCGAACCTCGTTTTGATGCCATTGATGACAGCGCATATGAGCAAATTTTGGATTACAGGTGCGATTGCACCTAATGCTATTGACCTGTTGAGAAAGTATAGAAAGGCTTAGGCTGGGTGTTTCTAAAGAGGCGTTTGTAATCGAGAAGGAAGGAAAAAAGTGAGGAAAGTTGTCGCAATAAAAATCGAATTTAAAACCTCTATTACAAACGGGAACTGTGATCACGTGAAATACGTATAGACGCAGACGACAGACAGTGGTGCACGAAGAGTTTGCGGGCGCGCTCTTATCAGTATTAGAATAAGATTTCTCTTTGTCCGCGTATATTTCATAAATAAATAAATAGGTATATACGGACAAATCACACAGATAGAGCTAGCCCCAAAGTAAGTTCGAGACTTGTGTTATGGGATACAAACTCAACGATACTATATTTTATAACAAATACATATATAGATAAATATCCAAGACCCAGGCCAATCTAAAAAAGATCATTTTCCATCTTGACCTGGCCGGGGATCGAACCCGGCACCTCGTGTCGCAGGCTGGCGTGTTAACCACTGCGCCACGGAGCTGTCCTTCTATTTCATTTCATATATCTAGTGATACCAATTATTATTCCAATACTAATAAAAGCGCGACGTCTGCGTTGGGCCTAAGTGTTATAGATCCAAATGGTAATAAATAAATAAATAAATATATACGGACAATGTGACCGGTAGATGAGAATAGCCCGACGTATAGCCGGATATGCAAACCATTTCTTCCCAAGCTGAGGCCGAGACAAACCGCTTTGCTCGCGCTTCGCGCTCGCTCGGTCAATACAATAATACGGTATATTCTATTCTTATCAGTAGATAAGATCTACCAGCGAGCGGACCAATTGTCATTTGAGAGTCGAGACGATTTGCCCACACGTAATCGATTAAGAAACTTACAAACTATACTAATTACTGCCTTCTCTGTCATGCTTTGCCCCTAAATAATTATTTGATTATTGATGCTAGATGTTATTAGAAAAACATAAATGTACTAAGTGCTCCTTCTCGATTGAAACACGTGGCACATGGTGCAGTCACCGATGATCAGTTTGTCTCGTTGTGTTACACGATATATCGTAAAGTCAACATACGCCGTTAAGCCGGTGGTCCCGGCTGCCATCTGGTAGTCGTTAAAGAAACCACATCAGAGGCCGAGAGGCGGTTCCGAAGAACCCTGACACCGTATAAAATAGCCACCATATAAAAGATTTTTACTTGTGACTTTTGGACTGATTAAGTGTGTTATCCCGCGAAAGGACGCGTTAGTCTTGAATATTGAGAACTTCAGCTGTCTCCATTTCGTTCTGTTGACCAACATAACCTTTGTCAGCCTTTTACGGCTCACACTCTCCTGACCCAGTCATCTCACCCCTTTTAGCTCACACTCAGTACCACTTAACCAATGCCTTTCTAGTCATATCACTTTATTCTCTCCTCATCACATTCCCCAACCAAGTCTTTGACTATAGGCTAGTTTCCTAAAAAAATATAATTAGTACGTCAGTTAGATATTTAAAAAATATTGGACACGTGAAACACAAGGACAAGGGATAAGTCACCCTTTGAAATTCCGTGTGACGTCATAGTTTGCTACAATTTTTAGCAAACTTTGACGTCACGAGCCCCACTCCTGAACTTTGACGCGCTTTATATTTATTATTTATTGTTTACTTGACAAAAGAAAAAATACGTGTCCTATATTTTTTGATTATCTAACTGACGGACTAATTGTTATGTTGTTATTACGACCCAGGAAACTAGCCTATTGTTTTTATTTACTTATTTAGTTTCGAGGTGAGGTTACGTTTGTTCTCAGTGAATACTTCAGTGCCTTTCCTTTTTGAAAGTTTCCATCGTATGTTAATGAAGAGAAAAAGAAAGCTCCGTGTTAGTGCCTTGCCCTCGCAGGCCGCATTGCGGTCTAGGTTAATGTGTATTTTCATAATATACCACGAACACAATATAACATTGTTTTGTGCCTATTAAACTTCCTCTACCTTGCCTCTATATATTAGAAATGTTCTTGTTTGTAAGGAAGTATCCACACCACACCTCTTCCCTTTACAAGACACAGTATTAAATAAAGTTAATGGTAGAAGTCCCACTACTTTATAAACCAAGGCAAAGACTTGAACTTTATAATAGAAATGTGCTCTGTATGAAAATCAAACTCAATGCGGTGCCATGAGAAATCAGAGAAATATGTTGTTACAATAAATTTAAATGTAAGCCATTCAACTGGCTCTTAAATAAATGTTACTATATTAAAGAAATATACGAATGAGATAATTAAGTAATTCTAATTTATATACAGATTTTAATTTCAAATGTTATTCTAAAAGTAATTGTTATGTATAATTATTGTACTTATTTGAATTCCTACGCCTATGAAGGCAGAAAATGTTTGCCCTTGTTATATTTGTCACCTTATGGTACTCCCATATTCGAAGGAATATATGATTATCCTTACTAATATTATAAATGCGAAAGTGAGTTTGTTTGTTTGTTTGTTTGTTACGCTTTCACACCCTAACTACTAAAGCAATCATCATGAAATTTTGCATACAAGTTCTCTGGAGTACGGAAAAGGACATAGGCTACCTTTTATCCCGGGAAAAAGTACTATTCCCGAGGGATCGATAATAACGCGGGCGGAGCCGCGGGCGAAAGCTAGTTATTATATAACTAAAGAATTAAGGTTTCAAATCGTGCGCCACTTGAGTAGATTTGGCCAGATATGGCCAAAACTGGCCAATCTACTCAGTTCGAAAGAAACAGTTATGAATAGGCTGATGTTAATAAATTGCTTATATATAAATTATGACCGGGTGGTATGACGGGTTGGAGACCCGTATTCAAGACGTCTTCAATTGTTGTTTTTTGTGTAATACACAAAGAATTACTTATTTCTGTATAATATTGATAGAGCTGGGTCTGACTGAATAGCTCCAAACCCGTCTTCTGATTGACTAGATCAATTGAACCAGCCTATTATATTCATCCTCACGGTTTCCGCATCCCGTCGCGGGCTGCGAGGTATCACTGAGATATGTGTGATGTACCGGTGCGCGGCCGGATGTCCGTTACGACGAGTGTATGAATTGCTTCCCGCGTAGTGACAGAAAAATGTTGTCATCACTTGTTACATATGAAAGTTGTGTGGCTTCATGCTAAGCACGAACATGACGGCCGACATACTCGAGAACAAACGTCATGTTGCCATCGCCAAAGAGCACCTGTGTTACACTACACATTATTTTTTAATTGTTTAACTCAATACCGAAAATTGGACGGAAATCAGTTATTTCACACATTGTCAAAATTTAC
Organism: Elegia similella; assembly: GCA_947532085.1. Lineage (NCBI taxonomy): Eukaryota > Metazoa > Arthropoda > Insecta > Lepidoptera > Pyralidae > Elegia > Elegia similella. The sequence goes on from OX383931.1 coordinate 546,319, forward strand.
AGGATGATTTGGGGATAAAATTTCTGGTCTAAGGCTAGAAGGAGCGCTGCCGTCTTAACCCTAAACCAGGCTTAACGTTTTATTACTCAAATCCTAGATTAGTGGACAGTTTGTAGATAACAACATTTTCATAGAAAGATTTGGTAGGGGAATTCCTGGTGGGTACTAAAGCCATGCCCAGATTTTTCGTTTTATATCACTGACAGTCAGATCAGTATCAGACGGATATTCAAACTGATGGACAAACAATGGAGCCATATTATTGCATCTTCAAGGTTGTGCTAAAGTAATAAATAAGTACTTTCAAATAAAAAAGACTTGCTTCAACAATTGTATTTAAAAAAAAAAAACCGGCCAAATGCGCGTCGGATTCGCCCACGAAGGGTTCCGTACCGTTATCTATAAAAACGGTAAAAAAATCATGTCTGTTGTATGGGAGACCCCCTTTAATATTAATTTTATTTTTATATAATTATTTATTTTTAAAGTGAATATATAACTAAATATTCTGTGAATATTTTAAGCGTTTATCTGTTGCCGTTATCAATATCGAGCAAAAACAAGAAAAAACATTACGTTCTAATCACTTTGTTGTATGGAAGCCCCCTTAAATACTTATTTTATTCTATTTTTTAGTATTTGTTGTTATAGTGGCAACAAAAATACAACATCTGTGAATATTTCAACTGTCTAACTATCACAGTTCATGAGATACAGCCTGGTGACAGACAGACAGACTGTCTGGACAGCGGAGCGATATTAACAGGGTCCCGTTTTTACCCTTTGGGTAATACGAGACCAATTCAAAGTCAGCAAACCAAATCAATTTAAAAGAATAATATTTTAACCAGTTCATAAATGACGGAGTAATGAGGTAACAAAACAAAACGATAAAAAATAAAACTGAACTGAGAACCTCCTTCGTTTTTTGAAGCGAGTTAAAAAAATAAACACGATACATATCTGGAAGTAACGAGATAAATGCCGGCTCGCTCTCGCTACCGGAGATGTCCGGCTCGCCATGTTACTGCGATAATTGCTGAGCATCGGCTGATAGCGCGGTCAAGGGTCAACTTTCAGAACGTTTGGAATGGCAGTATGTCGCTATTCCAAATGCTGGTTCAAAGAGCTAACGTTCGGGACTTACCGCGAATACTTTCGAGATTCATCACAGCAACATTACAGCTGCCATGTTCATAGACTGGCTGAGGAACTGCGGTGGTGTATTGAGCTGTCAAGAGTAATTAGTCTACCCTCTTTTTGTCTTTTTTACACATGTTTTTGCACACAAAACTTATGGTGGCCATTCGGAAATTGTTCTCTGGAGCGCGCGTATGCGATACACTTTTAACACAACTTAATTACCAGACTCCATGTACCTGATATTTACAAAAGAAACGTGTATAATATGTGTATAACGCTTTAGAATGTGCTGCCTAATGACATCAAATTATTAAAAGGTACAGCTTTTAAAACTAAATTGACAGGATGGTTATTTGAACACTGTTTTTATACTGTAAATGAATATATACATTTCTGTAAGACTCAGTAAACTATAATATATATATATATATATATATATATATATATATATACGTAAATCATCGTTTGACCATTATTATTTTGACGTATTGTGTGTTACATCGTTTTAACTTAAATTATGAATTCAAATGTTTCACTAACCCTTCTTGTAACTCACTTATTATTTGCATGCCTGATTTCAGGTTAATACATTGTACCTATACTTTAATTTTAAGACCTGCATTTACTGTATTTTTGGCAAAAAAATGATTATGATTATGATAGCTCGAATTTCACGAATGAAATTGGGATGCTTCATAATTTGGTGCTTATTAAGTAGCGTTCATTAGCAAGTATTTTTGGCTGGTACGGCTCGATCCAGTGGTTGGTCTCTGCTTGTGCTAGATTCTCTGAGGTCATTCAAATATTTCGTAAGCAGCAAATGGGGGATGGGGGGTCGGGGCTAGGCTTAATTTTGCTGACATGGTGGGTTGGGGGGATTTGTACAGTGATGACATTAGCAACATTTAGCAAAATAAATAAATATATTTTGTGAAAATGATGCTGATGTTTACGTAAACTTAGGGGAAGAGCTTTTCTTACTTTTGATGCCAAGGGGGAGGAGGGGGTTAAAATAGCTGATATATAGCTTACGTAATACTTGAACGGCCCCTCTGCTATGACAGTCTTTACAATGTGCCTGTTTTTGACCGCAGTTGTGTTCTTTGACTCGTTGCGTTTGTCCCTCTTGGTTTGTCCAATATACGAGCGGCCACAACTACAGCCAATTTTTTAGACACCTACATAGGTATTTTTTCTGCCTTCGGCGACCGCATTATCTTGCAATCTTGGCAAACGTGGCTCTTGTGAAACATTTCCTTATATTTTGCCGATTTCACTGTCACGTATGGCAAGTAAGCATTGGGGTTCTTTAACGCTTTCATGTTGGAGATTGGTGAATCCGACCTGTTTCGTATTTCATTGTTTTGACGAAGTTCTTAAGACGAAGAACTTCGTCAAAACAATGAAACACTTGTTTTGAAAGCGGACAAAGGGACTGTTGAAAATGCAACGGTCGTGACGAATGTGTCTGATTATAGTCTGAAATAAATAACTTACTAAGTGACGAAGTAACATATCAAAAGGTCAACTACAACCCTACAGCTAAGATAACACGTCAAACAAGGACGTTTATACAGGAATAGCAGCATATATCAAAATCCGAGAAAATACATCTTCAGGCTCCAAGAAATGCAACCGCCTTGCCTTAATAACATATGCAAGAATTCTTTCTACGACCTGTGATTGTAATAGACTTTCCGACTTATGAGTTGATGAAGTATGTCTTCAGATTTTTTTCCTTTGTCGTCGCTACTGGGTAAAAAAATACGACATTTTTCATAGCGCGCTATTTAATTACATGATAACTATTTATTAATAATAATAAAATCTTAATATATCAAACAGCTAAAACAGTCGGGTTGTCCGAACACTTATAACTCAAGAACGAGAGAACTGATTTTTGTAATCTTTGATTTGTTGGTTTTGTTATCACCCCGAATAGCAGAATAACTATTAAAATATAATAATAATAAGCTTAGTATCATATAAATATTTAATAACATAGAAATTTATGCAATCTGAACGCCGCTTTCGCCGCTTTATACTCCGTCTAGACTTCAAGTTGACAGCTCCGTGGCGCAAGTGGTTAACACGCCAGCCTGCGACACGGAGTGCCCGGGTTCGATCCCCGGCCAGGTCAAGATGGAAAATGATCTTTTTTAGATTGGCCTGGGTCTTGGATGTCTATTTATATTATATATTTGTTATAAAATATAGTATCGTTGAGTTAGTATCCCATAACACAAGTCTCGAACTTACCTTGGGGCTAGCTCAATCTGTGTGATTTGTCCGTATATATTTATATTTATTCAAGTTTTTACAGTCGGGGGCAGATAAATGTGACCCCTACAATTTGTACAATTTATAATCTGTTGGTAGACATAGTTTTATCTGCCCCGACTGTACGTGGAATCCAGTGAGTGAGTTGTGTAAAAAGTGTATTCGCGCTCCAGAGAACAATTTCCGGACACCATCAGTTATCGTTGAGGTCCATAATGTCCCTTTCCCAAAATGTCCCCTTATGTGTGCTGAAACGTGTGTAATAAAAGACAAACAACGAGGGAAGACAGACACGGTTACCCTTGACAGCTCAATATGCACCACCTCAGTGCGACAGTCTGTCTGTAAACACGGCAGCTGCACAATTACTGAAATATCAGACGAAACGCGAAACCAATCGCGATAGTCCGTTATTTAAAATAATATTGAAAGTAGTAACTACTCCTTGAAGTAGACAAAGAAGTCATTCTCCTGAGGTCATATCAGACACGGAAGAGGTACCACGATCTTGTCCTTCGTTCTTGATTTTCATGTGTGTAAGTAGCCAACACTCAAACTGTTTCATCTCAAGGCATGATTTAGCTTAATGACTGCCATCAGTGAGGACAGCCGGGAGCAACGGCTTAACTTGCGCTTCTGAAGTACGTAAGTGCTTAAAAAAAATTATGCCACTTGCGGCCATCATAAAAGGCACTACGCCCGGGGTATTCATACAATTAAGCACTTGGCGAGCTCCGTGGCGCAGTGGTTAACACGCCAGCCTGCAACACGGAGTGACTGGGTTCGATCCCCGGCCAGGTCAAGATGGAAAATGATCTTTTTCAGATTGGCCTGGGTCTTGGATGTGTATCTATATATGTATTTGTTATAAAATATAGTATCGCTGAGTTAGTATCCCATAACACAAGTCTCGAACTTACTTTGGGGCTAGCTCAATCTGTGTGATTTGTCCGTATATATTTATTTATTATTTATTATTATTTATGTAAGTAGCCAACACTCAAACTGTTTCATCTCAAGGCATGATTTAGCTTAATGACTGCCATCAGTGAGGACAGCCGGGACCAACGGCTTAACTTGCGCTTCTGAAGTACGTAAGCGCTTAAAAAAAAATTATGCCACTTGCGGCCATCATAAAAGGCACTGCGCCCGGGGTAGTCATACAATTAAGCACACGAGGGCCTCGGGTTCTATCCCCGGTCAAGTCAAGATGGAAAATGTTCTTTTTCAGATTGACCTGGGTCTTGGATGTTTGTCTATATAGGTATGTATTTGTTATAAAATATAGTTACGTTGAGTTAGTATTCCATAACACAAGTCTCGAACTTACTTTGGGGCTAGCTCAATCTGTGTGATTTGTCCGTATATATATTTTTTTTTATTTATTTATTATTACTTACTATTATTATTGACAGCTAATGCACTGGGAAATTGAGTTCCATCAAGAAATGTCTTCCACGTGGTTTTCCCTTGTACAGCAAGATTGTGGAATGGGCTTCCTTCCGAGGTTTTCCTGTATACTATGTATTGGGGTCCTTCAAAAGGCGTGTTTACAGGTATCCTAAGAGTCGGCAACGCATCAGCACCTCCTCTGGTGTTGCGGATGTCCATGGGCGACGGCGACCACTTCCCATCAGGTGGCTCGTCTGCTCGTTTACCGCCGAATATCTTCGATCAAATATAATGGTAGATATACAGTCTCATACAAAATGAAGCCTTAATAATGTCCCCGAGTCAAAACATCATGCATACTTACAAACAACGATAAAAACGGTACATACTGAAAGTATAACTCCCATCTTTTTTTTTACTTCTGATGTGTAGTTTTTGCATATTTTCACTGTAATATTACCTTCATCATCGCGAGACGTGTGAGTGCTAGCGCGGTTTATTGAAACTGTGGACAAACCAGCTCCGAAACTCGATTAGGGCGCTGTTTTGCCGGTGCCACTTTTCAAGCGCGAATCGTGTATCTACCATTTGATCGAAGTCGAATATACATAAAAAAGTGCCTACTACAGATAAACACGACTGCGTGAATCTTTCTGAACGTAAACAAGCTTTTTGACAACAACGATGACCGTCATTGCTAATAAAAGTAAGCAACTGTGACTCAGGATGATGCAAGGGTTTTAACAACACCTAGTATAATATATATATCACGAACTCTAAAACATTACGTAAACTTCTGTTTTTGGTCGTGTAAAAGCTTAAACAATTACAAGACGAACCGTTGTTCTTTTATAAAAAAAAATAATTTTGTTTATTTCAGGCCCATATTTTAGGTCACATGTAACAGTCGTCGCTAGATGTTATAATTATTCATACAATGGCATACATAATATTGAAATTTTAAACACTATATTTATGTTATAGAACGTACCCAAAGGGTAAAAAGTCAAAAGTCAAAAGTCAAAGATTTTTATTCAAAATTGGATACATGTATCTCTTTTTGAACGTCATATTTTTATTTCTTATATTTGTTTAATTTATGCAAAATCGAAATACTACTAGCGTTTCGCAACGACCACTGGTGAGAAGAATACGCCGAAAGAAACTCAGTCCAGACTTGGTCCCTATGTGCCTGAAGGGCTCCGATTACATTGTTTACATATATTATATCATCAAATAAATTTATATTAATTGCCAAGCATTTTTATCAATTATATAATCAGCAATACAATAATATGCTTTTTTTACTAATTATTATTTTACAGTCGCTTTAAACTTAAGTATAGGCAGACCTAATATTTCTGCAGGAATTTTATTATAGAAGCGTACTCCTAGACCCAGAAATGAATGCATAGTTTTCTGCAATCGCAAAACTGGTGTAGCTAATTTATTTTTATTTCTCGTATTTCGATCATGAATATCACTATTTTTCTTATATAAATCAAGATTATGGCGCACAAACATAATATTCGCAAATATATACTGAGAAGGTAATGTTAAAATATTTATATCTTTAAACAATTCTCTAAGAGATTCTCTAGCACCAAGGTTATATATAGATCTGATAGCGCGTTTCTGCAGTACAAATATGGTGTTTACTTCTGCAGCGTTACCCCATAGTAAAATTCCGTAAGACATAACACTATGAAAGTAACTGAAATATACTAAACGCGCAGTATCAACATCGGTCAGTTGTCTAATTCTCCTAACAGCATAAGCTGCAGAATCAAGAGTTATTCCAAGAAATGTTGTTTTATCTGTTAAATCTAGTGGTTCATTATCCATTATTATACGTGTAGGAATTTTTTTAACATTTGGTAAGCAAAATTTAATACATTTCGTTTTCTTAGCATTTAATAACAGATTGTTCGCTGTAAACCAATCCAACACCTGAGCTAAAGTACTATTAACCACGTCAAAAGAATCAGTTTGTCTATCAATTTTGAAGACAAGAGAGGTATCATCGGCAAATAGTACAGCCTTACATGTATTCACACAGTAAGGTAGGTCATTGATGTAAATGAGGAATAACAGAGGCCCTAGTATAGAGTTACCAACGTAAATATAGAGGTTACGTTACGTTAATATAGAGTTACCAACGTTTATAAAAAGTTAATATAGAGGTAATAACGGGACCCTATTAATATCGCTCCGCCGTCCGTCCGTCTGTCCGTCTGTCTGTCTATCTGCCTGTCTGTCCGTCTGTCACCAGGCTGTATCTCATGAACCGTGATAGTTAGACAGTTGAAATTTTCACAGATGATGTATTTTTGTTGCCACTATATTAAAAAATACTAAAAAATCCCCTCCCATAAAATAAACGTGATATTTTTTTACTTGTTTTTGCTCGAGATTGATAACGGCAACAGGTAGACGCTTGAAATATACATTCATTTTAAAAATAAATAATAAAATAAAAATAAAATGAATATTAAAGGCGGCCACCATACAAAAGACATGATTTTTTTGCCGTTTTTATATATAACAGTACGAAACCGTCCGAGTCGCACTTGGCCGGTTTTTTATTTTTTAAATTATGGTATCGAGCTAGCTCCAAAGTAAGTTTAGAAATTTGTGTTATGCGATTCTATATTTTATAACAAATACATAAACATCCATAACCCAAGTCCATCTGCAAAAGATTATTATCCATCTGACCTGGCCGGGGGTCGAACCCAAGACCTCAGTTTGGCATGATGACCAGTAGCCGCAGAGGTCGTAATTATGCGGTACATGTTAAACAAAATATTTTGAAATTGCAATGAAGTTTTATATTAAGCGCAAATATTTTAAAGGCTGACACCCATAAGCTAGAAAAATGCTTTAGAAGCAGAATAAAAAAAATCGACACGCTAATTTTCGAGATATCTGAACCTGAACCGGTAAAAAAACGGACGAAAAAAAACACCCTGTATACAATTATTATTATACACTTTCTTGGCCAACAACTTTTACTATTATCTACTATGGATACTCGGTCCTTGACCTCGACAGTCAAAGCAGCTGATTTAACGATTGAATTAAAAATAAGATTTATTAATTTGTAGGAAAAATTTAAAACAAAAACTAGCGTTTCGATTTTCTAAAATTTGGTACCAAAGCATTTCTTTGACCTATGATTTGCGCTTAATTTAAATGGATCTTGTATTTATTCAGTTACCTACTTGTACATTCAGATATGAATTTTGGTTGTTTATTGATAAAAAAATATCAGTTAGCTAAAGTTTATCGTTTAACAAATGTAAATCCAACGTTAATTACTGATGTAGGGCCGAGTATCGATTTGTTAATATTTGTTAGCGGCGATAAGGACTCGAATTTCTGATAAGAGAGTGCTGCAGTCCCCGGCATGTCAACGAATTGGTGATGCATGCTGTTACGGGCGATAACAGCTGGTTCAATTAGAAGAAAGCTAATTTTTAATCGACCATTGATTTTTTGAACAAAGCGTCTTTCTGTGTGTATCTGACTTTGACCGTCGCGGAACAGGTGGATGGATTTTCACAAATTTGAAAATACATAAGAGCGGGCTGGTTAGCTGAAAATAAGACAAATTTGAGCAGCTAGGTTCAAGGGCAAGTGATTTAATAATGTAATCCATCAAGGAGATTCCAAATCTAGTATCATCATCATCAGGTCTTTTTAGTCTCCACTGAAGGAGCATGACCCTCTCTGTACTACCGGAGCCATACTTAACACCCAAAGCAGACAGAGGTTTTGGCCGACACTCTCCTCGCTGGCCAGACGGGTTGGAGAGGTCTCTTAGATGTTTATAAGCTTTGTTTAGCTTTTATTTCCTAAGTCGCCTTCTATGACTTCCACGGGAAGACTTGGAGTGGTCCTATTCTACTCTGCCGGATACCACACGGCTATTATATGTATTGGAATATAATGTCTTAATTTATTTTATTACGATAGTGTATTAATTTGATTTCATTGTGTAATTGTTATATTAAATAGAATGCAGATGATTTTGGTGTCGTAAACTGTAAATCTGTATGTAAAAACATGAAATAAATAAATAAAATACAAATGAAACCCCGCCCTTACGGTCCCCTACGCTGGCTGCAGACCGCTTCCAGCCGGTCCTTATTCGTAGAGCCGGTCGTAGGTCGTAGTCTCCCCAAGGACTTACCTACGTAAGTCCTTGGGGAGGCCTATGTCCAGCAGTGGATTGCTTGCGGCTTAGATGATGACGATAATGACATACATTTTCAACCTTACTACATAAGTAGTAAGGTTGAAAATGTATGTCATTATCGTAAACTTCTCATTCTTCTAAAAAAATATATAGGCATAAGCCTATACAATACTGGACTGAGTTTCTTTCGGCGTATTCTTCTCAGCAGTGGTCGTTTCGAAACGCTAGTAGCTTATCGATTTTGCAAATATTAAAAATAATATGACGTTCAGAAAGAGATACATGATATCCAAATTTAAATAAAATTCTATTTCATTTCATTTCATTTATATATTTTTTTAGAAGAATGAGAATTTTGTTTTTCTCACATCTCTTAGTTCGATCGTTGGCCTAAATCATCGAACCACTGTTACTAAGGCTTAAATTTATTAGTCTTTTCTGCAAAAATAAGTTATTTTTAACATTTTTATTTAAGATTAAGTTGGGTTTGAATACAACGTAACTACAAGTACGTAACGGCACATTACAAGTGACACCCTGCTTTTTTATAAACTCATATCAAAACAAATCAAAGCATTTATTTGCTTTAAATGTGTACATAGGTGGAATAGGTGGAATACATAATTATGAGTTCATTACATTTAACCTTAGCAGGCATGCAAAATTTCAGTCATTTTATATTTAATTTAAAAAATATATATTAATTATACCAAACTATGCCACTTAAGTATTGATAAATATAAAAAAATATTAATTCAAAATTTACAATTACGAGTAAAGATATAGTCCAGTCAATAAGTCCAAAATTAAATAAAAATCAACGTAATAATACAAACAAATCATTCAACAAATTAATTATTTTCATTTAAATAATCCTTGATGGAATAGTAACATCTGTCCATTAAAAACCTTTTAAGTCAAATAAATAACGTCAAAGGTAAATCCTTGATGTTACTTGGCAGTTTGTTAAAATAGCGAACATAATATGTGTTCATTTGTGTGATACATGAATTCTGCAATATTTTTACTCAATTTAATTGATTAAAAGCTCCAGTGAGCAAAAAGTGCAAGCGCCATCAGGTGAGATGGGAGACAAATGCCTAATTCAATATTTTGTAAAAAAAAAAAAAAAAGCGCCACTGAAAGGTTTTGGCTAATAACCTTGACCTAACTTTTTATTTATTTATACTGACATGTAGGTCAAATATCGATGATTCTGATTTATTTATCGAGTGGGCTGAACCCCAACCTACACCGAAGGTTACCATTAAGAATGTATGGGAATCGCAGGGTTTGACGAGGTTTTAATGACGGGCTTGGTGCAGGTAGCTATCAAATCACGGCGTTTTACAGCGTTATTAAAGAATTCAGTATCTGAATCCAATAAACAAGAGATGGATTACAATAAGCAATAAAATTACTAACATGTAGGTTCTTTTATAATGTTATCTGTATTAAAATAACATTGGTAAATCATTAATTAGAATCAATTATGCTTTATGGCTTTGTCCAATAAATCACACAAGCCCCCTACCACACCTTCCCTTGACAACTTATAGGACTTTTACAAAATATAGTATCCGACCCTGTGGTAAATCTATATAAATAAAAGGAAAAGCTGTCTGACTGACTGACATATCAACGCAGGGCCTATGTATGCTTACATAGGGACAGACGACGGGAAGCGACTGTACTGACTTAGACTGTAAAATCTTTGCTTAATAATATTTAGGTATTAACACTCTAATATACTATGGTTCTGGGCTCACCCCAGAATAGTGGAACCTGAGCTCTGACGTACCACAGCTGAGGATGCAATCGGGAGCACGGTCGGATGTGGAGAATAATTTATCTATAAATGTAGGAGTAATAATGGTTTCTAATGTTTTCCCGATTGTTACACATTTAAATAAAATCACTTTAATACGGCAACAAACAGCACTTTAATGAAACATACGCGATAATAGAGATTTTATTTAAATGTGTAAGAAGTAATATTTGAAGAAGATGCTCCTGTTCCTATACAGTGTGTAAATTAACCCTTGACATTCCCTTAAAGGGGTGACTAAGCCTTTAAAACTACGCAACGGATTTTGATGCGGTTTCTTGAATAGATGGAGTTCAATCACTCCATAGAGATTCAATATGTGCATTGCACCCCTGCGAAGCCAGGGTCAGGGTCGCTAGTTACTAATCAAATAAGCACCATTTTTTCGCTGAATAAACCCCTTTTTGCTGCTCTGTATAAACTGTGGTGCTGTACACTACGTCTCCGAATCGCACAATGCCACCTTACACAACTCCTACATAATACATACGCGGCCTCCGGTAGCATGAACAACTGCCAGACCACGATCTCATCGTATGCTTCTCATTCTTATGGTTTGTAAACACTTACGTCTCTAAACTGCGCGATGCCAGCTTCGCCCAGCTCGTACATGGACACGTACGCGGCTTCCGTCTGCACGAACAGCTGGCAGAGCACCATCTCCTCGCTGCGGAACATACTCCCCATCTTGGATGCTCTGTAACAAAGCATTTCCTAAGTTATTTGCTTATCTAGTCACTTTAACATCTGGCAGTCGTTAAAAGAACCACGTCAGAGGCCGAAGGGCGGTTCTGAAGAACTCTGACACCAGGGTGTGCATGGTAGGTTCCGAATGACCGTGTCACCTACACGAAATGATCGTGATGATCTTAACATGCGTGGCAAGAAACCGCAATAGGTTTGTTATTTTGACATTATATGTGGCTGCTTCTTAATATAGATAACATTATAAAATTATAAAATTACCTACCGTATGTCTACATTACCCGTAAGTATTTTTATTATTTATTGATTATTTTAAACTGTGTATAATGTAAAATATTATCATTGCACACTCGATCGCTAACATAATATGTTCCAAAAAATAATAATGTACCTTTATGATAAAAATTGTAATCATAAAATGAAAAAAAAAATGATAAATGAAGAAATTAGATGATAAATGATAAAGATAGATGATAAAATAAAAAAGCCCTTCAGGCGAGTAGGCGACCAATACTGTTGAAAAGAGTTTCTTTTGGCGTTTCTTCTCTGCAGTGGTCGGTTCCGAAGTCTGTAGCTTTTGCACATTAAGTAATAATATAAATATGACTAAATTAGATCCGTTGATTTGACGTGAAAAAGTGCCTGCAAAGGCCTATTTTCTGAATAAACATTTTGATTTTGATTAGTATGTACGAAGCAAGTCAATGTGAAAACAAAGCCATATATATAAGTTGCGGGAAAAGCTGCATTTTTATCTCACAAGATTTCGAGGAAGAGTCCGTTTTTACAAACTTTTTAGTTTCACCTGTCCCGATGTTTGTCTGTAATCAAATCTTGCAGGTTTTTGAGCCACTACCCGGTCACAGATTGAGCTGAAATTTTGCATGCAGGTGTAAATCGGATTACGATACAATACTATGGCATCGTTACGCTGGTCTGATGATGACGTAAGAAAGTGGCCATAGGAACTCTTAAACTAATTTGGTACATGTTTCACTGTTTTATGTAAGGATAAGATTGTAGTACTAATTTTGTGGTACCAAATAAATAGTTTTTATTTCTTTCTTTCTTTCAACTAAACAAAGTACACCAATCGTGTTTGGGCTCATTTGATTTGTCTTGGAAAAAACTTTACAGTGTGGATTCGTAAAAAATAAAAGCTTATCACAAAAACGTACTTTTTGAAAAAAATCTTATATAACCAGTTGTGTGCTAAGATTCTGAACAACACTTTATCCTTTTATTTACTGCCTCTAAACTACAAGACAGTTTATAATTTAGGATACTTATAATATGGCGATGACATCATGAAATGGTTCGACTGGATTCAAAGTCTATTCAGGCTCGGGGTACCAACAGCTTCTGCAATTGAGGTCAACAATAACGGCTGTTTTATTATTTCAATTAGAATGTTCCTCAGAGCAAATATACTTCAATTAATTCTTCAATAGTAAGAAACAGAAAAAAAAACCCTTTAAATTTGTTCTTGTTAAAAACCGGCCAAGTGTGAGTCGGACTCGCGCACGAAGGGTTCCGTTGCATTATATATAAAAACGGTAAAAGTCTTGTCTGTTGTATGGGAGCTCCCCTTAAATAATTCTATTTTAATTTAATCATTTATTTTTGAAGTGAATAATATAACTCAAAATTCCGTGAATATTTCAAGCGTCTACCTGTTGCCGATATCAATATCCAGCAAAAAAATCACGTTTGTTATATGAGAGCCCCCTTAAATATTTTTTTATTATGTTTTTTTTTAGTATTTGTTATTATAGCAGCAACAGAACTACATCATTTCTGAAAATTTCAACTGTCTTACTATCACGGTTCATGAGATACAACCTGGTGACAACCGAACAGACAGACGAAAAGCCGAGCGATATTAACAGGGTCCCGTTTTTACCCTTTAGGTACAGAACCCTAACGGGTTGGCACTCCCATATAGACAAGAGGATCAACTGACAACATTTTCCATGAAAGGTCCGAAGGTGTGTTGCTTTCTCGGTGCTTCTCTGTGAAAATGGCACTATTAAAATTGATACGTCTTGTTCTAACATCTGGTTTCATTGCAGCGTCTAACCTTCAAGTCTGATTCACTTTTATTTTAATTTGACATTTTTGCAGCGAACGTGGCAAGTCTAGACTGTGGCCAGAGACTTGGCGGCTCTCGCGAGTGGGCGGTGGACGATTATTTGTAAACATGAACCATTTTGCTGTCTTATTCCTGATGCCCATTGTCCAACAATATCACCAAGCTCGTAAGTAGTTATTTTTAAAGGGTTTCAAACTGTATCCCTATTATCTTCTTATGGCCTGCTTTTGTTTTCTTCTGTTGGGAAATGGCCTTCCTTATCCGTCAAGGACCGCAGTCCGCTAATCGACATATGTGCGTCCATGACATCACGCCGTCTCTTCTCAGGTCTGCCTCTTCCTCGGCGACCATCCGGTATCCACGTAGTTGCAGCTCTGGCCCACCTGTCTTGTCGCATACGATAGACATGTCCCGCCCAGATACATTTCAGCTGTGCTGATTTCACACCGACCGTCTTTTATTTGGGTTTTAAAGCATAGCGTAGTGTTCCGTGATCCAACCGGCGAACGCCGAGTAACACTCCATTGCCCGTTGACAGACCTTGAGCTTGGACTTCTGATTCTCGGTGAGTGACCAGCTCTTGAGTGGGGCTTTCTACTAATGATAGATGCAGCTGCGGCGCCGTGCAATCCATGCCACATCTGTTATCATGCCCCGGATGTCCCACCTCTTGTACGAGAGAGGATTTGGCGAAAGCCACGGTTGCGGCCTTTGATCTTGCCCAGAATGATGCAACCTTTACAGGTTGCATCATTCATTTCATCGTTTGGACCATTGACACGATAAAAGAAGAAGACCAGCTCTGCGCACCATGGGTATGTATGGGCAGGATACACATGTCGAGGAGCTTGCGCTGGAGGTATAGCGGAAGGTTGCCCTTCATCAGCGCCTTCATGGACCAGAAGCTCTCCCAAGCGTTATCGATACGGCGATCTTACTCGCAAGAATTTAATATTTGGAACGAAAATTACTCAAAATGTACTATTTGTTGAGTGGCAGCATACATGGTAATAAATCGTAGTTTACCTCAATTTACCCTAATTTAGAGCGCAAGAGCGGGTTCTAATAAATATTTCCCCAGGACAGGTGAATTTAGAGGTGCCTTCTATGGAACTTGCAGTATTTGTTTAAAATATGTACCTTAATGTATGTTGATTATGGTGAGCAATAAATGAAATGAATTATTATTTGAATCACAATGAACATTACACATTATAGTAGGACATTATAGTTATAAGTATTTTATTTTATTGTATTTTGTATATATAGGTATCATTATCAGGTCCTTTTTTAGTCTCCACTACAGGAGCATGGCCCTCTCTGTACTACTAGGGCTATACTTAGCCAGAGCAGCCAGAGGACTTGGCCTACACTCTCCACGCTGGCCAGACGGGTTGGAAAGGTCTCACAGATGTTTATAAGCTTTGTTTAGCTTGTATTTCCTAAGTCGCCTTCTAAGACATCCACGGGAAGACGTGGAGTGGTCCTATTCTACTCTGCCGGATACCACACTTATTAATTTCTTTGTGCTTATATGGGTTCTGTAACCTGAAACAAACGTATTTTATTTTATTATTATTTATTACCTACTTCAAATCCTTAAGGATTAGCAGGCGGTCGGATAGAGCCGGACGGTCCCGCTTTTTGGTTGCGAGATCGGCCAAATTGTAGAGCTCGGGCCTGTCCGGCTTTTATTGGCAATATTATGAAAATAATTAAAAATTAAATAATATTGTTAATCATAATAAAAACTTATGTAAAATGTTTATGCTAAGACTAAACGTTTTGAGTTATATTTAATAAGAAAACCTTTGTAGACAAACATGACTCACTTACACCCAAATGTCCGAAGAGATTTTTGTTGTGCGACTTTAATGAAATTTTCATGTCTGTTGTATTTGAGCTCCACTTACATTTTAATTCTATTTTAATTTAATCGTTTATGTTAAAAGTTGATAATATAACTCAAAATTCTGTAAATATTCAAAGCGTCAACTGTTGCCGTAATCAAAACGACAAAAACGAGCAAAAAAAATCACATTTATTGTATGAGAGTGCCCTTAAATATTTGTTTTATTATGTTTTTTAGCATTTTTTATTATAGCGGCAACAGAAATACATCATCTCTGAAAATTTCAACTGTATCACGGTCCAACTGGTTGACTGGAAGAGATCCCTCTTAGGATAAGTCCACCTTTTGTACAAATTGTGTGTCATTTTGTAAAAAATAAAAAGTTTTTATAACAAACAAACAAACACGGTTCATGAGATACAGCCTAGTGTCAGCCGAACAGCCGAGCCATATAAACTCGTTCACTGACACTGAACCAGACACAAAAGAAATAACAATAGAATTACGTCTACAGACGGGCAGTGTCAGCGAAAGTGTTGACAGGGTCCTGTTTTTACCCTTGTTTGGTGCAATAACTGCTGGTTGGGCGTTACGGGTCCTTTCTCGTTGGCTGGCCGATAGTATCTCCGCAACATCATCTGCCATCCATCAGCATCACATCTCTACATGTATGGTGTTGGGCCTAAAACAATGCCTGCACCGTACAACCCTTTGGGTACAGAACCCTAAAAAAACCTGCCAAGTGCGAGTCGGACTCGCACTTGGCCGGTTCACACCTTGACCGCACGAAGGGTTCCGTACCGTTATCTATAAAAACGGCAAAACAATCATGTCTGTTGTATAGGAGCCCCCTTTAATATATTTTTTTATTTATTTTTAAGTAAATATATAACTAAATATTCTGTGAATATTTCAAGCGTCTACCTGTCTGTTGCCGTTATCAATATAGAGCAAAAACAAAAAAAAAACAAGCAAAAAAATCACGTTTGTAGTATGGGAGCCCCCTTGAATATTTATTTTATTCAATTTTTTTGTATTTGTTGTTATAGCGGCAACAGAAATAGATCATCTGTGAAAATTTTAACTGTCTAGCTATCACGGTTCATGAGATACATCCCGGTGACGGACGGACAGACGGACAGCGGAGCGAAATTAATAGGGTCCCGTTTTTACCCTTTGGGTACGGAACCCTAAAAACCATATAACCGAATTGATTACCTCTTTCGTTTTGAAGTCGGCTATATGTTTTATACTCAAACGACCACACCCGGCGTTGCTTGCCGTCCAGTAGCCGGCCACGTGACCACATCATACCACATTATTATCATTTAACCCACTTAAAACTCAATGGGCCACTCGAGTGATATACAATTAGTCAATATTATGGCAGATTGTTCATGCCATTGTTTTGCGACGATTGCCGTTTGAGGCAATGACTTAATCCAGCTCTTATCAAACAGTAATTAAGGTAGCTATATAGCTTTTTAAACCTTCGGTAAATGAGCAGAGTACCTAGGTTAAACTATTATACAACTTGCCCTCACCCGCTACTGTACCTCGCACTCTACCAATGTAGGTTACTCTACCTATGAAGTAGATGCAATAATAATTGTATAGTAAAGTAACCCGAAATGGTAGAAAAGTAAGCCAGTGTTCCTTGCAACCGACAGACCCGTGGACCGGGAGTACAGTGAGGGACAAAGATACCTGACTAGGCCCTCTACCTATATCTTGAACTTTCTCTTTAACTATAAATAATAAATAAATATAAATAAATAAATATATACGGACAAATCACACAGATTGAGCTAGCCCCAAAGTAAGTTCGAGACTTGTGTTATGGGATACTAACTCAACGATACTATATTTTATAACAAATACATATATAGATACACATCCAAGACCCAGGCCAATCTGAAAAAGATCATTTTCCATCTTGACCTGGCCGGGGATCGAACCCGGTCACTCCGTGTCGCAGGCTGGCGTGTTGACCGCTGCGCCACGGAGCTAGTCAAATAAATAAATAGTAGTAAATAATATAACAATCTTCTTCTTATCGAGTCAGAGATGGCTAGGGAACTTGTATGCAAAATTTGATGATGATCAGTTCAGTAGTTACAGCGTGAAAGCGTAACAAACAAACACACAAACTCACTTTCGCATTTATAATATTAGTAAGGATAAGGATATAATATTAGTAAGGAAGTATGTATGAGGAATCGAAACTTTACCCTCTTTATAAGGGATCTAAAGTCAATTTAAAGTTTATTGAAGCTCTTCGTTTTGTGACAGCAAAGAAAAGGTTAGTAGCATGGATTTAGTTTTAATTGTGCTTAATGTGCTTCAATCTTTGTGTAAACCTAAAAGGTTTAGACTTCAATTTTGTCTCAAATATTAATTTAAAGTGAGATGCAGGTAAATCAAAAGTCATGTCAGCCACACACACCCAGTACTAACAATAAAAAAATAACAATGCATAAGCATAAAATTTTGATTCTGGTAAGGGACAAAAACTCGGCCAATTGCCAGTCAGTACTTTAATTTTATTATTTATTTTTAAAGTAAATATATAACTAAATATTCTGTATCTACCTAATACCGTTATCAATATCGAGCAAAAACTAGCAATAATATCACGTTTGTTCTATATGTGAGCCCTACTGAAATATCTATTTTATTCTGTTTTTAGTATTTGTTGCTATAGCGGCAACAGAAACACATCATCTGTTTGGGTACTGAACCCTAAAAATGTTGAATGCTTCTCGCGCAAATTGTAAAAGACGATCGACGGAATGGGTAACAATCTGAGGAATCATGTCAATAGGTGATTCGGCTACCAACCCATAACTTTTTGATTCCGTTTTCCACCAACACACCCACCGTGGTCGTGTGGTATCCGGCAGAGTAGAATAGGACCACTCCAAGTCTTTCCGCAGATGTCGTAGAAGGCGACTAAGGAAATACAAGCTAAACAAAGCTTATAAACATCTAAGAGACCTTTCCAACCCGTCTGGCCAGCGTGGAGAGTGTAGGCCAAGTCCTCTGGCTGCTCTGGCCAAGTATGGCCCTAGTAGTACAGAGAGGGTCGTGCTCCTGTAGTGGAGACTAAAAAGGACCTGATGATGATGGTGACACCCACCACTAAACTTGGCCTCTACAGCGTCACTACTCTGGACTACATCGGAGGACACAGGTGTCAGCCCCCCGCCACCACCTGAGCCAGTTTTGTCCAGATTTCCCTGCAAAGGGACTAATTGGCTTTTGCTGCCTTCTGACATACTTTCCTACTTATTAATAATGCAAGGGGCAAACAGGCACGTGAAGGGTCGTCGTGTTTAACTTCCTAGAGAAGATCGTGAAAAAGTTACTAAAAATTTAAATTCTTTAATTTTGTTTGGTTAACAAGCGGTGTTGCCATTTTTTCGTGAAAAGTATTATTATGTTTTAGTAAGTAAACCAACTACCGCCGTGATTCAGTGGTTAGGGCGTTTGCCTATAGACCCGGGGTCATGGGTTCGATTTCCACGGGAATAATACTTTGTTTAGTTGTTTCCAGTTTGGTTAGGACATTGCAGGCTTGAATCACCTGATTGTCTAATAATAAAGATAATTCCGTGCTTCGGAAGACACGTTATGCCGTTGGTCCCGACTGCCATCTTGTTAAAGGAACCACGTCAGAGGCCGAGAGGCGGTTCCGAAGAACTCTGACACCAGGGTGTGCATGGTTGATTGACCGTGACACCTACCCGAAATGATGATGAGTAAGTAAACCGAGCATGTATCATAATGGTAGTATAACTGTGCGAACACAGCTCAGAAATGTATAAGCTCTTTGAAGATTAGTAGAAACCGCATCAATATTGCCGTTTGCAATTGCAATGAATAGTTTCCAAGATACATTACCTTGAATAACTACAAAGATTAAATTCCAAAAATATATACAGCATGTAACTTAACCAACGACTTACAGTGACGGGGTGACTTAGCCCTGAGTCACCTCATCACTGAATGTTTGGTTAAATTACACGCTGTATAGAAATATCAATGGACAATAATGTTCACTAAGTATACTTTGTGTACTGTGTATAAATAAATATAAATATATACGGAAAAACAAATTGAGCTAGCCCCAAAGTAAGTTCGAGACTGGGATACTAACTCAACAATAATAGATTATATAACAAATACATCTATATACTAATATTATAAAGCTGAAGAGTTTGTTTGTTTGTTTGATTGTTTGTTTGTTTGAACGCGCTAATCTCAGGAAATACTGGTTCAAATTGGCAAATTCTTTTTGTGTTGGATAGTCCATTTTAGGCTATAAAACATCACGCTGCAACCAATAGGAGCGAAGCATCAATAAAAAATGTTTTGAAATCGGGGAAAAAATATTCATCTATACTAATTAATCATTATAACAGAAATTGCCGCGAACGAAGTCGCGGGCAACAGCTAGTATATAGATAATATCCAAGACTCAGGCCAATCTGTAAAAAATCGTTTTCCATCTTGACCTGACCGGGGATTGAACCCGGGGCCCTCGTGTCGTAGGCTGGCGTGTTAACCACTGCGCTACGGAGCTCGCCAAACATACAGCATGTAGACATACATACAGCTCACGTATAAATTCCTTATTCTTATCTTACTCCTAGGTACTCACATACACAAAGTTAATACCTCAAACCATTATTTGATTATTGAAGAATTTTCCTCACATAAAACGGACATTGAGTTTTATTTCGCATTGTTTTGTTTCCTTCAAGTTCATGTCCCATGCCTTCAATTGTCCGTTCACGTGGACGGATTTTCTTTAAAGTAGCTACACACACACTTTATAGATATTTCGGAAAGTATGACTAGGTACAATAGCTAATGCGAAGCTACGAGGATTGTAGTGCAGAACCGACTCGTAGCTTTAAACGTCCTGTTTGTTCAGAGTGGGCTAAATATCTTTAGTCGTGGTAGAGCCACGCTACCGGCGAAATAAATTGCATGAATGGGCCGGCTCGTACGGGGAAGTACACACTCTCACAGAAAATTGACGTCTGAGTAGAAGCTTTACCGCTTCTATGCTTCGTTCGTGAGTGAGAGCGCCGGAGGCACATCCTTCCCGCCGTTTCCTCCCCATGTCCTTCCCCTAACTCCTTGAAAGGCCGACAACGCACCCTGGTGTTGCAGTTGTCCATGGGCAGCGGTAATCACTCACCATCAGGTGACCGGCTCGTTTGCTGCCCAATATCATAAAAAAAATTGGTACATATGTTATAGGTCTGTATAAAGCAAAATTATAAAAATTGAAACAGATCAGAATTGATCAACAGATTCGCTTCCATAGGCGTACAGCTTCGAAGGGCTTACGCATGCTAAGCAACCCAGCGTGTGGTCCCCACTGACGAGTGCCATAAAAATAGGTCTCGTTTCTCGGAGCTTCCGAAGGCACGTTACGCTGTCATCATTAGGTGACAGAGGAGATGGAGATTGAGATTTTTTATCCCATCCTGTAATTAGCGCTACTGTAATAGTACCTACTTCAATAGGTACCTACTTTTTTAATCCTTAAAGGTATATATTAATTTTATCATGACATGAGTTAATTGATTAAGAATTTCTTAACATGTAACATAATTACCTTCGTACAGAGCTTTATTTATTTATAAAAGTCTGCCAATAAATAATTAAATTACAGTTTTGTTTAAAAACATATATTTATATCTATAAAAGCTCACTCAAACACTGAAAATGAGTAGTGTATTTGTACAAATGTACAAATACACTATACAAATAGGTATAGGTACCTACCTCCTACCTATTACAGAGACCAGAAAAATTTACAGGTTTCCTTGTTTTCGAGCTAACGACTCCTGCGATTGATAATGATTTATTTTAATTAAAAGACTACCTATAATAAAAAGCAATTATCACTAATAAAAACATACTTTAGCCCAGACATATACAAAACATCTATTCATAGACAAATAAAACTAGGCAGTGCGAATACCTGCCTTGTTTTATTGCCGATGGACTCGAGCCGACGTTTAACCCAAACCGCTAGTCCTATTGTGTGGAGTTCCCCGAGGCACCTGCAGGATGCACCCTGAGGTCATCGCTCCAGCTCTCAATGCCCAATGAAGCTGCTCCTATTCACGCTGACCCGTCAAATTGAGCAGTTATCTACCAACATATTTGTCCGCGCTATCTCCGGCGCTGCAGCGAGACGGCACTAGGCATTGTATTTTTATACCTGGACCAATTCCAAATAGTACCATAGTACATTTCTTATCAAAAATATTGTTTCAATCACCATTGATCCGCGCCGAACCCCGCCATAGACAAATTCGTATTTATTTTTAAATGTATCTCGGTTTATTTTCGGGTTCGTAAACATTTGGCCCCGTTATCGATTGTTTTTAATTAATATTATCATTGGAGTCTAGAGGTCGTTAAACAACTTAAAGTTAAATAAAACTAAAGTTTAAAAAATTTAAAAAAAAAGTTACAAACCTTTGAATATTTTTTATTGCACAAAATATATCCTTTCAATAAGTTCGAGTGGTAAAGTTGAGGCACTGCATCACGGTAAAGTCGCGGCTACACGAGCGACGTGCGGCCGGATCGCGCGCGTCGCGGGCACTGCATACGCCACGCGAGTATCTAAATTAATACAATATTAAACTAGAAATGTTTGTCCGTCTGTCAAAATAACTTGCTGGTTTATTTTCACTGCACGAGTTATTGTAAGCACGAACAATGGATGAAGTGGCCGCTGATCGAATATGTAGTTAATAGTCCTTGGCTCTGTTGACAGTGTTACTGATTACCGCTGCACAGGTTATTATGAAACATTCTCTGATTGATGTAACGTGTGATTAAAAAGAAGTTAGTATGTCATACCGAGCATGGAGATGTGAACTTATTCAATCTGGTCATTATCACATTTACCCCAAATTGGAACAGAAAATACCATAGGATGTTAAGGCTACGGCTACGTGTAACAAAATACTTAAATGGATTTACTTTTGCTTTTTCAGTCTTCTAGAAGTTCTGAAAGAGGCATTTAGTCTGACAATTGTAACAAGTGTTATGCTGTGATATAATAATAATAAATGTTATAAAGAGGAGAGATTTGATTGTTTGTTTGAATTGAATAGGCTCCGAAAGTACTGGACCGATTTGAATAATTCTTTCACCATTACACTCCTAAATTGTCATACCTACCTGATGAACATAGGCTATAGAATATTTTCAAAAAAGTTAGGGATCCGTATGAAAACTTCGATAATGTAACCCAAGGTGAGATCTTTTTTATTATGTCACTAAATCTACCAGAGCGAAGCCAGGGCGGGCCGCTAGTATTGAATTGATGACGACACCAATGCTGAATTTTTATGAAAAGTGGTGTTCGCATTCTTCTTCATCTTGAATCTCGAAATTAAACTTAAAGTGATCTACACTTCGAAATACTTTGAAAATAACACCATGTCGAATTTTCATGTTCATCATGTTGGATCCCAAAAGTGACGTCATGTTAGTGCGAGATTTGAACCTTAGGCACACAACCCCGCATCAAAAGCTTCGTTCTTAAAAATATGTGCTTAAATCAGGAGAAATGTAAGAGATAATAGAATCTCCAATGCACCGGCTTCCTTCTCTGTGCCCCAAACCAAAATTAAGAATGATCTGGATATCTACGGCTCAGGTGTCGGCAGTTTTAAATCAGCAATTTTTACACTTCGCAACGGTTAGTCTTACTCTTTCCTTTTATATTTACTGGTTCCTTCTTTTCTTCTTCTTCTATGTCTGTTTGGTTGTAATCATTATTAATTTTTATGTAATTTTGTGTTGATTATTAGTAGCATTTATTTTTTGTTTAGTTTTTTCTCTTTGGCTGCCTGTTTGTTAATGCGTTTGTGTTACCTATTATATATAATCTATTTGTGTGCGTATGTTTTGGGGTACAGTCTAGTGACTATATATATTAAGTCGGTGCTCCTTTATGTCTGCGGAGTGGATAGGTCCATCCAGTTTTTTTGAACTTTTACCATAATAGACGTAAACCTGTGTCGCTCGATGAATAAAAAAATAAAATCTTTTTTATCGAAAATAGAAATCGTTTAAAATCACGAGAAGTTCAGTTGGTTTGCTTATATGATAAGCGTAAAATAAGGAAAATACCAAAGACAGAGGGAAGTCCTTTGTCGTAAAGTGGGATGGCACAAATAATCCTTTACATAGACAACGTTTTGTATATTGATCAAGCAAAGTTTATTTTTACAAATAATATTTAAAATATTATAAACTTCGAAGTAGTGTCGCTTTTTTATGGTATAGGACGACAAACGAGCAAGCGAATCACCTGATGGTAAGCGATCACCGCTGCCCATGGACAATTGCAACACCAGGGTGTAATAGGAGCGTTGCCGGCCTTTCAAGGAGTTGAGGAAGGACATGGGGGAAAGGAAATGGCGGCAAAGATGGGCCTCCAGCTCTCTCACTCACCGAACAAAGCATAGAAGTGGTAAAACTTCTACTCAAACGTCGATTTACTGTGTGATCGATGGCGTGTGGTCATTGACTTTTTCGTGTGTAAACAAAAAATATTGATTTCATTTTATTTGGTGAAGTTCAATACTACTGTTACAGTAATTGCAATCGCCACTCATTTAATAAGAGTAATTATTCCCTTCTTGTCCGACTTACTTTTCATATGTTGTGGTGGTTCTCTCACTTTTTGGCGGACCCCTGCCGGAGGGAAAGTGAAAATATTTAATGAAGCCCTAAACTGTATAGAAAAATGGATTATTTATGATCAGACGCGTTATTTTAAGTAGTGTTTTCTTATAATAATAACTACTATAGGTAGAGCTCTGTTACATAATAGGGACCGTTCAAGTATTACCTAAGCAATATATCCGTTATTTTTAACCCCTTCCTCCCCCTGTCAGCATAAGTAAGAAAAGCTATATTCCCCTCCCCACAAGCTTAGTTATACATTGTTATAATTTTCACAAAATATATCTGTTTATTTTGCAAATTGTTGCTGACGTCATCACCGTGCAAAGCCTCCCGTCCCCCATGTCAGCAAAAATAAGCCTAACCCAGACCCCTCGCGCCCCATTAGCTGCTTATGTAATATTTGAATATCATCATCATCATCATCTCAGCCACAAGAAGTCCACTGCTGGACATAGGCTTCCCCCAAGGATTTCCAATATGATCGGTTGACCGCGGGCGGCTGAGACTTAAACAAATTTTTTGATGTTCCCATACAAAATTGACCGGGCGGCCGAATTTTTTTGTATGGCACTGCCCATTTCTTTTTTGAGTTCGCAATATTGGTCCCATAGGAAAAGCTGTTTAAATCGATGGGCTGAATCACCCCTTTAAGGGTCCAGAACGATATTTCACCGTGTATATGTTTGTTGCGGTAAAATTTTGCAACAGAATTAAGGTGTAATTTGCATGAATTTGTGAGTCAGATGTAAGTTGTCGAGATGTACCCTCGTAGAGTTATCTGGTGACGCTGAGCCGCTCGCTTACAGAATTTTACAGTATTCGCTTATAATATAAACTTATTGAAAAAGCTTAGTTTTCTTTGTTTTTACCTTCGATGCGAAGGGGTTCTGGAGTCGTGTTTTTAATTTTATATTAATAACATAATTTATTAATGTGATTTGTCTTAAAAAAGTGTCTGCGAATGCCCCTTTTTGTGAATAAACGTTTTGATTTTAAACTAAATTACTATGAACTAAAACTAAAAATAGATAACACTTAAACTAATTAATAATACTGCCCATAATGTAAATTGACATACGTCACGCTCAGTTCGATGACCCCGGAATATTATTACTTTGGAAACGAAAGACAGCGTGTCACCGCCGCGCTCTACGCTCCTCGTCCAGTGTAAAGAGACCTTTGACATAATTCGTCACTGTGACCCCTCCACCACTCGCCACGAACGGCTATTGTAAGCCATGAAGAGCAACAGGATTCGTATTTTTAACCAGCGACCAATAAGCGAAGTGTTCCTATCTATCCTAACTAATATTATAAATGCGAAAGTGAGTTTGTTTGTTACGCTTTCACGTTGTAACTACTGGACCGATCATCATGAAATTTTGCATACACGTTATCTGGGGTACGTAGAAGGACATAGGGTACATTTTATCCCGGAAAGAAGTACTGTTCCCGCGGGATCGACATTTACTCGGGCGAAAGCTAGTAACATATAAGTATCACCAATTAGTCCGTCTGTTTGTGTGTCACTCAGTCCGTATCGTAGCCATCAAAAGAGGTTTTCTTTATATGAATGAAACTAGATTCCGTCCACGGCTCCGCTCTCGCCAATGTCAATCCGTTGAGAACAGTACTTTTTCAGGTATAAAATATACCTTATGCCCAGAAGGATAAATTTTGCATACACATACTCTGTAGCACGGAGAACCGTGCTCCAGAGTATGTGTATGCAAAATTTCATGATAATCAGTTCAGTAGTAACGGCGTGAAAATGTATCAAAGAAATATATAAACAAACTCCCTATTGCATTTATAATAAGCAAGGAATATATTTAAAGGGCTAGGATTAGGTATAGCATCTATTCAAAAATGGCAGCTAAGTCATTGATGGGAATTGCAGGTTAAATGCAACGATGTTTGAAGTACGAAATTATCTGGTCTTAATTTATCATATAAACCCAGAATCAGTCAGGTGACAGGAAGAAACAATCAGGTCTAGGGTGAAATTAAATTCTTTAAATATTTAACTTGTATTATTATTATTACGAGCCGTTAATGTCTCAATGTTGGGCAAAGGCCTCTTTCTCTTTTTTCCATTTTTGTCTGTCTGTGGTTTGTGTTCTCCAGTTTTTATTATATTTGTTTAGTTCATCGCACCACCTTGTCCTTGGTCGGCCACGTCCCCGTTTGCCGTTAGGCGTCCAGTCTGTGACTTTTTTCGCCCAGTGATCATTAGGCATACGAGAAACGTGCCCAACCCAGTCTCACTTCAGTCGAGCTGCGCTTGTTGCCACGTCTACAATTCGTGTCTGGGAGCGCAGAGTAGCATTGGGTTTGCGATCTACAAGTTTTACTCCCAGCATGCTGCGTTCCAAACCTTCAGTTTGCGCTTCTGGACGTCCGTCAAAGACCAAGTTTGAGCGCCATATGTGAGTATGGGAAGTATGCACATGTCCATGAGTTTCCGTTTAAGGTGTAGGTCAAGGTCACCTTTCATGTAGTCTTTTAAAGACCAATAGCTCTTCCACGCACTTTTGGACTCGCTGATCGACTTCTTTGTCCTGGCGGTCTAGGAAAGAGACTATTTGGCCTAGGTATGTGTACTCCTGGACATATGCAATGTTTTCAACTTGTATACAGGATTAAATTGAATTCATTACTGACTCATTAGAAGGAGTGACTCAGACCCCCGATTCTTAACAACTTTCATTATGGGACCAACTTCGACATCGTGAAAAAGTATCTGCTCATTTCATTCATACAACAGTAGACTATCTACTTGGCCAAAATCTATGGAGTTGGTCCCATAATGAAGAAAAAAGATTAATAAAGCAGGTCAGATTCGTAGTATGAGTCACTCCTTAAACTTATGCTAATGAATTCAATTTCACCCGCTATGACACATCATAGGGGAAGGACCAGGGAAGGAGCGAAGCTGCCCGGGGTGGAATATTCTAGAACTTTCCCGAACGTATTCAATCCTGCTCACACACAACCTCAAATATTCTACAATGTTCTGGTAGTCGGAACCGGAAGTATATGCAATGCAACTGTCTAAAAGCCCATATCAAGGGAACGGATGGAGCGTTCGACAGTCAGTTCATTCCGATTTTTCGTAACTTCGAGTGATTGTATTATTTTTGGCTAGCTCCGTGGCGCAGCGGTCAATACGCCAGCCTGCGACACGAGAGTGCCCGGGTTCGATCCCCGGCCAGGTCAAGATAGAAAATGATCTTTTTCAGATTGGCCTGGGCCTTGGATGTATATCTTTATATGTATTTGTTAAAAAATATAGTATCGTTGAGTTAGTATCCCATAACACAAGTCTCGAACTTACTTTGAGGCTAGCTCAATCTGTGTGATTTGTCCGTATATATTTATTTATTTATTACTTTCTACGAGTGCGACAACCAAGGAACCGAGTGATTTCGTCGTATTGGGAGTAAAGTGTCAGTGTTGGAATTCCATAGTAAATAAAGTATCTTTAAAAAAATCTAGCGTTTTATTCCAAATCCTAATAGTAAATAAATAAATAAATAAATATATTGACGCTGACATTTTAGCAAATAGAACTTATATTTAATAATGAAAGACAATGTGTCGGTGTAGCTCACCTCACACACTTGTCGACTGTAAAGGGAGAGAGCTTCCATTAGCATACTTAAAGACACTTCTACTGCTCGAGTGAGTGTTTGATAAGGAAAATATTCTCAAATGGCCAGTTAGATAGAACTAGCATGGCACTAGTGTATTTATCTAGGGACTCCAATGATAAGATTACCTGGAAAACACTTCAAGATGCCGCGGACCACCGTAACTAGAGGCCCTAGCCAGGAATTAAAGAGCGGTTAAAGAGGGGGGGATGGCAAAGTTAAGATAGCGTTTATTAGATAATCTATGGATGGACCCAAACTCTCGTGGCCCCCATGTTGGCGTTAGCTACGGGCATCAGATGGTGTAGTTACGCTACCGAACGATATCTTGTGATAACTTAACATAATAATCTGAGAAGTGAGTTTCAATGAGGGTTTTCGGAATTTATATATTCCTTAGGTATGGCGGCACTGAGATGAATCACGTTGAAGCATCATATTTATGAGTGGATTTTGCCGTTGTCAAAATATCTCACGTTGCAGTGCTATCGTCTGGGTAGGCCTGTCTCACTGCTCGTGTCGCTATCAAAAACATACCTACTAGCGGCGACAACTTCGAAGCCGTAAAGCCCTGCAAATCCAGTAGGAACGACGCGCGTTGGTCACTCGTATTCAACTTCAACGAATTATGAATCGTATGTTCAGAGCTACAACAGTAAAATTGGTTTGCACTGAAGTCTTTACAGCCTTCGTGGTCCAGTGGTTAAGGCGTTTGCCTGTTGACCCGGAGTCGTGGGTTCGATTCCCACCGGAAGCATACTTTGTTTAGTTGTTTCCAGTTTGGTTAGGACATTGCAGGCTTGAATCACCTGATTGTCTGAAAATAAAGATGATTCCGTGCTTCGGAAGGCACGTTAAGCCGGTGGTCCCGGCTGCCATCTGGTAGTCGTTAAAGGAACCACGTCAGAGGCCAAGAGGCGGTTCCGAAGAACTCTGATACCAGGGTGTGCATGGTCGATTGACCGTGACACCTACTCGAAATGAATGAATGAACTGAAGTCTGTAGGTATCTAAGCGAAATGTTGCTGCGTTCTGACGCGAGCTAAATTACATCGTACTCTAAACTACTTTGAGTTGATATTTCTTTGAATACCTTTGCACTGTGCGACTTCTTTACGTAACTTATTCTGTGACCTGGGGCCTAAATCTAAAATCAAAAGTAATTAAATGAATGATTCAATTTAAATCGATAACCAGCTCCTCGTATGTTTGTTGTTATAAGTTTGTTGTAAACTGAAGCTTACGTCACTTAGAGAAATAGTTATGGAGACGGCACTAAACCTGGTAACTAAACCTGTAAGTCTATTACTGTCATCAACAGTAGTTGTGGAATGTCAATTAACGTTCACCAAATGATAGTTATATATCCTTTTATAGAGAATCTCAGTAAAAACAGATAAATATATTGTAGAGAAGCCAATGGCTAACTACTTCATTATTTCTTGCCAAAAATAGCAATCAGTCTGCGTTTCCTTTCACACAATGATAGCGACCAGAGCTTGGTTCTGATAATCTGAGAGTGTTTCCAGTTGCATCCTCAGCTGTTGTGTGTTAGAGCTCGGTGTCCGCTATTATGATAGCATTCATGCTGTTATATAACGCCAACCCTCCTCGGGTAGCTCTCGAACCATACTTTCAAGTATTTGCCCATTCCGTTAATTGAACTCAGTGCTCCTCAGGTTGCATCTTAATCACTGCACCATGGAGACTGTCAGCTTTTTTTTATATACATACAGGAGTAGGCCCGATGGTATGTCGCTGTTCCATTCGGAACGTGGTAGGGCTTTGGTGTGGGACGCTACTAGTGTCGACACACTAGCCCCTTCTCACCTCAAGAGATCAGTCATGACAGCCGGGTCTGCTGCCGAAGGCGCTAAGGTCGCCAAACGACGCAAGTATGCAACCTTAGCTGAGGATTATATATTTGTGCTGTTTTGTGTAGAGACGTTAGGACCTTGGGGTCCCAGCGCGAGGGGATTCTTTAAAGTAATTGTCCTAAGGCTCATCTCAGCTGCTGGTGATAAGAGGGCTAGCTGCTTTTTCGCCCGACGGATTAGCCTAGCTATCCAACGGGGAAACGCAGCCAGAGTTCTTGCCACCATGCCACACGGGCAAGATTTGGAAGATAAACTTTTCTAGTGCTTCTTTTTTACTATTTTTCACTTCATGTTAATACGTTTATACTGAGTTATAATTTATATTTTAAAGGATATGTGATTAAAATATTTTAAATGGTATTCATTTATATAGACACCACAGTCTACAGTAACATAGACACCACAGTCTATGTTACGCGACCTCTGCATATATAACAAACAAGTCCACTGTATGATGAACTCTGACATAAGTCCTGTCTGACCCCTTGATTCAGAGCGACACTGTAGGCCAGGCACACACACCTCTACTGTGGTAATACATCACATTATCTAATGAGTAATACCGACACATTATTCACAAATACATTCCGAAATAAGAGGAAGGTTTTAGTTCCTGCGTCATAGTGTCACTAGACGTTTTATAGACAGGCAGGTACTAAAAGCGTCTTCATATTTGCAGCTGCAGTAGTGCATATGTGTAGACACACTAGCACTTGTAGGAAACTTTTAGTCGTGGTAGAGCCACGCTACCGGCAAAATGTATTGCTTGTAGCATGAATGGGCCGGCTCATCCGGAGAAGTACCACACTGTCACAGAAAATCGACGTGTTAGTAGAAGCTTTACCGCTTCTATGCTTCATTCGGTGAGTGAGAGAGCCGGAGACCCATCCTTCCCCCTTCCTTCCCTATTTCCTTCCCCAAATCCTTGAAAGACGGACAACGCACCTGTCACACCATGGTCAACTCCTTGAAAGGCCGACAACGCACCTGTCATACCCTGGTGTTGCAGTTGTCCATGGGCAGCGGTGATCACTTACCATCAGGTGACCCGCTTGCTCGTTTGCCGTCGTACAACATAAAAAAAGACATGAATAACTGAACCACTTGAGATCCTTGCAGTCACTGCCTCATACTAGATATCCTTTGATCTGCACACTCTGTAGTAAACAAAACAGCATTCTTAAAACAGCATTTAATCAGGGCGTGTCGGACGCTCTTCAGATGCTGCTGCACCTATGTTGTCCGAACATATCATCTCCGAACATATCATCTCCGAACATATCATCTTGGACAGCATAGGCTGCACCTATGCTGTCCGAACATATCATCTCTGCACATCGTCTGCATTTACACACAATTAGAAGAACAACATAACATCTGCTGTACATCGTATTGTTCCTTGACCTGCCCATTCCGCAGTAAATAACACAGCATTATCATGGCATGTCGGACGCTCGCCAGATGCGCTGAATCGTTGCAGCAGCCAATAACGCCCGAACTAATAAATGTCATCTCTACACATTCTCTGTATTGCGGCAGATCTTCACACAGTGGAAACCATGTTAGTAAAACCTGCTTGTAAAATTAAGAAAGTGTAATACGTCAGTGGCATTTTCAGATCTGTAAAGATTTACCTTACAGCTTGTCCAAGTAACAACACAAAAATTGACAATTCGGCTCATGCTCTACCGTCCATTGCACATCTTCTTGCTGTCCAGATACTCTCAGTACCAAACCAAACTAAGGATTTTTAAGTATTACTAAATTACGCTAGATCTTGAGATGGAGGTTACCACGTTATTTACGCCCGCTCGTAAAAATACTGTGTAGAAGGATAAAGATGGTATTTAGATCATAAGACTCCTCGCACAGATTTAGCTTGTCCAAGTGTCGCCTTCAAGCTCATCACCAAATAAATTTGATACTCGAGCTTACAGAACAACTTAAACACATTAGAAGTGTTATCCCGCGTGAATAGTATGAAAACCAGCGTCACCTCATTTCAAGCATACTAGATAGGTACGAACGCAACACAACTGAGTAGAAACTCCTCCTTTGTTCAAAGTGTCACTAGGCCTGGGATCTCACTTTACACGTTAGAATAGCACAAGTCGGCATTTCTTGATGTTTTTTCACGAAAATCTCACCTTTGTCAAAGAATATATACACCTTTTGATGCTCGCGGGACATATTACTAAGGTGATTCAAGTGAGCTGATCGAGCGCACTGTCGGCGCGCGTACCACACCCCCTTGCCATTTCTAAAGTCTTTGTTGTTTTGTGCTCGAGCCGATACCGACTCATTGTAATACGTAATAGCCTGATGATTTCTTCTTCTAATCAGAGTATAGGCTAGTTTCCTGGGTCGTAATAATAACATAACAATTAGTCCATCAGTTAGATAATCAAAAAATATTAGACACGTATTTTTTCTTTTGTCAAATAAACAATAAATAATAAAGATAAAGCGCGTCAAAGTTCAGGAGTGGGGGCTCGTGACGTCAAAGTTTGCTAAAAATTGTAGCAAACTATGACGTCACACGGAACTTCAAAGGGCTATATCTTTATAATTTTTTGTTTAATCGACAAAAGAAAAAATACGTGTCCAATATTTTTTGAATATCTTACTGACGGACTAATTATAATTTTTTAGGAAACTAGCCTATTAAGTCTCATCTGTGGTGTAATCATTTATTTTCATCCTTCACCGTTCAGTGTCGCTTTTTTCACTTTGGTAGGAGCCCGATGGCCTAGTGGTCGTGAGCATTAAGCGCTTAAGTTAGTTAAGCAACCCTGGGCGCAGTCCCTACTGTGATGGGTGACCGCAATTGGTACAAACAATTTTCGAGCTCTTCCGTGCTTCGAAGGTTAACTGGCTAACGGCTGTCACCATTGATGGCAGTCGTAAAGCTATGTCTGATGCTTGAAAAATCTGACACTAGTGTTGGCCATTAACACACACGTAAAACAAACAAACTTTGGTCGTGGACTGCCACTTAGAGATAGTAAAATGGGCCTACTACGGGTTTACCTGCTAAATCGCCTGCTGTTGAGCGAGCAAAGCGAATAATGATTATACTAACCATATTTAATTTCCAGAACAAGCTTTTCCTACTAAATATTTAAAATTAATCTGCCCAAAAATTATAGCCAATGTCACTTGGAAGGATATAACATTGCTCTCTACATACAAATCTTAATACAATAATAATAGCTATAGTGCTTATTCACTGACGAAAAACAAACCGAGGTCTGAACGTTCGTCGCTCAGATATTATAAATAAATAAATAAATAAATACGGACAAATCACACAGATTGAGCTAGCTCCAAAGTAAGTTCGAGACTTGTGTTATGGGATACTAGCTCAACGATACTATATTTTATAACAAATACATATATAGATACACATCCAAGACCCAGGCCAATCTGAAAAAGATCATTTTCCATCTTGACCTGGCCGGGGATCGAACCCGGGCACCCCGTGTCGCAGGCTGGCGTGTTGACCGCTGCGCCACGGAGCTAGCCAATAAATATTAAAAAAGAAGCGGCCAAGTGGGGGTCGGACTCAACCATGAAGGGTTCCGTAGCAGCAAGTAACATATTATAAAGGTTCTTGTAGTTCCTTATAACATTAATTGAATGAAAGGTAAATTGCGGTTTACGATTTGTGACGTATCAAAAAAAGAACTACTTACTAGATCTCGAGTAAAGCAATTTTTGGTGGAAGTTTGCATAGTAATCACAGGTGATAGTAGATAATGAAATCATATATATTTTTTTAGTTTATCATTCCCTTATTTGAAAGTTACAAGGGGGGGGGGGGGGGGGACACTTTATCACTTTAGAAGTATCTCTCGCGCAAACTATTCAGTTTAGAAAAAAATAATATAAGAAACCTCAATATAATTTTTAAAGACCTATCCATAGATACCCACACGTATGGGTTTAATAAAAAAAAATGAGATTCAGTTCTATGTATGTGGATTTTTTTTTCTATTTTTGTTTGAAAATACATCTGGTTCATAGAATACATCTGCTTACCAAGTTTCAACAGTCTAGTTCTTACGGACATAAAGAATTTATAATGGGTTCTGTTTTTTGCTATTTGGCTACGGAACACTAATAAACATCTTTTGCAGCCGCCGCCAGGCAATGAGTCCTCACTGCGTCGTAACGCGGAGTGCCACGCTACACTGGCGAGGGCGCCATATAGGTCGGGTCACTAATATCAGCTAATATATATGTATCTACCGACGTCTTTGTTCATATCTCTTGATTAAACGCGAACTTGGCCCCGTTTCGACGATATTGACGAAATATTTATCTGTGAGGTAATCTAGGTAATTTAACTGATTTCTGGAATCCCCTGTGTACATGTATACCTACGTGACTTTGTACATGTCTATTGTAATATAAATCCAGTGCTCCAGTCCAAAGAAATGTCGTTTTCAAGATTTGTCATAAATCTTACAAATTATCTATGCACCCGTTTTTTTGAGCACGATAGAAAGAAAGAAAGAAAAATAGTTTATTTGGCAACATTTATCGTAACGGTAACACTATACACAACTACATATACATGCACCAAAACGGCCTTCGCTCAGCATGTGTCGTGGACCATGGTATGGGCCACGACGCTGGTCTTCCGCTATTGCCGAAGAAATTATTAAATTAATAGTAATAAAATAAATTAAAATACGATGATGTGATGGTAGTGGCGTTAGAAGATGGTGGTAACGACTTACTTTAAAAACGTCTGCAATTAAGGGCCCGCCATAGGCCAGGCGGCATGGCGGTACAAACGCGGATGGTCTAAACGCGTTTGCTACTTTGATATTTTCGTTTTTAAACAATATTCAAGGGTTATTCGAAAAAAAAAATCATGATGGCTGCCTTATCTGTAATGCAATTATAAATCGAAATTAAAAGGTTAATTTTAATGTATTTGGTTAATTCTCTTAATTAGACGTGATTTGGAGGCATAAAATTCTTAAATTCGATTAGTAGTTTTAAAGTTAATCAACTACAAGCAAACGTAGATTTTTCTCTTTTCAATATTAGTTGAGTTGAGACTTAGATTGTAAGTGTCGCATCTAGCGTTGGCATCCATCCGAATAAAACCGGACAGTGTTAGGCTACTTGACCTCTTGTCCGGCCAAATTTAAATGAGTCGGATCCGTCCGGCTTTTGTTAAGCTTTTTATACTATCATTCAACTCGCTCCGTTGTTCAACTCAATCACTTTAATCAGTAGCGACGAGGGAGCGAGACGAGATTCACTATCTCGCGCCACTAAACGCACGTTCACATAAAGTCCGGCTTTTAAATCTGTGCTTTATTCAATTTTTTTGTCAGAAATCCAACATTTTTCTTAATGTCCAAAATCAAATCAAAATCAAAAATCATAACGTTTATTCAGAAAATAGGCCTTTGCAGGCACATTTATTCACGTCAAATCACATTGTAAAGGATCTAATTTAGTCATATTATTACTTATTGTGCAAAAGCTACAGACTACTAGCGTTTCGGAACCGACCACTGCAGAGAAGAAACGCCAAAAGAAACTCTTTTCAACAGTATTGGTCGCCTACTCGCCTGAAGGGCTTTTTTATTTTATCATCTATCTTTATCATTTATCATCAAATTTCTTCATTTATCATTTTTTTTTTTCATTTTATGTTTACAATTTTTATTATATAGGTACATTATTATTTTTTGGAACATATTATGTTAGCGATCGAGTGTGCAGTGATAATATTTTACACTAGCTGTTGCCCGCGGCTCCGCCCGCGTTAGTGTCGATCCCTCGGGAACAGTAGAATTTCCCGGAATCAAACATACCCTATGTCCTTCCTCGGGCCTCACTTTTTGAACTGATTTGGATGAAATTTGGTATGGAGGTATACCAAATTTCATCCAAATCAGTTCAATGGTTGAAGCGTAAAAAAACGACAGACAGAGTTCGCATTTATAATATTAGTATTAGTATGAAAGTATGGATATTATTTATACTTCTAAGTCCAGAAATTAAAAATTTCCATAAAACATTTACCCTCCCATTTTACCCCTTTAGGAGTGAGTTTTGTCCATTTCATATGTTTTTTAATTGTAATCGAGAACTTACATACCTATTTATTTTCATACTTCATAGTCCAGAAATGAGAAAATTTCCAAACAAACTCCCTTCTGGGGGATTTTTTTCCAGTTGACCTACACAGATCTTTTTCAATTGTAATCGTGAATTTATTTATCTATTTTCATACTTCTAAGTCTAGAAATAAGTAAATTCTTATACAATCTTTACCCCGCTATTTTACCCCTTCAGGATAAAATATCGTCCATTTTACCTACACAGATATTTTTAATTGTAACCTAGAACTTATATACTTATTTTCATACGTCTAAGTCCAAAAATGAGAAAATTTCCATACAAAGTATATAAAACATTTGACGCCTTAAGGAGGGAATTTTGCAAATTTCATCTACCTACACACATCTTTTTTAATTTTAATCGAGAACTTATATACCTACTTTCATACTTCTAAGTCCAGAAATGAGAAAATTCCATATCAATTTAACCCCTTTAGAAGTTAATTTCTTAATATCCTTTCTTAGCGCTCACTTACATCATTAAAAGAACCCCTGTACCGAATTTCAAGTTTCTAGGCGCAGCAGTTTCGGTTGGTTTGCCGTTTGCCCGCGGCTACGCCGCCGCCGTTAGTGTCCATCCCTCAGGAACAGTTTGGACCCTTAAAGGGGTGACTCAGGTCATCAATACGAACAACTTTTTCTATGGGACCAATGCTGGGAACTCAAAAAAAGTTCGTCATTTCCATAAAAATGAGTCCCGCCGCCCGGCCAGTTTATATGGGAATGTCGAATTTTTTTTTGAGTTCCCAGCATTGTTCTCATAGGAAAAGTTGTTCATTTTGATGGTATGAGTCACCCCTTTAAGGGTCCAAAACGATAAAAAATTCACCGTGTATATTTGCAGGCAAACTAATGCCTTGAGTTCATTCAAATGACGATAACTTTTTTTTTAATGAACCGATTTTGATGAAACAAACTTTAGATGTTTTGCTGAGTTAAAACAAAGCAATTGGTGAAAGTTTGAAGTAAATCGGTTCAGTATTTTCGGAGATAATCGTGATCATACATACAGACAGACAGACAGACAGACAGACAGACAGACAAGAAATTCGAAAAAATTTTTTTTGCTTTCTATTATTCTTTTTAAGTGTCCCTCTATCCATTTCAGTCAAAAATTCCAAATGTACAGACAAAATATTTTTACTGTTTTATTTTATGTATAGATTATACACAGTAGTCTCAAAGAGGCTGAGCAGACCTGCCCCCCCTAGCAGCACCCGTTCACGAGTTGACGCATCGTTGAGTCCGGCTTTGGGACCCAAAAGTCGGGCTCTTTTGACGGGTAAGTGCGGCTATTTGATATTTACAGATGGCGACTAGTCGCAATTGCAACAAATGCTGGCTCTATCTGCCAATCGTTCAAAGGACATATTTGAAGTGTTTCTAACTAAATTATATTCTGTGAAATGTACAATCAGTGCTATCGTACTTGAAATTCTTTAACTTAAATCTTTAAGGCTTACATGAGTATGAGATATTATTTACTTATTCAAATGCAGTATTTGTCTGTAATGTAGTATCATTTTTTAATATGTTTAACATTTTTGTAGTAGTTTTATTTACAGAATAAGATTGAAATAAAGCACTGGTAAAAGGTTTTTGGAGATGTATAATTAAATCGGTATATCTATACTAATATTATAAAGCTGAAGAGTTTGTTTGTTTGTTTGAACGCGCTAATCTCAGGAACTACTGGTTCAAATTGAAAAATTCTTTTTGTTTTGGATAGTCCATTTATTAAAACATCACGCTGCGACCAATAGGAGCGAAGCATCAATAAAAAATGTTTTGAAATCGGGGAAAAATTATTCATCTATACTAATAAATCATAATAACAGAAATTGCCGCGGATGACGAAGACGTTGCCCGCGACGAAGTCGCGGCTTGCTAGCTGTTGCCCGCGACTTCGTCGCGGGCAACAGCTAGTTATTTTATACATTTCAGTATCCTTAAGTGTGATATGCCAGTAAGATTTTAAAAGTTACTTTTTGATGAAAGGTATCTCTGTAACGACGGGTCGTATCGAAGAAATGGGTTCTATCAGTTTGTAGAGCTTAAAACACTAATGACAATGGTCAGATAAAAACGTTTTCGATAAAATTAACTTATATTGGTATTTACATTAATAGTACGATAAGCTAAATAAACACGGATAGTGAATAATAAAAACCGGACAACTGCGAGTCGGACTCGCGCACAAAGGGTTCCGTACCGGTATTTATAAAAACGGCAATAAAATCATGTCAGTTGTATGAGAGCCCCCCTTTAATATTTATTTTATTTTTATTTAATTATTTATTTTTGAAGTAAATATATAACTTAATATAATATGAATATTTCAAGACTCTACCTGTTGCCGTAATAAATATCGAGCAAAAACAAGCAAAAAAATCACGTTTGTAGTATGGGAGCCCCCTTAAATATTTATTTTGTTCTATTTTTTTGTATTTGTTGTTATAGCGGCAACAGAAATACATCATCTGTGAAAATTTTAACTGTCTAACTAATACGGATTAATAAAAATAAAAATAAAAATACGGACAAGTCACACAGATTGAGCTAGTCCCAAAGTAAGTTCGAGACTTGTGTTATGGGATACTAACTCAACGATATATATTTTATAACAAATACATATATAGATACACATCCAAGACCCAGGCCAATCTGAAAAAGATCATTTTCCATCTTCCATCCTGGCCGGGGATCGAACCCGGCACTCTCGTGTCGCAGGCTGGCGTGTTGACCGCTGCGCGAAGGAGCTAGTCAATTTTATGGGAATGTCGAATTTTATTTTGGTTTTATGACTATTATTTTAATTTCATTATAATTTAGTGATCTAGTATAGCCCGTGGTTCGATTTATCACGGGTATGTCCCTTCCACGTTGTATATAATTATTTTCTTTTATGCTGGTCTGGGAGAAAAGAAAAACTAGTATGTATCAGCTGCTTCTTTTTCTGCGCAGACCGCAGAAGCCGGGCGAAGGAATTGGCAAAAAATTCAGGAATTATGTAAAACATAGGCGATGACCTAGGCTATAGGCGATGAAAAAATTATGTAATACATATGCGATGACCGATGACCCCCATCACTATTTTGATTCCGTTTTCCACCTTTATCACCAACACGCTAAACGGGCATTCAGGTCTTATGGGCTTAGGCTTTGTTTAAACTGAAACGGCCGTGTGGTATCCGACAGAGTAGAATAGGACCACTCCAAGTCTTCCCGTGGATGTCGTAGAAAGCGACTTAGGAAATACAAGCTAAACAAAGCTTATAAACATCTAAGAGACCTCTCCAACCCGTCTGCCCAGCGTGGAGAGTGTAGGCCAATTCCTCTGGCTGCTCTGGCCAAGTATGGCCCTAGTAGTACAGAGAGGGTCGTGCTCCTGTAGTGGAGACTAAAAAAGACCTGATGATGATGATGATGAAACTGAAACGGATAAAGGCATATATAACGTATGTAGATCTCTGAAGATTCGTGGCGTGTCCGTCATAAATATTCCAAACATGACACCGCTGTGACCTCAAATGCGATCGCTGTGGTCAATCAGCGATGTGGGACAGTGGCGCGGGACGGCATCCTGATTACTGCACGCCAATTGCAAGAGATTATGATATTCCTTGCAAGAGTTTTGTACCGGATTTTATTTCTTTTCCGTTTCAAAGGTATGAAAAATAGAACATCCTCCCAACGCGAGTTTTATAAGATAGTGTTTGGGAACTATATTATATGGATGGGTACTTCATTGGTAAAAATAAATAACCAGTTTCTTACATCCGGTTAGGAGTTAGTAAGCTTTTAATAACCCAATAATTTAAACTCTTTTTTCTCATTTCTTACGAAGATTTCTCATATGAAGTTTTAAATGTGGCAGTCAGCTATGACTCAGTATTCAAGTGTTTCCTGAAACCGTCACAGAAATTGGTCTAAACTGCTCAGAACAATACTGCCGATCGTGCTTATAACGAATTTTAACACGATTACACCTACAGTTTTAAACTTTTAGAACTACCGTAATTCTTATACGCTTCGCTTACGCTTCTAACCGAATGTAAGTACCTAATTGGATATTTATGTTCACCAGTAAAGTGCCCATTCATATATTATGGTCCCCAAACACTATCTAATGCATCAGAAAATCGCATTGGGATGACGATCTATTATATTTTTTGCTTAAGTGGCGGTAATAAAAAAAAATAAACTTATCGTCTCAACCATCTAACATGTAAAGAACTTTTCAGGTCGGCATTAAGCGAGGGAGGAAAATATTATACATTAAAAATACTTTCTATGTAATGATTTTCTAATGATTTAACTGGAAGCCATCAGAATTAAGCACCCAAAAAACTAAATAGAGGTAGGGTGGTGGTGAATCACTCGGTTATAAAATGACTTAAAAACGTTACGTCGCAACATCGCCAACGAATACAAATACTCCGGCAATAAGCCCGCTCATAAAATAAGGACACACACAGAAGATAACCCAATGTGTTTAATTTTGACATTAACACCGTTGGTAGTTGTGGTTCTGAAAGGGAGAGTCAAGCGTGTTTTTAGGGTTCCGTCGCAAATGGCAAAAACGGAACCCTTATGGATTCGTCGTCTGTCTGTCCGTCCGTATGTCACAGCCACTTTTTTCCAAAACTATAAGAACTATGCTTTTGAACCTTGGTAATAAGTAGATATATTCTGTGAACCGCATTAAGATTTTCACACAAAAATAGATAAAAAAAACAATAAATTTTGGGGGCTCCCCATACTTAGAACTGAAACTCAATTTCTTTTTTCATGAAACCCAAAGGCAAACCATGATTATTTTTAGGATAAGCCTTCAAAAATGATATTGGGGTTTCTAATATCATTTTCTTCTAAACTGAATAGGTAGCTTGCGCGAGAGTCTTCCAGAATGGTGAAAAAAATCTACCAACACTTCAAAACGACTAAGCCGAGTCAAAATCTCGACTCAGTTTTGTAAGAATAACTAAATCGTGACAAATGAAAACGTTTATAAATCATAGCAGAAGTACATACTTCTGCTACATTATTATTTTGTGTCTGTTTGATAATGCTACAGTATTTCAATTAGAGCTATTTGGCGTATCTCCAAAACAAATGAGGCATAAGTGCAGGGATTCTTTTGCTGATTCAAATGCTTATCAGTTTTGATCACATTCCAGAGATTCCAATGGTTTCACCTGGTTTCATGACGTTATAATTTATTTGTTCAGCAGCCTAATTCAGGAAAAATGTACACACAATAAGCCAACAAGAGTAGTGTAAAGTTATTGTGGAAAATAATGATAGGGTGACGTCATTAGAACATTGTACAACATTACCTGTCCTTTATCAACTTTTACACCAGATCTGTTGTACCTACTGTTATTTTTAAACGTTTTGATTTGTACGCAGTTTTTTTTTCTGTGTTTTGATAACGGAGTATCATTACAGGTTTTTATTTATTTCATTTATCTATTAGAATGCCATCTTGCTAAGAAGTGTGCAAAACAAAACGTGACCAACAAGAATGTTGCTGCTGAAACTAGGTACTGCACTCTTTCACGTGTTGGTAATACTAAGTAATTTTGCGGCCCGCTCATAGATGGCGTTACATACTCTTGAACTTTATGTACGACGAATAAAATCCCGATTTTTTTTGTATTTTCAAGCATTTCACTCTTAAACTATTCAGTCCCGCGTTTCAAAACTCATTCTATAGAAACCAAAAGTAACTAGTAGCGTCGTCTGCAGCCGCCATTCGTTGGTTTGGTAACCATTAATCGACTATTTATGACAAGAGAAAAATGGATGTTATCACATTTTAATAACTTACCTTCCATACAATGTATATGCAACTTTTGTTGTGATAGAGCCACGCTACCGGCAAAATTCATTTTTGCTAGTAGCATGAATGGGCCGACTCGTCCGGGGAAGTAACACACTCTCACAGAAAATCGACGTTTGAGTAGAAGAAAGAGCCGGAGGCCAATCCTTCTCCCCCTTCCCCCATGTCCCCTATTTTTCCCTACTCCCAATGTCCTCTCCCAACTCTTTGAAAGGCCGGCAATGCTCCTGTCACACTCTGGTGTTGCAGTTGTCCATGGATAGCGTTGATCGCTTACCATCAGGTGACTCGTTTGCTCGTTTGCCGCCGTATAACATAAAAAAAAATATTGATTTATTACTCAAAGATTCAAAGATTCAAAGATTTATTCAGAAAATAGGCCTTTTCAGGCACTTTTTCACGTCAATTCACATTTAAAATTAAATAATACTTATTATATTATATTCAAATTATTAATTATTGTTTAAAAGCTACAAACTACTAGCGTTTCGGAACCGACCACTGCAGAGAAGAAGACGCCGAAAGAAACTCTTTAACAGTATTGGTCGCCTACTTGCCTGAAGGGCTTTGTATGATATTTAATATTTTTCTTTTCTTTTTTTTTGATGTCATCTATACATATAATAAAACAGTAAAAATATTTTGTCTGTACATTTCGAATTTTTGACTGAAATGGATAGAGGGACGCTTAAAAAGAATAATAGAAAGCAAAAAAAATTTTTTGGAATTTTTTGTCTGTCTGTCTGTCTGTCTGTCTGTCTGTCTGTCTGTCTGTCTGTCTGTCTGTATGTATGATCACGATTATCTCCGAAAATACTGAACCGATTTACTTTAAACTTTCACCAATTGCTTTGTTTTAACTCAGCAAAACATATAAAGTTTGTTTCATCAAAATCGGTTCATTAAAAAAAAGTTATCGTCATTTGAATGAATTCAAAGCATTAGTTTGCCTGCTTATATACACGGTGAATTTTTTATCGTTTTGGACCCTTTAAGGGGTGACTCAGACCATCAAAATGAACAACTTTTCCTACGGGAACAATGCTGGGAACTCAAAAAAAATTCGACATTCCCATACAAACTGGCCGGGCGGCGGGACTCTTTTTTATGGAAATGACGAATTTTTTTTTTAATTCCCAGCATTGGTCCCATAGAAAAAGTAGTTCATTTGATGACTGGAGTCACCCCTTTAAGGGTCCAAACTGTTCCAGAGGGATGGACACAAACGGCGGCGTCGTAGCCGCGGGCAAACGGCAAACCAGCCGAAACTGCTGCGCCTAGAAACTTGAAATTTGGTACAGGGGTTCTTTTAATGATGTGAATGAGCGCTAAGAGAGGATTTTTAAGAAATTTAACTTCTTAAGGGGTAAAATTTATATGGAATTTTCTCATTTTTGGACTTAGAAGTATGAAAGTAGGTATATAAGTTCTTGATTAAAATTTAAAAAGATGTGTGTAGGTAGATGAAATTTGCATAATTCCCCCCTTAAGGGGTAAAATGGGGGTGGGTGGGTGGTATAAACTTTGTATGGAAATTTTCTCATTTCTGGACTTAAGACGTATGAAAATAAGTATATAAGTTCTAGGTTACAATTAAAAATATCTGTGTAGGTAAAATAGACGATATTTTCCCCTGAAGGGGTAAAATAGCGGGGTAAAGATTGTATAGGAATTTACTTATTTCTAGACTTAGAAGTATGAAAATAGGTAAATAAATTCACGATTACAATTGAAAAAGATCTGTATAGGTCAACAGGAAAAAATCCCCCAGAAGGGGGGT
Organism: Elegia similella; assembly: GCA_947532085.1. Taxonomy (NCBI): domain Eukaryota; kingdom Metazoa; phylum Arthropoda; class Insecta; order Lepidoptera; family Pyralidae; genus Elegia; species Elegia similella. The sequence goes on from OX383931.1 coordinate 589,852, forward strand.
AAAATTTGTTTGGAAATTGGAAATTTTCTCATTTCTGGACTATAAAGTATGAAAATAAATAGGTATGTTCTAGATTACAATTTAAAAAGATATATGTGGGTTAAATGGACAAAATTCACCCCTAAAGGGGTAAAATGGAAGGGTAAAGGTTTTATGGAAATTTTCTCATTTCTGGACTTAGAAGTATAAATAATATCCATACTTCCATACTAATACTAATATTATAAATGCGAAAGTAACTTTGTTTGTCGTTTTTTTACGCTTCAACCATTGAACTGATTTGGATGAAATTTGGTATGGAGGTGAGGGCCCGAGGAAGGACATAGGGTATGTTTGATTCCGCGAAATTCTACTTCCCGAGGGATTAATTGTTCCCGAGGGATCGACACTAACGCGGGCGGAGCCGCGGGCAACAGCTAGTGTTATATACAATTTTAATTTACATATTTTTGTGGAACACGTTATGTTAGCGATCGAGCGTGCAACAACAACAGATATGATAAAAGTCTCAAAGAGGCCGAGCAGACCTGTCCCCCCTGGCAGCACCCGTTCACGAGTTGACGCATGGATCAGCCATCGCTGAGCTCAACCATATTATAGGGAACTCGACGACCCGACACACAACGCCGCCACCAGTTTGAACATTTTAGTGAGCATGACTTACTCGATCTCAAGCACAAAACTCGAAAACTAATTGTCGACACTCGTTGACCGCAGACATATACATGTTTTACAATTGAGAGTTGATTTTAGACAATTATACAAAATAAAATAGCAGCAACAAAAAAAGAAAACAATTATAAGTAAAATTAAAATAAAAGCGTTTAGAGAAGTCCTGCATATCACTCGTGGTCTCGACTCCAAGCATTCTTATCAACGAAATAATCATTAATGCCATAATAAGCTCTTTTCAATAATATATTTTTTGTAACGTCTTTAAACTTCGGAAATGGCAAAGCTGTAATATTGTCAGGAATTTTATTATACAAACGAATACTAAGCCCTAAGAATGTATTCATAGTTTTCTGTAGTCTAAAAGCTTCATTACTAGTTTATTTTTGTTTCTAGTATTGTATGTATGAACATGACAATTCTTAACATATTTGTGAATATTTTGATGTACGTGCAGTATATTAGCAAGAATGTATTGTGACGCAACCGTTACTTTATTATTACTAATATTATAAATGCGAAAGTGAGTTTGTTTATTTATTTGTTTGTTTATTTGTTACGCTTTCACGCCGTAACTACTGAACCTGAGATGAAATTTTGCATACAAGTTCTCTGGAATACGGAGAAGGACATAGGCTACCTTTATCCCGGGAAAAAGTACTATTCCCGAGGGATCGACAATGACGCGGGCGGAGCCGCGGGCGAAAGCTAGTTTAAGTATATTTGGATAAAGTATTTTTGTATTTTGTATAGAATATTTTATTATCCGTAAGTTGTAAATCTGTATTTTAGTATCCGTAAGTTGTTGACATGTAAAATTATAATTTTTCAGACTGAAAACTCTTAAACCAACATTATTTTTGTCTAACTGCAGTATGCCCATAAACATCTAATTGTGTTTTTGAGGCGTAATTTGCAATAGTATCAAAACCGGTCAGATACGTATCCATTGCGAAAAAAATTCCACGAGTATAGAAGTATAAACGAAGAAAACTATTGCATTACAATTGTATACATATAAACAACTTGAAAGACTATTTTCTGAATATTCTATATAATAATACTAAATAAAAAAAATACACCATTTTAAATTATAACGTTTATTAGTCACAACGAAATAAATTAACACCATTAAATATTTTATCTTAAAATCTAACAAATTGTTGTATAGTTATTACCGATATGTTATTATGAACGAACATACTCGAAACATACAACATATACTTCTTGAATGATTATTAATATTCAGTTCTTTTGTACCAAGCTGTATTTAAAAAAATGTTGACTAGATTATACAACAAATAAAATATATATTAACGCTTAAAACAAAACAAAATATTAACTTATAACGGACTTAAAAAATCGACACGTACAGTCGTACATATGTATGTAATATAGTTAGTATTGCACAGTTTTTGTGTATGTTAGTCTATACCAACTTCTATGTATATCTGTATATGTTTGTATGTTTGTCCGCGCAATCAGACTTATAGTTTTTGTATCTCAAAAACTATAAGTCGAATTGCAAAAAATCTTTTGTAGTTGAACTTGGTATGGTCAAACATTTTATGAAAGATTACACGTTTCAACAAAATCCGTTTAAAAAGTTTACTAAGAAGACAGTTAAGTGAGTATCAGTCACTAGGTAAGATGGTTTAATATTTTTAAATTATTTCCTTGTATGACAGTCAATGAATGTCATAGATTGTTACAGTTTATTAGCTTGATACCTATTTGTTATAGATTGAAGGCACTCGTACTATGTATTATTTTGATAAGAGATTAACCATCACAGTGTTTGTTTGTATATTAATCTAGGAATGTAAGTTAAATAACGTTGCATTTAATAAATAATTATCATAAGTATTTACAGTGAAGAGTGATAAGGTTATAATATTCTTAACAAATGTATTAGTTACTCTAACTTTGTAACAACAAACTTGATCTACCTACATTATTTTTTCTTATCGATTCGAAATTTACTTGGAATCGATTACGATCAACAATGATTTATAATAAAGCTATTTATAAATTAACGAAAAGTCTTAGCAAAGAGTATAGACTCTAACTGCATAACTTTATTTTTTTTCTTATCGATTCGAAATTTACTTGGAATCGATTACGATCAACAATGATTTATAATAAAGCTATTTATAAATTAACAAAAAGTCTTAGCAAAGAGTATAGACTCTAACTGCATAACTTCATTTAAACTTATTCCGTTTTGGAAAACCATAGAAAAATAAAAAAATAAGGCAGAGATTCGCTTCGAATGTAAAGAATTGGTACAGTAAATGTAAAGATTGTGTCTCAACGGAGTGTCCATGGCTACACTATTTAGATTTTGTTGTTTTTTTAACGTGTTTGAGTCATCTGTCATCCATCTCTGAACCTCTCTTTGACAGATGTAGTAAAATAACATGTGATCAGAGCTGTTCGGCCGTTCGTCGGATATTATATTTCATACGTAAAAAGAAACACGTCTTCTCTATAATTCCATATAAATAGCACAACTTATTCATTGAAAACATATTATTATTTTTAATCCAAATAGTATTTTTATTTTTATACCTTATTGAGAAAATAAACCTTTTTTTGTTTTACAATAATAATTAATGTCCAAATGTAAAAATTGTCCAAAAATAAAAATGTCCAAGTATAAAAATGACGAAAGTAAAAATTACCGAATATAAAAATGTCAATGGACTGTGGAGGTTTAGTAATAATAAACCCTAGAACCATGGATGTCTAAATATGATTTGGACATTAGTAGTCTAAATTATATCACTAGTGAATACATAAGAAAAATAGATAAAAATGCCATCTCTTTGCTAACTTAATTAGAAGGCACTTTTTCTGATTCATAGATCTGATAGAATTACTTAAAAGTCATAGCTAAAAGCAGCTCAACTCAGTGTGAAGACTATTTATCTCAGAGTGATGAGCAAGGTCGCTAACACGGTGCATAGAGACGGCAGCATCGCTGAGGAAGAGTCGGCCTGATGCTTCTCAGTTATCACAGGGGATGCCACCACCGTCTGAAAATGAAAATAAATAATAAAAGGGTTTTCAAAATGACATTTAAAAAAAGTTTAATTACTTTTTCTCGCACTAGATGGCGTCGATGAAGTCAAGTGTCAAGTAAAGCCCTAGTAAATAAATAATGTCAGGATAAAAGTTTATCCACCATGACATTATATTTGCCTTTCTATCAACGCCATCTATCTAACTTAAACTTTAATTGCACTTTTGAAAAGTCCTTATTGTATCATTATTAAAAGCATAAAAAGGAAAGCAGTAACCGCTAACTTAACGCAGATATTTCATTGGATTATGAGTGTAAAAGTTGCTTTATTATGCTTATAGATTCAGACCAGGGTTCAGAAGACAGGTTAAGTAAAATACATTGAGCGAGTCGGATTGGATCCGTACCACCATACAATAACTTATTTAACTAAATCATCATTTCGAGTAGGTCTCACGGTCAATCGACCATGCACACCCTGGTGTCAGAGTTCTTCGGAACCGCCTCTCGGCCTCTGATGTGGTTCCTTTAACGACTACCAGATGGGACCCGGGACCATCAGCTTAACGTGCCTTCCGAAGCACGGAATTAGCCGTGTGGTATCCGGCAGAGTAGAATAGGACCACTCCAAGTCTTCCCGTGGATGTCGTAGAAGGCGAATTAGGAAATACAAGCTAAACAAAGCTTATAAACATCTAAGACACCTCTCCAACCCGTCTGGCCAGCGTGGAGAGTGTAGGCCAAGTCCTCTGGCTGCTCTGGCCAAGTATGGCCCTAGTAGTACAGAGAGGGTCGTGCTTCTGTAGTGGAGACTAAAAAGGACCTGATGATGATCAGACAATCAGGTGATTCAAGCCTGCAATGTCCTAACCAAACTGGAAACAACTAAACAAAGTATGCTTCCGATGGGAATCGAACCCACGACCCCCGGGTCAACAGGCAAACGCCTTTACCACTGGACCACAGCGGCTGTTACTTGCTTATTCGTGTAGTTATGTTAGGTGACGCATGCCTTAATACGTATAAGGGGAATGGGATATGGTGAAGATTTTCGACACCGAGGTTTGAAGCGCAGTAGTTCAATTGGTAGAACATAGGTCGTACATAACCCTAAGATCACTGGTTCAAACCTCGCCTATGTGGAATTTCTTGACCATATTTTATTTCTTAATTTTATTTAATAAGATGTGACGATTTTTGAATTCACAAAACGTGACGAATTTACACATACTTTTTCAGTGACGAATTTACTTTGTGGCAAATTTACAACATCAAAATAGCATTGTAAATGCAGAATAAACACTTATAAAAATATATATATATATATATTGTATTTAACTACAAAAAAAAAACACTGAAATTAGAAAGGTGCTTATGAGGCCTTTTTAGGTAGATACTTACGTAATCAGGAATATTTATCAAAATCTATGTGTAGATTTTCTAATAAACTATTTTCGCTTACCGTGGCTGGTGGCAGGGTAGACATGACGATGGGCATAGGCCTCGGCACGCCCACTGGAGTTTTCATAATAAATCTGTTTTCTTCTCTCCTGAAAAGAATATGGATGCTTAAATTTGATAAACATTGGAAAAGTTCTTCAATATTGTGTATTGTATAGATCGCTGCGTAATGTAGTCGCTTAGTTTTTTTTTTAATTAACTGTGTAGCTCGCCATGTGAGCTTTTGCTACTTCACCGAGCGTTTGAAGCGAGGGCAGAGTGCCAGCCTATATATACAACATCACCAAAGGGACCCCAGGAGGGACGGATCTCGGCTTTGGGCGTTGCCTGTGTGCGCAAGGCTTGAATAGACAGCAAACTCTGCTCATAGCCTGAACTGCCAATCTGAGAATCTATGGCAAGAACCTTTGGAGAGTAGCAACTCTCATCTTTTGCCTTATGGGCCGAAAGCTACGTTGCCAAAAGGGCTTATCCTGGGTGCCAGTCACCCGGGATTGGAACTGGAGAGTTTATTTATATAGTATCATGTATTTTTCCCTACAATTCGACATTTTATAGTCGTACTGAAGTTGACTTACAGTCTGTGCTCGGCTAGTCTCCTGTCTTCTTGCTCGAAGGCGTTGAGTCTGTTGACGCCGAAGTACGCGTTCTCTTGGATCAGCATGTAGTAGCACGCTTCTCTGAAGTCGGGGTCTAACCTGTAAATCAATAATCAAATAACAATAAAACCTTGTGAAGTTAAAAGTGCCTTTGAATCAAAGGGACCCGGATTCGATATCCTGTGTGGATAGCTAAGTCTATGTGATTCCCTATTTAATTATTTATTTAAATACATGTAGTTAGGTGGGTCTATAATGATAATGATTACGTAGCTCTATTCCTTACTGATCAAGTTGCGTGAAAAGCAATATCTCTTATCTTGATCCTATACGGAAAAATCTTCTGATTTTCCCGTATAGGATCAAAATGGTCGCAAAAACAAAAATAAATCATTACAGAAGGCTTCCAATAACAGACACTAAATCTTTTCTCTCGGTCTTTATTAAGTACGTGAGTAACCCGTAATTCACATATAAATAACTTTAATAAGTACTTTCTTTCACAAGCTTTTTGTATTTGATAAAATATTTATTATTAACTAGCTTTCGCCCGCGGCTCCACCCGCGTCAATGTGATCCCTCGGGAATAGTACTTTTTCCCGGGATAAAAGGTAGCCTATGTCCTTCTCCGTACTCCAGAGAACTTGTATGCGAAATTTCATGATGATCCGTTCAATAGTTACGGCGTGAAAGCGTAACAAAAAAACAAACAAACTCACTTTCGCATTTATAATATTAGTAAGGATAAGGATTAGTAGATTCATATCACCTATTTAAATATTTTCATGCCTATCTAAAGGTTGAATACAAGCGCTTGTAATAAATGAAGAACTCTGTACTGTATTCTATCAAATAAACTATTATCTTATCAAGACGACTGTTGCGACTTTCAGCAAGGAAAAAAACAATAAACACTAACCTGGATTCACTGGTGAACAGGACTTGGAAGGATTCGCCCGCGACGGGACCCCGCGTCGACCGGCCGACGATCCTTGTGCTTGAACTGCGTTATTTTCTTACTGCCTACACTAGTGGTACACCATCACACACGCGCGATGAAGATTTAGGGTTGTTTTCGGCCAGCGAAGCCCTTAGAGTCGTTATTTTTGGAAATTATATTAGCGCAAGGGCGCGCTCAACAAGACTCGATCGCCATATTTTTTCGACTGTCTTTTTCGACCAATCACAGGCCGTCTCGGCGAAAAGGAAGTAGATATATGGGAAAACGGAAGCAGGACCACAGATAGGTAATTTTATTTGGATTTTTAAAGTTAATGCTTACACATTGACACTGGTACTCGTATCGACGACCAGTAAAGAAACGAGGCGTCGGGGTGTACTGGTGACGCGGAGAACCTTACTGTCCACGGGCCAGGGCGGACACGACCACATTTTTGTACAGCACGTGATGTATGGGCAATAACAACAAGATCGACTTTTGCCACATACGGAATGAAAACTCCTGGTACATTCTATGTTCCATGTAGCTGTCAGAGTCCTTAAAGCAGCACCTCCAGTTATATTGTATTGGCTAGCTCCGTGGCGCAGCGGTCAACACGCCAGCCTGCGACACAAGAGTGCCCGGGTTCGATCCCCGGCCAGGTTAAGATGGAAAATCTTTTTCAGATTGGCCTGGGCCTTGGATGTGTATTTGTTATAAAATACAGTATTGTTGAGTTAGTATCCCATAACACAAGTCTCGAACTTACTTTGGGGCTAGCTCAATCTGTGTGATTTGTCCGTATATATTTATTTATTTATGTATTGTTAGTTCAAGAATGTAATTGTGACTACATCGCGTGCTAACATACCTCATGTTGCTCCTCCTGTACTGCTCGTACATGTACTTGAGGTTGTCGAGGCAGGGCTTGTGCTTCAACGAGCAGGCGAAGTTGACCACGTCGCTCCTGAACAACCGCGTCTGGAAGTCATGGTTGTTCGACAGCACATTGTACGTTGGAGTTATTTTGCGCTTCATAAAGTCCTGAAACAAGACATTCATTATGATAAGTATCTGTAAAAAAATTCAACCTTGCTAAAAATAGAAGAAAACAGTAATGTCTTGTTTTTTAGTCATCATCATTTCATGTAGGTGACACGGTCAATCGACCATGCACACCCTGGTGTCAGAGTTCTTCGGAACCGCCTCTTGGCCGCTGACGTGGTTCCTTTACCGACTACCAGATGGCAGCCGGGACCAACGGCTTATCGTGCCTTCCGAAGCATAGAATCATCTTTATTATCCGACAATCAGGTGATTCAAGCCGACAATATCCTAACCAAACTGGAAACAACTAAACAAAGTATGCTTCCCGTGGGAATCGAACCCCCGGGTCTACATAATTGGGTGGCACTTTCTTTCATTAAAACTCTTTGCGACCTATGCTTTTGCATGCGTACATTCCTATAGGTATTATCTTAATCATCTGGTATGGCATTTTGAATACAATGTATATAGTTCTGTTCTAGACTGAAAATTTCACAGATCAATCTTTTTCTATTTTGTTAAGAAAGGTACATATTACTTTACTTTCGTGGTTTGTTTATCATTTTTCATATTTTTACTTAAAACAATAATTTTGTTACCTGCCACTCCTTGTACAAATGTCTAGTCATGTTGCAGCTGTTCTCTTCAGTCTTCAACAGCTCGAAGCCCGCGATAGCCGACCGCCACACAGTGGGGTTGTGATCCTTGTCCAGGTAATTCAGTATCTCCATTGCCAGCTGAAGGTTTATGTCTCCAGCCACGTAAAGGGCAAATGCATCGTTTACGATCTAAAAGTTAAAGTAGGTAGTCGTTAAGAATTACGAAAAAGTTAAATTTTGTGATAAGGACTGGAGATTGAAAACTGAGATCTTAAGGTGCTACACTTTATTAAATTGTCACTTTTATTTTAAGGGTTCTATACCTCAAAAGGTAAAAAGGAACCTAACAAAAAGATCTAACTGTCACGGATGATAAGAGCCATTTCATTACTTTTGGCGACTTACTTGTGCTCTGTTGAGTTCATCGATGGATTCGTGGTGATCCTCGAGCGTCTTTGCTATGAGTCTCCAAGTAGCCGCATCGTAGTTAACTCTATAGTATCCTAGAAATACAAGAGTAATAGATGAAACCTATATGTTCCCTCGTTTTTTTGGTGGAATAAAAAAAAAATCAGATTAGGACTTTCAATTCAATGAGGAACAAAATGTTCTATTTCGGTTTTAAATTGCATAAAGAAATACAAATTCTTATTAAAATAATGGGCTTAAATAAAACTATAATTAATAAACTAAAACTAATAACTAAATTAAATAAATAATGTAAAAAACTACCCCATATCACTGCGCTGACAGGGTAGGGTGCCCACGGCGCTGGCAGCATTTCTCCGTTGAATGGCCAATGACTTTCTTAAGAGTTTACTAGAAGGAATTCTTTTAGCAATATCATGGGTATCATTTTGCTTACTCAAAACAATCAGGGCGTTTACCATTTATACCAATTTTTGAATATACATAAATATCATACTCATCATCATACTGGAAGACACTTTGTTTTCAAATACGAGTTTTGGGTATCAAACAACCTGGCCGGCTGAATTGTACATAATATGTTTGGGCAGTTTGATGTTTTTCGAAATGAAATGAAATGAAATTGATTTGCATTGAATCAGTCAAATATAGATATTGTTTGTAATAATATATAGACCTATACATTCAGCCTTTGACAGCGTGCAAAATACAAAACGATTTACTTATTTTTAAACATTTTTACATCTACAAACAAAGATTAGATCATGCAATAATAATGAATTATTAGTAATAGTATAAAATGTCACATAGTATATGTCTGGTTTTATCATTTACTATAGTCTAACTCAATTTACAATTTATAAATTCCTGAACTCGAGTAGAAAACTTGTTTATATTGACGGAATGAGTCTCCAGAAAGGCTATGACGAGGTTTAAATAGAAAGTATTTGTGATCCATGACCGATAAATGAGTCTAAAGACAAAAACTATCAGATTTTTATTAACTAGCTTATATTGTGCACATTATGCACTTATATTGTGATCTGTAATAGGTTTATAATAGCAGACATTAAATCCATAGATTAGCTTTGACTGATCTAGAGTGATCTAAAGACTACAATTAAACAAAGCAGGTGACCTAGAGTTACGGAGTGTACCTAATCGGAACGTTGTTACGCTGAGCACTAGACGTGCGTGGGCCAGACCAGAAATAGGTTTACTGCATGGCCAAGGACAGCGGACCTCGTCGAAGATCGAATGAATCATTTATTCATTGTCAACTAATTGTCATATATGCATTTAAAACAAAGTAGCTCATCGAATTGAGAAAAAAATAATCAAAGGAACCATGACACCGAGTTTCGAGAAAATTAGAATAGCTTTCCTAAATTTAAAATATCCCATACTTGACCTGGGCATTGAAGTTAGTTCTAGAATCTAGAACTTAAAGAGTTTTTGTAATAGAGTATGTAATAAATATTATGAAATAGTAATAGGTTATTCAATCTAAGTCTCGTTAAATAGCGTTACTTGAATATGTGAATACGCATCAAAGTATGAGTTCATCCTTGAGGCGTTCCTGTTGAGGATGTTTCAGTTTCTCTTGAGGTTCTCGCTTCTGGTATATGTCTGCCTGCTGATGGTAAACCACGGCTTGTAGCAGTTGAAGCCGTTTATGTTGCACTGAGTATAAATATGACTATGTAATCAGGTCTTACCTGAGGCGTTCCTGTTCAGGATGATCCAGCCCCCGTTGAGAATCTCCCCAAAGGTATACGTCTGGCTGCCGATGGTGAACCTTGGTTTGTAGCAGTTAAAACAGTGCTCGTTGTTCTGCACGACGTAAGAGATGGGGATCAGGTAGTCTGACTCCTGGCGGTTGTCCTTTGAGAAACTGAAACGTCTCTGCAAAATATTTAAGAGTGTTGAGATCAACTCAGCAAACTGACAGATTATCCATTGCTTCATATCAATCAATAATAAATGTATGTCTGTGATACTCTTAATAAATTAAGATATAAAATATGACTTGAACCGGCGACCTACGCCTATGTACGACCTATGCTCTGCCATCTGAGCTACCGCACAATTCAATCACGGTGACCTAAGGGTTGGCACGCATTTCGGGCAAAGACTGAGTCTGGCCATCCAGCGAGGAAATGCCGCCAGCCTTTTGGGCACCCTGCCAGCAGACCGCAGCGATTTGGCATCAATATTTTATTTAATTTGATGTTTTTATAGATTCATTTTATTTTTAATTTAAGTTTTAATTTAGATTTTTAGTTTAGAATTATTTATAATAATAGGTATGTCGATTAATTAGTTTATTGATTTTTAAGTAGTATTAGCATTTATTATTGTGTATGTAATAGTTTGTTGAATAAATTCAATCACGGTGCCGAAATTCTCCACCATATCCCATTTACCCATAAACGTATTAAGACTTACATCACCTACACAACTACCTGACTTTTACAAGTGAGGTATTTGATTCAACTCATTTTACAATGAATTTGAAAATCAATATTAATATGTCGATTAATTAGTTTATTCATCTTTATATTTTTAAATAGTTTTAATTATTATTAGTTTTTAATTTGAATATTCCTAAATAGATTTGTAATATAGAGTTAATAAAACTCCTATTCTTTATTTTTAAAGTGAATATATTACTAAATTTTCTGTGAATATTTTAAAATCAACTAATAGGTAGGTATTGCATAGCCATGCAATATTTTATAAGTGTTTTATTTTGCATTCACAATGCTATTTTGATATACTTATAATAAATTAAGAAATTCGGCGTCGTGATTGAATTGTGCGGTAGATCAGATGGCAGAGCATAGGTCGCCTGTTCAAGTCCCGCACGGATGAATTTTTTTTTACCATATTTTATTTCTTAATTTAAAAAGAGTATATCAAAATAGCATTGTGAATGCAAAATAAAACACTTATAAAAAATATGTATGTGATTTTTTGTATTGTATTATAATGAAAAATACAAATTCTCTTGAGATTGTTAGGAAAACATCACAGTAGAATTTTTAATGATCTGAACATTTGGGTGCTGTAAATTTTTGATTGATTTGTGATTGATAGGCGTTATGTAATAACATTACGGCATAGAGAGTAAATATTAATAAAAAGATAATATGTTTCTATATTATCCAATGGTTGGTATATCTGGCTGGTCTGGATGCTGTGGGGATCAACATTTAATAAATACCAACTTGAGTTAGCTGAATCGCATTCGGAGTTCGGTCTCGAAGTACTTGCACATTAATAACGGGATATCCACTCTGGTGGATCCAGGCGTGCAAGATCTTGGACGTAGTAGAGCCATTAAAGAACTGGTACATGCACTCGATGGTGTCTTTATCCATGGCGTCCGTGAAGTCTTGCAAGGAAATGAATTTGCCTCTCCTGAAAAAAGAAGAGATTACAGAATTTGAGCATTCTCTATTTTTTTTGGTGTGTGAATTTTAAAAACATCATCATCATCATCATCATCATCAGGTCCTTTTTAGTCTCCACTACAGGAGCACGACCCTCTCTGTGGTCTTAAAAACATATACATCGTAAATCTGCTACTTCTTTCCTTATCAACCATTTTCCCCTGACTTTATGGCTACGAACAAAGTTACACATATTTAATTGTTTCGTTGAGCAATGCAGTTATAAAACTATGAAAAATTATTTTTTTTAGCTTTAGCCGTTTGTGTCCCACTGCTGGGCAAAGGCCTCCCCTCGTTGTTTCCACAAATTCCTTTCCCTCGATAAACTCTTCCAATCCTTCTCAAACTTGTCAATGTCATCTATCCATCACTTCCTCGGTCTTCCTCGTCTTCTACGGTCTTCCTCGTCTTCTACGTCCACCTGGTGTCCATTGGGTGGTGATGTAAGCGCATTTTTCATTTTATGAAAAATTACGCGAGATAAATTTATTATATAATCACGATATTGCTCCCATTTACTTGGTCGAAATCGCCGACTAGTGTTGGTATGTTATTAAGACCATCATTAGGTCAAGTGTTGAGGGTGGTCCTTTTAATAGATCGTAACTACTCGGCGATTCCGTCTGAATAAACGTAATTATATAATGAATGCACTTATAGTTTTTCATCTAAATATAAATACTTTTGAAAACTGCTATTTGTATCTACCTGCTGTTGATGTACTTCACCAGCGCCTGGTGGAACTTCTCGGAGCCGATCCAGTTCTCCACCATCCACAAGATCGAGGCTGTCTTCATAGTTATCAAGTCTTTGTATCTCACTGGGATCTCTACGGTTAGACTCCTATTGAAGTTGCCCAGCGGAGGCGTGGTCCTGTGGAAGTCCGCCGCCATCGCCTTGTACTTCATTTCTAGGCCGTAAGCGCCAAGAGGTTGTCTGCGGTTGGAAGTAGGGACGCCGTGGTTGTACTGAAATAATATAGTTTATTACTCATTGATTACATAACATTCTCAAGATTAATAATTTTAATGATCAGCAAGTAACTTTTAAGTTCATCCATAACAAACACAAAAAAAAATTGTAGATAAAATAATTCTATAAACCAACACCACTGTGATTGCTTTTAATCAATAACAATAACAAATATACACTCTAACTACGTCAATAATCACATTGGAATAGTGTATAGTTGTAATAGATAAGTGTTTTATAAGCATCTTGTCATTTTAGTGCTTTTACCAAGGAAATATAAATATTATAATGTACGGTCCAGATGTATCTATGTATTGTCTTCGATAATTATAAAATTATGGCCGATTTCGCTTATTCTTCTTGATAAATTAGAAAATCAGGTAAGACTACTGACTTTTACTAATAAGTACACGCGATTCCTTTCTTATACCACTCCTTCCCTACGTCGTCTGCTGTAGTTTCCCGGGCTGTACAGCCAGACTCTACCGAACTGCTCCGCGAGCCTGAAAGTCACGCTTCAAGAAGCGTGTATCAAGATACTTAAATACCCGTAATTATGACCAATAGATACTACTGCTTACTTGTGCTAGCAAATAATACGCTAAATAGGTAGCGACTCCTTCCTTGAACCACTCCTCCCGCCACCGCGTCCGCTGTGGTTCGCCGGGATTGCCCAGCCAGATTCGACAAAAATGCTGTGCAAGATCGAACGTCATTGTCTCCAATTGTTTGATGCTTGTAAACTCTTCCTCGTATGCTATTCGGTTTGCACTGTAAATTTTAAAAAAGGAATTTAAAAAAGAAAGCTTCTCACATTCATTTATTGTATATTCCTTTGGAATCATTACAAGGGGTATGTGTTTTTTCAGGGTTTCATTTACAGCAAATAAGTGATTGCTATATATTAATATAACAAACTTAATTATTTCTTGCATCCTTTCTCAGTTTCTGATAGGCGGGAAAACCTTATTATACGTTTCCATATAATAGGGTGTTAGAGAGCAGTGGCACTGGACTTCAATTCCATTGCATCTCGATTATTACCTTTCCTGTTGTGTAATTTTTAGTAGTAAAGTAATGAATAAAAAAACTGGGTGTTTTATAGCTAATTTTATCTGGTAAAGTATCTAAAGCGTCTCAAATCAGATGATTCATTGCAAAACTTTCATTGGTCTAGATTTAATAATAGGAAGGCAAAAATATATATCGTAAATAAACAGTTTATGTAGAAACAGCTGGAAAACGTTTTCAGAATATTGATAAACATGTGACCTCGAGATCTATAAATGAAGCTTATGTTCATACAGATTTGCGTCTTCATGAGAATGACTTGCAGGAGGAAATGTTTATAGTAAGTAGTGATTATATTTTAGTTCGACATGCATAATATGAAACTTTGGTTAATTTTATATTATTGTAATGACTCGCCTCAACTCGCCACGTATCGCGATCGCGCACCATAAATATGGCCGATATTATACAATTAATGCAGATTATAAAGATAACGAATTAATATAATGGAACCTAAAATATTCTCTTTTGTAAAAGAGCCATAATAGTAGGGGAGCCCAAGAGGGGATTCTGGGATTTACTCGAGCGCGTCAGATTAAGATATGAGGGATACCTCGGACACCGTATAACCTCCACCACATATCCGACTTTAATAATGGGGGTTATGTTTTTTTTTCTACAACATACGCATATCGTCAGATTATATGTTCCTAGTTATTCTTGAATTATTTTATTCCTAATAAAAAACAGCCGACCACACCCGAGGATACATTTGTGATTTTTTTCGACATTTTATGTCTCCACTTTTTTACCCCCCCACCTCCTAATGTCATGGTCAAATCATCAGATTATTGCTAATACACAATTTTTGGCATGTGATAAAGCTAGCTTGTATTAATTAGACGCGCTGGAGTATTTTTATGTGACTATTACCCCCCCCCCCCCTATCTGCTCTCCCCACCGATGAAATGAAAAATATCATATCACCTTTTTTCCTTTCTACCACCTAATTTTTAAAGTCTAATGGGTCCCCAGGACGCTCGTGTAAATCCACATTTAGCATCATGGGCTCCCCTACTATAACGAAATACGTCATCGGAGCAATATTTCTTCATTTTACTCCGTTTTTCACTATTTAAATTCAATTTTATACAAACAGTATCCTTACCGATTAGTCAGAAGATTCCAGCTGTTGACCTCGTAGCCGTCTATTCTCTCAGAGGGTACTGCAATCAGATGAATGGGACCATTCAGCATCGGTCGATTGATTCCCGAATAATCATGTATAAGGTCTATGATGGTCTTCCCGTACGTCAGGATGAACGTGTAGTAGTCCAAGGTGTTGCCGGGAGCCCACACCATGAACACGTCGTTGGTGCGCTTGGCCAGAGCCTGGATGTTGGTGAACCGCGAGTAGTGGAACCCGACTTGATTGAGAGTCACCTGAGGTGACGGCGCGTAGTCGATAATGACGTCTTTTTGGGCGTTTCTGGAATTAAAAATCATTTTTTTTATTGAATGATCCAACAGTGGATAAGACAGTATAAATCTTAGTTACTTACTTATAAATAGTCGTTTATGTACTGTCAGGGACAGAGATAAATAATAATAACATGAAAATGTATATACAGAAAGATTTTAATGAAATATTTCTTTGTATAAATTTTATTTTCATGTTAATATTATTTATAGTTTATGAGAAAATTCAAGATATAGCCTAGTTTGATAAAAAAAAAAATATTTTCCGTTTTATATATGGGGAACCCCCAAAATGTACTTTTTCTTATGTGAAAATCTTAATGCGGTTCACAGAATACATCTACTTACCAAGTCTGAACGGTTTAGTTCTTATAGTTTCGAAAAAAAGTGGCTGTGACATACGGACGCATAGACAGACATGACCGTTTTTTGCTATTTAGCTACGGAACCCTAAAAAGAACAAACAGCTGCACTTTTGGATACCTAGTTAATAAAAGAAACAAGTAACAAACTAGACAGCTGATTCATATAAAAAAAACTTGTATAAATTTTTATACAAGTTTTTTTTGCATTTTTAGGAATATTCAAGGGTTATTCGAAAAAGAAAAACATATGATGGCTGCCTTATATGTAATGCAATAATAATCAAAAGTTTCAAGGTTAATTTTAATGTATTTGGTGAATAATGCTATATACCGAGTAAATTAGACGTGATTTGGAGGCAACATTGCAATTTTTTTCTATCGAGAAAATTTAACGCAATCGTGTTTTTGATTCATATAGTTACCAGAGTTAGTCCTGAACTTTGCTGCATTTTTATTTCAACTTGAGTATTTAATTATTATTGATATAACAGTCAATCATGCAAAGCAGTGTGAGGTAGTACGGGCCCTTAAGCATTATTACCACAAACCAAACTTGATCGCGGCACAGAACTCCATATACGTCGCCAACCAGTATCCAGTATCAAACTAAACGTTCCCGCGCCCGCCATGACAAATGGCACGAGTTTTTTGCCGCGACTTTCCTCGCAAGGGTTCTCGGTACTCGTCGGAAATAGACGGTATTATCGGCTTTCCCCTATGCTGATAGCATCGATCGGGCTGGGTTTCATTGAAAGCGGGAATCGTATGTATTCATCATCAGGTCATTTTTAGTTTCCACTACAGGAGCACGACCCTCTCTGTACTACTAGGGTCATACTTGGCCAGAGCAGCCAGAGGTTGACCACTCTCCACGCTGGCCAAACGGGTTGGAGAGGTCTCTTAGATGTTTATAAGCTTTGTTTAGCTTGTATTTCCTAAGTCGCCTTCTACGACATCCACGGGAAGACTTGGAGTGGTCCTATTCTACTCTGCCGGATACCACACGGCAAACACACACGGAATCGTATGTATTGGTTCTATCAAATTTTTTAGGAGCTCGATGTTACCCTACATAGCGCATAAGAAGGGGTTCTTGAATGGCGACCACGTATCAGCAAGCGCAGCGTCGGACATCCAACAACCAGATGGTCGGATGACTAATGTCGCAGGAAGACGCTGGATGCAGGCCGCTTCCAACCGGTCGTATTGGAAATCCTTGGAGGAGGCCTATGTCCAGCAGCGGACCTCTTGCGGCTGATGATGATGATGATGATGTTAGCCTTGCCAGCCCTGTATGCCAGTGTGCCCATTGTTAGTGCTTCTTACGCATGTAAAACAACCTTGTGTGTGGTCCCCACTGGGATGGGGGACCACGAACTGTCAAATCTCCTCCGTATTTCGAAGGGTAATGCTTCCGGTTCTATTGATGGCAGTCTTTAAGCAGTGCCTTATGGCATTGTTACACTAACTAAGAAAAGCCAGCGTAGACGCTGGCTTTTAAGATAATTTAGTAAAAAGTGCATTAAAAGTTGGCTTTAAGAATTTGGGAGATACTATGGAAAATGAAATATTTTATTAGCATATAAAGCTTTCATGCTGGTCTGGGTGTAAAGAAAAACCGGCCAAGTACGACTCGCGCACGAAGGGTTCCGTACCGTTATCTATAAAAACGGCAAACAAATAATGTCTTTTGTATGGGAGCCCCCCTTTAATATTATTTTTTTATTTTATTTATTTTTAAAGTGAATAAGTATATAACTAAAACTTTTGTGAATATTTCAAGCGTCTACCTTTTGCCGTTATCAATATCGAGCAAAAACAAAATAATCACGTTTGTTGTATGGGAGCCCCCTTATATATTTAGTTTATTCTATTTTTTTGTATTTGTTGTTATAGCGGCAACAGAAATACATCCATCATCTGTGAATATTTCAACTGTCTAAACATCACGGTTCATGAGATACAGCCTGGTGACAGACGGACAGAAAGACAGACAGATGGACAGCGGAGCGATATTAATAGGGTCCCGTTTTTACCCTTTGGGTACGGAACCCTAAAAACGTTGAATGTACCAGCTGAATCTCTACCCGGGCAGATCGTAAAAGACGATCAAGGGAATGCTGAAAATCAGAAATCTTGTTAGTAGGCAATGCGGCTAGCAACTTACTAATTTGTTTAATTTTTCATCTATACGCCCACTGACATGCTAAAACGTGTCTTTTTGTTCTTAAAGACCTGGGCTCTGTCTACCATGCAAGGCAAAGAGACATGATAGTATGTATGTATGAATAAGCTTCTTCGTTCATTTGTTTTCTCTCCGACGTTTTGGAAATAAAAGATAGGTATTGAACTTTATTTTCTTTTGATATTTTTTTTAGCTGTATCTAAGTAATGTTTTTGAATATATATGCATAATAAAAAAGCCTCGAGCTTTTCTGTGCTTACATGCACAAACAGTCCCGGCTGTTATTAAACAAAACAGTTGATAAACCCTTCTTTGGCAGCTTAAAAAGTTGATACCAGTGTATCACTGGTAAATGTTATTTTTGGTTTGTGTGTGACTTACAGTTGGCCACTTACAAACACGAATAAAGAAATATTCATACATACATACTATCACGTTTATTTCCCTTGCGGGGTAGACAGAGTCTAGGTCTATAAGACCTTATAGCTACATTTTGCATGTTTTTAGGGTGTGTAGATGGAAAAAGGAATCAAAATAGTCATCGGTTGCTAGCCGCATCGCCTACTGACATGATTTCACAGATTTAGCCCAATCCCTTGATTGGTTTTTACTATCTGCACGGGAAGAGAAGCAATTGGCATATTCTACGTTTTTTCTAAAGAAATCTATACATATAATAAAACAGTAAAATTATTTTGTCAAATGGATAGAGGAACACTTAAAAAGAATAATAGAAAGCAAAAAAAAATTTTTGAAATTTCTTGTCTGTCTGTCTGTCTGTCTGTCTGTCCGTCTGTCTGTCTGTCTGTATGTATGATCACGATTATCTCCGAAAATACTGAACCGATTTACTTCACACTTTCACCAATTGCTTTGTTTTAACTCAGTTTAACATTTAAAGTTTGTTTCATCAAAATCGGTTCATTAAAAAAAAAAGTTATCGTCATTTGAATGAACTCAAGACATGAGCTTGCCTGCAAACATATAGCAAAAATAAAATAAAATAATAAGTGACATCATCATTATACGACAGCATTATACCTATCCATACTATCCATAGTAATCCATACTAAAAAAAAAGGAGAAGCTGACTGACTGACTGACATATCAACGCAGGGCCTAAACTATAAGGGTTGGGAACTTGAAATTTTGCACAGGGGTTCCTTTTATAACGTAGGGGAGCACTAAGAAAGGATTTTTGGAAATTCATCTCCTTAGTGGGAAAAACGGGTTGCAAAGTTAGTATGAAACTTTGATGTTTTTGAAGTTATTCGAATGAAATTCAGCATGAAGGTTGTTTACTGAAAGGTACGAAACACGAGTAAAATATTTTACTCAAAAATCATCCCTTAAGGGGGTAAAATAGGGGTGCAAAGTAAGCATGAAACTTTGCCATTTTGGAAGTTAGTCGAATGAAATTCAGCATGAAGGTTCTTTACTGAAAGGCATGAAACACGAGTAAAATATTATTCTCAAAAGTCATCCCTTATTGGGATGCAAAGTTAGTATGAAACTTTCCGTTTTTGAAGTTATAGATTTGAAATTCAATATTAAGGTGTTTCATTGAAAGTCATGAACTAATGTATTCCGGCCGGGTAATTCTACTGTTCCTGAGAAATTGACACTTACGCGGGCGGAGCCGCGGGTCAAAGGCAAACCTGACTTATATATCAACGCACAGCCGAAACTACTGTGCCCAGAAACTTAAAATATGGCACAGGAATTCTTTTTATGATGTAAATGAGCACTAAGAAAGGATTTTTGGAAATCAAGGGGAGTGAAGTTTATATGGAATTTTCTCATTTCTGGACTTAGAAGTTGAAAGTAGGTACGCAAGTTCTCAATTAAAATTAAAAAAGATCTGTTTAGGTGAACCAGACAACATTCTCCCTTGAAGGGGTAAATAGGGGGTAAAGTTTGTATGGAATTTTTCCATTTCTAGACTTAGAGGTATGAAAATAAGTATATACGTTCTAGGTTACAATTAAAAAAGATCTGTGTAGGTGAAATGTACAAAATTCCCCCCTTAAGGGATAAGGGGGGGGGGGGGATTGTATGGAAATTTTCTCATTTCTGGACATAGAAGTATAAAAATAAGTATAAATGTTTACATTACAATTAAAAATATCTGTGTAGTTAAAATGGTCGAAATTCCCCCTTGAAGGGGTAGAATAGGTGGGGTAAAGTTTGTATGGATTTTTTTTATTTACTTAGACATATGACAAAATGAAGTACTCCATTACAATAAAAAAATATCTATGTAGGTGAAATGGGCAAAATCCCCTCCTTAAGGGCTAAAGATCTATGCAGGTGCAATGTATTAAATTCCCCCTTAAGGGGAAAAAGCAAAGGGGCAGGGGTTTGTATGGAATTTTTATCATTTCTACTGTTCCCAAGGGAACGACATTAACGCGGGCGGAGCCGCGGGCAACAGCTAGTAAATAATAAAATTAAGAAATATATAATAATAAACTCTCTAGCATTGGCACCCGACCCATAAACGTCTTCGCCTTGTAGGGGAGCAAACCAAACTCGGCCAAGAATGGTGTCAATTATGTGCCAGCTGTAACATATGACCGCCGTCCACTACGAGAGCCCTTTATGCGTTGGAAGATTTTGATTCAATGATACTCTCTCTACATATAGGTAGGTTTACAGAACAGGCGTCAAAGTTATTTTCTAGCTACAAAGCCTTTGGGACGTAGCCTAAAGGATAGGTTATGTTTGCTTTTACCAGTTATCAGAAATGTCATTACAGTATTCCATGCAAAAAATACTTCATTTCATTTATTTATTCGGTTCGAAATTGTTCTTAAATCTACTATATATATAAAATTACTATATAGATAATATTAATTATACTTTTAAAAATCATTTTGCTGGGCCTTAAGATGGGAAACGGAATCTAAATAGTAATGGGTTGCTAGCCGCATCGCCTATTGTCATGATTGTTTAGTTTTTCGCCCATTCCCTTGACTGGCGTCACGGTCTGCGCGGGAAGAGAAGCAGCTGGCACATTCTACGTTTTTCTTTTCTCCCAGACCAGCATGGAAGAGTTTTTTAATTTACAGAAAAGACATTTGTTATATCAGGATTAGAAAATAACATTTCATTTCGTTATTCATTCAGTGAACATATACCGTTTTCCATCTACACGCCCCCCAACATACTAATTTATCTTACGGGGTAGACAGAGCCTGGTTCTTAAAAAGAAAAAGGAAAAAGACGTGATACTATGTGTATATGTGAACGTAACGCAAATGAAAATAATTTCAATATGTAGTGTTTCTTTTTTTAAATACAGATAGGTATGTTGAGGTGTTGAATATGACTCATTCATTGTTTGATTTATGTCACGTTCTAATCTAAGTACATGTGATTGTAAACTCATTCGCTCAAAATGTGGTAGGTAGCTGAAATTTAAGGAAAGCTTTATGTAATAAGTTGATTACATACATGTCATTTCAAGCTTTAATTGGACGCAGGGGGTTTGTGAACTGCTTCTAAAATCAGGGGGCTGCACTGTTTCCTATTAGTCCGCTAGAACTTTAAAAAATATGACATTCCCATGCGAATTTTACCACCGGTGTAATATTTTTGTATCTATGAAGGACGAAGACTCCATTGTTGGTCTAGTAGACAAATTGTTTATATCGACGAACAGAGTTGCTTCGATCTCCTTCGTAAATATGTCGACTATAAATTTAGAACCAATAGAGGTACTTAGGCTTTGTAGTTTCCGGCAGAGTAGAACAGGCCCACTCCAAGTCTTCCCATGGATGTCGTAAGAGGCGACTTAGGAAATACAAGCTAAACAAAGCTCATAAACATCAATGAGACCTCTCCAACCCGTCTGGCTAGCGAGGAGAGTGTAGGCCAAATCCTCTGCCTGCTCTGGCCAAGTATGGCTCCGGTAGTACAGAGAGGGTCATGCTCCTGCAGTGGAGACTAAAAAGACCTGATGATGATGATGAGAGGTACTTACACTTGTTTTTTCTGCTCGTTTGCAATTACGATGCTGGTGTTAGTGTATTGTCCGACACTGTTCTTAGCGACCACGTACACACGGAATCGGAAGACAGCTTCGAACCGCGGGTTGTCGAAGCAGGGGAAGAAGTATTTCGCTTTGTTTGGAGTCAGGTGGGTCGTGAAGAAGTACCTGGAACAAAGTGCACATTATATAAATAAATAAATAATTGCTGTACTGTATTTCGAACTTGCGTTGGGGCTAGCTCAAGTTGTGTGTATCCCATAAATCAAGTTCGTAACTTGTGTTATGGGATACTAACTCAACGATACTATATTATATTATATAACAAATACATATATAGATATACATCCAAAACCCAGGCCAATCTGAAAAAGATAATTTTCATATTTGACCTGACCGGGGATTGAACCCAGGCACCTTCGTCACGAAGGTGCCTGGGTTCAATCCGACGAAGGCTTCGTGTGGCAGGCTGGCGTGTTAACCATGGAGCTCGCCAAATATGTACTGTTCGTAGTATTTTTTAAATTAATTTATTCAGGCATGTAACATTTTACTAGTTAGTTCATGGATACTATTGCTGGCTAGCGCACACCCACTACTGTTAGTCTCTTCATGTCCACCATCAACTGTTGATGCAAAGGTCGGCAAGGGTTGCATGCATCAACTTATACTGGTGAATAGACTAACAGTAGTGAGTGGACGTTTTAACTTAAACTGTAATATTTTTGTAGCCTAGGTAGGTTGGCGTCAGGCTGGCAACCGGCTGTAATAAGCTTCGCCAAATCATATCACAGCATTGAGTGCTGTCATAAAAGCGGTCCCCGGGCTCAGACGCACCACAACTGAGGACGCAACCGGGAATACGCTCAGTTGAGTAAGAAGTAGTATTTTGTAGATGATAACCTGTAAAGTTTCTTATTAAAATTGAAAATATATGTTGAAAACGAAATCGCCACGTGTCGCCACAAAAAGACCCAAAACTTGTCCTTGAATGTGTCGATGTCGGCAAAGATGATGACAAAATCCTGAGAACCATCTTGATGTTGATTTATTATTCCACTTTGTTTCCCACGTCCTACTTAGTTACGACTCTAACGTATTAAACGCTATAGGGTTGTATTAGTATACTATAACATGTATGTAAATATAATTAGTAGTTTGACAGCTCCGTGGCGCAGTGGTTAACACGCCAGCCTGCGACACGGGGTGTGTTCGATCCCCGGCCAGGTCAAGATGGAAAATTATCTTTTTCAGATTGGCCTGGGTCTTGGATGTTTATCTATATATGTATTTGTTGTAAAATATAGTATCGTTGAGTTAGTATCCTTATCACACAAGTCTCGTCATCATAACACAAGTCTCGAACTTACTTTGGGGCTAGCTCAATCTGTATGATTTGTCCGTATATATTTATATATTTATTTATTTAATAAGTCAACAACCCTATAAAATTTAATACGTTACACATACTAGTGTATGCTCTAATAAGGTTAATCGTTTTTTGGGATCATATATACACATTTTCAAGATGTTTTGATGTGCACGTAGGCACGTAGGAACGAAGTCTGGAGTGAGTTTGTGTCGGCGTATTCTTCTCACCTGTGGTCGTTCCGAAACGATAGTAGTATTTCGAGATGAACATATTAATAAAAAATATCATCATCATAAGTATATCCCATTTATAAAAAAAAAAAATTATTATTTATAGTTTTAGAGAAAATCCAAGATATAGGTAGAAGGCTTGGTCAGGTATCTCTGTCCCTGACTGCATACATACATACATAGTATTACGTCTTTTTCTCTTGCGGGGTAGACAGAGCCCAGATCTATAAGACCTTATGGCCACATTTAGCATAATAGTGATGGGTAACGTAACGTCCCTGACTGCACGTACTTAAGAGCCCGCCATATGCCAGGCGGCGTGGCGGTACAAACGCGGATGGTCTAAACGCGTTGGCTACTTTGGATATTTTCGTTTTTTAGGAATATTCAAGGGTTATTCGAAAAAGAAAAACATATGATGGCTGCCTTATCTGTAATGCAATAATAATCAAAAGTTTCAAGGTTAATTTTAATGTATTTGGTGAATAATGCTATATACCGAGTAAATTACGACGTGATTTGGAGGCAACTTTGCATTTTTTTTCTATCGAGAAAATTTAACGCAATCGTGTTTTTGAGTCATATAGTTACCAGAGTTAGTCCTGAACTTTGCTGTATTTTTATTTCAACTTGAGTATTTAATTATTATTGATATAACAGTCAATCATGCAAAGCAGTGTGAGGTAGTACGGGCCCGATATATTTATTGAAGTTTAAATTGTACTAAATACCAGCTATTCAAGGCCGCCCCAAACAATACTATGCTATGTAGCTGGCGTTGTGTGTATCGGGCAAACATGAAAATGCCGGATGGAGGGACCTCGTCAGTTTACTTGTAAGTTTTTTATCCGATGCACATTCGACTTCGCGTCTGTGCAGTAAGATTAATATCAGAAACTTTACTTCCCTTTACAAGTACTTAATAATTTGCAATATTTCTTGAGGCTCTAATTAAAAATCTTATGAGTATTTTTTCTTTAGAAAAATAAAAATATCACGCGGTCATACCCTTGACATCTTTATTATTATTGTTAGTACTCGTAGTCACACATTTTTCCAGAAACTGAATGACATTATGAAGTCATCATTATTTTATAATTAATAATGACATAAGTAAAGCATGAGTGGATACATCCTTGTAATTACCCACTCCAACGCTCCAACTATGCATTTAAAAATAACAACACAAAGAGAAGAGAAGAAAGTGTGTCTAATTTTCTTTCTTCAGCTCTTTGTTCTTCTTCATATTATATTATTATTTGAAATGAAAATTTGAAAACTTGTAATATTGTAGTTCAGTCTTAAATTCTCATTCTCAATTTAATCAAAGTAATTTTTTCCGTTGATTTACTGATTTTTTCTAAATATGTCATATTATGTACACTCATCATCATTTCGAGTAGGTGTCACGGTCAATCGACCATGCACACGTTTTTATGTACACTAAAAACATATCTATAAAATTTCTGTTAAATGTTTCGAGACAGGAAACTAATAAAACTAACAACTTATGATAGGTATTTATTATACTAATTAGGATTATAGTAAAAGTCAAAACGATTTATCAGACAATAATCTTTAACAGGCACTTTTCTAAATAAACTATTTCACATTTTTAGGAATGTAATATATACATACATAGTATCACGTCTTTTTCCCTTACAGGGTAGACAGAGCTTAGGTCTATAAGACCTGAAGGCCACATTTAGCATTTTGGTGGGCATTAGGTGGAAAACGGAATCAAAATAGTGACGGGTTGCTAGCCGCATCGCCTATTAACACAATTCCTCAGATTTTACCCCATCCGTCGATCGGCTTTTACGATCTGCGCGGAAAGAGAAGCAGCTGGTACATTCTACGTCTTTTCTTTTCACCCAGACCAGCATGGAAGACTATTAATATTTACATTACCAATTAATTTTTTAAGCTACAAACTACTAGCGTTTAGAAACTGACCACTGCAGAAAATACCAAAACACTTTTAAATTATGAATGATATCAACGCTAAAACGATCTCAAATCTGACCTGATAATATTTTATTACTTTAGAAATTAGGCGATATTCCTAAATTGGTTGTTGCCCCACAACATTACCTATTGTTCCATTTAGCCTGTCTAACGAACCGCGTCCACGTCGCTGATATATTAGGGTAATTAGCCATCGGCCAGCTGACACACAGACAGACAAAACAAATGTAGTCATAACGTCATCCATACATCAACGATGAATTTCACAAGCTCTGTGGCCATCATGCCAGGCGGCCACACCAGAGGTCCCGGGTTCGATCCCCGGTCACGTCACGATGAAAAATGATCTTTAGCTTGGCCTGGGTCTTTTTTCTATACCCATACATGCTGTTACTAGCGGCCCGCCCCGGCTTCGCTCGGGTAGATTGATGTGACAAATAAAAAAAATAGGGTTACATTATCGAAGTTTCCATAGGGATCCCTAACTTTTTAAAAAAATTCTATAGCCTATGTTCATCAAGGATAATTTAGGAGTCTAAAGGTGAAATAATTATTGAAATCGGTCCAGTACTTTCGGAGCCTATTTAATTCAAACAAACAATCAATTCTCTCTCTTTATAATATTAGTGTAGAAGTGTAGATGTCGATAGTGTAGATAAAAAGATAGTATGGTTGAGTTTGTAACCGATAACATAAGTCTCGAACTTACTTTGGGGCTAGCTCAATCTGTGTGATTTGACCGTATATATTTATTTATCAACAATAGGAAAGTAACATATTTTTCATGCCCATGATACAAACTTAGCCTAATGGGATCAATGTGTAATTTTGTTTATATGTATTATTATGTTATAGTTAGTCATATATTTGCCGTGTGGTATCCGGCAGAGTAGAATAGGACCACTCCAGGTCTTCCCGTGGATGTCGTAGAACGACTTAGGAAATACAAGCTAAACAAAGCTTATAAACATCTGTGAGACCTCTCCAACCCGTCTGGCCAGCGTAGAGAATGTAGGCCAAGTCTTCTGACTGCTCTGGCCAAGTATGGCTCTAGTAGTTCAGAGAGGGTTGTGGACAGACTACAGGAGTAGTGGAGACTAAAAAAGACCTGATAATGATGATGATTATGTTATAGTATCATGGACTCTTACAAAAGGAGCCATGCTAGTAATAGATAAGTCAATGGATTTGACTAGCTCCGTGGCGCAGCGGTCAACACACCAGCCTGCAACTCGGAGTGACCGGGTTCGATCCCCGGCCAGGTCAAGATGGAAAATGATCTTTTTCAGATTGGCCTGGATCTTGGATGTGTATCTATATATGTATTTGTTATAAAATATAGTATCGTTGAGTTAGTATACCATAACACAAGTCTCGAACTTACTTTGGGGCTAGCTCAATCTGTGTGATTTGTCCGTATATATTTTTATTTAATGGAGCCATGTATAAGATTGCGCTTGTGCAAAGAGCCATAGAGCGAGTCATGCTCGGCATTAAATTACAAGACCGAATTCGCAAAACTGAGATCCGACGTCGAATTCACGACTCTAAAATGGTCACGGGGCTGGACGCTTGGCTAGAAGGAACGATGGTTGGTGGAGTAAGGCTGTCACTGAGTGGTATCCCAGAAATGGGAACGTAGTGTTGGTCGTCCAGTAGCTAGGTTGACGACATAAGACAAATTGCTGGAAAGAACTGGATTGCGATGGTTGGAGATAGTGAGGAATGGCGCAGACAAAAGAAGGCTTATACCCAGCATTGGTTCATAGAAAGCTGATGATGATGTTTTATAAATTCTGAAATAAACAATTCAAATATGTCTGTTTTCCGTGTGTGCAAGTGGCCAATACATTTGTATTGTTGCTTATATACCCACTTTGAGCATTGTTAACCCTTAAAGACCTTGGATGTGAAGTGCCTGATGGCTA
Source organism: Elegia similella (assembly GCA_947532085.1). Taxonomy (NCBI): domain Eukaryota; kingdom Metazoa; phylum Arthropoda; class Insecta; order Lepidoptera; family Pyralidae; genus Elegia; species Elegia similella. The sequence continues at coordinate 617,580 of OX383931.1, forward strand.
TGATTAATCTGTCTTGATTGCAAATATTTTATGTGACAACAAGCTTTTGCCCACGGCTTCGCTCGCGTTAGGGCTCCATGAGGGTTGAATTTATCAAAATCCTATTTAAGCGAACGTATCATAGTAGTTCAATCAGTCGAAAATCTATGAAGATTTATACAAACTTACATCACATATTTTATCCCCTTAGGGGTGAAATTTATCAAAATTCTTTCTTTCGAGATGCCTACATCATAGTAGCTTTATGCATGCAAAGTCTCAGCCCGATCGGTTTAAAATTGACAAAGTTTCATACAAACTTTCATCCCCTATTTTATCCCCTTTGGGGTAGAATTGATCAAAATCCTTTCTTAGCGGATGCCTACGTCATAACATCTACCTGCATGCCAAATTTCAGCCCGATCCGTCCAGTTGTTGGGCTGTGCGTTGATAGATCACTATGTCAGTCAGTCACCTTTGAGTTAAATAATATATTTAGAAGATAGAAGATGAAATAGCTACTCAAGCGAGTTGTTGATGATCGTGTCATTAACAAGTTGTATCAGTGTATAAGCATGTCAATTAAATTATTACATCATAATTGTATCGACTCCCTTTCGGCGATTCTAGGCGTAATGTTTTATTGATCAATGATTTAACCTTTTTTAATTGCATATATATAACGAGTCAATTAACAACGGCTACAGGACATCAAATTATCTAGTCATTCTTCCCTCTTTGTACTACCGGAGCCATACTTGGCCAGAGCAGACAGAGGATTTGGCCTACACTCTCCTCGCTGGCCAGACGGGTTGGAGAGGTCTGACTGATGTTTATGAGCTTTGTTTAGCTTGTATTTCCTTAGTCGCCTCTTACGATATCCATGGGAAGACTTGGAATGGTCCTATTCTACTCTGCCGGAAACCACACGGCCAATATTTCAATATTACAACTTATTATTACCCGTGACTTCGACGCGTTTAAAGCCTATGTTCATGTTTAAATATTTATCTGATATAGCTTTTACCTAGAGAAGTAACACCTATGAGACCTTCATACATCAGTCATAAACTTTCATCTTTATAATATTAGTACCAAACATAAAAAAATATAAATACTAGCTTTTGCCCGCGGCTCCGACCGGATTAATGTCGATCCCTCGGGAACAGTACCTTTTCCCGGGATAATTTTCATGATGATCGGTTCAGTAGTTAAAACGTGAAAGCAACAACAAACAAACTCACTTTCGCATTTATAATATTAGTTAGGACTAGGATAATTTGTTACTTAGCAGCAGCTATAGAAGAGGTAGAGACGGAGTTTATAAATGTAAAGCATTTTTTTTAATAAGGAGGTTATGAAAACCTAAGATACAAAAATAGTTAAAAATGAGTTTGTAAAAAAATAAAGATACATTGGGTAGAAGTTTGAAACTCTACGAGTACTGTACGAGTACTCTACGAGATTTTACTCATCAACTCAGAACTTAATAGGACCATTCTATTTCCAAACCAACTGCTACAGGAAATAAATCTCTTGCCACTTATCAAAAACCCTGCAAAGACGGACGCCACATATTATAAAACCCGAACTGCGTCGACCCACATCGGTTTAATTCCGTAACCTCTAAATCAACACCGATTTCGGATCGAGACTGTTTTGCTGTTTTATTAACTTCCCGACTGCTCTTTGTTGATAGTTTTGTTTTCACACTTTGTTTATAACTGCAATAAAACAGAACCATTACTTATCTTCTTCTTTGAATGGACAAAGGCCACCTACATGGACAAGAAAAAATAATTTCACTCATATGGATGAAAACCAAGGGCTTTTATTGTCTTTTCCATTGGTATTAGGAGTGTGGGTGTATCTATCGTGTTTATCTTGTGTTAGTTTCACATTGCAATAGGCCGATATAATTTCGAATGAAAAATGAATAGTTTCTCCATCTTCAAGTAAATAATTACGATTAGATCGTTTTGGATCATTTTCTATTTCTTAGTGTGTTTTATTCTATCTTATCTGCATGAACGGGTGAACTGATTTTTACACCAAGGATTTTTATAATCTTCGATTTCTTAGTTATGTTCATCATCATCATCAGGTCCCCTTTAGTCTCCACTACAGGAGCACGACCCTCTCTGTACTACTAGGGCCATACTTGGCCAGAGCAGCCAGAGGACTTGGCCTACACTCTCCACGCTGGCCAGACGGGTTGGAGAGGTCTTTTAGATGTTGATAAGCTTTGTTTAGCTTGTATTTCCTAAGTCGCCTTCTACGACATCCACGGGAAGACTTGGAGTGGTCCTATTCTACTCTGCCTAACCTAGTTATGTTATTACCACGAATACCAAGAATAACTATAAAATTATATGAAATATTTACGATAAAAAATAGCGAAACGAAGTTCGCTGGGACAGCTTGTAATTAATAATTTTAAAATAAATAAATTAATAAATGCTTGAAAAGCCCTTTTTTCTGAATGAATATTAGAATCATTGTAAAGGTTCGTTTAGATGCTTTTGTCCAGCAGAGGACTAATTACGATTGGAATGATGATGATGATAATATCACATCTTTATTCCTGACGGGGTAGACCGAGCCTATGTCCATAAGGCCCAAAGGTCACGTTTAGCGAGTATATTATTGAAATTAGGAATAATAACTAAAACGACATTATTAGTGCCTATTTTTTGATGCCGGTGTACTTTCTGAATATAAAAGCACGTAGTCTCTTAAAATAAGTCCATCATCATTATCATCAGGTCTTTTTAGTCTCCACTGCAGGAACATGACCCTCTCTGTAGGGGAGAAGGGGGTAATGGGAGTCGCTTAAGCGAGCTATCAAATAAAAGCTTATTTCGAAATAATATCGTGATTAAAATTGTTTAATAATAGACTTTACTTATTTATCTACTAGTTGTTATCACTTTTCACCACTCTGGGAATCAACTTTAAATATATTTCCGCGTTTAAAAAAAAAACAAGTTTGACTCCCATTGCACTAACCTCAGTACAATGGGAATCAGACATGTGGGAAATCAGAGTCAAACAATCACAGACATTACATTCGGCAGTATACCATCCAGTGCAATCACCAGTTGATCAGATAGCCTATTTAGTTTTTCTGACTTGTAATATCGGCATCTATAAGCGAAAAAACATAAGAATATTTTTTGCGGGTAATGGTAATCACTAGCGGGCTCTTTGACTCCCATTACACAAAAACTATACTGCATGTTAATTGTAAAATTTAATAACACAAAGTAAATTTAATCGCAATCTAATATGCTAATTTAAATTTTGAATATGAAGGATAAATCTATCCATAGTCATTAATTTAGTACAGCTACAACGTCTATACTCACCGTTAATATTGTTTTGACGAAAATTTACACCGACGAGGCGTGAAAACGAAACATAATCGTCACTCAAAAACGCGTGGAGCTACTAGCGCGAGTCATTCGTACAAGGGGCATCGGGTACAGAGCAAGCTGAACATGTCATTTACCTAGATATCGAACGTTTAGTTTTGCTTAGAGGCACCTGACCCCGATTGCCCGCTGACTCCCATTACCCCTTTCTCCCCTACTACCGGAGCCATACTTGGCCAGAGCAGACAGAGGATTACACAAGTCCAATACAATTTGAATCACTATAAGTAGTTACGTTGTTCTAATATATTCAATCACGTGAACAACTTATATCTGCATGCAACTAAGGCACCACCAGCCCACGCAGTGCCCTGCTATGATTTGTAGCGGCCAGTAAAAACTGTGGCCATCTTAGACGGCGTGCGCCACGTGGGATGTAAAGGACGCCTGGTCCCGATATGGCATGAGACCATATTTACCTATATCAGTCGGTTTAGCATAGTTAACAGTGATACGAGGAATTCTGTAGGATTATCCTCTATTTTTAAACTATTTTAACGCTGTGTGATTTGACTGGGTAAACTGGGTATCATACTTTTGGGTTTTGTTTGAGAAGACTTAAAAGTAAGTTTCTTGTATACGGCTTCGTACTAATATTTCGACAGCTCCGTGGCGCAGTGGTTAACACGCCTGCCTGCGACACGGAGTGACCGGGTTCGATCCCCGGCCAGGTCAAGATGGAAAATGATCTTTTTCAGATTGGTCTGGGTATTGGATGTGTATCTATATATTATGTATTTGTTATAAAATATAGTATCGTTGAGTTAGTATCCCATAACACAAGTCTCGAACTTACTTTGGGGCTAGTTCAATCTGTGTGATTTGTCCGTATATGTATATTTATTTATTATTAGGGATTGGGCTATATAGGATATGGCAATAGGCGATGCGGCTAGCAACCCATCACTATTTTGATATAGTTTTCCATCTACACGCCTTTCAACATGTGGCCATAAAGTCTGTGTACCCCGCAAGGGAAAAAGACGTGATACTCCATATGTATGATAAATTAAGCAGAAATTAATTTAAAGTATTGTTATTTCTTTTTGATTACGAAAGCTTGTCTCTAATGGTGTAACCGTTAAGGTTTTTTTTTTCATATTTATTTATTACTAGCTGTTGCCCGCGGCTCCGCCCGCGTTAATGTCGTTCCCTTGGGAACAGTAGAAATTATAAAAATTCCATACAAACCCCTGCCCCTTTGCTTTTTCCCCTTAAGGGGGAATTTAATACATTTCACCTGCATAGATCTTTAGCCCTTAAGGAGGGGATTTTGCCCATTTCACCTACATAGATATTTTTTTATTGTAATGGAGTACTTCATATTGTCATATGTCTAAGTAAATAAAAAAAATCCATACAAACTTTACCCCACCTATTCTACCCCTTCAAGGGGGAATTTCGACCATTTTAACTACACAGATATTTTTAATTGTAATGTAAACATATATACTTATTTTTATACTTCTATGTCCAGAAATGAGAAAATTTCCATACAATCCCCCCCCCCCCCTTTATCCCTTAAGGGGGGAATTTTGTACATTTCACCTACACAGATCTTTTTTAATTGTAACCTAGAACGTATATACTTATTTTCATACCTCTAAGTCTAGAAATGGAAAAATTCCATACAAACTTTACCCCCTATTTACCCCTTCAAGGGAGAATGTTGTCTGGTTCACCTAAACAGATCTTTTTTAATTTTAATTGAGAACTTGCGTACCTACTTTCAACTTCTAAGTCCAGAAATGAGAAAATTCCATATAAACTTCACTCCCCTTGATTTCCAAAAATCCTTTCTTAGTGCTCATTTACATCATAAAAAGAATTCCTGTGCCATATTTTAAGTTTCTGGGCACAGTAGTTTCGGCTGTGCGTTGATATATAAGTCAGGTTTGCCTTTGACCCGCGGCTCCGCCCGCGTAAGTGTCAATTTCTCAGGAACAGTAGAATTACCCGGCCGGAATACATTAGTTCATGACTTTCAATGAAACACCTTAATATTGAATTTCAAATCTATAACTTCAAAAACGGAAAGTTTCATACTAACTTTGCATCCCAATTATACCCCCTTAAGGGATGACTTTTGAGAATAATATTTTACTCGTGTTTCATGCCTTTCAGTAAAGAACCTTCATGCTGAATTTCATTCGACTAACTTCCAAAATGGCAAAGTTTCATGCTTAATTTGCACCCCTATTTTACCCCCTTAAGGGATGATTTTTGAGTAAAATATTTTACTCGTGTTTCGTACCTTTCAGTAAAGAACCTTCATGCTGAATTTCATTCGAATAACTTCAAAAACAACAAAGTTTCATACTAACTTTGCAACCCGTTTTTCCCCCTAAGGAGATGAATTTCCAAAAATCCTTTCTTAGTGCTCCCCTACGTTATAAAAGGAACCCCTGTGCAAAATTTCAAGTTCCCAACCCTTATAGTTTAGGCCCTGCGTTGATATGTCAGTCAGTCAGTCAGCTTCTCCTTTTTTTTAGTATGGATTACTATGGATAGTATGGATAGGTATAATGCTGTCGTATAATGATGATGAATTGACTTTTGATTTTAATTTTCTTATGTCACTTATTATTTTATTTTATTTTTGCTATATGTTTGCAGGCAAGCTCATGTCTTGAGTTCATTCAAATGACGATAACTTTTTTTTTAATGAACCGATTTTGATGAAACAAACTTTAAATGTTAAACTGAGTTAAAACAAAGCAATTGGTGAAAGTTTGAAGTAAATCGGTTCAGTATTTTCGGAGATAATCGTGATCATACATACAGACAGACAGACAGACGGACAGACAGACAGACAGACAGACAAGAAATTACAAAAAATTTTTTTTGCTTTCTATTATTCTTTTTAAGTGTCCCTCTATCCATTTTAGTCAAAAATTCGAAATGTACAGACAAAATAATTTTACTGTTTTATTATATGTATAGAATAACACAAATTATATCGAGTGTAAATTCTATTTAAACTGTCTCGTAAAAACAAAGATGTAAAAATCCTCGTTTATTTGGAAAAATAATCTTTTGAACACTTTTAAATATTTGCCAAAAGCCTATCGTGAATTTCGGAAAATCTTTTTGAATAATACGGTACCTGACTTATTTCAGAAATTTGAAATACTAGTAATCATTTCTAATTTACACTACAATTATATGTACTTAAATCATGTAAATTCGGTTCCGAAATAACACTTTCTTCTACGTAAAAATCCCGATTTACTTCATAGTTCGTGTTATGAATATTTTCTACCGCAAAATATACAGTAATCTTAAAAATACATTTTTAACACAATACCATCGACATATCTTTGAAAACAAAAGTCGTTCCAATATTGGCAAACAATATGTGTTTCTGCGTAAATGAGTCAGCTGGCAGGGCAGCCGTGACCTCCCGCTCAAGACCGTGTTATTATTAGATAACAGCCCAATATGATGCATCTGGCTAAGGCAGCATTCATACTTAGCTCCGTTTAAAACATTTTAGTGCAATATTTAAACAGCCTCCGTGGTCCAGTAGTTAAGGCGTTTGCCTGTTGACCCGGGGGTCATGGGTTCGATTCCCACCGGAAGCATACTTTGTTTAGTTGTTTCCAGTTTGGTTAGGACATTGCAAGCTTGAATCACCTGATTGTCTGATAATAAAGATGATTCCGTGCTTCGGAAGGCACGTTAAGCCGGTGGACCCGGCTGCCATTTGGTAGTCGTTAAAGGAACCACGTCAGAGGCCGAGAGGCGGTCCCGAAGAACTCTGACACCAGGGTGTGCATGGTCGATTGACCGTGACACCTACTCGAAATGATGATGAGTACAATATAATATATTTCCATTTCCATAACAATATCAAAGAATAGAATGTCAATTTAAATTAAGCGCAAATATTTTAGAGGCTGACTCACATGAGCTAGAAAAATGCTTTAGAAGCGAAATAAAAAAAATTGGCGGCGCTAGTTTTTGAGATATCTGGACCTGAACAGGTAAAACAGACGAAAAAAACACCCTGTGTACAAATAAACACTTTCTTGGCCAACAACTTTTTACTATTATCTACTATGGATACTAGGTCACTGACATCGACGATCAAAACAGCTGATTTATCGATTTTAATAAAATTTGTATAAAAAAAACAAAAGAGAGTAAAATAAACAACAGAAACATATGACGTTCAAAAAGCCATACCTATTTTGAATAAGAATTCTTCATTTTCATTTTTCCTTACTTCTTCTTTACTAACTTTTAGTACGCATGATAAATAAATAACAAGTGTGGTTACTTCTTTATAGCAAACAATCCGATAATAAATGGTAAACAAATTCACACTTTGAAAGTGTCAACTTTGCACGAGGCGATGCTGTGCAGCACTGGACACATTGCCAAACATCTTTAAAAAATCGTACTAATGTTTTGTAGTTGCTATGTGCAGTTTACAGTTTGACGATTTTGGCAAAGATAAAATAAAAATTGGGATAAGATGGGTCATATTTGCCGTAAGCAGTCAGATTGCTGGACCCATGTTGCCACGAAGTGGTATCCAGAATCAGAGGTATACGATATGCATAAATTTAGTAAGGAATGGTCGGAGTTGGCGCAAGATAGGAAGTCCTGGGAGTAAATGGCAGACCTTTGCCTAGCATGGTTAAGTATTTTGATTCCGACTTTCACGTTCCGAGTGGCGGTCAGTCACAGCTGGATCAGGTAAAAGTCTATGGAACCAATCTCTATACCACGATGGCCCAAAGTAATTACCTCCCACTTGAGCCAATCGATGGGGCAAGAAAAAGCCGGCCTGTATATGTTTTAAGAAACTCTAATGCATGAGAGCAAGATACAATTTTTTCTGTAATTTTACAATCTTAAGCATCCATATTTAATTAATTTGATGTGTTTTATAGATTCATTTTATTTTATTTTAATTTAATATTTAGTTTAGAATTATTTATCAAGACATTCCATTTTACAATCTTATATTTTATTAGTTTGATTAAAAGTAAGAAAATATATAGAATAGCGATATTAAAAATACTTACTTGTTGGCACCAAGCTCGTCCACATATTTTACCAAAAATATTCCATCGCTTTTTTCAGTCACCATTTTTCGATATGAGAGCTTTATGTTATAATCTTGATTGTGCCTCGAATTATAAGGGATCAGAGGTTCCATCAGGTATATGTAGAGCTTCCCATTAAGCGCATCGTATTCGTAGGGCCTCGCCTTGCTCAGGATGTCCACGTTACCTTTCATAACGTGAATAGAGTTGTAATCTATCTCCAATTCTTTCGCATCAAGCTCTATCACTCGAACACCTGGCACATTCGCTATTATATTAATACTCAAGTGACAGTCAAAAAATGACGAGAAATCAGTAATGTATGGAACTATAGTCAACTCATACTGCACCGGATACACTGTGTAGTTCAAACACTCTTCCTCGACCACAAACGAGGCTTTTGCCAAAGATAAAATAAAAAGAAAAATAAATGTGGGGGTAATCATTTTTAAAATTTGAATTTCGAATTGTTTTTAAATTTCCCGCCAGCTACGGAGCGTTTGGATACGTACGGCCGCGGCGCGAGCAAAACTGCATTTTGTACCAAACCTGCCCGAACGAAACTTGGCGCCGCTTCTCCAAGACCAACATCGCTTGGCCTTCCCTTCCTCCTCCAAGATGAAATATGCAGGAGGAACGAACAGCCGCTCATACAATCCTGCAGTTCAATATAAAATGGTTCATTATGTTCTATATTTGTGATGTTTTCAGTATGAGTAATTTTTACTGATGAAGTGGGTTTTACCATAGCTTTTTCTCCGAAGTGTTTACTTCTTATGTTATGGCTAAGTAGGTAAATAAAAGTTGTGTTAATATATAAATATATTATATATTGACTGCTCATCTTTAATGTTAATAAATGTGTTTTTTAATTCACTTAATGGAGACAATATTAGACTCTGTAAGAAATATAACGACAATTCAACCCTATTTATTTAGATATTTTTTCTTATTCACAGATGTTTTGGTTATGTAGGATGTTTAGTTTTTTTTGTATATATTTAAGACTTAGGTTTTATTGGTTTAGTTACTTATATATTTTTTTTAATTTCAATTTATTTCTACGAACATTTTTTGACTATGGGTTTACTGTTCATTCAGATAAAGTCAAAAAATAATGACCTTGTTGAATCACAGAATACAAAATTCTGTATTCTGAGAATCATTCGTTGAACTCAGATGTAAAATAAAAATTAATCAAGTTATCTATTTCTGTACTATAATATTATAAAGAGGAAAGATTTGATTGTTTATTTGCATCAAATAGGCTCTGAAACTACTGGACCGATTTGCAAAATTCTTTCTCCATTAGAATTCTACATTATCCCTGATGAACATAGGTTAAATAGGTGATATAGGTGTTTAAATAGCTATTTAAACACCTATATCTTCCCGTGCGAAGCCGGGACGGGCCGCTAGTAAAATATATTTTTATTCGAAGCTACTTGTACCGTGACATACAGATCGCTAAATAACAGTGAGATGCGTGGGATTGAATTTTAATATTGTTAAGGCACTTAAGGTGACACGACCATATCAAATACATCGTGAGTGTATTATATGTAGTAAACAGAAAGTTCATTGGCAATGATATGTGCTATAAATAAATTGTTATTTACCTCTCTGAGCTCAGCTTGATTAAAATATTTTTGACTTAATGATATGGGTACAATTTCATTAAAATAACTGTATATCTAGCGCAATAACCATAAGGCGTAGACGCAGCACGATAGTGCAGTGTAAGATAGAATTTATGGAGCTTATTCATTTCAAACAAACAAACAGTTAAAAACATTTAAATAATATTAGTGTAGATGTAGATTATAACTAGTAAAATATTACAAGATATAAAAATTATAAAATAATATTTAAAGGGTTTTACCAGTTCAGGAAGTAAAAAAATAATAACTGTAGGTAGACATTCCGCACAAAAACAGTATTTACCTGGCCTAATTACTACGGAACGTACTTTATTTTTTCAAGTAGGTATTTAACTTCTATTCTAATTGGACAGTTGTTCACAGTCATGGACAAATCAAGCGCTTTAAATATTATATTGTCATTAGGTTACATGATGTATAAAGGTTAATAGTTGTAATTTTGTAATAGGTTTATCATCAACACAAGTCACTTTAATCCCTGATATATCAAACTGGAACAAAATCACAAAAACATTAGAAAGTACTGGTTCAGTTCCATCGAGTGTGTTATACTTTAAAGATATAGAGAAAACAACGGAGACAAGTAAAGCCACCTACGTACACACACTATGTATATGAGTATCTTTCTTTCTTTGTGTCTTTAAGAAGATTTGTTATTTTAGCATTTTTATGTTTTTTTTTTAATGTTTTATATACATTTTCACACTTCTGCAAACACACTTACTTCTTCAATATTTTTTTGCGAAATCTAGTGAGCGTACGAGTACAAAAAAGAATAATTTTGCAGACCTCACTGCTCAAAGAACGATAAATTACGTTTACGAGTCTGGGATACCTTTAGGTAAAGTAATTGAAAGATGGTATTGATAATAATTTAGTTTATTGCGTATTGAAACTATTCGAAAATTATACAATTATAGAGATTATACGTACGTACGTTGCACGGCAGTAAAACATGAACTGTAAATTGTTTTTTAATTTAATAACACTCGTGGCACGTATAAAGATAAATAAACAAATTATAATAATACGAAGTGAGAACCGAACTATGCCTTATCAGAAAATCTATTTCTATGAGTTATACATTCTTTAGAGTAGAAAATAACGCTTTAAAAACAATAATACACTTTAACTAAACTACCCTATTATTTCAAACTGTAAGTTAATGAACGATTTACATAAGTTATAGTCCCGGGACATTCAAAAGTAGAATAAATGGGTATCTCTTGGATAGGCATGTAACATCCTCGTCTTCATCGTCACTTACCATTAGGTGAGATGGGAGACAAATGCCTAATCCAACATTAAGTAAAAAAAAAAAAAAAAAACTTGATTGAAACTAAATTTTATAAAAAGTCATTTTATGTCACACACACAGCAATGAAAAAAGAGAGTTACACAGCATATTTTGCTCGAGTAACTAGTATCAACCAGCCTCTTTTCTGCTATACCAAGTCACATCCATTCTGTACAGCATCTTTGTGGTAAGGAGGCGTGCGTCGCGTGTCGTGGTCGTATCATACAATCCCGTCCTACACGTCCGCTGCACTCGGCGCCAAAACAATTTCTTCACGTGGGAGAGCACTTACCGAACAATAGCAGCCGTTAGTTCCGCTCCTAATGCACTTTCTGTATACACTGGCGTTATTTTTACAACTTTAGTTCGATATTTGTTTACTTATGCATGGTCATCATCTCAGAGTAAGAGAAAAATCATAGTCAAGACAGAGGGAACGTGAATTTCGCACGGCATCACTGGCGCAGTAAAATCACAGATTACTAAATAGTTACGTAAAATGCCAGCCTGAGACTAATGAGGCACTACTTGCCTACATTTTTGCTGGTATTTGTTTGTGGTCTTGGAGGTAACCAATAAGGGTTGGCGTCAGGCAGGCAGCCAGATAAAAACTTTTAAATCATATCTCAGCATGAATGCTGTCATAATGCTGATCCCCAGGCTGAAGACCCCGGCCTCAGACCTGAGGATACAACCGAGGAAACGCTCGGATGAGGAGGAGAGAGAGAATATGAGTATAAAACTAGTCCTTTCCCCGTGAGGTATCTATCAATGATGCGTTGATGATGTCATTGATCTTTAGTAATTATGAAGTGCGTCCAGTAGATGACCAACATTCTATTTAACAAGTAGAGGACGTCACAATAGGCTAGTTTCCTAAAAAAATATTTTTAGTCCGTCAGTTAATTATTCAATAAATATTGGATACGTATTTTTCTTTTGTCGATTAAATAAATTCAAAAAAAATCCGTGTGACGTCATAGTTTTGCTACATTTTTAGCAAACTGACGTCACAAGCCCCCCCCCCCCCCTTATGATTAAGTTCATAGGGGGGGGGGGGCATGTGACGTCATCAACCCCCCCCCCCCCCCCCCCCCTTATGAACTTAAACAATAACAATAAATGGAAAAGATAAAGCGCGTGACGCTTTATCTTTTCCATTTATTTTTAATTATATGATTATCTAACTGATGGACTAATTGTAATGTTATTATTTTGACCCAGGAAACTAGCCTATTTAGAGTGATGTCACAATTATCATCATCATCATCATCATTTCGAGTAGGTAATCATGTTCAAGCAAACATGCACACCCTGGTGTCAGAGTTCTTCGGAACCGCCTCTCGGTCACTGATGTGGTTCTTTTAACGACTACCAGATGGCAGCCGGGACAAACGGCTTAAAGTGCCTTCCGAAGCACGGAATCATCTTAATTATCAGAGAATCAGGTGATTGTTAATAGACTCAGGTGTTACTTTGCGGATGTCAAAGCTACATTTACTTTGAGACAATTTACTTTGCGTGCTTCCGCCACCATGGTGGCGGAAGCACGCAAAGTAAATTGTCTCAAAGTAAATCAGGTGATTCACGTCTGCAATGTCCTAACAGCAAACTGGAAACAACTAAACAAAGTATGCTTCCCGTGGGAATCGAACCCACGACCCCCGGGTCTACAGGCAAACGCCTTAACCACTGGACCACAGAGGTAGTTACATTTGATGTCACAATAGTCTGTAACCATTCTATGAATAATGTATAACAAAGTGTAATAAGTAATGAATAAATATTATTAAAACTGTTTTTTTTTAGGCGCCGACAGAATACCTCAATGTTCAATTATATGCGGTCCTAAATTTTTTTATTGGATCGAACGACACCTCATTCATAATTTTCGGAGAATACAAAAACGTTTTGACCTAAAAGGCACTTGATGACTAGACTTATATGTAACAAGAGAATGAACCCCCAGTAAATTATTATCGTCAATGCAGAGGCTTTCTACAAATTAAAAAAAAAACCGTAGCTATGACAAAATATTTATTTGTATAACAAATTTTAGGCTAATATAACTCTAATTCAGGCTAGCTAGTATCCTAAATTTTATTACTCTATGTTATATTCCAATAGTTTTAAATAGACTTACAAAAAAAATGTTTAACAGCGCAGTATCAAAATTATATATTAGCCAGCACATATCTCAAAGTTAGACTGTGGTAATCAAAATAATAACTTAACGCTAAAGAGTGGAGATATCTCTTCTTCATTATAAATAAATATTTACATTTACAATTATATACGTACAATATTCATAAATAAAATACAAATGCAGCAATTAATATTGTAAGCTTATATCTTTACCAAGTTATATTGTATTTGGCTTAAACTTAAATACGTTATTATTTTTCGTTGCTTATAATGTACTTAATTACCTATTACCACGTGAACAAACTCGTTCTATCGGATCACGGTCCCTTGGTCGGTTAACCCGTCCATCGGTCGGTCCGTCGGTCCGTGTCGGTCCGCCAATCCATCGGTTTGTCGCTCTGTTAGTCCATCGATATCTTTATATCTATACTAGTATTATAAAGCTGAAGAGTTTGTTTGTTTGAACGCGCTAATCTCAGGAACTACTGGTTCAAATTGGAAAATTCTTTTTGTGTTGGATAGTCCATTTATTGTAAGCTATAAAATATCACGCTGCGACTAATAGGAGAGAAGCATCAATAAAAAATGTTTTGAAAACGGGGGAAATTATTCATCTTATACTAATAAATAAAACTAATTAATCGTAATAACAGAAATTGCCGCGGACGAATTCGCGGGCAACAGCTAGTAATCGATAAGTCGATTTATTTTTTTGGTTATTCCCTTTATGCTTCAGTGAAGTATGGTATTTATACATTAAAACCCAAAAGGTGTAAAGTTATGAATAAAATATGTGAGACATAAGTTCGTTTCAAGTTATTTCGCGAAAGTTTAATAAAATAATTATACCTAGTTATTAATAATTGCTATGTTTAAATTTAATACGAAATGACGAGAGCACCTACAGTTAAAGCTAGAATAGAAAGCGACGGTACACCGGTTATTGCGTGGTTCCGTACAGTACTGAGGACCTCAGCTTTGTGTTCGCGCGCCCAGCCGGCGATCGCCACGACGTTGGCGAGCGTAGTGCGGGCGCTGTTTACGGCTGCAGCCTCACACTGGTTGCTGTTCAGAATGCCCTCGAACTGCGGAAGAAGAAATCAATTATTTCTATAGGAAATATCGCCAAAAAGCCTAAGGGTTCCGTATCTAAAAAGGAAAAGCGGAACCCTTATAGGATCACTTTTTCTGAGGACGCGTGAACCAAGCTGAAATTCATATCAAATACTCACTTACTGTTTACTGTCCTTTGGAGCTGCGTAAAATCAACTTCTAAGCCAAGGCAATCAACAGATACAGCCGTTTATGCCTCAAATTTTCTACTTTCACAAGGGAATCAAAACCTACAGGGTATTTCCCGTGAACTCAGAAACTTGAAATTTGATACGAAAAATCTTTTTTTTTTTTTTAATTATAACCTTACTAGCTTTCGCCCGCGGCTCCGCCCGCGTTAATGTCGATCCCTCGGGAATAGTACTTTTCCCGGGATAAAAGGTAGCCTATGTCCTTCTCCGTACTCCAGAGAACTTGTATGCAAAATTTCATGATGATCGGTTCAGTAGTTACGGCGTGAAAGCGTAACAAACAAACAAACAAATAAACAAACAAACAAACTCACTTTCGCATTTATAATATTAGTTAGGATTAGGATTAGGATTAGAATTAGGATTAGGATTAGGATTAGGATTAGGATTAGGATTAGGATTAGGATTAGGATGAGATAACAAGTTTTTTTTTGCAAGATTTACATTTTTGTGTCAACCTTTTACTATAGACGAATCCATACAGTAAAGTGATTTCCAAGACAAATCAAATGAGCACACGATTGGTGTACTTTATTTAGTTTAAGAGTTCCTATAGCCACCTTCCGACTCCATCATGAGATCATGAGACCAGCGCAACGATTCCATAATATTGTGTTGTCTGTAAAGGCCTATTTTCTGAATAAATCTTTGAATCTTTGCAACTACTTATTGCCGTGTGGTATCCGGCAGAGTAGAATAGGACCACTCCAAGTCTTCCCGTGGATGTCGTAGAAGGCGACTTAGGAAATACAAGCTAAACAAAGCTTATAAACATCTAAGAGACCTCTCCTACACGTCTGGCCAGCGTGGAGAGTGTAGGCCAAGTCCTCTGGCTGCTCTGGCCAAGTATGGCCCTAGTAGTACAGAGAGGGTCATGCTCCTGTAGTGGAGACTAAAACGGAACTGATGATGATGATGATGATGATGAACTACTTATTCAAAAGCATCAATAAACTAGTGAATTTAATATGCGCGTCAGTTGTATCGTATTCGTATGACATACTCGTAGTTGTTCTTGGCGATGAGTGATGAATGTATTTTTGCACCTGTTTCTATTCAATCGCTAGGTCCCCTAGGTGTGACCTATCTCAATAACACTCCAATATCACCTTGAAAAATTAGCGAACACGTGAAATTAGTGTACATTGATATAACCTCAATTTGGAACAATTTGCTTTCCACAATTAGTCGCTTTGTTAGTGGGAATTGCTAAATTGTTGTTCGTTGTTATTGATTAAATTTTATTACACGTTTGGCCAAAAAGGTATCTCATGTATAATGTATGTATAAAAATACATCCAGGTTGATTCTTAATCCACGAATGGAATTAGAAGTCAAAATCAAATCAAAACGTTTATTCAGAAAATAGTCCTTTGCAGGCACTTTTTCACGTCAAATCACATTTTAAAGGATCTAAATTAATTGAGTCATATTTATATTATTACTTAATGTGCAAAAGCTACTACTAGCGTTTCGGAACCGACCACTGCAGAGAAGAAATGCCAAAAGAAACTCTTTTTTTTAACAGTATTGGTCGCCGAAGGTTGAGAATATATTTATATGCTACATTCTTTATACACCAAAAACTTTAAATGCTTACTGTTTAAGCATAGATATGAATATATTTAGTATCGTTAGAATCCTAATATTCATCCCTAGCAACACTGGCCGTAATTTTATTTAGTTTTTTTCTTTCATTAAGAAGGTACTGCACGAAATCACTAGTGATTTGAAAAACACGACAATTTCCACTAAGCGCTGAATTAATTAAGTACATCAAAAGTATTTGTATAATTTAGATTGATCCTTGCACAAGATCAGCCACCTATTAATTAGAATTTAAAACAGAGACATATAAAATTTAAAAACGATACATATATGTTACGATATCTAAATACATGTTTTCCGAAAAGTTCGAAAATTTTAGGTCTAAAACACATGATATATAATTCTCACATGACAATATTTACATCTCGAAGGTCCACCCTTTCTTATTTTTTTTTATAACAATCTAAATAAGAAAATATTAAGACTTATTATTTTTTTACACAATCGCCTAATGGCTTGCGCAGTCGCAACGTTAAACTTTTTTTTACGACATACGACGGCAAACAAGCTAGCCTCGAGTGATCACCGCTACCCATGGACAACTGCAACACCAGAGGGGGGGGAAATTATATCAAGCACTAGCTTAAATATAACGTTTTTGCTTATAGCCTATGTGCAATGCTGATGAGTATGATATGTTTAATTAATAACTATCCAACAAGTTATAATAGTTTTTGTATAAGGTAGTATTTAATATCGTCACATCCATACAAACTTTCGCTTTTATAATATTAGTTTGGATAGGGACTTTGTTTTTAAAACACTGAAATACTAACTTATTATTAGGAATAGAGTTCAGAATCAGAATATTCATTTGCGTAAAATATGGTACATAATGTGGTGTTGAAATAAATAAATACAGTTCTGCATATTTTACCAATAGTGGCATGCTAATATACAACAAGTTTCAATTTTAAATTAAAGTCTAGCAATTAAATTGTCATAATACATTATACAAATCAATATCAAATTAAACAGAAAAGCAATACCAGAAAAATATTAATGATAAAAGAACAAACAAGAATTTTTAATAACAAGAAAAATTAAATGCCGTTAGTTGCAAATAATCTATACATTTAATAATTATGAAAGTCAGTGTTATTATTTGTTAGGTTTTTATACCTTTACTACTTACACATCATCACTATCATGGTGATCACTTACCATCAGGTGAGCAGCTTACTCGTTTGCCGTCCTATATGACATAAAAAATAATAAAAACCGGCCTTCGTGAAATTCACACCCCTTACCTGGGGTGTAGCAACCTTCCATAAAACCGTTTGAACAACTTGAATAACAAAGATTATATGAATCACAAACAAATTTAATCATAAGATTGCTGAAGGTCAAATCGAATTTAGAAAATTCACAGTTTGGCTAGTCTCCAACGAAAATTTTCGCAAATCGTTAGTAGTTTTACTTCTCTTACTGATTTAAAATGAAATCAAGGTAAAGATATTCTTTGGGAATCCTCAATGTATCGGGAAAATGTGTGATTTCACGTCATATATTTTTTCTGAATACAAGTTTTCTCACTCTACGTCTCAGTTCCTTTTTTTATAATTTACTAGGTCAAGGTTCGACTGTTTCAAACAAAAATTTATCAAATCAAAAAAAATCTAAAAAATCAAAAGGTTTATTCAGAAAATAGGCCTTTGCAGGCACTTTTTCACGTCAAATCACATTGTAAAGGATCTAATTTAGTCATATTATTACTTATTGCGCAAAAGCTACAGACTACTAGCGTTTCGGAACCCGACCGACCACTGCAGAGAAGAAACGCCAAAAGAAACTCTTTTCAACAGTATTGGTCGCCTACTCGCCTGAAGGGCTTTTTTATTTTATCATCTATCTTTATCATTTATCATCAAATTTCTTCATTTATCATTTTTTTTTCATTTTATGTTTACAATTTTTATTATATAGGTACATTATTATTTTTTGGAACATATTATGTTAGCGATCGAGTGTGCAGTGATAATATTATACATTATACACAGTAGTCTCAAAGAGGCCGAGCAGACCCTAATAATTATGCATTTACTTTTTAGTCATGGTTATAAATCAATTCGATAAGGCCTTAGGTGATTTTAAGCCAACATATACTGAATAGATATGGTATGCTTAAATTATGCAAAGTTACCTATATTTTTGAATATAATTTTATCTTATGACAAACAAGTAGGTACTTAGTATATTAATATTATTTATTAAGAAGAAAAAAATGTATTCAAACTTTTATTTCTTTTACGAATAAAAATTAACGCCTTGTTAATAAGTGTGGGCAAAATCTTGCGAGTGTATTAGCTGTTGTATTTAACCGGTTGAGCTGTGTTTTTGCATAAGTACTTGTGTAAGGTGAATGATAGTGCAATATTAATGGGACCTATCAGATGACTTTTTTATTTTTTATTAAAGTATTGCAAAAAAAGGGATATGAAATAGCTTAGCATGAATTTGTAATATCTGAGGATTTGGTCACAAGCATTCTAACGAACCAAACCTACCCTTTGTGCTCTAATTATTTTAATAAGTATGGGGGCTAAAGGCCGAATCCCTTAGCCATAAAATAAAAGTAAAAAATAAACTTTTTATGAATAATCTTTTATGTACCCCACTTTATAATGCGAGTTATTTTTAGCGAGCCCTTTAATTTGATATCCATATGTCGGAGCGCATAAAAATAGCTAGTCCGCCATATTGGATGTTCCGCCATGTTGGATTTTAAATGACGTCATGCATTGTCATCCATACTAACCAGGTATACGAAATTTCAGCTCAATCGGTAAAAGATATCTACTTCAAAATACATTGCAAGATTCCACCCAAACGAACTTAGTTTAAATACATACATTGCAAGTTATGTAAAATTTTGTAAAAACGACGCAACTCCGCGATGTCACACTCGTGATGAAGAGGAAATTGAGTTCTGTCGTTTCCAATTCGCAGAATATCTTAATGAATGCTAAGCTATTCTAAAGCCGCCCAAAAAATGCACTTTGTTAGGTGTATTGTATTCGTCACGTTTATTAGCAGTTTTGCCAATTCGTGTTATTGTCCACTTGTCCACTTGTCCCGAGGCCCTCTGGTCATTAGGCGTTGAAGGGCAAACAGAGCCGTAATGAATGTGTGCTTTGTGGAGTGTTTGAATGGCACTCATTCGGGTCAGAGTGACCTCGTTAGGCAAGGGTGGAAGGATACTGCGCAGTTTTATGTGGTTGCCAAAAAAGGACACATACACACATACATAGTATTACGTCGTTTTCCCTAACAGGGTATGCAGAGCTTAGGTCTAGACCTTCTGGCCACATTTAGCATGTTTGAGGGCGTGTAGATGGAAAACGGAATCAAAATAGTGATGAGTTGCTAGTCGCATGGCTTATTGACATTATTTTCTAGATTTTCACCCATTCCCTTGATCTGCGCGGGAAGAGAAGCAGCTGGCACATTCTCACCAGCATGGATGATAAATTAAACATGAAAATAAGGAATTTTAGTTACAGGATCCTTGTATGTATTTGAGCTTTTCATCCCACCATACATCTAAATGCCTGAACAGATTTTGATGTACCAGATATCGTAAGAATATTTATTATTTTAATCTTAAATGACATCCTGTAATTTTTGATAAGGCAGACTGAGTTCATTTTTCTAATGAAAAAAACTTGTATTAAGGTGCCACCCGTCGTCAGTGGTTACTTATTAGTGACAAACCCGATATCTATGAAAGTTTTTCTCAAACAGTTTGGAGGTATTTGCTATGAATTTATTTAAACTTTATTGTATCAAATACGTACAAATTTATCCGTGGTTCTGGACCTACCTAAGCAATGTTGGCGTCAGGCGGGCAACTGACCGCCATAATTTGAATTAAAGCAGACCCAGGGCTCTGACTAAACACGAAAATGCTCAGAATAGAGAGAGAGAGAAAGAGAGAATAAATTGAGGTGAGGTTAAATTTGACTCAGTTTCAGTTCGAAACTGATTCAGTTGCCATAAATTAAGATCAGTATTAGTAAACAGATTATTTATTTAAAAGCTCGCCAACCCGGTTGTTAAGCGAGGTGCGTATGGCAATATCCTCCTATGGAACGAAGAGTTCTTGAGAGAGGCCCAAGTCCAGCGTTGGGCGTTTTGCGGCTGTAATTTGTCGTCACTTACCATCAGGTGAGATGGGAGACAAATGCCTAATCCAACATTTAGTAAAAAAAAAACGATGACGATCTATTTAAAAAGAAGGTTTTCTACTAAAAGGTATGTTTGGCGTACCTTCTCGATGTCTTCTTCAGAGTGCAGTGCAGACGCAATCGTCGTGAGGATGGTCTCCATTGAAGGATACCTGAAAGTTTAGTCAAAGGTTATATACGTTTTTATTATTATTTTATGAGTCTGTAGGGGTAAAAGTGTTTTCGTTCCATGTACAGTCGGCCAAGCAGATACCTGACCCCCTGACTTTTAAAACGTAAATTCACACTTTGCTGTGAAGCGCCACCTACCGTGATTTTTGGCAAGTAGACAGACAACTGCTGGTATAAACTTGTTTCTGATAACCTGCTCAGTTGCAAATTTTGTATTTCTAATAATCTCAGCTAATAATTCAAGTAATCATCAATGGTAAGAACAAGAAAGAATCAAAAACAATCCTACGTAAAGTTCGATTCGAACCATGGACCCACGACTTGAGAAGCTAGCGCTCATCTCAATACGCCAACCGACGATATGACGTCTCGGGCGAAATTGGCTATCTATTTCTACTGCTATGACATCATTGTCACCAACTGCAATGCAACGCATTGCTTTAACAAATAAATTGAGGGTAATCTATCAGATTTATTTATACCTGATACCAACTAATCAAAAATATTGTTCACTCGCGTCACAATTAAGATACTGCGATTACTGTGTAGTGATCCAAAACCCCACCAGTTATTAGGCATCCCGTTTCATCTTATATAGCAGATTTTGTGAAAGCTAATATTGTATTGTGAAGACAACCACTGTATTTAAAGTATCTATATCTAGAGAGTTAGGTATCGCGGTAAGTAGAAATTATAAGTATTTAATATACTTACTTAATTGTCACACTATTTTTTGTTCCGTAAAACATAGGGTTTGTGATAAATGTCTAAGATAAATATATCTCTTACAGAGAAACACCGTCCGTTTGTGGATTCGGAGTCAACTGGCGTAACATATACACTACAATATTTCAATTGAAACAGTGAGGAAACATTCAACAAGAACGAGATCGTATTTTATGCTGATGAAAAAAGTTTTAAGTCTGATGATGATGGCAGAAAAATATTGCGGAGAAGACATGGCCAGCGTATAGCCATCAAAATAATTTGCCTTTGAGAACAGTGGCAGGATAACATTAGGTAAAAATATTAATTAAATAGTGAAGTAAAATAATAATAATATTTAATACCTAGTGTATTACGCAGTGTAGAATAATAGGTAACTGATCGTATTATTGTTTTGCAGGTTATTGGGGACAGATGTCTTCAATGGGCCCAGGGGAGCTGGTAGAATTCGGCGGCCGGATGAATAAAGAAAAATACTTGGAAAATTTATGAGATGTGGTGATTCCAACAGTTTGCAATGTAGAATTATTTTATTTAAGACAATTGTTCTGTGATCTAACTGTTATTGAGTGACCAATTAAAATCCCAGATTGTAGGGTCAAATAGTGCTTAACTGGGACACGAGACACGAGTAAAGTTTGATTTAAATCAATTTAGACAAAGTCAAAGTCAAAGTCAAAGATTTTTATTCAAAATTGGATACATGTATCTCTTTTTGAACGTCATATTTTTATTTCTTATATATTTTTTTATATATGCAAAATTGAAATACTACTAGCGTTTCGGAACGACCACTGGTGAGAAGAATACGCCGAAAGAAACTCAATCCAGCCTTGGTCCCTACGTGCCTGAAGGGCTCTGAATACATTGTTAACATTAAATACAATTTTTCATACTATAGATTAATTTTAACATTTAATAATTGTTAACATTAAATAAATTTATATAAATTTCCATGCATTTTTATCAGTAATATAATCATCAATGCAGTAATAAGCCTTTTTTATTAACTGGTTTTTTACAATCGTTTTGAACTTAAGTAAAGGCAGACCTAATATTTCTGCAGGAATTTTATTATAGAAGCGTACTCCTAAACCCAAAAATGAATTCATAGTTTTCTGCAATCGCAATACTGGTGTAGCTAATTTATTTTTATTTCTCGTGTTTCGGTCATGGATATCACTATTTTTCTTATATAAATCAAGATTATAGCGCACAAACATAATATTCGCAAATATGTACTGAGAAGGTAAAGTTAAAATATTTATATCTTTAAACAATTCTCTAAGAGATTCTCTAGCACCAAGTTTATATATAGATCTAATAGCGCGTTTCTGCAGGACAAATATGGTGTTTACTTCTGCAGCGTTACCCCATAGTAAAAACGCATAAGACATAACACTATGAAAGTAACTGAAATATACCAAACGCGCAGTATCAACATCAGTCAGTTGTCTAATTCTCCTGACAGCATAAGCTGCAGAACTAAGTTTACCCGCTAACGTAGTAATATGGGCACCCCATTGAAGCCCGGCATCAAGAGTTATTCCAAGAAATGTTGTTTTATCAGTTAAATCTAGTGGTTCATTATCCATTACTATTTGTGTTGGAATTTTTGTAACATTTGGTAAGCAAAATTTAATACATTTCGTTTTCTTAGCGTTCAACAATAGATTGTTCGCTGTGAACCAATCCAACACTTGAGCTAAAGTACTATTAACCATGTCAAAAGAATTAGTTTGTCTATCAATTTTGAAGACAAGAGAAGTGTCATCGGCAAATAGTACAGCCTTACATGTATTGACACAGTAAGGTAGGTCATTGATGTAAATGAGGAATAACAGAGGCCCTAGGATAGAGCCCTGGGGTACGCCCATCTTAACCAATGATCCGGAGGATTGTACCCTATCTAAACTAACTTTTTGAGTTCGGCCACTTAAATAAGATTCAAGTAAATCGCGAGATTTACCTTTTATTCCATAGTGCTCCAGCTTGGAGAGAAGGGTATTGTGGTCTACGCAATCAAAGGCTTTGGAAAGATCACAAAAAACACCAATAGCATTTTGTTTTCCCTCCCAAGCATCATATATGTATTTCAACAGAGCTACACCCGCGTCTGTAGTTGACCGACCCTTTGTAAATCCATACTGTTCACGATGGAAAAGGCTATTTATGTTAAAAAAAGCTAATAACTGATTAAAAATCATTTTTTCAAATATTTTACTAAGAGCTGGCAGAATAGAAATGGGACGGTAATTAGTGGGATCATTTTTATCGCCAGATTTGTACAAAGGAATGACTTTACTTAACTTCATCAAGTCAGGATATGTCCCAGTATCTACACACTTATTAAATATAGAAGCTAAATATGGTGCAATTACTTCAATGATGTTACTAATGACAGCTACAGAGATATCCCACAAATCTCCAGTTTTCTTATTGTTCAAACTCTTAAATGTATCAATGATTATTTGAGGTGTTACATGTTGAAATATTAAATGATTGTTACATTCTGGTATACAGCTTGTTAATAGTTTTTTAGATTCCTCAGATGATGAACGTAAGGAGGCAGTAGTATTTACGGGAATGTTAGTAAAGAAATATTCGAAATATTTTGCGACGTCTTCATTAGTACTGAGGATCTTATTATCTACTTTTAATTCTATTTTGTTGTCACGATTTTTAGTTTTCCCGGTTTCCATGTTAATAATTTTCCAAGTGGTCTTTATCTTATCATGAGAATCTAGAATAGCTTTTCTTGTATATAAAGATTTTGCGCACAGGCACGCCTTTTTAAAAACCTTAGAGTAAGTTCTAACATAATTAATAAATTCAGTATTTTTATTGTAAGCTTTCATAGCTAATAATTCGTATAACCTGTTTCTACTAACGTAAATACCAGTTGTAGCCCATTCACTAAATTTTTTACCGATACGTTTAGTACATTTTTTAATTTTTAATGTATTGTTGAATTCCGATTCAATAATACCAAACATTTTATTATATAGAGCATCCGGATCATCTCTAGTTTCTTCAATTAGGGGCATTTTTTCAGATATTTTTTTCTTAAATACATTTATTTTAGCTTTGGTTATAGATCTAAAGGTTACTTTTGGTAAGTCTACTTCTACATCATTTATAAGTTTTACAAACTGACCGTAGTGATCCGAGGTTAGATTTTTAGTTATATATTTGTCAACAGCAGTGCAATTGCAGAAAACATTATCTATGCACGTTGCAGAATCTTCAGTAACTCTAGTTGGTTCCAAAAACAAATTAACCAAATCAAATGATTTAAAGACATTTAAAAATCGAACACTTTCAGTTGTTGTAACTAACAAATCAACATTAAAGTCACCGCACACTATAATATTTTTGCGACAACAACATAATTTTCTCAAGACATCTTCAATAACTGATTCTAAAGTATTATAATCTGATCTTGGGGGTCTGTATACACATACTATAATATAATTCCCTAGTTCGATACATGACAGCTCAACATTACAATCTACCGAAAGACTAACAATATCCTTACGTTCTTTACATTTTACGTCACTTCGAGTTAGAATTAAGCTACCGCCTTTCTCTTTAGTCTCTCGGGTGTAAGAGCTTGTCAATAAATAATTTTCTACATTGAACTGTTGCTGGTGCGACTGCATAAAATGTTCAGTCACACAAACTACATGCAAATCTTTACTGTTTATAAACAACTCTAATTCTAACAATTTGCTAGTCAGGCCTTGGACATTCTGATGAAAAAGACAAAAAGGTTATACTAAATTAATAAATATGCGCATAAGTGATATGTGATCTGATCTAACATGGTAAGTGAAATGACAAATAGACTTGAACAAAAGCTTCAAAATGGGGGTCACCCTCTCCCATATTAAAATTCATTTAATGCCATAAGTTTATATTCATTCTTATACTATTATCGAAGCAAAGTTATTCACATAGCACTATTTGACCCTACACATTTAAAAAAAATATAATACTATGATTAAAAAGAAGTTGAGAGATGTAAATTGTTACTTATTAAGTAACATGTTGGTTCTCTCTACAGAAGATTAATCATAGTTTGAATTAAGTAGGCAGGTATTTATTTCACTGTTACATTTTTTTGATGTAATAAAGTAATTAAAAATTTAAAATGCTTTTTATTCACAGTAATTAGCTCGGTAACATTATGTTAAAACAACCAAAATTACACCAACATCACAAT
The DNA here is from genome assembly GCA_947532085.1 of Elegia similella. Taxonomy (NCBI): domain Eukaryota; kingdom Metazoa; phylum Arthropoda; class Insecta; order Lepidoptera; family Pyralidae; genus Elegia; species Elegia similella. The sequence goes on from OX383931.1 coordinate 643,374, forward strand.
ACGAAGTTGGTGATATTTGTAAAAAATAAAAGCTTTAGAGGATTTGAACCTGTTCATTCATAATCACACTTACTATTAAACAGTAGTGCCTACCACTTGCGCCACATCTAACTATTGAAGTATCTTTGAAATAAGCGTATCGTATGCTAGGGCCTGTTTTATTTATCAAAAATCGAATAGATGGCATTAGTCGTCAAGGGTATCAGATTTCTGCTTATTAACCTTATTTGTTCATTCACAATTCATTAGATGGCACTAGTCGCAAAGGATATTACACTTGTATATTTTTATCTTTGGGTTTAAACCACGGATGTTTCTTTAGTTTGCGAAAAATGGCGCTGTTGTAGGGGGTCAGATATCTCATTGGCTGACTGTACCTTTTAAGTTCTTATGAAAAAATCTTCGGCTATGTATGTAACGGTTGATTTTGATACCATTAGACAAGTAAGTTTTTTAAAATATTTAGGTAATTATTTTCCAGACTTTTAAACTGTTCTATTGTGTATTCTAAAGATATCAGATTATATCTCTATAAGAATAACGAAATATTCGTATAATTTTGAAGGCTTTTCTAAAAATAGAAAACGTTAAAAACAAGGCAAGAATCTAATTGTAATGTTTATGGAGCTACTGCAGTCCAGTCCCAATAAGACTACCACAAAGTTGGTGTATAAGTTTTCTGTCCGAGAACTTTGGTCACAGAATAAGTACTAGTAATGCTTTGATGTTAAAGTTACAGCTCTTTTGTATGAACGGATAAAATCTCCATAAAAAATATAAAAAGATTTCTCTCCTAACTAATATTACACGAGTACAATCCCTATAAGCGTTTATGGCCCTTGACCTCACTAATACGCTAATCTGCTGATCGAGAGTCTGTCAATTCCAATATTATGTGTTTACAGTGTTGTTTATGTTCATTGAACTCACGAAATACGGCACTTTGACTTTGAATCGCATCCATTACAGTTTTTTAATTGTCACTGGTCTAGTGCGGGAAGTTGAGTGTGCTCGAGCCGACAAAAAGTAACTGTTTCTTCAGAGAGGCTTTTAAACTGACATTTAATCAGAAGTTTACGTACACAGAGCTCCACTGTGAACAGTTCAGATTGTCCAGGACCACGTCTACGTGGCTGCTGTTAGAAAGGATGCTCGCTAGTGGCGACGTCAGGTCTTGAGTGCGGATCGGACTGTCTTCCACCAGCACAGCTTCAAGGTATCTAGAAAGAAAAGTTTATTATTAGAAACATATTCTGCCGTCAATAAAAGGCTATCAATAAAAGCCTATCAATAAAAGGCCGTTAAGTGATAAAACAACTTTTTAAGTTATGGGCAAAAAAGCGGGAAACTAAAATTTCTACATGTTTTGACAACATAGCGTGATGTTTTCAGCTGATAATAAACAAACATAATTGGCACTTTCAATATTTGTAGATATTTTTTTAGTACGTTATCTAGTATTTATTTTATTAACCTTTTTGTTTTTTAGCGCAGTAAAATAAAATAATAACCAATAACTCTACAACAGTAAAAGACAGCTAGCTGAAGCGTAACTGTGTTTTAGTTTTGGACATGATTATAACTGTATGTATGTAGTCTTACTAATAGCAGTTAGGTAAAATAACAAAACTAAACAACGGCTAAGCTACATAACCGTTTTCTTTAAATGCAACTAGTAAAATTTGATAGCAGAACAACTTTAAAATGAAACGTTAACAAACTTTAACTGCTTTACTTATTTTTTATCCAATGAGAAATACGATATTCTATTAAATTAGAAAATACTTTTTAGAATATAATCTAACTTAACTGTGTTTTAGATTAGCAATGTAACGTCAAAATGTAAATGCATTAAGTTAAATAGACAACCAAATCAAAACTTGGTATATATAATTTGAAAAGATATTTTGTAGATCAAAATAAAAATTATAATTCAATTTCTCTACCTCTTTTCACAATTATTTTAATAATTAATATGATGGTATTATTACATGTGAAATTAATGTTTTATATGGAAAAAGCAATTTAATTTTTGTTCCTTTGCTGAAAAAATTGCGGGAGCGAGAATCAACAAAATCTCTGAAGGCGTTTGAGACTGACTAATCTGAATAGATTTTTTCCCATTAAGAAAGTATCCAAATTTTTAAAAGTGGTAATCGGTAGGAGCAAGGTCCGGGGAGTGGTGACGAAGGCATTCCAGTCCTAGCTCCTCTAGTTTCGCCACCGTCCGTTGTGCAGTGTGTGGTGAACGTTGTCCTGAAGCACAGCAACTGGTCTAACTATTTTACAAATCTTGGTTGTTTACCAGCTAGCTTTTTTCATCATTGTTTTCAATTGTTGGTAATATAGTTCTGCCGTAGTCGTCTGACCAGATCTTAGGCAACTATAGTGGATGACACCAACGTTGGTCTACCAGGCACTCACCACTACCCTTTTTTGAGTTAACTTTCGCTTGGGGCAGGATTTGGCCAGTTCTTCTGGGTTTAACCACTGTGATGAGCATTTCCGATTATCGTATAGGATCCACTTTTCATCACAAATAATGATACGATTCAAAATCCCCTCTTTATTGTGACGGTTGAGTAACGTGACGCAGCAGTCGACGCGTGTTTGTTGGTTTGCTTCATTTAGTTCATGCGGCCACCATTTCTCCACCATTTTTACTTTTCCAATATGTTTCAAATGGTTTAATCTTACATCGAAGCCTGCAGCTATCTCTGACGTGGTTTGAGATGGATATACGCTTCCACGATCACTTTCAACGGCTATCCACGAGGTTTTTTCTGGTGATGGAGCAAATTTCCTGAATGAAAGCTGTGTTTTCTTTTTCAGTGGCTTCTCCGCATAATTAATCCTTAGAGCTGTTTCTGCTGCGTTAGCGCTACAATGAAACCCTTATTCGAAAATAGTGCGATATTTTAAGAAAAGCAAAATTAAAAGGAGCATAAACAAATGAATTGGCACATTTAAACATAAAAAGACAAGCCTAAAATTGAAATAATTTTGATTTTGGAATTTCTAAACAAAAGTCGGATTTTTTAATACAGAGTGGCCAGTTCGTTAAGTCGTCAATTTCATAATATGTAAGGACTATTATATTTATTTATCTCTGAACTAAGTTTTCAGAAGATACTCGTAATAACATTATTATTACGAGAATTTTCTGAAAACTAAGTTGAACATTTTTAGAACATTTAATGTTACATCCAGGCTTGAAATTATAAGTCAATCTCTTTTGTTGTTTTTTCTCTCTTTCGAATTTAGTAATTATTACATTAACGACTCTATTACCTAGTAATTTCTAATGAAGACGCAGAAACGTCTGGCTGTTCTGTGTCTTTATTAATTTATTTATTTAATATTTATTGTACAAATACAATGTAAATGCACCATAGGTGAACTTAATGCTAAAAGCATTATCTGACAGTCAACCTTTGGGTTATGCAATTTTATGTGGGTGTAAAATAAAAGATTGTAACATAGTAACATTGATACAATTACATACCTATAAATATACATAAACATAATAAAAAATACAAATACATACATTTCATATATAAAAACATAGCTAATAAATAAGTTTGTAGACGTATAGTATAGACGAGAAAAAATTTAAATACTAAAGTTTTGAAGTCTGTTATAACTAGTTATGTTTGTTGGGTGGTAGGATGGACGTTTGTCGGTTGTATTTTAGTACATCTGACCCACGATGACTCCACAGCACGTCCTAACTAATATTTGGAAAACATAGCGGCGACGGGACGGGGCGCGGGTCGGTGCAGGAGCCGCTGAAGTTAGCCGTTTTTAAGTATAGTAATACCACTTAGCCGTTTTATTGTATTGTCTTATTCAATTATTTTTTTCGGTTTGTCGTTATAAAAAGATGGTGACTGTTTTATAGAAAAAGATTTTTTTATAATTTTAAAATTACTTTCAATAGCGTAACGTTTAAAAACCTTTGACCGTTTTTAAGAGAGTTACTGCAAATAAAACCGTTTTTAAGCGTAGTAGCCAGTAAAGAAAACTAAGTTTTCGGGTTTGGTCAACACAGGTTATAAGCCTTTATACTTGTTATAGTGTTGTAGAGTCAGTTAGCTGTTTTTAAGTATTGGAACATCAAAAAAAATGTCTACTTAACGGTGTACGCGATGACCGTATCTCCATGACTATTTAAGATAGAAAATCGTGGCATAGATCAGTCGATAGAGAAAAATTTGCTCTTTCACGCTGTGTATAAAAGTCAAAATCGCCTAAATGTCACTTAACGGCCTTTTAGTAATAGAACGGCAGTATTATTAAAACAATAATTGCTTTTCCGGGGCTTCGTCCACGTCCAGAATGTTTACAATCGATCCAATATTTTTTGACACTATACATTACAAACAAACACACTACCAAATCTTTTCTCAAATTCTTTTCTGAAATTTAATTCATTAGCAAACGTTTAAGGAGTGACTCAGATCACGAATCTGAACAACTTTCATTACGGGACCAACTTTGACATCGTGAAAAATATTATCTGCTTTTTCATACAAAAGTGTAATATCTACTGTTAGCGATTTATATGAAAACCCAGTATAAATAAACGTATTTTTGCGTATCTAAAGTATTATTTCAAATAGTAACACTTATATCTCAAAAACAGCAACAATGGCAACATTGGTTGTATCGAGTGTAATTATTGTTGGTACCCACCACTCCATTTTAGCAAGATGTCATGGAGTGGCGGGGACGATCGCTCTTGTGTGGTTAGATCGACGACTCGGGCATTCTGTTTGGCGCAGCTGTAACGTTAAGACGTAATTAACCTTTACTTGTTGTGAAGTATTGTTTTAAATAGTTTTCCGTAAAGTGTGGAGATTGTATATTTAAGGTAAGATGTATTTAACTAATTTCGATATTCTGTAAAATGAGTGATTTCAAAATAAAATATTTAATCATTAACGGAGTTTCCTTACACTACTTGGCCAAAATCTATGGAACAGCTGATTATTTTTTGCAATTTCGGAGTTGGTCCCATAGTGAAAGTTGTTCAGATTTGTGGTCTGAGTCACTCCTTAAACGTATGCTAGTGAATTTAATTTCACCCTGTAGATTATGCAAGATAACGTGTCGCGTTTCGCGATCGAGGGTCGGCCGTGCCGCGACGACCTTTTCTTCGGTGTCTAAACTTGACAGCGTTTACAACTAAAATACTTGAATGAAAACGTTTTGTTGAATATTGAATATAACACTTTTTTTTAACGTCAACGGAAACAAATAATAAAAAGGTACGGGCTGTGTCCCGTTTATATACATAATTACAAAACTTTTTATTCCATTTAAATTTGTTTTCAGTTTAAGTCAGTCACTGGTTTACTAAGTAAACAAATACAAAGTATAAAGTAAATAAAAAGAAGCCCATATCTAAACGTTTCTGGTCTGGGGCTAAGATAGACAATCACTAATGATGACTCAAATGAAAGTTCCATACCAAAACGAATCGAAATACCTATTACATTTAATACTGACTGCTAGTAGCAAAACTTTGGATAAGCGTTTTCACTCAGCCTTTTGTTTAATTGTAAGTAAGCCTACAAACCACCATCACCTCAGCCACAAGAAGTCCACTGCTGGACATAGGCCTCCCCCCAACAATTTCCAATACGATCGGTTGGAAGCGGCCTGCATCCAGCGTCTGCGACCTTAATCAGGTCGTCCGACCATCTGGTCGGTGGGTGTCCAACGCTGCGCTAGCCGTTAGGTGGTCACCAGTCGAGAACCTTTTTTCCCCATTGGCCAACGGTTCTACGCACTATGTGCCCCGCTCACTATTCGTTAATCCGCTGAGCTATGTCCTTACCGTTCGTTCTTCTACGAATTTCCTCGTTTCTGTTTCAATCTCGCAAAGAAACACCGACATAGCCCTCTCCTAAGAAAGTTCAAGGTCACCTTGAACTTTCTTATGAGACCCATAGTAACGGACCATGTTTCAGACCTGTAAATCATCACTGGTAACACACATTGATCATAGGCTCTCGTCTTTAGGGACTGAGGTATTTTGGACGAGAAGACATGGCGGAGCTTCCCGAACGCTGCCCAGCCGAGTTAGATTCGTCGAAAGAACTCGTCCTTGAAGCTGAAACTTCCAACCTGGATCAATTGACCCAAATAGACATATTAGTCCACAACTTCAAGGATGGAGTTCCCAACAGACACCGGTGAAGGCACGACATGGATATTCGACATTATTTTTGTCTTATCCATGATTATTTTAAGGCCCACTGCGGAGCTCCCCGAATGATGCCCAGCCGGGTCGGATTCTACTTTTATTAATTCTACTGAATTGCTATAAATGGCCATAATTTTCATTCATAGACTATGTCTTTATAATTAGTATTTATCACTGAGAATAACACTTCGATCAAGTATAAAAAACTAGAAACACAGTCCGTGACAAAAAAAGCTATCGGAGGTTTACCACAACTCACTCTCTCATTTTGTTTTCGTCAGACGTGCACCCCAGCACTTCGAGGATGGTCCGCGCCTCGTTGGCGACGTTGGTGGCAAGCATCCTCTCCCACAGGAACTCGTAGTCGGAGCCGTCGCCGTAGCGCAGTCCGTTGCAGTAAACCAAGGATCGGAGACTCGCTGGTACGCTGAACGAAAAACCAACAATAAAATAACAACATCTGTTTTGAGTGAAAACATAATTTTAAAACTTACGCGAAATGACATAATTGAACTGCCTGAAGATGGATTTTTGTATAAGCTGAAAGATGTCGGTAATACCGACTTATAATACGTCAATAAACCAGAAATATATGATCGAAAGAGTAAAACGTTGTTTTAGAGATAAACTCTGTTTCTTGATGATATACTGCTGAAACTAATCCGAAGTGCATAGAAGGTAGTCAAGCAGTAGTAGGGATAGGCGACGTATTAGCAAACTCCGGGCTCTAAAAACCCCCGCCCCCCCCTTCTTGAGATAGAAAGAGAGAGAGGCATATCCTAATCCTAAAACAATATTTGAACGAAAACATTAGATACCTACATTACTACATCTATTGTTTTCCTCGCGATTATATCCTTTACTTATATTTATATCAGGGAGATTTATGTATATTTCCATTGCTTGTAAAGACTTATGACCATATTGCACACCATTATCTACACCAGCGTGTCCCACCTTACAGGCAAGACACGTGGGGGTGGGGTTCTAATACTTACGCAGTTCCGTTTTGCTTGAGTTCCCTGAACATCTGCACGGCGTGGTCGACGCATCCCTCGTGTCCCGCCTTGCAGGCGAACTCCAGGAGTTGCAGCCTGTTCCTGAGAGTCTCGAAGCTGTCGCTCTCCCGCGGCATGTAGCCGAGCTGCTCCATTATGTTTGCCATTAGTCCTAGGGCGTATTCCTGAAAAAGTAAGAAAATGTAGTATAACCTAAAGAAGACTTACGTTTGTATCTTCATATTTTAACGTAAACTAAAGTTTCAATATCTTTTATACATTATTTATATGTGAATTACGGGTTACTCACGTACGAAGTCAGCTACAGGCCGACATGTTTCAACCTCATCCGGAGGTCTTCCTCAGGGCGAATGTGAACCGAGACGCGCGCACGGAGTCGTCCCGATTCACACTGACACTAGTGACAAGCGACGCGGCATGCGTGGGTGGCGCGGGCAGCGCGGTCCGCGGCTCGCTGTGCTCTCTGTGACAGTGCTGGGGTTGATGGGGGTTGCTGATGTTCTGCATTGATGATTCCCGTAGCTTTTCTGGGAACCCCATTTCCGTCTTCATCATCATCATCAGTGGCTGACATTGCGCGTACGTGAAAAGAGCTCACTGTGTCAAGTTCTGTTGGCTGAACATGGCTTCTACTGTCCGTTTTCTGAAGCAATGGTTTCCAGGTGACGGGTAAGCTCCAACCTCCATCGCGATTGAAATTAGGGCGTTTACTAATTTCTATAGCTTCTCGTATTTTACGAGGGACAAAGTTTTTCTCTCTCGCTAAGACTTTAGCTTTGTCAAAGCAGATGTAATGCGTGACATCCGACTCTATCGCGTGCTCAGCGATGGCTGACCCGGTGCTGTCCAGTTTCTTCAGACTCCGTATATGCACATGCAGCCTTGTTGACACATTTCGTCCTGTCTCTCCCACATAGCTCTTTCCACAGTCGCAAGGGACTTCATACACACCAGGCACATTAAGTGGATCTCTGTCCTTTGGGGAACGTACAAGCTGCCTGATATTTGTAAGGGGTCTGAATATGGTCTTGATGTCAAATTTCCGACGTAAGAATTGACCAATTTTGTCCGTCACTCCCTTAACAAACGGTAAGTACAATAGCGCTCTCTCAGCTGATGTCAAATGTACGCTCCCATTGGTACTAATTCTGAGACTCTGTCTCCACTTATACCCGTTGCTTTCCAACACTGTCTTTACGTGTGCTAGCTCTGACTCAATGTATTGCGGGTCGCACAGCCGTAGAGCTCTGTTTATGAGTGATCGCGGAACCGACGCTAGATGGGCTGGGTGATGGTGTGAATCAGCTCTCAGATAGCGGTCTGTATGCGTCGGTTTCCGATACACTGTCTGTGACAGTGTTCCATCGGGTTGCCTCATAACCAAAACGTCGAGGAAAGCAAGGGCACCATCCTTTTCTTGCTCGCTCGTGAATTATATTCTTGGGTGTAGCGCGTTTAGATGTTCAAGAAAAGGTGTCACGTGAGCTCTATTCAGAATAGCAAAAACATCGTCCACGAATCTCCACCAATGTCTAGGCTTGTTATCCACGCTATTAAATGCTCTATCCTCAAACCATTCCATAAAAATGTTGGCCACCACTGGAGCAATAGGCGAGCCCATTGCCATTCCGTCAATTTGAATGTAATATTCGCCCCTCCAGATAAAGAAACCACTCTTTAGGCAAAAGTCCATGACACTTAAGTATTCAGTAGGTATGTCTGTGTTATTTATAATCTCACTTATAATATTAATAGTGTCCTCTACTGGTACATTTGTGAATAGGGATGTTACGTCAAAACTCACCATGATTCTTTTTTACATGTTCGTCATGTCTGTCGTTTGTCACTGCTGGGCAAAGGCCTCCCTTTTCTGTTTCCACACTTCACGATTTGGGGCAACTCGCTACTTTTTGCTACAAAACATCGTCTCGCCATCTCCTCCTCGGTTTGCCTCTCTTCTTTCACTCCTCTGGTATCCATTGAGTAGCCTTTCGGGCCCGTATATTTGGTTTCATGCAAATTATATGTCCTGCCCTCGTTCACTGGACAGCTCCGTGGCGCAGTGGTTAACATGCCAGCCTGCGACATGAGGGAGCCCGGGCTCGATCCCCGGTCAGGTCAAGATGGAAAATGATCTTTTTCAGATTGGCCTGGGTCTTGGATGTTTATCTATATATGTATTTGTGATATAATATGGTATCGTTGGGTTAGTATCCTATAATACAAGTCTCGAACTTACTATGGGTCTAGCTCAATCTGCGTGGTTTGTCTCTATATATTTATTTATTTACTTTAGACCAGCTATGTCACGTTCGTCACTCGGATTTTGAAGTGCAGGCTTGTGTTTTGGATTCTGTACACGTTTATTATTACCGAAAAGAAAGTGGTTTACAAAAAAGTTTTGCACTCTCAAGTTGATCGTTCCTTTCTGAGAATAATATTTTTTGCGGATAGTTCTTTTTAATGCACCATTGGGTGGATTAGTTTAATATACACACTAATGTTGAAATTATATGAAACTTAGCAATCCTTGAAACAATTGAAATATGCTGTCTTGAATAGAAGTACTTCTATATTCACTTACCTCAATAGACTCCAAAGCATCTGTCTCCAAGTAACTGGTCCTGAGCTTATTGAGTCCTCGTACAGCAGCGTACCAAACCGAGTAATTTTCCTCGTTCTTAAGAAACTCTAGACCTTCGTACAGCTTCTCAAAGTCTACCACGTCCGCGTAGAAGAAAGCAAATAGGTCGTTTACTATCTGCAAACATTTAAAAGAATTGTTAATAAAAGCCATATTTTTAGCCAACATTTCAAGTTTGAGTTTTAGTAGAATTCTTGTTCAACAGCTATTCCTACTTACCTTCGCCCTGTTTAAGTGATGAATGGAAGTCCTGTCTTCTCCATTCAGTGCTTCGGCTATTCTTCGCCACGTGTTATCTTCGTAGTTCACTCTATATAAACCTGTTAAATAAAAAGGGGTTTCGTACAAAATAAAAAAAAAATCGATTGCAGCATAATCATAATATGTGCATCTAATTTCAAAAATTAGTTTTGTTTGAGTTTGAGCCACCCATCCCCGATGGGACAGCGCCCAGAGTTGCTTAACATGCGTAAGCGCTAGTTATGTACTCGCCCACTAGGCCGTAAGACTCCTCATCATTACTTCAGATCTATGACAGTGTAGATATGTACCTGTTTCTTGAACATTGAATATCACCCAAGAGTCCTCACTCAGAGACCCGTTTAGAGAAACATTCTGTGTTCTGCTTTCCATGATGAGAGCTGGTTTCGAATTATTGAAGTTTGGAGACACTTTCGTAGTGTAGGTTATTGGTATTTTGTATATTTCTTCAGACGAATGAGACGAGTTTTTGTAGAAACGATTCTGGAATAAAAAAAAATAATCTTAATTATGTTAAAGCGTAGAAGAGGGAAGATGGTAGGACACCTTTCCGATATGACAATTAGATTAGAAACATCATAGAAGGAAAGATAGAAGGGGAAAAGGGTCCAGGAAAACCGAGACACTTTTATAAAACAAATAAAATAAAAGTTACTTCTTATAAACAAGTGATGGACCTAGCAGAGGAAAGGGAAGAATAGAAAAAAGCTCAACCGACAAGAGCCCAGCTCTTAAATTTAATGAATGAATGAATGTTGAAGCGTAGCGTATTGCTTCATTGTCTATGTCTACATATTAGTTAATATCAAAAAGAACTAGTGAACTTTTTACCAATGTTATTTCAGTATCATCTAATAATGTCTTAACTTATGTTATAAATAGTAAATATTTGAAGTTTGTAAGAGATAAACTTAAAAACTACTGAACACCTATAACATCAACATTAACAGCAGAAAATATGACTATAATTTACCCGGACCTCTTGGGCAGAAGCTTCATTATTTATATTCACTAATAGGCGCTTAAATCTAATATCTTCAAAACAAACTCTCACGTTTTAAAAAAAAAAAAAAGTTTAATTTGTACCACAAGGATACCTTATTATTAAGTCTCCGCTGTCCGACCGTCCGTCTCTCTCTATCTTCCGAGCGTGTTCCCTGTTGTATCCTTAGCTGAAGTGCTTCGGAGTTCGGAGAGCTGTATCTATTAAGCAGTGATGGATAGAGACTTGAATATTTTAAACAAAAAGTGTATATCTTTTGTCGCTATAACAAAAAGTTAAGTAAAATGCAAATTGCCAATGAAAATTGTTTTTGAGCGCTTTTTAGTAGATGAAATATTGTACGGAATACTCTGTATGTTGTTTTGATTTGCAAACCGCCGGTTTTATTCTATATTTACTAAAAACTTTAGTAGAGGATCTGGTATATATTAACTTATTATATTTCTTTATTTGTTTATAATGTAGGTAATTGCTTTTCTTTTAGATTAAAAAAAACATAATTTATAATATACTAGCTTTCGCCCGCGGCTCCGCCCGCGTCAATGTCGATCCCTCGGGAATAGTACTTTTTCCCGGGATAAAAGGTAGCATATGTCCTTCTCCGTATTCCAGAGAACTTGTATGGAAAATTTCATGATGATCGGTTTAGTCGTTACGGCGTGAAAGCGTAACAAACAAACAAGCAAACAAACTCACTTTCCCATTTATAATATTAGTAAGGATAAGGATAAGGACCCTTACTTGTGTGAGAGTAGCTGTTTGAGTTTCGTAGTCCACGTTGACAGTCAGGGTGGGATGGCCGGCCTGCGTGATCCAGGAGCTCATGATATCTCGAACGCTGGCTCCAGGGTAGGAGGCCAGGGAATTGGCGCTCGCCACTCCAGCGTTGAGGCCATCGTACAGGTGGTCGGGATAGCCAGAGCCAAATCTCCTGTTGATTATAGGAATATCTCGAATTGGGTATTTGTAACAGTGGGACAGAATTAGATATACTAATGTCATGGATATTATAATTAAAATAACATACATACGTCTTTTTCCCTTGCGGGGCAGACATAGCAAAGGTCTATAAGACCCGAAGGCCACGTTTAGCATGTTGGTTGGCATAGGTGGAAAACGTAATCAAAATAGTGATGGGTTCCTAGCCGCATCGATTTACATGATTCCTCGGAATTTTGCCCGTTCCCTCGGTCGGCTTTTACAATCTGCTCGGGAAGAGAAGCAGCTGGTACATTCTACGTTTTTTCTTTTCTCCCAGACCAGCATGGAAGAGAGAATTAAAATAAGTAAATAAATATGTACAAACAAATCCCACAGATTGATATAGAGTATAGTATCGTTGAGTTAGTATTCCACGATAAGTTTACAAGGCTACCACTATCTGTGTGATATTTATTTATTGAGCGCAAAAGTAAGCTCGACCGCAAAAAACTCAGGTCAATCTGAAAAATTTCATTTTCCATCTTGACTTGACTAGGGATCGAACCCGGGACCTCCTAGGTGACACCTTAGCATGATAACTAATAGAGGAAAGAGGTCATAAAAACAAAGCATTGATATTGGACGCTGGCCTCAAATTTTTTGCAAACTTTTATGATCTGCAAAATCAAAAGGTTTATTTAGAAGATAGGCCTTTGTAGGTAAATCACATTTTAATGGATCTAATTTAGTAATATTTATTATATTAATTAATGTTAAAAATACAGACTACTAGCGTACAATTTTATAGTTTTGCAAGATTTGCTAATGAGTTTTATATATTTATCTTATCAATGTCATGCTTCAAGATACTTACGAAGCGTTCAAGTAGGAGTTCAGACCAAACTTAAAAGCCTCATCGCCGACTAAGTGATGCATCATTCTTATGACGGAGCCCGCCTTCTGGTAGGTGATGGTTCCAAAATGGTCGCTTATCTCCGCGGGGGAGTTGACGTCTTCGTTGGAGATGGGGGGCGCGGAGGGGGAGTCGTCGGCTTCGTATGCGGCGTACACCGAGCCTGTGACCAGGATGTCGTTTGAGCCGAGGTCAGGTTCTATCTGCAAAAAAAGTGAAAAAAGATGAGAATAGAATATAATACTCTTTATTGCACCAAATAACAGACAAATTAGTTATGTATATTATTTTATATTCATATATTAAACATCATTTTTTAAAAATTCAATTTACAATGACTATAATAAGGACAATCTATACTCAGTCCATATACCTAGTTTTTAAGATAAATTAAAATTGTAAGTTGACGTCGATTGGAGAAAATGCGCTGTGCAGTTTGTTGCCGCTTCTTCTGCACTCCGCTTTGGAAGCGGCATTAAACTTAGCCATAAGTAAATTACTGACGTCAACAATTCTCAGTTGAAAAAAAATGACAATTAATAAGTGTCCAAATGACCTATGTTAAATAAACGTTTTTGAATTTGAATATAGAAACAAAGTTACAAAGTTGGTACAAAGGCGGACTTATCGCGATCTCTTCCAGTCAACCTTAGGATAAATGGACAGAGTACATATGATTGGCGTTGGTTGATGAGAGTGGAATTGGCGACGCTTAAAAGTTTAGTATCAGAGCTTCAAACTCACCAGCAACATACTAAAAATCAGCTTATATTAAACAAGCTTTCGCCCGCGGCTCCTCCCGCGTCAATGTCGATCCCTCGGGAATAGTACTTTATCCCGGGATAAAAGGTAGCCTTTGTCCTTCTTCGTACTCCAGAGATATTATATGCAAAATTTAATGATGATCGGTTCAGTAGGTACGGCGTGAAAGCGTAACAAACAAACTCACTATCGCATTTATAATATTAGTAAGGACATCCTACTTGTTTTTAAACATGTATTTTTATTTTCTAGCGGATCGCAAATGTTGTGACTTCATAAATGAATATATTTGAAATATGTGTTCTACGGTCAGAAAAAGATATAAAAAGAAGTCTTTTACTTTTGTACGGAATACATTGCCAATAGACTGAAGTTAAATACAAGTTAACTTTCTAATGCTTATTTTCCAACGATAAACTAACGTTGAAAATAAGATAACTGAAACTAAAACATTATCTATTAAAGATTGATTAGTGATACAATAATACAAGATACGGAAGTTACATCTCGTTATCTACAATAGTTCGATCAACTCGTGAACCGGCACTTATCGTTCATCATCGCATTAAGGAAGTATTGAAGGTACAGTTCATTATCGGTTGTAGATGGTCTAGCATTTCATGTTATTAATACATCTTGTATTTGTTAGAATTATCATGATATCGGTTTTTATTACCAATTATAATAATGATGTAAGTATTATTAAAATTTTCTTATGATCTGTTATATTAATTACATACATACAAAGTATCACGTCTTTTTCCCTTGCGGGGTAGACAGAGCCCAGGTCTTTAAGTCCTAAACGTTTAGCAAATTGGTGGGCGTTAGGTGGTGCTAGCCGCTTCGTCTACTAATATGATTTTCATTCCCTCGATCGGCTTTTATAATCTGCGCGGGAAGAGAACCAGCTGGTACATTCTACTTTTTTTATTTGATTTTCAAAATGTCTCTGTATGACGCTCGAGGCGCTTAAAGGGTAGAATTGATTATATTTTATTTTTGTGAAACAAGATCTACACTTAGAAATACTGACCGAGGTTTGGTCAGCAGTCCTGGAAGTAGTAAGTAAAGCCATCGTTGAGCCAGGTGCCGCCCCACTCATCATCATCATCATTTCGAGTAGGTGTCACGGTCAATCGACCATGCAGACCCTGGTGTCAGAGTTCTTCGGAACCGCCTCTTGGCCTCTGACGTGGTTCCTTTGAAGACTACCAGATGGCAGCCGACACCACCGGCTTAACGTGCCTTCCGAAGCACGGAATCATCTTTATTATCAGACAATCAGGTGATTCAATCCTGCAATGTCCTAACCAAACTGGAAACAACTAAACAAATAATGCTTCCGGTGGGTATCGAACTCACGACCCCCGGGTCAACAGGCAAACGCCTTAACCACTGGACCACGGAGGCTGTTGAGGCCGCCCCACTAGTAGCAAGTCATTTCGTTACCGAACCACAAGTGTGGGGTCTCGTCGCCAGGATCTTGGGAATGTTAGGTACACTCACCGAAGCTGTGATGTAGTCCTGGAAATAGTTGGCGAAACCTTCGTTGAGCCAGGTGTCGCTCCACCAGTGGCAGGTCACCAGGTTACCGAACCACATGTGCGTGGTCTCGTGGGCCAGGATCTGCGCCACTCTGTATTTGTAGTAGGGCATGGATTCTTCGGGTACATAGAGCAGCAATGCTTCCCTGTAAGTTTTGTTATTGTTAGTACGTGTTTATGGGAAACACAATTTATTTGTCTGATGTGTATTTATAGAGAACTAGCTTTCGCCGCGTCAATGTCGTTCCTTTGGGAATAGTACTTTTTCCCGGGATAAAAGGTAGCCTATATCCTTCTTCGTACTCCAGAGATATTGTATGCAAAATTTCATGATGATCGGTTCAGTAGTTACGGCGTGAAAGCGTAACAAACAAACAAAGTCACTTTCGCATTTATAATATTAGTTAGGATGTAGGCCGAATCATACCAAGTATGGCTCCGGTAGTACAGAGAGGGTCATGCTCCTGCAGTAGAGACTACAAAGACCTGGTGATGATGGTAATGATGTGTATTTATGACTTTGGTCAGGTTCGTTCGGCATCACAATGGGTAAAGAGGTAATTAAACACACAAGGCATATTAAAGGCAGAAATCTAGCGTTACATTATTCTATTCAGACTAAATACTAATCCACTAGTGTGAAGGTTTCTTTTCATTCGTCAACGTCCTATATTTTTTACTAGTACCCTTTTTTATACTAAAATAAAAAGTACGTACTTAAAGGCAACTTTCTTATTTTTGTTTATACATGAACACTTTTTCTTGTCATTTCTACTGTAAGTATTTTATAACAAGTGATTGACATTATCTTAACTCGTATATATCTATGTTTCCAATCGAAAGATAACAAATCTTCAATTCTAGGTTCTCTAACATCAACCACGACATTTTTTCTTTTATTTTGAAATAATTTACTATAAAAATTCTGAAACTGTTTTCTACAAATGTAAATACTGTATAGGCTATTTTAGGTTACATCTTATTTTATATGAATATTTTATGCTCTGCTGTATTCTCTTGAGATTTAAAGAGATTAGCAATGTACGATAAATTGGGTAAAAAATTCAAAATTTTTTTTTTTACAAATGATATTTCTATCATGATAATGATGTCCTTTTTTCGATAACGATGTCACAGGTAAAAGATAGTGACAGAATTTTTTTAAAATTATTTTTAGACTTACATTTTACAAAAATAAAATCAATCCTAGATAATATATAAGTAATCACTAGATCTCCATAGCAACAGCTCCAAAATTAGATAGCCACACATAATCCAATTCAGATAAATTATTAGACGAGCAGTATCTAGTCCACCCGAAGTTAAATACATGAACCTTCAAAAACATTACTTTTTTGGGCAGTCATATTCATATAGTAGAAAAAGAAATAACCTAACCTGTATGTTACCAAACCCCAGTTCTCCATAGCACCAGCTCTAAAATCGGTCAGCGCGACATGGTCCAGCTTCAACTGTTCATTGGACGAGTAGAAGTCAATCCCAAAGTAACTACTCAGCGCGTGCACGACCTTCTCCCCGAAGTCGAAAGCGAAGGCAGTCTGGTTCAAGGCCTCGGGCCGGGTGTAGATCCCGAAGCTGCTGTCGTTGTTGCTGACGACGTCGAATTCGGAGATCACGAATGCAACGAGGTAGGTGGGCATGACGGGAGAAGTGTAGAAGGTTTCTCTAACCATGTCATTGGTACTGAAATTACAGACAAGTGTTAGATTTTTTTCATATCACAAGTGTACTAATCCATGGATGGGTTTCTTTTTGAACAATACGAAACATATCCAATGAAAATTAGTATAAATAAACACATATAAATGATAGACAATACAATAACTTAACAATAATATGATAAAAAATATATACGATAAACAAGTGGCATAAAAGTTCCTCAAGCTTCTTTGTGGTTTGGGAGCCGCATTGAGCTTTAGGTCCCAGCTATCATCATTAGATGGTAGTCGATGAGCAATGCAATGACAGATCTCTTAGATAGCCTAAAAATCCCTTACCAGTATTATTAGTAACGTGTACGTGTGAGCGAGTAACGTGTGAATAGGTCACTATTACATTTACTAATAACTAGCTTTTGCTCGCGGCTTCGCTAACGTTAAGAAGTAGTTCATATCATACAAACTTTCATCCCCTATTTTATCCCCTTGGTGGTAGAATTGATCAAAATCCTTAGCGGATGCCTACGTCATAACATCTACCTGCATGCCAAATTTTAGCCCGATCCGTCCAGTGGTTTGGGCTGTGCGTTGATAGATCACTATGTCAGCCAGTCAGTCACCTTTGAGTCATATATATTTAGATAAATACTAGTACTTACTTACGTCAAAAATCATTCAGTGTCGAGAAATATAAATGATATATTGCGTGACGTAATCATAGTTATACTAATAGCTAACCTTGTTACGCTTCAATATCTTTACTAATCAATCAATCATCTTAATACCGCACGTGTTGTATTCAGATAACGAATGCTAGTTATCTCTAAAGGCAATACTTTCACAAACCATAATACGACATTTACATGTTCTCAGTCGCCTGAATCTTCATGTTGGACAGTGAGGGTTTGTAGCTGGCCGGGCGTGAGATGACCAAGTCGAACGTCGCTTTCAGGCCAGGCTCGTCGAGGCACGGGAACACCTTCCTGGCGTGCGTGGGCTCCATTTGGGTGGCTCCCAGCCATCTGAAAGCCATTACGAAGATTAGAATCGACTTTGCCAGACCTAAACTGTGATGATTTGTGAACTAAGTATGTTTATTTTTATTGAATGTGTCTATTCTATCTATCTATCTATAATTTAAGAACTGTGTTCTCGTCGGTGGAGTACTCTCCATGTCTCTCGGTTCTCAGACATGATGTGTCTATTAAATATTGTAAAATGTTTTTCACTGAATTTTGTGGAAAATTGTAATGTGATTTTAAACGTTAATAGTTTAAGATAAAGTACGTAAATAAATAACTTAAGAATAACTTTATCTATGCACTATAAAATACGTAATATCTTTTTTAATTAATGCTTATGATTTGGCTGTTGAGATAAAATTACAGCGTCGTTATGGTTAAATGAAATGTTTACCCTAATCATATTCTTGTAATTATTTAAACCTTTAAACCTAAAAGTAAAAATATAAACATGGCTAGATATTTCCCCATGTCAAAAAATTGCACACAATATGATTAGACGATGCATTGATTTGGCGAGCTCGCTCCGTGGCGCAGTGGTTAACACGCCAGCCTGCGACACGAGGGTCCCGGGTTCCATCCCCGGTCAGGTCAAGATGGAAAATGATCTTTTTCAGATTGGCCTGGGTCTTGGACGTTTATCTATATGTGTATTTGTTATAAAATATAGTATCGTTAAGTTAGTATCCCATAATACAAGTCTCGAACTTACTTTGGGGCTAGCTCAATTTGTGTGATTTGTCCGTATATATTGATACAATTATGTATAATTTTTTTTATTTGTTTTTCGACTGAAAATGTGAGCGACAAATTATTATAGAAAAAATAATTATAACAAAACAAATGAATACATAAAAGGAGATATTTTTATATAATGCTTGCTTGCTAAAAGTTCGGAAAGGAAAATATTTCATTATATGTTTGTTTTTATAGGATAAATCCAGAAGCGATTGATCCGATTTTAAACTTTCTTTAAGAAAGCTACATTATCAGCGGGTAATATAGTATAGCGAAGTTTCCATCTTGACTTGGCCGGGGATCGAACCCGGGCACCCTCGTGTCGCAGGCTGGCGTGTTAACCACTGCGCCACTGAGCTTGCCTATATTACTCTACTGTACCAACAAACCTGATAACCATTACATACAAGACCTGATTTGCTTATGATAGGATAGGATTAGATGTAGTAATTGATTTTAAAAAGAAAACTGCCTCCGTGGTCCAGTGGTTAAAGCGTTTGCCTGTAGGGGGTCGTGGGTTCGATTCCTACGGGAAGCATACTTTGTTTAGTTGCTTTCAGTTTGGTTAGGACGTTGCAGGCTTCAAACACCTGATTGTCTGATAATAAAGATGATTCCGTGCTTCGGAAGGCACGTTAAGCCGTTGTTCCTGGCTACCATCTGGTAGGCGTTAAAGGAACCACGTCAGATGCTGAGAGCCGGATGGAATGGAACGCTATGCTTCGCTGCATCATGGAAGGATTAAGGGATCAACGTATGACAATGACTTCAGTTATCGGTGGTTAGTACTTACAGATACCCAAGAGCTCTTCAGTTTATTAGATGTACTCAAATTATGGCTCATGGAGTCAATATTGACACAAATTAATCATCCACATTATTAGATTTCGATTAATTCGCCTATATCAAATGCGAAATAGAACTTTATAAACGATAGGGTACCGAATGACAATTATTATAGAGTGAATTAATAAATAAAGATAGAGAAAGAGAAGGTTTAGGAGTTTTCCATCGTCAGATCAGCTTTTTTATGTATATTTGACGGCAAACAAACTTGTTACTTATTATCATTATATTATACATAGTAGCGTGTCTTCATCCGCGTTGATTATAGCCACATATATGAAGAAACTTTATTATCGGCGAATAACAGATTACTTGGTGATAATGTAGGTGATTTTTTTAAAGTTCAGTTGAGATATTATCCGTTGTTACAGACAAACACGCACAAAATTAAATCATTAGTTTATAGTTTTTAAATATTACTCCAGATTATCATCCCATCCAATGTGTATAGTCACGCTCATTAATTAGTGTTACATTATATTCCATTTAAGATCTTATATTGACTTCAATGTACTTATTTACATGCATGTATCATATGTATGCTCGTGACTGTACCTACCAAGACAACATTTTAGCTCAATTGAAGATAAGATGAGGTAAAATTACTTACTTTTTAACATCGCCTTCCATATAGAAG
This sequence comes from Elegia similella, assembly GCA_947532085.1. Taxonomy (NCBI): domain Eukaryota; kingdom Metazoa; phylum Arthropoda; class Insecta; order Lepidoptera; family Pyralidae; genus Elegia; species Elegia similella. The sequence goes on from OX383931.1 coordinate 663,574, forward strand.
TTACTGTAGAAACCATTCAAGTCTGTTCGTATGGGGCCAGTGTATATAATTCTCAAAGTATAAACGACATTGGCTTGCAATTCACTTTGTAGGTTAACGAACACAAAGTCGTAATCTGTATTAAACTCCAAGGGATTTGTTGCATTAAAACTTATGCTTGGGGACAAGGTGATATCATCGCTGGTGAAGTTAAGTTCATGGGAATGGAATTTAATTTGGTTGGTAGGAGTCTGTGTGGTGAATGTTATCACTACTTCTCCGTCAAAGGTGAACGCTCTTGTGTCGTTGGTGTCGAAGTAAGGAGTCAGTGTGATTCGGTAGTTTGACGGTACGATGGGTGTGTTCAGTCTGTAGTTGGTGTCTCCATAGGCCATGCCTATCAGCAGCACTGCGAAAATAATGCAGAGCCCCATTGCTGTAAAGAAGATTAAAATCTAAGTTTTGAATATTTATATACATTTATAGCATATATTTACAACAACGTTAACTAATACCTTGCAAAATATGATATTATATCTTTTGACAACAATTTAGTTACTATATAAATAGTAAAAATATTAGTAAGTATACATATACAAGTAAGTAATAAAATATAATACCTACGTGTTATGCAAGTAAGTAATAAAATATAAGATAATAGATCGTATCTTCTTGTTTGTAAAGAGCATTAAGATTATTGTCGAGGAAGAGAACGAGAAAAAAGAACAACCTATCTCGAAATATTTATATTTCTTATTTCTTTATTGTAAAATAATAAGTTGAAAATCAAAACACGTGTCAACTTCCTAAAAAAAAACATTTTTTTTTGTATTTTTATCAAAACTTGATGAAAATTATCTATTGCAAAATTAATCTCAAATATTTAAGCCTTGAACTAAGAGCGAATCAGGTCAACAAGTAGATTGCTATCAGAATCCCAAGTAGTCTTCAGAGTCGGTTGAACTGATAACATTCATAGAAGTACTTGATTAGGATCAGTCACATCTACTTATATCAATATTTTAGTACACTTAGCGATTATTCTTGAATGCAATTCAGAATGTATGAGTAGGTTGTATTAACCCTTTGGCCGCGAACTTCGGATAAATCCGACAAGCATTTTCATTGAAAATGTATGTCGGATTTATCTGACGTTCGCGGTCAAAGGGTTAACCGACTCCAAAAAAGGAGGAGGTTATCAATTCGGTTGTATCTGTAATGCTTATTACCTCAAATTTCCGTCAGTTATGAACCAATTTAAAAAAAATAGTGTATGCTTTTGTTTTGGTTTCATATAAATTTCATCACAATTCATTCAGAAATTTCATTAAAGTCAGTTTTTTATATAAAATATTATTATAAACAAGTTTTTTAGGTGTACTATTCTATAGTATCATGCTTAATTCTAGTTCATTTAAATTTATTAATAATACCTATATTATTTTTTGCTTGCTTGATTGCTCGTTATTGCTGATTTGGTTGCAATTATGACATCGGGTACACGCGCCTGGCCTACCACGCTGCTACTTGCTTTCCCCCATACATCCCGCCCGAGTGAATATCCCAATACCTTCCGTTTCCAAATCAAACAAATTATACTATATTTTATAATACTATTTTTAGGGTTCCGTACCTCAAAAGGTAAAAAGGAACCCTTACTTGGTTGTTCGTCTGTCTGTCTGTCGGTCTGTCAAGATCATTTTTCTCAGGAACGCGTTGTACCTACAGGTCCAACAAAACAATCTTGATCGCATAATTGGTTTGCAAGGTTTATCAAATTAATGTAAAATATAAATGTATGATGATGATCACATGCTAAGAAATGACAATAAGTAACCAGTTACATGCCAATAAAATAAAAAAACAACTGATACATAAATCAAACCAAACATAAATATATGAAATAGATACTTACCTATTGCTACCTGAGGTTACCGGAGACTGTCAGTATCTACGTCGTGCCTAGAGTTTTGTTCATCACTCGAGTGATAACAATGATAAGGCTTAGAATAATGCTCTTGTGAGTTTCCAGTAAATCCTACAATTTATCGAAAATTGTTTACCTACATGTCTCTAATATTGCATTGTGCAACGTTGTGGGCATTATTTATCCGATATTAACTGCTCTATCTGGACTTTCCATATAGTTACCTCTCCAATGCATATTAATGCACTAATAATACTAATATGACGACACTTCACGCTTGAACTATTAAAGCAATTACGATGAATTTTGATGTGGAGGTAGTTTGAAGCCCGGGGAAGGACATATGATATCTTTCATCCCAAAAAAAATACTGTTCCCGCGGCACCCACATTTACGCGGGCGGAGCTGCGGGCAAAGGCTAATCTACACTTTTACACAAATATTATGAAGAGGAAAGATTTGGTTGTTTGTTTGCATTGATTATGCTCCGACACTACTGGACCGATTGAAAAAAAATTATTATCTCTGATAAACATAGGCTATACAATAAATACGTATAACTGCGTGTGCGAAGCAGGGGCGGTTAGTATTATATAAATGCATGCAATAAACGCCAATAATAAATATCACTTTGAAACTTAATATATTACAAACGGATCCCTAAATCGACAAATGGTGTTGTGACACCGACAAAATTTTTGAAAGCCTTATTCAATATTACCACAGATCGACGAGAGTACCACTTTACATCATAATGTAAAGTGGTACTCTTGTGCACATCTAGAATATAGCAGCAAGAAGTCTATTGCTGGACAAAGGCCTCCCTTAGAGCATTTCCAGAATAAGCAGTTAAAAGCATCCAGTAATTCTCTGCGAATGGCCTTGGTCCCTGCCTTGGTCCGGTTGACCGACCACCGTGACCGACCTGGTCACCATTCGATAACCTTGCCTCATTGGCCATCGGATCGACGCGCTATGTGCCCCGTAACTGCCACCAAAACAGCCGATGGACCGAGCTATTTCAATGACCTTTGCTCTTCTATGGATCTCTTTATTGACCGAGCGAGCGAAGCGTCTCAGTTTCCACTGGCCCAAAATTCTTTTGTCTGTCTGTCTGTCTGTCTGTTCTCGCCTACAGGTCGCATTTCTCAACTGATTCTCATGAAATTTTGTGAGCAGGTTCGGTAATTATATAAAATTTTTTAGTCGTGCCAGATTTTCGAAATTTTAAAAAATGGCTGATTTATGGGGGTCCGAAACTTAAAAAAACTCATAGCACAGCTATTTGGAAAAAAAAATCAAAAATGTCATTAGACTTTTTTTGTTATTCTCATTAAGACGCAACTTTTTTGTCTGAACAACTTTTTTATACGATAAACTTGAAAGTGAAATAGTCGGCAATTTGCCCAAAAGTTGTGTGAAATCGATTTTCTGTATATTTATGAAAGAAGTTGAAGTACGTGAAGTGGGAGAGGGAGTGAAATTGAAAAACTTTCTCTAAGGAACAAAATTCAAAATATGAAAAATATTTTTTGGCTTAAAGCATGATACTGCGTATTACTTTTATAATTGAAAACAGTGAATAAACTTAGAATCCTGAAATAAAAATTAAAAATAAATAAAAAAGATTCACATGCTATCCTGTGACTTGAACCCAGGGCTTATAGATGCCGGCCACTTCTTAACGTAAAGTTCGCATGTTTATCTGCCTTAATAGTTGAAAATTAGCGTCCTATTAATTTCTTTACCAACTTTGGTAACATAACAACTATGAAACCGGGTACTTAAACTTTGCCTCCCATTCACCCATGCCAAGTTCGCTATTCCGATATTTCCGATCTTGAAGAGGATCACTCCAACTTAGTTAATGTGTACAAAAGCATACTAAACATGGTGCTCAAGGGCCGTGTTTCCATACAAGAGTAGTCCCCTGATTCCTCGCCGGATAGTACCAATAGAGCAATGATTTTTTACTAATAAAATCCTTATGTTAAAATTTATTCATAATTGAATTATTTAAAAAGATATGAACCTTCAAAAACATGAAAATTTGGTACGAATTTCCGTTGTGTTCAAACATCAAGAAAACAAATTTGGGCAATTATATAAGAAAAAGAAACGCTGAAACACAGCCATAGCTTATTTTACATTTTTAATGTAAAAAGAAATTAAATCGGTTTAGTTTTGGAAAAGAAATCAGAGGACTACGAAGCGTTAATTTTGTGTACTTTTTATAGGTATTTTCCGGCCGAGCTGCAGTTATCTCTATCGCACTCTGCGGGGTTTGTTTGGGCACGCGGCGCGACAGCAATAGATATTATAAATATCTATTTTTCAATTCTCTGAGCTTAGTGTTTCCTCTTAAAAAAAGGGTCCGGTCGGGTCTTCTGGTAAGGGAACGTAGGTTTAAATTTCCGTTTCCTCTGGTACCTAATTAAGAGCAGCGGGGATTGGGAAATAGTATCTGAAGGAAATCATCCTTTAGTCAATTAGCATATCAGTAACAGATATATTTAAGAGCACTGAAGGGCAAATGTGGATGTTGATTGTAAGGGCTCGCGAGGTCTACTGTTCTCGCAGAACCACTAGTTTCTAATGCGGTCTTGTAGAGAAACATCGTGTTATGATGTATATTGATTACAGAATTTCGTCTTTAGGGACTGAGGTATATTGGACGAGAAGACACTGCGGAGCTTCCTGAACGCCGCCCAGCCGAGTTGCATCGAGAAAAAAGTACATTATATACAAAAAAAAAATAATAATTAGGTACTGTACAAAATTGGTTAAATGTAAATTGGTAAAAAAATACTATAACATCTTTATTTAGACTTATTTGAGCATGAAAGCGAACAGTATTGTAAGCAACAACGTGAATGTGGGTGTCAGGAGCGAGGCTGCTCCCCGGGCCGCCGTCAGGATCATCTCCGCGCGCTCCGTGCCCCACTGCATGCTGGTCCGGGCCGAGCTGATGGCGCTTAGTCCCACGGACGCTTCGGGGATGTTGGACTCTCTGAGCCATTGCTCCATCTAGAATAATATGGTTTATTAGCTTTTGCCGTCACCTTATACTCTCTGTGCTGTTTATAACATTTTATCAAAATCCATCCGGAAGGTTTTGCATTAATGCGTAACCAACGTCCACACGTAACATCCAAAGACACGTTATCCTTAACGTTCTTATTTATAATATTAGTTTCAGAATATAGTAAAAACAATTATAGTTACAAATCCCACACATTATTTGGCGAGCTCCGTGGCGCAGTGGTTAACACGCCAGCCTGCGACAAGAGAGTGCCCGGTTTCGAAACCCGGTCAGGTCAAGATGGAAAATTATCTTTTTCAGATTGACCTGGGTCTTGGATGTTTATCTATATATGTATTTGTTATAAAATATAGTATCGTTGTATCCCATAACACAAGTCTCGAACTTACTTTGGAGCTAGCTATAAGTAGCTATATCAAAGCGTAACAAACTATGTCTAAGTTTGTTACACTTTTATTTGCATGTTTAATGTTTTATGTTTTATTCAATGAATTTGTTGATTTTGTATTAATAAACGTTTTTGATGAAAATGTGTTTATTCTACCCAAAGCGTTTTACTCACATCCTCTAATCCTTCTTCATCTAAGTAACCGGCCAGATTGCTGAGGACACTGTCGAACCAAGTTTGTAGAATTACTCTGAAATTAAAATATATTTGCATTTATTTCACATTTTATTGATTACATTGTTACGTCTGTTCTTTATATGTGTTAGAGAAAACGTCTGCCATATCTGTTGATAATTAACTGCAACTTGCAGTATTAATACAAAATTATAAAACAAGTCTATATTGTTCATCATTATCATCTTCATCTCAGCCGCAAGAAGTCCACTGATGGACATAGGCTTTCCCCAGGGATTTCTAATATGACAGGTTGAAAGTAGCATGTATCCCTTCCTGCCACCTTGGGCAGGTCGTCCGACCCGTATGCTATGATAACAAAAATAAATATAACAAATATATAGCTCATGTCCCTCAATGATAGTATTCTAACTATACCTCATAGTTTAGAATCTTTTCAGGCATTTCAAGTCATTGTAGAATAGAAATAAACTTAAATACATGAACTTTGAAAACATAACCCCTTGTTAGGCATTCCTTGTATATAGACCAAGAGTTTAATGAGTTTCATAGTATACAGAAGTATAGCCTTAGATTTATTAAAGCAGATTTATTATACGTGATTACGTTGAGACTATTTCGGAGCAGTACTCACCCGGTGCGGATCTCGTCGACGTGTTCTTTGATCCATTGCAGGGCGACCTTAGCGTTGGCGCGGCTGCCGATGTATAGGAACGAGAAAGCATTCACTCGGTCTTGGGCCTTGACTAAGTCGTCGTTCAGTATCATGTTCAGGTACCTGGAGACAGAATATAATAATTAATTATATTCTTCGTGCACATTTTTATGATTCATTAACTATTGGGTACATTCAGTACCTAGTAGTTTTTGGACTGTAGTGAAAAGTACGCTCCCAAATATCTTAAAGCTTAGAATAGCACAGCCATATTCGTTGGTGCTGCATCTGCCGCTCTGAGCATTTGCATGAGCTGCCTGGTTGTGAAAGTTCTAATGCAGGTTATACAGGGTCACAGAATTAATATAAGTACTAACGTACAGAACGGAAACTCCCTGCGTCCCCCGCAACAAGGCATCGCCGCACCTCTCCCCCGTAAATGGAGTGCGATGCGTTGCTTTGAAACAGGGTTAGGTTTTGTTGCACGTCAAATGCGAATATTACGTTACCGACACGCTTTACAATGAAATACTGTGCTGTAAATCTCTGTCTATCTGCCTCTTGTTTTTATCCTTTTTTATCGATTTTTATCACATTTACCGTAAAGTTTAGCGCCAAACGAGCAACTTATTATATTACAGGACATTATCTTGTGCTTTTAATTGTAAATGAATCAATAGATAACTAATAAACCAGTGGCGAAGAGAAGATAAAATACATAACCTCTTATTTGTGAAGTGCTAGTTACTTGTTGATGTGTACGTACACCTAAAATATAATAATCTTATACGTCATGGTGTTCTGATTGTGCCAGTTGCATTGTGTGCGAGATCTACGAATACATTTTTGTTTGTTAGCAAGTTTATTTACTTATTATTGAGATGTATTGTTAGGTAAGTCAATAAATACATACCTACATAAATAAATTAAGATCATCATAAACCTTTCAGAATTGAGAGACATACTTGCAAATTTGTCGCACTTTAGGTGGCATCATGAATAGGTACCTATATTTAATTTCATTCATCGGTGTCAACCTTGGTTCTTTAACTCACACATTAGCGTGTGCACGGATGTATAATTTTGTTTGTAGTAGTACTAGGTATTTATGTCGTCCCGTTTGTATGAAGTGCCATACCTGTGACAGGGTCGACCAGTCTTGATAATGCAGGTGTTAAGGCCCAAATCAAAGAAAGACTTACTGTTGCACAGCCTGCTCGTTGGTGCTGCATCCTAACCCTCTGAGCATCTGCACGCCGGCCGCCTGGTTGTTGGAGTTCTGTCTTAGGTTGTAGAGCGCCAGCCAATCCTGGTAGTCACCATTGTTGAGGCCAGAGCAGAACACGTGACGACGTAGATTGGGATTGATGCTGAAATAGTATATAAGTTTAGTTGGAATATGAGTTACGTAATACAAATCTGCCATGCTGGTCTGGGACAAAGGAAAAACGTAGAATGTGCCAGCTGCTTCTCTACCCGCGCCGGTTGTAAAAGCCAATTGACGGATTGGGCTAAAATCTGCGTAATCATGTCAGGTGATGCGGCTAGCAACCCATCACTATTTGATTCTGTTTTCCATCTACTCGCCCTGCAACATGCTAAATGTGGCCATAATGTCATATAGATCTGGGCGTTGTCTACCCCTCAAGGGAAAAATACGTGATACTATGTATGTATTTATGTATGTAATACAAGTGTCTTGGCAAGCATGTAGGAAATAAAATAGTGTATTTTGATTCTGTTTTCCATCTTCCGGTTTTAAAATCTCATCAGAGTTTCAAGCAAACTTTTTGATATATTTCCTGAGATATGGGCCATTTCCTTTACCGGCTTTCACGACCTGCGCGAGATGAGAAGCTGCTAAATTCTCTATTTCTTTTTCTCAGACCAGCGTGACGGGATATGAATTACATTTACAAAACTGTTTACATTAATCAAACACAGAGGCAGATCATTTTTCAAACAACTGAACACATTCGAAGTAAATATACACTTCTGTCTTTTTTTTTTCTTTTTTAGATATTTATTTACTTATACATATTACACTTCTGTCTAGAAGATTATCCATTACAAACAAGGTTTTATCGAGACTAATATTATAAATAGGAAAGATTAATGTGTTTGTTTGTAATGAATAAACTCAAAAACGACAGGACCGATTTTAAAATTATTTTTAAATAATTATATTAATAGCATTACAATGCTCTGTTTAATATTAAAATCGAAAATATGTGATCAAAAAATTTCGCCACAGGTAGAATTTGATAAACCTTCCACAAACCACAAACCTTCGACATTATTGTCCGAAAATAAGGAGGTAATGTATATTCTACACGAACAGATATAGATGGTACAAGGATATCGCTTTACTTTACCTCTTTTCTAGTCGCGTGACCAGTGTCTATAAGGTGTATTATGATAAATACCTTTATAGCTCAATCAGGTCGAGTAATGGTTTTATTATGTTTATACGAAAATTTATTGACCGTCGGCTAACCATAACGCAGCCTTATTGGCAAATACTTTTGACCTCCATTCTTTAACGTGATTTCCTACATTCTGACCTATTTTGCTGATGCTAGCCAATCGAGGTAGAGTAGCTAAACAGTTACTCTTTACCACTGATTTCAATTCGTCGTCATCAACATTAGGTCTTTTTTAGTCTCCACTGCAGGAGCATGACCCTCTTTGTACTACCAGATATACCATAATTGGGCAGAGCAGACAGAGGATTTGGCCTACACTCTCCTCGCTGGCCAGAAGGGGTTGGAAAGGTCTCATTGATGTTTGAGCTTTGTTTAGCTTGTATTTCCTAAGTAGCCTCTTATGAACTCCTTGGGAAGACTAGGAGTGGTCCTATTCTACTCTGCCGGAAACCACACGACCACTGATTTCAATTATATAAATTATAATATATTATATTTTTTTGTTATAAAAATAGTAACAGATACGCTCCAAACGAATACTTTACCCTAAAACTTTTAGCCAGTGTTTTGTCAGGCTGTGGCAAAATTGTGCTGTGCGGCGACAAACTGTGCATGAGCATCCACTACACCACCGCTGTGGCAATGCCATACACGGGATCTAGGATCAGTTTGCGTTTAAGGGTCTCACATAAGACACACTTGTTACCTTTGTCCCTGATTCCTGAAGGCGGCATACTTCTGAACAGCATCTTCCACGCAGCCTTGGTGGCCGATGCTACACGCAAAAGCGAGCACGTAGAATCGGTTAAGAGTGCGTGTAAGGGGCTCGTCTTCCTGCACGTTGTAGGTCAGGTCTGCGATCACGTTCTCCAGGTATTCGAAGAGGATAGCCTGCGGAGATAATTGATCATCATTATATTCAGGTTTTTTTAGTCTCTACTGCAGGAGCATGACCCTCTCTGTATTCTGTACTCTACTGGAGCCATACATGGCCAGAGCGTACAGGATCTGACCCAGATCTGAAAAATATCGTTGTCCATCATAACTTGACCGGGGATCAGACCCGGGCACTCTCGTGTCGCAAGCTGGCGTGTTAACCACTGCGCCACGGAGCTCGCCTTATGATTGTTGATGTGGGAGAAAAGATAAAAAATAGGCCAAGTACGAGTCAGTTTTTTTATTAATAAAGCAATAAATTATTTTTTAAAAGTCTAAATAAAGAGGTTTATATCGGGGTTTGAAAAGATGCGTCGATAAATGATGTCATAAAACGCGAAATTTATTTATTAAATATTTAATATAGTAACCCTTCGTTTTTAAAACGAGTAATATCGAAATATCATCTTAGCAAATTGGTATCTATTTCTATTTCTATTTCTAGCCTATACTGTCCCACTGCCGGGCAAAGGCCTCCCTTTCATCATTCCAACTATTCCGGTCGAGGGCTACTGAATCATAAAAATTGGAATCATAATATCTAAAATATTTTTGAGATCCCAATATTGGTCTCATACGAAAAATTACTTACTCATATGACGCGTACTTGAGCGTACTTTTTCATCTTGTATTTAGATATCTGTATTGCAGGCGCCTTTTAGTATTATGCTAACCGGTTTCCATCTGTACACGCTCGTCTACTTACGAGTAGATAATAGAAATTTTTATTATGATCAACCAGAAAAAATGACGATGCATACATACTAATCACCTCTTTATCTTTTACGGTGTAAAGAGAGCCTAAAACCAAAAGAGCTAAAGGCCATGTTTAGTAAGTAAAATAACTTGAAATTAATATAAGTTGAAATTTATCAGTGCAGTAAAATACTATACATAACGCCCTCTGTCTTCATCATCATTTCGTGTAGTTGTGACGGTCAAGCAACCATACACACCCTGGTGTCAGAGTTGTTCGGAACCGCCTTTCGGCCTCTGACGTAGTGCCTTTAACGTAACGTCTACCAGATAGCAGCCGGGACCAACGATTTAACGGGCCTTCTGAAGTGTTAAATTGATTTGATAATATTCAGATACTAAGTAAGCATTTTTACGAAAAAAAAGAGCTTTTTGCGGAGACGAACTGTAGTTAGTGTTCTTACGCTTATTCTGACCTATTTATTAAATTATTGCATAGCTTCTATCGCGGGCCTTGAGCGTGGAGACTGAATCCAGAAATTCCGTAACGGAAAACCTAACACCCCTACTCCGACCGGCACAGCGGTGATACCTTGACTTGGGTGTCGCGACAGGCTCGACGGCGTTACTGTTAGAGTGTTACAGTAACGGAGTTACTGCATAAATAAAATAAATAAATAATTATAATTGCATAAATTGATAAAAAATGCTATGCAATAGCTTTACCGCATCAGTCTCCGAGTGCCACACGTCTTTTTTTTCTTAATTTCAAAATAGTTTCAGTGCAGCAATCACACATTACTTACGTCAAACTGAGACAAAATCGCCGGCAGATGCAGGAATCTGTTTCTCAACCAGCTGAAACCGGTTATGGCCGGATACCACGAGTAGTAGCTGGTGTCTTGCTTTAGGAACTCGAGCACCTGGAAGCCTACCGCGTAGGACAGCCGCTCGGAGCGCATCAGTGCAAAAACGTCATCCACGATCTGCAATGAAGGTAATTATTTTATTATTATTTTTTACACAATAGGAATTGGGTTTGCTAATCATTGTGCCCATGTTGGGGAGCGACTAATGAAGATAGGAGTTACTTTATTGTCTTTGCGAAAGCTTGAGAATACAAATGTTAGGGCTCAGGTTACAAAAAATATCGGATCAAAACCTTTTCATACGTAAAAATTATCATTATTATAGTCTATCAAAAGTATATTGAAGTTGAGTGAGTAGTTGCAGAAAGAGAAAATAGGGCATACATAGGCAATGTAAGGAGTGGCCAAACAGAAAGTAAAATAATAAACATAATCTAAATCTAAATATATATATAACTCAAAGGTGACTGACTGACATAGTGATCTATCAACACACAGCCCAAACCACTGGACGGATCGGGCTGAAATTTGGCATGCAGGTAGATATTATGACGTAGCCATCCACTAAGAAAGGATTTTGATAAGTTCTACCCTCAAGGGGATAAAATAGGGGATGAAAGTTTGTATGAAACTTTGTTAATTTTAAACCGATCATAATCATTTCGAGTAGGTGACACGGTCGATCGACTAAGCACACCCTGGTGTCAGAGTTCTTCGGAACCGCCTCTAGGCCTCTGACGTGGTTCCTTTAACGACTACCAGATGGCAGCCGGGACCAACGGCATAACGTGCCTTACGAAGCACGGAATCATCTTAATTATCAGACAATCAGGTGATTCTAGCCTGCAATGACCTTAACCAAACTGGAAGCAACTAAACAAAGTATGCTTCCCGTGGGAATCGAACCCACGACCCCCGGGGTCACAGGCAAACGCTTTAACCACTGGACCACGAAGGCAGTTATTATTTTATTATAATAACCATAATTCGTTTAAAAGTAAATTATTAATATGTTCTCTCGTTACTTCAGACATTTGATTATTAAGGTTTTCGTACTTTTGTTATTCTAAGTAATAAAATATCGTGTTTTTGATATTAGGAAATGCATATTTAATTTCGGAGCTTTTGTGTGTTCCCGAATTAAAAGTATTGTTAACGTATAAACGCATTATGATTATCGTCCCGGTTTCGTATGTACCTGAGCTCTGTTCAGGTGGTAAATGCTGGAGTAGTTCCGCCTCAGGGCACTGGCGAGCATCTCCCAGTTGTGGGTGTCGTAGTTCACTCTGTAGATACCTGGAAAATTAGTAAAAAATAGTATATTATTGACCTTTAATGTTACCATGAGCTCAATTTCCCGGATTCAGGCACTAATAGCACTTACAATATAATATTTTACTGATTTTGAGATAGTAAAATACGTTTCAAACGTGACTAATAAATTGTTAACATGTAGGTACATACATAGTATCACGTCTTTTTCCCTTGCTTATTTAGCAAGTTGGTGGGCATTAGGTGGAAAACGGCATCAAAACAGTGATAGGTTGCTAGCCGCATCGCCTATTAACATGATTCGTCAGATTTTACTCGATCGGTGTTTACGTTCTGCGCGGGAAGAGAAGCAGCTAATATATTTTACGTTTTTTCTTTTCTCCTAGACCAGCTCTCCAATACCTTTTTGTTGAACATTGAAGATGACCCACTCATGTCCGGGGTCTTTCTGGATCTCGTAAGTCGGGCCGGTCATCAGATGTCTCGGAGTGAGGTCGTCCCAGTTAGGGTTGTTGCCGCTGGTGTAGGTCAGAGGGAGAGGCCAATATTGCGTGGTTGGCGCAGCGGACGCGCTGATGAAGAAACGCTCCTGTGGAAACAGAAACAAAGAAAATGAGATTAGTTCACCTTCTTCTTCTATCGAGTCGTAATCATCATCATCAGGTCCTTTTTAGTCTCCACTACAGGAGCACGACCCTCTCTGTACTACTAGGGCCATACTTGGCCAGAGCAGCCAGAGGACTTGGCCTACACTCTCCACGCTGGCCAGACGGGTTGGAGAGGTGAATCGAGTCGTAAATTGGCTATATATATATACATTTTAAATAAGTTTTTTTACCACTGTTTTGCAACCATGATTGCCCGTTCGTTTGCCTCATTCAGATCCCGCTGGGAGCAAGAAGCTGGACTTTCTGGGCACACCAAAAGGTGATCCATAGATTGAGTAGCACCGCAGTCGCACTCACTACTGTTGGAGAAACCAACTAAGAAGTTCACCTTACTCGGAGGCTTTAGCTTTAGTAGCGGAGTTAGTGATCATCGTCATTTCGAGTAGATGTCACGGTCAACCGACCATGCACACCGTGGTGTCATAGTTCTTTGGAACCGCTTCTCGGCCCCTGACGTGGTTCCTTTTACTTTAGTGATAAATCCTATTCTATCCTTATCCTAATCCTAACTTCCTAATCCTAACTAATATTATAAATGCTAAAGTGAGTTTGTTTGTTTGTTTGTTACGCTTTCACGCCGTGACTACTGAACCGATCATCATGAAATTTTGCATACAAGTTCTCTGGAGTACGGAGAAGGACATAGGCTACCTTTTATCCTGGGAGAAAGTACTATTCCCGAGGGGTCGACATTAACGCGGGCGGAGCCGCGGGCGAAAGCTAGTACATATATATATCAAAGCCAGTCCAAGTGTAAGGTGGAATCGAACCGATGCTTGCATACAACAAATACTTTTATAGTACCGTTAGTACTATTACTTATTCTGTGATAGTACTGAAACGTTACTATTGTCGGACCTTTAATTATCTATAGCTATAGGATCCAGATTTACACTTTTCTGAATAGTGTTCAATTTAAATGACAACCAAGATCCTTTAACCCATATGCGCTCACCGTGCCTAATTGGGAACGCTTATAAATCTATCCTCAACTTTTTTTGCATTTATATGAAGGTGACATTTTCATTAGTAATTGAAACGTTACAAGTTCGCACACTGATTATTAATAGTTATTTTATATAAACTAAATTACATTTGATAATATTGTGTCTAAAATAAACAAGATTAATGAGCTACAGTACGCTCCAAATGTAAGTACTTTAATTTTATTCTATTCATTCCACAGCAGTTATTTTTTCACATTAACTATTTGACAATAATAGTAACTAAGTAATAAAGACAGCATTTGATGAACTATAAGGCTACATTGAGAATAAAGTTGATTTATACGTAGGAGTCCTCAATTGGGGACTACGGGCACTACAGGGATCAAACATTCCTTTATTTTTGAAGAAGTCGGCTTTGAAAAAACATGTCTAAACGAACGTTTGCATCGAGCAATAACTATCAGGGGCTTCAAGAAGCTATCGAAGCTGTTCAGATGATCGAAGCTGTTCAGATGATGCTTCACATATAGAGGGAGATTTAGTTGCTCTGCCTCCGAATCCTAGTGTTCTCACTGATGAAGAGTAAGGCGGAAATAACAGGAAAGGGGCTATCGTGCAACTGGGACTGTTCGAGAAGGACTAACTGGCAAATATTCCCTAATACCTATCAAGGAAATGAAGAAAAAAAGACGTGCTGATCATGAATACCGATTTGACACGACGAATAAAATATTGTTAGTTTGTTGACAATAGCGTCTGCGCAATGGGAGCTAACAGTGTCCTACCATTGGGCAAAGTGAAATGTTGGAGTTCAGCTGAGTAGAAAAAGACCGATGTAGACATATCTCAAGTATTCGTCAGCTACATAAAAGTATGGGTGGTGTTGATCAAGCTGATCAATCAATTTCTTTAAACATATCGTACATCTATTTGAGGCAAAAAGTGGTGGTGGATACTGTTTACCCACATGCTTGATTTGACAATTAGCAATGTCTGGCGTTTGCACACACTTTGCAATGATGTGAAGTGTGTCAGCTGCAGTTTAGACGAAGCATTACTCGTCACTACTTGCGACAAGAAACAGACCAGCCTTCACGTCCAACAGCGTCCATAGTCCCTAGTCTGCAGTTCGATGGTATTGGCCACTTTGTAGAGCAATTGAATAAACAACTGCGATGCATCATTTGTCATTATAAAGCTCGTTGGCAGTGCAAAAACGTATCAAAACGTTATGTGTCGAGAAACCCTGTTGTGAAACTCTTCATACCGAATGAGCCCAGTGTCCTCATTTAAGCACGGTATTTTTTTAAATATATAATAAAACAATTTTTTTTTTTGTTATATTTTATTAAAAGTCTCATTTTTCTACATATAAATGCTTTTTATTTCATCTTTTTTCAGTTCGTTTAGGTTTGGGCGCAAATGGGTTAACCACTTATCTATCCAAATGGTTTTTTATTAAAATACAATGAAGACATAGCCGTATTAGTGTAAATTTTACCTGTGTGATAGACAGGAGTCCCGTGTCCATGTTGACGTCCACGTTGATGACGGGGTAGCCAGGCTCGTCGACCCAGTACTGCATGAAGGCCGCGATGTCCACGTTGGTGGCCTGCGTGCTCTCGGAGACGGCCTGCGAGAAGGCACGGTAGAGGTCTGAAGGGAAGGCGTGTTCGTATGCCCTGAAAAAACCAATACATACATATACATTTACTTCTCTTATCCTATGCGGGGTAAACAGAGCCTATAGGCATAATATATCGGTTCACGACCAAAAAGGGGCAAAGTAGGGAGTATCTAAATTTCACACAGTCAGTCTGACTGTCTGGGTGTGTCCAAAAGATTGGTATAGATGAGACAATTCTAGTCAAGTTCAGTTTCAGGTGGAACATGCATTAAAATTTGAAATTGTAAGGTCTTGTTTAATGACAACCTTCTAGTTTCGATTGTGCTAGTGTTATCTAAAAAAAAGTAAAAGTAAATCCCAGTAGTAATAATAGCGATATATGACTGTATACTAGTAAATCGCAGAAAGGGCAAGCCGAAGAAGTGTGGGCTTGATGGAGTTAAGGACGATTTTTGTGCCAATGGTCTTACTATCAACCATGTTGTCTTCAACATGGTTGATAGTATGACCATTGGCACCGTGCGAATCGTATGTGAGTCAAAGATCAAGGCAAAAACTATTTTTCTGTAAAATCTCCTGAAATTTTTTAATTTTCTTTTTCTTATTGTAGTTTGGAAAAATGCACAACTATCATATTATTTCTTACATTTCGTTCAAAAACAGAGAGAGCGCTCGTTTGAACGTGTTTTCTCCCAGAAAGTGCTTCAGCATCAACAATAGCGACGCTCCTTTCGAGTAGCTGATGCCTGAGAAGTGGCCCGTGACCTCTGCAGGGCTATTGACGGTGTGCTGAAGCGCTCTGGTGCTGATCGCGGAGTCGGCTGACAGCGCACTCTGCACGTACATGATGTTGAACTGGTCTTCTAGCTCCAAGTCGCGGTCCACCTGGAACATATTGTCTCATTTGAAGTGTATCCTTTTTATACCTCAATGAATAAAGGAAAATCGTCCAAGTATGATTAATATAAATGCATAAATTTTTCCGCTTTACATTTGCAGTAATAAAAACATCACTACGAAAGCCATTTTAATGCCTATCCACCTATTTAAAAATATTGGAAATCCAGTGAGGTTAAACCACTTGTGGGCGTGGGTAGTGTAATTACTATGTGATAAAATACCCACAATCATCATCCAACGCTAGCCGAAAAACTTCTACCGGATAGCGATCTTCCCTGGGCAGTATGGAATGGGCTGGTGATGATGTTCAATCAATGAGCGACCTTTTGACATGCCCTAAATGCCCCACTTACTGCACACAAAAGGATCTAGAGGAGCAAATGACAGAGTAGTGACCGTGGCCACATATTGGGCAAAATTACAATAACTAGTAAAAAAGCATTACGACTCGGAAAGAAGAAGAATAAATAAAATATTCATACCGCATCCATAGCGAAGTACTCGAAGTAGCTGGCAAAGCCCTCGTTGATCCAGACGTTATCCCACCAGCGACAGGTGATGAGGTTGCCGAACCACTTGTGGGCGAGTTCATGGGCAGTGATAGTGCCGATGCTCATTTTGTCCGCTGCATTTGTTTCACCTTCTTCGTATAGCAGACGAAGCTCCCTAAAATTGAATAAAATGTTTTAAAAAGTACTCATACTTAATTTAAAGTCGAAGTAATAAAGAATTATTCTATGTAGTTTAGTCATTTTATAATACTGTAGGGTATCATTAGTATCGGGGCTGTCATGCTCAACTGCCTACCCGGTGGTTGCAGATGTGGCTTCAGGTACTCGCGCCCGGCCTACCGAGGTGCTACTTGCTTTTTCCCCATTCATCCAAGTGAGTAGTATCCCAATACCTTCATTACCTTTCCAAATCCAACAATTTCCTTTCCTTCCCCAGCTTTTAACTGCTTCCGATGGGCAACAGCGTCGAAAGCATAAGAAGCCAAACAAAGCTTGTTTTTGTTTTGTTTTTTTGTTGCCTGCCAAAAGGTAAGTATGACAATATCCTCCCATGTAACAAAGTATCGCCTTTGCCCAGTAGTGGATTTTTTGCAGCTATAATAAAACCTACTGTAAAATTAACTATTCATTTTATAAATTATTAAAATTAATTCAATTTTTTTAAAGTAAGTAAATGTATAGGTATACCTAATGAAATAAATTAAAATTGTGGTTTTCATCACGTCCGTTTTCCAGTAATAAAATATTATACCAATCATACCAATATTATAAATCTGAAAGATTGTTAGGATGTTTGGATGTTTTTAATTTATTTACGTACAAAAGGACTGGACGGACGGACTTTGATAAAAGTTAACAAGAAAAAACTCGTTAAACATACGTACTTGTTCTACAATAATTACCTGTAACTGACCAATCCCCAATTCTCAGTTGCACCAGAGGCCCAATCAGGGACAGCGATTTGGTCATTCTTTATACCATCTTCCATGTCGTAGTAGCTGATGTTGAAGTACTGCTCCAACCACTCCGTGATCGGAGGTCCGACTTGTAAAGCGTACTCTCCCTGGTTGGCGGCGTTGGGTCTAGCCAGGATGCGGTAGGACCTCTCAGGGTCGTTGTTGTCAGCGATGACTCTGAACTCGTCGCTGATATGGAAGGTTATCAGGTAAGCCGACATTCTAGGTGTGGTGTAGAAAATCTCTCGAACGCGGTCTCCAACTCTGTATACAAACGAAATAATTGCGTAAGCAAGGTATTTGAAAGAATTATTAAATCTAAGTAGCTTAAGTGATAATTAATTTAATTTCTTTGATTTAGGTAACCTACTCCCAGAAAGGTTAAATGTGGCACCTTGGCAATATTAAAATTTCGAAACCAATATTTATAAGAAAAAGATTAAATAATCGTAAGAAAAAAAAGAAACCTTGTGAAAACCTTAGATTATTAAATACTCTTGAAGCATTTTCGAATCCCTTTGGCGATTACAAAAGAAAAAGAATTGATTTATCTTGTAAAGAATGTGTTTAAAACAATAACGCAAAGAAAAAACAAATCTTTATCTCTAGATTTTACATAAATGTACTTACGGGTAGCTCTCCTTAATCCTCATATTAGAGAAAGTGTCAGTGTAGTCCGCGGGTCTGTTAATGATGATGTCGAAGGTGCTCTTAAAGCCGGGCTCGTCGAAACTGGGGAAGGCCTGTCTGGAGTTCACGGGCTGCAAGTGCGTTGCGGCGTACCAGCTGAAAAACAAGGATATTTATTTAAAAATGTATGTACACAACATGGTCCCATGAAAAAAAATATATGCGATATAAATGAGTACAAAGGCACTACTTATTTCTTATGAAATCTCTTCCAGTAGGCCTGTGAGAGGAGAATATGTTACGAAAGGCGGACTGGCGTGTTCATAAATGAAAAAAAAAAATAGATAATTAATATTAAAAGAGATATCTTTGAGTTACGAGTTCAGCTGTTTTGTTATTTTCTTACAGGTTACAAATTTAACACTATAAGGTATAATACAATTAATAACAAATATAAGTCCAGTGAAGATAAGTCACTCGTCCTCTATATAATACCCATGAACCCATGATTGAGTTATATCTAGTGTTTATGCATAAAATATACATTTCAAACAAGCTTCTTTAATGATTGTGATTTTATTTAATTCAATCAAAGATATTTTAATAAAACTATAGATAATTTGACTTACTGTAGGTTTCCGTTGTCATCCCTGTAGCTTCCTCTAAACACACCTCTAGAGAGAGGAGTTTCGTTGATATTACCAATGTAGACAATGTTCAATATGTAGACCTCTCCATTGACTAACGTTACTCCGTCAGCCAAGTTGACCCTGAAGAAATGGAACTCACGGATCCTTTCAAAGGGATTGGATGTATTCAAAGGGATGGGAACCCTAGTTCCGTTTTGGAGTAAAGACACGGCTAGAACTTCTCTGACATTTTCTTGGATGATAAGAGCATTAAGATTATCAGCAACGGCCTGAAATGTAACACATTATTTTATCCCCATTATTCTATCACAGCCAATTACAGATTTTAGAATTGACAGTCCATAACGAATTTCAAATACATATTTAAAAGGACATTAGGATTGTGTAAAAGACAAAGACTAAAGACCCGTGATCAGAAGGCTGGTCTATACCTTGGCCAAAAGATCAGCATGGCCATCCAACGTGGTAATGCTGCCAGCCTTGTGGGCACGCCACCGTGAGGCAACGATCTACCCGAACTATTTTATTTGTAAATATATATTAATTTTTATTTATTTTAGTTGTATATTTTAGTTATTTTATATTTACATTGTATATATATTTTTTAATTAATTATGGATTAAAATAAAGCAAAAGACGTTATACAACTACATGTATGTAGTTCCGCGCAATTTGTCAGTGTACGATATCTAGAACTCTTTTTTTCACTCTCTGAGATAATTTTGTATAGCTATCCATTAGGGCCTAGGACATCTTGGATACAGAAACAGAGTCTATTGAGTCTCCACTTGTAGTTCTCGCAAAGTGAAAGTGTCGCTGAAAGTGCTTCGCAGGGGTGCAATGTACATTTAAACCTTCCGCTTGAATCACTCTATCTTTTAAAAAAACGCGTATCAAAATCCGATGCCTGGTTCAATTATTCATTCATTAATTTCGTGTATGTGACACATTCAATCGACCATGCACACCCTGGCAGAGTTTTAAAGACCTAAGCATACATAGGGACAGACAGACAGCGGGAAGTGACTTTTTTATACTATGTAGTGTTTAGGGGTTTAGGACTTTTACATACATTTACTTAGACATTTAATCTATATATTTAAATGTGTCCATTTGTAGGTCTCACATATGGTTTGGGGTAAGTACAAGGATTCTTTCGTATGTTTCACTATCCGGGTGGGAGATAGTAGCCTCTTATAATCGAATACGAAGTGTTATAATTTTATAACAAAATTATTATGAACATATACCGAGCGACCATATATTTTTATAATATTTGAAATGTCACTTAGTAATAATACTAAGTGACATTTAATATATTTTTTTGGCAAAAGTGAAACAATGCTATTTAATGTTTTAAGTTGTTCTTACCCTGATAGTTATAGTAACGCGACCGTCAAAAGTGAATGGTTCTCTGTTAGCTGGTGCTTCTTCGAAATAAGGAGTTACTTCGATTTCATAGTGGATAGGATCTAGATCTTCAGGGAGACGGTATGTCAGTTCACTGTCATCATTCCTGGGCAGAATGTCTAGTTCCTCAACGTCAAAGGGAAAGTCCGCAGCAGCTAGAGCCAGTAAAGCTGGCAGAATTGCCAACTTTATGAGGTAGGACATGACTCTGAAATAAATTTACGTTTATTAGGATTATATTCAAGATAAAAACATCTGGTTCTTAAACAAGACTTTTTTAATCATCAACCTGACGTTTTCGGTTGGAATATTGTTGGATATTCATCCTAAAATGTGCATTTAAGCATTGTATATTTACAACATGTACGATTTTAGTACGGTCAGGGGTGTTGTACAGTGCAGGCAATGGTGTTAGCCGATACACAGTACAAGAAGTAATGATGTTGATGGGATGTTGTGGAGATACAAGACCACGTCACATAGTAAACTGCTTTATTGTGTTGTATGTAGCCGGATGCCGCTGATTAGTGCGAGGTAAGCTCGTACAGGTGTCATATTTAACCGCTTGCCCGGTGATTGCAGGTATGGCATCGGGTAGGCGTCCCCGGCCTCTCCAGCTGCTGGGAGCAGTATCTCAATACCTTCATTCGTCTCCCAGATCCAACAAATTCCTATCCCATACTAGCTTGAAAATACTCCCAATGGATAGCAGCGTCGGAATCACAAGAAACCAAATGAACAGCGCTCGCCAACGCGCCTGCCAAGCGTAATAAGTATGGCAGTACCCGATGGAATAAAGAATCCTTGGGAGAGGCCATGCTACTGATGATGATGATGATTTTAGTGGATTTCATCATCATTATCATCTCAGCCGCAAGAAGTCAACTGCCGGACATAGGCCTGGGGGACCAAGGATTTCAAATATGACCGGTTGGCAGCGGCCTGCATCCAGCGTCTTCCTGCGACCCTTGGGCTCTATACAGACGGACCGCTTGCGCGGAGTGTGCGGGCGGGTGGGTATGGTGCAGTTCGGATGCAGTTTGAATACAGTCGATGCGCGTGCAGTTCACTGTGCACGCCGACTGCAAATTGAACTGCAATCAGACTGCACGATTGGTTTGCAGTTCCATTGCAGTCGTGTCAACTGCATTCAAACTGCACTTGAACTGCAATTTGCGCAGTTGAAATGCGCTCCGTCTGTCAGAGCCTTAGTGGGATGCTAAGAGCCAAATTTTTACCAGCGTAGACCTCACCGTTAAAAAAAAATGGTGTAGTACAAATGTCATGTCACAGATTATATTATTTGTTCGGACTCAATTATACACAAATTTCCTCACTCTCAAGCTAATTTGATTTCTCGGGTATGATAAGAAGTGTGTAGAAGAAAATTAATTTCCCTAAAGATGAACATATCCACTTACCCGTTTCTCGCTGTGTCCTACGCACAATGATGTAGATAGTTTATTTGGTTTTAAACATTTACCTTTATCAAGATACAATTCAGCATCGATAAGCATAATGTATGTAGGATTAGCGCACTGATTAGATACCTATGATAAATTGGGTAATTTATCGGAATAATTTCAATATACTCCCGATTAATTTATTTTATTGCCATTATCTATATAATAGGGCTGGATCATAATAAACCAATTAATTTTTTTGCAGAAATTGCTTCTTATTAGTAATCAAAATTTGAAGCGTTTATTAATGTAACTTTCATCAGATTAATTAGTATATTTTAATTTAACACATATCATTAAATAATTCTTTATTTTTGTCTTGCATTCTTATCCGTATATACACATCAATACATAGTATAAAACAAAGTCGCTTCCCGCTGTCTGTCTGTCCATATGTATGCTTAGGTCTTTATCACTACGCAACGGATTTAGATGCGGTTTTTTTTAAATATATAGAGAGATTCAAGAGAACGGTTTATATGCATCAATATTGCACCCGTGCGAAGCCGGGGCGGGTCGCTAGGTACACGTATAAAAAATATTTCCTTAAGTTACTTAGTTACCTATGTGTTAAGCCTGAATAAATAATAGGTATACTGAATCTTTTATTTTTAAAGATTAATATATTTTTGGTTAGGCTTTTAAATTAGTTATATATAATAGTTCAAATTTATGCCTCTTACGTATATATTTATTGTGTTTATCTAACTTTTCAAGTTCGGGTTTAGGGTAGTCATGGTGTTTGAGACTTACAAAAAATTACAACTTATGTCCTGCAGATCATCATGAATTTTGCATACACGTTATCTGGGGTACGGAGACATAGGGTACATTTTATCCCGGGAAAAAGTACTGTTCCCTATGGAATCGACATTGACGCGGGCGGAGCCGCGGGCAAAAGCTAGTAAATCCTTAAACTTAAAGAAAAATCTTTCAATAATTTAAAAACTAAATTTGAATGTAATCTAGGGGAAATCGTAATTTTCATTCAATTTGTTGAAAACTTTTTATTTAAAAAGTATAAAAATAAAAAGATTTGATTTATCACAACTTGTTAAACTTTTAGTAGAGGATTATTTTTGACTACAAAAAAAGAGCCCCAAAACTTATCATAAAATTTATAAATGAACCGAATTTCAACTAATTGGTTGACTCTGTACGAGTACAGCGAGCAAAGGGAGCAATTTAGGCTTAAGGGCCCGTACTACCTCACACTGCTTTGCATGATTGACTGTTATATCAATAATAATTAAATACTCAAGTTGAAATAAAAATGCAGCAAAGTTCAGGACTAACTCTGGTAACTATCTGACTCAAAAACACGATTGCGTTAAATTTTCTCGATAGAAAAAATTGCAAAGTTGCCTCCAAATCACGTCTAATTTACTCGGTATATAGCATTATTCACCAAATACATTAAAATTAACCTTGAAACTTTTGATTATTATTGCATTACAGATAAGGCAGCCATCATATGTTTTTCTTTTTCGAATAACCCTTGAATATTCCTAAAAAACTAAAATATCCAAAGTAGCCAACGCGTTTAGACCATCCGCGTTTGTACCGCCACGCCGCCTGGCATATGGCGGGCTCTTAACACTTTCTTTAAAACGCTGTGAGCTAGCAATGTTCTAACAACCAACGTGGAAAGTGAGACCACAGCGTCAAAAAATATTAGTTGTGGCAGACCCACGCTACCGGTAAAGTCATTTTTGCTAGTAGTATGAATGTGCCGGCTCGTCAGGGAAAGTACCACTCTCACAGAAAATCGACGTTTGAGTAGAAGCTCTACCGCTTCTATGCTTCGTTCGGTGAGTGAGAAAACCTGAGGCCCATCGTTCCCCCCATTTCCTCCCACCATGTCCTCCCCCAACTCCTTGAAAGGGCAGCAATGCTCTGTTACACTTGTTGCAATTGTCTATGGACAACGCTGATCGCTTACCATCAGGTGACTTGTTTGCTCTTTTTCCGTCTTATATAATAAAAAATAAAACAACGATTAAAAATATATACTTTATTTACAATAACTTATATTTTACACGGTGAGAGCTAGCAATGCCATAACGGTCAACATGGCGAGTGACGTCACAACCGTGACGGCGCCATCTCGGGCAGCCGCAAGGATGTTATCGGCGTTGGCCGTGCCCCAGGCGATGTTGGTGCGGGCCGAGGTAATCGCGGAGATGGCTGACGAGTACTGGAGGGAGGTGCTCTGTGTTGACTGCAGCCAACTTTGGAACTGTGGAAAAAGCTCAAGTAAAGAACTGGCCAAAGAGCATGTGTATCGCGGTACGTTCATGGACAAGATATGACTGACAGCAAGGCATATTCGGCACCTGTTTCGTTGGTGCCCATTGATGACAAACATCCTGCCTTTTACGTGATGGTTTCGAACAGTGGAGTGGCTAGTAGAATGATTTCATGTAAAAATGAGGCCAGAATTTGTTTTCGGGAAGCCGACTACGAATCAATTAACCAAGATATACTTAATATTGAGTGGGAAAGTCTCTTCTTTAATAAGTCGTCTGAAAGTTGCGTGAATATTTTGTATGAAAACTTATATGAGATAATACGAGACCGGACTCCAATAAAAAAAATAACAAACGTGCACTTTCCAGTATGGTTTACATCGCCTCTTATACATTTGTTTAGAAATAAAAATAAAGCTTGGATTTAATGGAAGAAGTACGGTAACCAGTCAGACTATGTATCATTTTCTATGTATCGAGAAAGATTCAAAAAGGAGTCTCATAAAGCCTACTGTAATTACTTAAATAAAATTGAAGACAAAATTAATGTTGATACAAAATATTTTTGGACGTATATTAATAATCGAAAAAATCAAGGTGACATCCCTACTAGTTTATATTATGATAATATCGAAGCTGATAGACCTGAAGACTGTTGTAACTTATTTTCTAATTATTTCAAATCTGTTTTTCAGCCCTGTAACTTACCCAATGATTATACTGTTGACCAAATTTTAGATTTAGATACAAAAAGACATTGTGATAATATTATTAGTGAAATATATATATATCTTATGACAGTATACTTAAGGAACTTAAAAATCTTGATTTGACGAAAGGAGCTGGGCTCGATAATATACCACCGATATTTTTTAGAAATACGGCTTCAACTATTGCCAAGCCATTACATATTAAATTTAATAAATGTATGAATGATGGTGTGTGCCCTGCACAATGGAAGGCAGCTAAAGTAATTCCGGTCCACAAAGGTGGAACGAAGAGTAATGTTGCTAATTTTCGACCAATCTCTATTTCTAATGTATTAGTAAAAATTCAAGAAAGGCTGATACGTGACCAATTGTACCCATTTTTACATAAAAATATAATACCACAGCAGCACGGTTTTGTGCGTGGCCGCTCCACTGTTAGTAATCTCACTGCTTACACTACTGAATTGTTTCAGAATATGGACTATAACGAGCAAACTGACTCTGTGTATACTGATTTTACCAAAGCTTTCGATAAAGTTGATCATAAAATATTATTGGATAAAATTGCATACAATGGTATTCATGGAAATCTGTGGAGATGGTTTAAATCATATGTTGCAAATAGAACACAAAGGGTTGTCATCAATGGGTATGAATCTGAGACAGTTGCTGTGACATGTGGGGTGCTGCAGGGATCTATTTTAGGACCCTTATCATTTGTTCTGTACATAAATGACATTAAAAATTGTTTTCTGCATAGTAGATTCTTATGTTATGCCGACGACCTGAAAATATATCGTAAAATAAATGCTCCGTCTGACCATCTACTTCTTCAACAAGATCTAGATAGATTTACCAATTACTGTGATGTTAACAAACTACATCTTAACTTAAATAAATGTACAAGCATTACTTTAACAAAGAAAAAAAAATCTGTAAATTTAATTATATTCTATGTGGCGTAATAATTATTAAGGTACATGATGTATATGATCTTGGAGTCATTTTAGACAGTAAATTGTCATTAGATTTACACATTGAATCTATTTGTAACAGAGCTTATAAAACGTTGGTTTTGATGTCCGCGCCAGCAATGGTTTTAAACGTCCATCTACATACGTACATCCATTTAGATCACTGATTAGGTCACAACTGGAATATGCCGTAACTATATGGGATCCTTATTATGATAAGTATTCTGATGCAATCGAAAAAGTTCAAAAGAAATTTCTACGCTGTCTTCACTACAAATGTTATCATAGTGTATTGTCTTATGATAACTTATTAAATAAGTATAATTTGCCTACTCTTAAATTAAGAAGACTTTATTTACAAGAAACATTACTTCATGATTTTTGCAACAATAAATATGATTCTATCGATATTACAAGTACAATTCTGAGTATCAATGTGCCGATCAGACCGCGGGTTAGAGCCTGTCGTCGACTACCATTATTTTATCCTGGAACATCTCGGACCAATGCGGGTAATCGCGCCCCTCTGAGACGATTGCTTAACATACACAACAAGTACTTTAACGACTTGGACATATTCGCAACAAGAATTGGTGCCTACAAAAGATTGATTCGCGACAAAGTTCACGAATTGAATTACTTAGCAAAACAAATTTAGTACTTATTCACTTATTACCTACTTATACAATATTACCTAATTTATGTTGTAAAGCTATATTACACAGAAAATTGTAAATGTACCTACTCTCAATGTATTCTTGTATAAACATGTGGTTAACGGTGTTGATTTTACATTTAACTACTTTTATATGTTATACTGTATATTTATTGTATTGTAAAATTGTTTGTTGACCCTAATAAACCAAAAAAATAAAAAAAGATATGCTACTACACCACACAAGGCACACAGGCCCGACTCGCACTTGGCCGGTTATTTAGATATGTTGTTGTTACTTACTAAAATCTTATTTTCAGCTTACCAAGCATGCATCTGACATTGGGACGTAATTATTTATATATTTTTTTAATTATAATAACGTTTATTGACATTTGTTTTTACAGATTTTAATGAAGCCTCTGGTTTCCGAGTAAGTTTGCACTGTGTTCGGGAATCCAGCGTCTTCTCCCATATGATACACATTTTAATTTTAAAAGTAAACAATGTTTAATGGTTAACAAACAAATAATAATGTTATATTAGTAGGTATGTACAAATTGTTCAAAATAAGTTCAAGAGAATCATAGTCATGTGTGTCTAGCCAGGAAATCAAGAAATTTTTAAATTAAAGATTGAAATTGTATTTTCTATTTTTGCCTCCCTTTTAAGTTTATTGTATAGGCGGGGAGCAACGGCATCAAAATCTATATTAATATTATAAAGCTGAAGAGTTTGTTTGTTTGTTTGTATGTTTGTTTGTGTTTAAAGCGCTAATCTCTGGAACGACTGGTTCAAATTGGAAAATTATTTTTGTGTTGGTCCATTTAATGAGAAAGGCTTTTGGCTATAAAACATCACGCTGTGACCAATAGGAGCGAAGCATAACAAAAAATGTTTTGAAAGCAGGGGAAAATTATTCATTAGTCATAATAACAGAAATTGCCGCAGACGCGGGCAACAACTAGTTATTGATAAAATGTTTGACAGCAACCTCTACTGCTAAATTGCTCTACAGCTTAGAGGTACCCCAGTTCTTCGACACTGATGTAATGTAAACAATTAGAATCAAAAAGGTGGAGAACTTACGTCAGTCAGACCATCTTCGTCCAAATAGGCGGCGAGGTTCGACAACGCTGTATTCACAGGAGCTGCAGGAGAGTCTTCAATGTATCTGTATAAACATAAAATATTTATTAGTATTCACTTCTTTCTCATCTCAACGTACCAATAGTTACTTCATCAAATGGGATGATTGTTTTTGGCTAGTCAGCTGTGTTCAATTTCTAAACTGGGTGTATGGTATTTTTTGTGTTTTAATTAAAAAAAGGATCAGATAGGGATTATTTATGGAGTTTAATTTGTATTTATCCCATTAGGACTTAAACCTCTAAGATCATCACACGCTCATCATGCACACATCTGTTCGTCGCAAATGATATAACATTTGAATTATACAGGCTCCAAAACGTCTATAATTCTTCTGCACGGTTATCTCAGACGGCTTAAATGTACTTACGCAACTCGAATCGCATCAATGTTGTTCTTCACGAACTCCAGCACCGTCGCTGCGTTCTCCTGGTTCCCGAGCAGGGCGTAGTTGAACGCGTTGGCTTTGTCGTGAGATCGAACGTCTCTCGTTAACGTGAAGTTCAGGTATCTGAAAGAAAACAGAAGTAGTCTGTAGGACCTACAAAAAATATTCATTGCGTTGGACCGATCTCACATCCACATCACCCAAAATAGAAATGCTTATTCTCTAGTTATTGTATAGCACCCGATCGATAAGAACTTTGTACAGTAGAACAATATATAATTCCGTAACTCCTTATAAAGGTTACATTAAGTTAATATTGTTATCATCGTAGCCAGTTATGAATTAATAAATCAGTTTCGAGCTGCATACTCATATCTATGATTTCAAGACCCGTCTCCAACCTTTATTTCATTATTTTGGCTATAGTCCGTTGGGTATGACTGTTTTGACCAAAACTATCACCTCGTGATGGATGTATGTCGAGTTACTAACTCTGTATATGTCGTTGAGTTGGTATCCCATAACACAAGTCTTGTTCTTAGTTTCTACTTCATCATCATCATCAGGTCTTCTTAGTCTCCACTGCAGGAGCATGACCCTCTCTGTACTATCGGAGCCATACTTGGCCAGACGGGTTGGAGAGGTCCCATTGATGTTTATGAGCTTTGTTTAGCTCGTATTCCCTAAGTCACCTCTTACGACCCCCATGAGAAAACAAGGAGTGGTCCTATTCTACTCTGCCGGAAATCACACGGCTAGTAGTACATTTGGACTATATACGGATAAATGACACAGATTAACTGTGTCATTTATCCGTATATATTTATATTCAAAGTGAAAATGTCTCTAGCGGTGCAAACATAGATGAGGTGGTGACGCCCAGTCTCGGCGATGCCTTGTCATGGCCATGAGTTCGGGCGAGTACCTTGTCTTACAGTTATCATGGTCATACCTCAACAAGAGTACGGGCGAGGTAGTTGCGCCCAGTCCGCGCAGCATCTCAAGTTGGTCGTTGGCGAAGTTGGACGACAGGAGCCTGTTCAGCAAGAACTCGAAGTCCTCGGCGTCGCCGTGCCGCAGGCCGCTC
Source organism: Elegia similella (assembly GCA_947532085.1). Classification (NCBI taxonomy): domain Eukaryota; kingdom Metazoa; phylum Arthropoda; class Insecta; order Lepidoptera; family Pyralidae; genus Elegia; species Elegia similella. Next base: position 692,935 of record OX383931.1, read on the forward strand.
ATGTACACATTGCGGCGGATCCTGGGGTCGATCCTGGATACAACACATGTAAATTTTACGTCAGGGTGATCTTAAAAAAAGCAATATGAGGAGTCCGATGGCCCAGTGGTCGTGCAATTTTGAAGAATGGCTTAGCGTAGCCGTTTATCTATACTAATATTATAAAGCTGAAGAGTTTGTTTGTTTGAAAGCGCTAATCTCAGGAACTACTGGTTCAAATTGAAAAATTATTTCTTTCTTCTGTGTTGTATAGTCCATTAATTAAGGAAGGCTTTAGGCTATAAATCATCACACTGCGACCAATAGGAGCGAAGCATCAATAAAAAATGTTTTGAAAACGGGGGAAAATTATTCATCTGTACGAATAAAAAACCTAATTAATCATAATAACAAAAATTGCCGCGGACGAAGTCGCGGGAAACAGCTAGTTGAAGGATAAATATACCATCTTTCTATATCATCTATCTTACTCAAACGTCACGTACACGTATAAGATGAAGTTAATCGATGGCCCGGTGTACTCACCACTGTCCATTTCTCATAGCTTGGAAGCTAGTGAGGGATTCTTGCTGGCACGCCTCATGGCCGAGATTACAGGCGAATTGCAGCACTTCCTGCCTGGTGAGACTCGTGGTAGGCGACTCGTTGATGCCGGGCGCGAAACCGACGGTGTCGATGACTTGTTGCATGTAGCTTAAGATGTATGACTAAAAGTGAATGATGTTGATTTTTATCATGTATAATCCTGTTAAGTTTTAGAATATCTTCTAGTAACTTATAACGATGAAATGTTAAGGCTGAGTAAGAAAGAAACAAAATAATGTAAAATTAAATGCAACAAAATTTTTGGCTAGCTCCGTGGCGCAGTGGTCAACACACCAGTCTGCGACACGAGTGCCCGGGTTCGACCCCCGGCCCGGTCAAGGTGGAAAATGATCTTTTTCAGATTAGCCTGGGTCTTGGATGTGTATCTATATATGTATTTGTTATAAAATATAGTATCGTCGAGTTAGTATCCCATATCACAAGTCTCGAACTTACTTTGGGGCTAGCTCAATCTGTGTGATTTGTCCGTATATATTTATTTATTTATTATTTGTATAGTCCACAGCTGCTCCACTCAGCTCTTTGAGGTTCTGTAGTATGCCACTGAATTTGGTATTGGGGCACTCCATAACCACATGATGGACGGTTTGTTCTGGGCACCCACATGTGCAAGCCGCTGAAACGCACCAGCCCCATTTATACCTGTAATATGCAGTATTGCCCGTATTTGTCCGGAAACGATTTGCCAGGCACCAGACCTTGCGTTGTTGGGTGAAGCCTGGAGGTCTTTAACTACTTGGTAAGGCCAGAGAACGAGATCTTGTCAATTTCTTGTATTTTTTTTAAGATAAATATCTGTGTTATCTAAATAAACTTACGTCAAAAGTAGCCTGGCTCTCAGGCAAGTGACGGAGACGGTTCCTAATCCAGGTGTATCCGCTGATGGCGACGGTCCACACGTGGTAGTTGGTCTCGGTGCGAAGGAACCTCAGAATGCTGAAGCCTTTGCTGTGCGTCATGCGACCTGATCGCATCAGAGCGAAGACATCGTCCACCACCTGGAACAAGACCAATATTATAATTCTGCCTCTGGCCTCATTAGTCTTTTGCCTGACTTTCGCCGTACTCATATTCATACTTGCTCAAAACTATTTGGAGCCACAATATATTTCAAAGAATAAAATACAATTTTAATCAACTTGCAGTATGTATCAAGGGTATCATCATCATCATTTCGTGTAGATGACACGATCAATCGACCATGCACACCCTGGTGTCAGAGTTCTTTGGAACCGCCTCTCGGCTTCTGACGTGGTTCCTGTAACGACTACCAGATAGCAGCCAGGACCAACGGCTTAACGTACCTTCCGAAGCACGGAATCATCTTTATTATCAGACAATCAGGTGATTCAAGCCTGCAATGTCCAAGGGTATCAAGGATATCAAATGATATTTTTTGTATGTATCAATGTATCAAAGGATATTTTCTTATTATATCTTTTATTTATTTTCTATTTTAAATCCAATTGAAAATAGAAAATAAGTTAAAAACGTTCCTTATTCAAATTCAAATGCTTATCAAAGATACATAAGAATACCAATTGGGAAAGGAAGGTTCTAATTTAGCGCCCAAGATTTGACCCACAGACAGGTCAAGTTAAACAAAAGATAAAAATATATATATATATATATATAAAAAATAAACACGTGAGTAATATTTACTATAATTCTTAGCGTCTCTTAAATCAAAGATAATCAGACAATAACACACTTCTTAAATTTCATATCACTACATAAGTCTATCAAACTTGAGTTTCATTACATTATTATGACGATATAATCAGTTAGAATTATAAATGAGATCAAATATATTATTACTACAAAGCATTATGGGCCCCTGGTCCTTACTGGGATGGATGATCACAAGCATAAAAATCTATCGACATCCTGCGAGCTTCGGATTGATGGTGTTTGTTAAGCTATGTCATATGCCTTTAGGCAGTAAAAAAATATACACCAGTTTTGGCCACTTACACACACGAAACACAAAGAAACATATCCGTAACTTATCGCTTACTAGCTTTTGCCCGCGGCTTCGCTCGCGATTATTTTTATCCCTATGTCCTTTTTCATAACCCCGACAATGTTTATGCGAAATTTAATGATGATCGGTTCAGTAGTTAAGGCGTGAAAACGTAAAAATCAAACAAATTCACTTTCACTTTTATAATATTAGTGAGTATAATTACTATTCTGATGTATAAGCTATAACACTGAATATTAAAGTTTCATTAAAATCCTTCCATCCATGCATACCCTTACTTTTTTGTAATATTAATAAGATTTAATTCTAACTCACTTGAGCTCTGTTCAGATAGTGAATGGAGTCAGGAGAATCTCTCAATGCTTCCGCGATCAGGTCCCAAGTCCTATCATCGTAGTTCACCCGGTAATGAGCTAAAAATGCAAAGTACAAATTTAAGCAAATAAAAGTTTTTAATTTCAACTCATCTATGGTCGTGGTAGTCAATAAATTTCACATAAGCCCGTGGTATTTTGTTTTGTCAATTTAATTTCGATGTGACTTAAGTTATTAAAAAAATTGCCAAAACATGAATGTTGTCATAATAGCGGACCCCAAGCACATGGCATAAGATGATAACATTTTTGCTTTAGACAAGAACTACATGTACAGTCAGGGATAGAGATACCTGACCAGACCCTCTATCTATATCTTCAAAAACATAAAATTTATTATGTCATTGTATAATGCCTTAGTTAGAAGCCACCTCGAAAGTAACGCACAAATTTGGGCTCCTCATGAAGCAAAATATTGTCTCATGCTGGAGCGTATATATATGAAACTATATGGTGTCTATCCGTACTAACTACTACTATTGGTGTATCCTTCCTTATTTGTATTGGGTATGGTGGGATACACCGAACTACGTGTGCGGAGAGATCTATCCCTAGCGTTGTACTTTTATAAGTTAATTCCTGGAAAAGTTCACAACCCCGAATTACTAAGTTCGTTAAAGCTATGTGTTCCCGACGGGTACGTGGGGCGCCGCCGCCAGCCACAGTTGTTGTCTGTGCCCAGCGCTCGCACCGAGCTTCTCAGCAACGCCGCGACGACGCGCGCGCTGCGGAACCTCAACCAGATTGCCCAAAAAATAGACCTGTTTGCCTGTTCGCTGAGCGAATTCATAAGAACAGCATTGTATGTAATGTGTTACAAAAATTAACTGCTTGTCTATCGTATTGGTGTACACTGTAATGTTAGATTTAAGCTGTGCTGAAATAAATAAATAAATAAAAAATAAATAAATCTTAAATTTTCTCTTAAACTATAAATAATAATAACATGAAAATGTACGTACAGGAAGATTTTAATGAAGTCTTTCTCAAATAAATTTTCATGTAAATATTATTTATAGTTAATGAGAAAATTTAAGATATAGATAGAAAGCCTGGTCAGGTATCGCTGTCCCTGACTGTACATTGTACATAATCCGTGGAGCCAAGGATCCGGCTACATAACTAACATATTTAGCGGCAAAAAGTGAATTTTTAGGCTACCATCATAATTCCATTAAAAAAAATGATCTTATACATACCATGCTGAAGGTGATTGAAGATGACCCATTCTTCCCCAGCAGCCTTCTGCAACACAGCTCTTTCCGAAGACATCATGTATACTGGACGAAGGTTTTCGAAATTGGCGCTGCTTGCACTGGAGTACGTGATGGGGATAGGGTAGATCTGACCGGTGGGGGTGGCACTAGCACTTAGGAAGAAGCGTTCCTAAAAATAGGTACAGGTTAGTATCACTTCTTTTCTTCTCGCGGGATAGAGCAAAGGGACGCTTGGTTAAAGACTTTGGGTAATTTGATAACAAGCGCCTAGCCCTTCACTTATTTTAAAGGATTTAATAGACATTTCCATGCTGGTTTCTGAAAGAAAGGGAAAAGCACAGAATATACCACTTGCTTCTTTTTTTGCGCATGTCGTTAGAGCTAGGAAGCGAAATGTTGGAGTCAAGTAATAGACGTTGCGACCTGCTTGTGTATGGTTTAAATACATGTTGCTTCTGCGTACCTGTTGAAGATTCATTTCGCCAGTAGCATGGTCGACCTCAACGTTGAGGATGGGGTAGCCAGGTTCGTTGACCCAGATGCGGTAGTAGTCGGTAAAGTTAAAGGACTGGTACTGGCTCAGACTGTTGTCCTGTGCAATCGCTTCAGCAAAGGCGTTGTACAGGTCGTACTGGTCAGTGGGTTCATATTCACTGTAACAATGTGACATGTAAGTGTAACAATAACCTGACAAGTGCATATAGGACATTCGAGGGATAGCCCCTAACTATTGAAAGTGATATCTGGTGTACGGAGAAGGACACAGCTTTTATCCCTGAAACGTAATGTTTTCGAGTGATATATATTAACGCGATTGCAGCAGCAGTTACACATCGAGCTACCATTCCATTTATCCTTAAAATTCTGTACTATGGATTAAACAACTTTTATTAAAAAGAAAAGTCAGGATCGAAATCTTACTTGGTTCTCAAAAAGATCTGACAAGCTTTTTTGAAGGTCTCAGGCGTGATGATATCGACAGTCATCCTGAGGAAGGCTGCGGCCTTGGAGTAGCTGATGGTGCCGAAGTGGCCCGTGACCTGCGCCGGCGTGTTGACGTCGTGGTTCATGGGTACGGTGCCGGTGCTCGAGTCATACGACAAAGAGTTTTGCAGATAGCGAGAGTTGAAGTGCTCGTGCAGTTCGTATTCTGGGAACATCTGAGAAAAGGTAGATATTTAAAGGTTTCGAAAACAATCTAGTAATTATGTGTGAAAGAGTAGAAATAAGAGATTAGTGCCATAGCACTGAGTTGGGAACATCATTTCATTGAATTAGTGTTTTATTATATTTATAGATAATACTATTAAAAAAATATAAACGGTTTTAATAGTATTTGAAATAGTTATTTGCAGCTGCAGCTGTAATTAAAAGTTTATAGAGTAGCAAAAAAGTAAAAACACATAATTTCGCCATCAAAACACAAGAGAATTACATTTATTTTTAGTATGCCGAATTAAATATATAGGATCTTTACTGGACTGAGTTTCTTTCGGAGGATTCTTTTCAGCAGTGGTCGTTACAAAACGCTAGTAGCTTATCAATTTTGCAAATATTAAAAATAATAATATGACGTTCAGAAAGAGATACATGATATCCAAATTTGTCTATTTCATTTGATTTATTTTACGTTTCTTTCACAATTGCAGTTTTTTTTTTAAAGTTTAGGGTGCAATATATTACATAGTGTATTTGATGTTAAACCATAAACCTAGGGATAATATGGACCATGCGCGGAGGACGTCAAAAGTGACGCCAACTTACGTTACATGTGCGCAGCATTTACCATTTATCGGTGTTAGAATTTCGAACGGGACAAGATTGTGGCGTGACTCGCGACACGCTCGCATGCTTTAGTATTTGCGTCACTGTTACGTTTTTAGGATTTTATTCTGGTTATTCTAAAATCTATTGTTTATCTTGCTCACCTCATTAGTAGCAATATAGCCGAAGTAGCTGGCGAAACCCTCATTGATCCACGTGTTGCTCCACCAGTAGCAGGTGATCAGGTTTCCAAACCATTTGTGCGCGAGTTCGTGGGAGATAAGCGTAGCAGCGTAATGTTCCACTGACATGATGGTCTCTTGTGGGTCAATTATCATGTACATTTCTCTGGAAAAATAACATTAGTCGGTTGATACCCGCCCGGAAAGAAAATGAAATTGTTATCGAGAGCTCCAAAACGTCACACACATATTTTGCGTTGACATTTATAAAAACTAAAGTTTTTAACTAAAATCTTCTTTAAGTTAGAAACATTTTGCCTATGTGTTGCAGAGGTTAAGTAGGTTCGATTTCCTGCACGGCACAATACTTATACTTCATATACGGCCGGTAGTATATATTTTTTTCAAATCATATTATAGCATGCATAATGTCATAACCCCAAGTTAAGACGCACCAAAGCGAATGCATAACTAAAATTAAGCTGAGGATGCAACCGGAAGAATTCTTAAAAGAGAAGAAGAAAAATTACAATTTCTTACCTATAGCTAACCATACCCCAATTCTCAGTACCGGCGGATGCCCAATCAGGAGACGACACGTGATCGTTGAACAGGTTCTGATGTAACGTCGCGTATGGGATCTCAAAGTACTCGTCAAAGAACTTAGTCATCTTCACAGCCAGGTCCAAGGCGTGATCGGCCAGCCCGGCGGTGTTGGATCTGCCGATGACCCTGATTGGTGGCGAGAAGGAGGTATCTTCGGCGATCACTTGGAATGTCTCGCTCACTAAGAAGGTTACGAGGTAGGATGACATTTTGGGTGTGGAGTGGAAGTTCTCTCGAATTCGGTTTGAGTCAATGCTAAAAGAAATAATATAAATATAAATACCATACTTATATGCTAAATTTAGTCATTGTAATAGCTTTAAGTAGTTTACTGCTGGACATAGGCCTGTTCCAAGAATTTGCTAGTCAAGCGATTGAAACGGCGCTCCCAGCACCAAGCATCTTCTGGCGAGAAGTATCTTAACTAAGTCCAGTGTGCCATCAGTCGTCAGCGCTATCCGCTAAGAAAACGATACTAGTTAACTATTTCTATGTATACGCTTGTTAATTTACCTTCGAGTTTTGAAAGAATGACAGCCTGTAAATACAAACAACTTTTCCCAAAGGACCAATGCTGATATTCCCAAACAAAAGTGCTTAGCCTTTACGATTACTAGATAAAGGTATCTATTTAAAAACTCATTCAGTCTTATTATAAAACGAGGACTAAGATTAGTACCCGTTTAAACCATTATCCGTCCAATACAAATTAAAGTGACACTTGACCAAACGTCAAAGTGATAAGTGCCGACTTATTTTGGTCGGATAATGGTTTAAACCACTAAAGTTCTATAATAATAAGACTGACCTCGTTTTATAATAAGACTGATTAAGATCTAAGTTTACAAGGTTTCTGCGGTTTAACAGTACGCTGAACTAAGTCTACTCGGTAATACTTTGATGAAGATATGTAAATAATGTCTAAATGTGCGTCGATGGACAAACATTTGATTATTTTCATGGTTATTGAGTGCACTCACGCATACGATCTACTCGTTTCGTGCAACTCAAAACATATACAAGCTAACCCTCCATAGTGACAATACTCACTACATTAATGTCTCAACCCCAGTATTGCTGAAGGTTCCACGGTATGAGCTCGGTGCAGACAGGTGAAGCGTGAAGACTGCCTTAAACAGGGGCTCATCCCAGCACGGGAAGGCTTGCCTAGCGTTGTAGGGCTGGAAGTGTGTCGTGGCGTAAATTCTGTAGGAATAATGTAATGTGTAAATATAAGAAAGTTTCACGCGACAACTTAGACCTGCAAGTTGGTCTTTGTACAACCAAATGATTTACTTAATGAGCTACTGCATTACAATTCTGTAAATTTCGTACATTTAATATTAGTACTGCGTCTTAAAATTATAAAAATTCTTTTGAAATAATCTAAGAAGTTTTAGTACTGAGGTCTTTGAAGTTTAGTTATATCGCATGTTTTTCTCTTTTGACTGCAATATTTACTATTCTATTGGTAAGATTCTGAAATACATATAGATGTAAAATAATATAACTTTCTATTTTTATGAAAAAAAAAAATGGGGTAACTTTTTAATAGCGCGCTAGAAAAAATTCAATAGCGCGCTTTTTTACCACAATTAACATTGCAATGTTTATTACACTATCTTTTGTTTTCCTCGAATAATGATCATTATATTAGATAAGATGTTTATTACTTCGAATAATATTTCGAAGCAATAAACATCTTATCTATGTAATAAATAAATTTGTGAAAGCACGGTATTTTCCTTTTACATACCTTTCGTTACCATCAGCATCAATGTACCATCCCCTCCAAATGCCTCTCTTCATTGGTCCTTCATTCATAGTGCTGGAGTAATCTATTATCAGCGTATAGTTCACACCAACTACGAGTGGAGATACCACGTTGATTTTTAGGAAATGGTACTGTGGCTCCGTGTAGAATGGAGACAGAGGATTGAGAGCTACTGGAACTCCGTCAGCTATCAGACTTAGGCCGTTTATAGAGTCTACATTAGAATGGAGAACTATTTGGGTCACGTTTTCTTCTACCGCCTGAAATATAAAGAAAAGGAAAAGAAGAACAAGGTTGGACGAGATCAAAAAGGTGCACTATCTATTCGCATAAAATGAACGTAACAAATACAAATGTAGATTTTTAAAAGTTATAGTATGAAAACGAAAAGTATTTTGAAAACGGGTCACTCACGAGCAATATAATAAATACCTATTATAATTGGTGGGTTTGGAAATTGATTAGTACCATTAATATTAGGAGCCCCAGATATAGCCTTCCCCCGAATAAATAATATAAGATTTTGACTTTTACCCCCCTCTTTAACACTTTTAATTTCAAGAAGAATTTATTATTGTGTAAATACTAAAAATATAAAAATATGAGTGTCATACGTTTTTTTTTATTTTATTTTATTACCCCTAGTAAAATTATGCGAATTTAAAGTATTTATAAAATATAATTATGTAAAGAAAACTGTTTGCCAAAAAACAATTATGGCGAAGTATAATATTATGCCGAAACGTATTTTACTAAGTATTTATGACAAAAATATTAGGATAAAAACATTATGCGGAAAGAAGGGATCCCGAACAAAAATTTCGTGTCGGATCTGAATATAATAATGTACGACGAAAATTGTTACGAAGTAATCCGTAAATAAAAGACTTCATATGATGTTTGTCATTAAAAACCTACAGAGCTTTATTTTTATTTTTTTTACCCTAAAGGCAAGTTTAGATTTTGCCGAATGGTATCCTATAAATGGAAACGTAGCGCCAGACGCACGGTCAACAACGTAAAGCAATTTGCTAGACAAATCTGTATTGAGATAACCAGAATTGCAAAAGGACGGCGTTAACTTTTACCCTTCAATGACTCATAATAAGCTGATGATTACGATTAATTTAATCGTTATTGCTCTGTACGTAATCCGTTCTTGTATTCATATTTAATTATTTATCGCGATGAACTTCTGAAATTACAAACCTGAATGATAATACTCTCTCTTCCATCGTAACTGAAAGGCCTGTCTTCCCTTTCAGCGAAGTACAGATCAATGTAAATATCATACTCAATGGGCACTACACTCTCGGGAAGTCTGTAGATTTGTTCGTCGTTTCTGGAGGTTAGTTCCCTGGTCTCAGGCAGTGCGTCCAGCTCCCAGAGTAACGGCTGATCTGCTCTGGCCAAGGCCAAGACCACTAAAAAACTTACGAGGGTGAATTTTGACATTTCTGGAAAGAAAAAATACTGTTCATATACTCTGATCCTCCACATCTGAGCGTTTTTCCCAGTTGCGTCCTGAGCTGTAGCGCGTCACTCGGGGATGGGATTGCACTTGATGATGTGAAATGATTTCACGAAACATTTACGGCTGGCTGGTCTGACGCCAACCCTCCTTGGGTAAATTATATACTCCAATATACTCGAATAATATATAAGTAGGTGGGTAAAAAGTTAAGAAGTAGAAGATTCACTCAAATTGAATTGTTGTAGAAACTCAAATTCTTTTTCGAATATCTTTTCACGGTTACATACATAGCCATTGTAAAGCTTATCATCTTCGTATTATTTCTTCGATTACTTCTAAAACGTTTGTTTTAAAGTGTATACTTCGATACTAATAGAAATATATCAAAAAAATATTGAAGAAGTAAAATGTAAAATTACATTTATTTATCTACTTAGTATTTTACAAAACACGAAAAGCATAAAAATTTAACTATATTACATTATTTTGTTATGTGATTGAAAAAGACAGGATAATGATGTAGCTTTATTAGAGTGCTCAGTACTCTAGAGTTTTCCTTTCTAGATGCACGCTCTTTAAGTTTATACCTACATTAATATTTCTCGAGAATTTATGATAATGTAGTTGATAAAAAAAGTCATATATTTTAATAAATTGAATGTTATTTATAAACTAACAAAGATAACTAAAACAAAAATTGGGTAAACAATGTAGTAATTACCAATACCTAAGACTTTAGTATGAATGTACTTATATTTGAAGTACTTATTTCAAGCGTATTGGATATTAAATAAACAGTTGAAACTTTGAATCAAAAGTAAGAGAAATGAGAAATGTAAAACTCAAATTTATTGTAAAATTAACAAAACAAACCTGATCACAGAAATGTCCTCCATCAGGTACCAAACACTACAGAATATAAAAAGCGCCGAATTGCCGGCTTCTTTGATTATCTACATATAAGCTTATTATTTATTGGATATATCTTAATGCTAGTTATCGTCATATAGCTAATATCATTGTTAACTTTGATAAGATAATTTGCATAGGATATGTTCTTTCCTATGTTGTGTAGGTATCAAGAGGATATTATATCCTTATAGATTTTGACCATCGGTATCTATATTACTTTTTCAACACGTATTATTAGAAACATGATAGGCCAAAGTGCACGTCGAAATCTGCACATTAATAAGACACCTAGTTGCTAGTCTATAAATATATAGGGACATATCACACAAATTGAGCTAGCCCCACAGTAAGTTGTGAACGTGTGTCGTAGGAAACTAATTCAACGATACTATAATATTAGATATATGGATAAACATTTAAGATCCAGGCCAATCTGAAAAAGATCGTTTTCCATCTTGACCTGGCCGGGCACGCTCGTGTCGCAAGTTGGCGTGTTAACCACTGCGCTATGGAGCTCGCCATAAAGGTTTTAATTATAATTTGAATAAATTTTCGTTCGAAATCCTATATGTATCATACAGTTTTTTTGGCATTTTGTTTTTATTCAACTGCATATTATATTGATATTTACAAACATCGTTCCGCCTCTGTACATGTACAGCTACAAACATCATTTGCCCCCGTAGCATGGCACGTGCGACAAAGTGTATCAACTATCGCTATCTTGTGTCCCATAATAACGAAGAGCAAGATGGGGACAGTTTATTGCGCGATATAAACGGCATCGCGGACGCCATGTTGCTGGTGCTGGATTGGTTTTTGGATGGATCGGGGTCGATAACGCAATATTGATAAACCATAGGCGAATCCTTAAGCATTCCATACATAGTTAAGGCATACATGTAAGTAAACACAAGAACCACTTTATTGTAACTTTATTTTAAAGGAATACATCGAGAGCACAGAGTACAAGTCTAAGCACAACCTTCGGGTTATGCTATAACGTCCATCTTCCTACGTCACTCGCATATGTCACACATACTCCCGTCTCACTCTTAAACTCTCTTTCATTCAAAAAATAGTTGGATTAATAGTTCAATAGAGCAATTCATTTTAAATTAAATCACCTATTTTAGATAAATAAAACTAATAAAATCAATATGAGTATGAACGATGTCAATCGATCCTAGTTATCGCAAAAATAGTGAGAATAGTTTATTATTATAATATTTTTCTTCATATTCTTCCTTTACCACTCTTTGTGTGGATCAGCACAGTATGTTTGTCCTCCCCATTTTGATCTGTCACCTACTATAATATTGTTCCTTTGTAATATATAATATTGTGTTACCCATTAAAATATACTCTTTTTACAGAGTAAAGCACCAGGCGATTTAGTACAGTTCTTTAAGTTGAACAATTGCCCCTTTTCTACCCACTACCAATCATTAAGTGGTCTTATGGCATAAGACTCGATGTACCCCGTAAAAGATAAAGACGTGTTTAGTGTATATCTACGTATATAATTATCATCACATGCATCGTTCTAGTCTAGACCAAAGATCAAAGCTGGGAACTCAAAAAAAATGACATTTTAAACAAAAATGTTCGGCAGTCAATTTGTACAGCAACGTCTAAAAAAATCCATTCCAGTCTCATAGGTAAAGTTGTTCATATCGACAGGCTGAATAACCCCTGAGGATCGGACAGGGTTTTCTTTTCATATTGTATAGTATAAACAGACAAGTGATCTTAAAGTAAATAAAGTCTGCAGAATTATTGGCGTTCCTGGACACGCAGCTAGATTACATGCACGAAGTCAGTGTGATTCAGATCTGCACTAGTAACTGGTCAGAAGAGGAGATACGCAGTGCAAAGGTATTGCTTTTCTCCTCTTCTATGAGTCTATGAGTCGCTCGGAGTGCGCGACGGCATGCCGTCACATCGGAGGGACGAAAAGGGAGAGAAGAGTCTACAAGATATGATAAGACTATTCAAGGTGACTGATCCGGACAAGTCGCCCGTGATATTTGTCTGTAAGGACCTACATCGTCTTCCACCGGTTACCAATACGCTAAAGTCTAACCTGGCCAATCTACAGCTGAAGTTGGAGGCGTCGTAATCAACCATCAATGATTTTCGTGCAAAAATAGTTGAAATAAAAAGTTACAAGTCCGTAAGTAGGTCACCCGATACCCCAAACGTCAACCCGTGTCGCAACGCAATGCACTTGATGCAACAAGTTAAGTTTCACGTAGCGAAATTGGATTCATCGAAGGTCATCGCCGCCGAGCAACATGCGTCACCCCGCTTCATACCTAGTGCATCCCCTGCGGTGACGAATGTAAGCACACCAACGCTTCGTGCTTAAGCGACTGCGAAGCCCAAAATTCAGCGGTCATCTCAACTTGAAGAGCCGGCAAAGGTAGGAAGCTCTAGAACCAGCCCCTAAGGAAGTTGTCGGCAATAAGGGCTTTACCAAAGTGATACGGAAGTGCAAGAAGCCCAAGAGTAAGTCCGGTACTGCACTCAGCGGTCCCAACATGTTGCTGCGTGCAGCCGTACTGACGACTTTGCTCTACGTGTCCCGCCTCCATTACTCTACAAAGAGTGAAGATCTGGTGGAGTACATACGAGTGAAGACGAAGTTAATCTTGAGGATCGTAAAGTTGGAATAGGGCTACAACGTGAATTTCAACTCATATGAGGTGCGAGTTCCAACTGGTCAGATGGAAACCTTCACCGAGAAAGATTTCTGGCCGAAGGGTGTCGTCTTTCGGCGTTTTCGCAGGAGGCTACCCGACACCCCATCAATTTGTAGTGCATCACAGACAATACGTACGACGTATTGAAAAGTTTTTATATTATATTATGTTACCCTATAAGTTAAATAAAATATGGGCCATATTTTTGTAAAAAAAATTGTTGCCTGGATTAAATGATTTATTATTGTTATACATGAAAAGATTTCTTACCTTCTTATGGATAGGATATAGAAAATTTGGTGATATAAATTATAAAAAAGCCTGATTATTACAAAAATAATTTACTACTATCAATATTCACAATTACATAAATACACAAAATTGACATTCTCTTAGTAGTCGTAATAAATTACTGGCACCCACTATTTACACTGATGAAAAAGTTTCAATAAACGATAGAACTATTTAAAAAGTTAACGCAGCAGATGAGCAAAGCAAGCTGCCAGCATCAAGACGACGGATGAAGTGACGGCGACGGATGAGGAGCGAGCCAGCAGCTCGTCATAGACCTCGGCGGCTGCATTGCTGCCCCACTGCAGGTTGCTGATGGCCGTGTTGACGACGCCGACGGCGCTGCTGAATGAAGATCCTAACCCAACTTGCTGAGCGTAGGCCCAGGATTGGAACTGGAAGAAACGCAATTGATTTTTCTGAATATAAAACGTTTGCGAACAATTGCGAACTTTTGACCCCTGATAACCTATGTGATTCGCAGTCACGGAGTGTGCTACCAGATTTCGAAAAGTGTAACACCGAATACCACGTCTCCGTAAGTTTACTAATACGAATCACCTAACAAGTGTAGTCATGCCGGTGCTAAGTTTTTCGTGGTGGCGTGCATTCGTTTTCAAGTGATTCTTATTGTAAACTTGCGGGGACGTGGTATTCGGTGTTACACTTTTCGAAATCTGGAAGCATACTCCGTGACTGCGAATCACATAGGTTATCAGGGGCCAAGTTCGCAATTGTATTTTTAAGTATTTTCCAAAGATTTTTTGTGTAACTCTTAATAAAAAAAAAATAGCACCTCTGCAATTTAAAATATACTTGTAATTTCTCTTTGTAGTTTATACTAGAAAACTTGAACTACTGACCCTCCTAGAAGTGTAAAATATGTATTACTTGACTTCGCTCGTGTTTCGTTAATACTTTAAATTTATAAAACATCTGCCCAAATATTCATCACACATTTTTTTTCATACAATGATATCGATGAGAGTCTAAAAGACAGATTATCAAAACTCATTGACTCTTAAAGTTGAGCAACAGCGACTTTGTATGGAACTACCTTCACCTTTACAATAAGAGACAAAATATTAGGAGATAGAGCGATCATAAGCATACATTTAAGAGCTACGATCTAGTCTACATCATAACGTTAGATTCTTAGAAGAATCTTCAGAGTAATTCAAATTAAATACAATGTAAAATTATAAAATTCAGTACATGCAAAACAAAAATTAAAAAAAAAACACTACACGCACATTATTTTAATCTAAGATCAATATTTGTTCTCTTCCTATTAGTTATCTTAAAGGAACGTTACTTACCCTTTGTACGTCTTCGAAGTCAGTCAAGAAAGTGGCTACAGCGTTGATCGCGGTGGTCAGGCGAGCGTCTCCACCATATCTATGAGGGAAAATAACGTTTCGATTTAGAAAGCAATTTTTGATGAAGAATCTTATGAAGACGAAATGGATTTGTAAATTACTTAAAAATATGTTATTTTTTTAGTTTTTTTTAATCTGCCCAAAACGTTTTGTATTAACCTTTAGCTACTGACGTGGTTAGTATAGAACGTAAGTACTGACGTGGGGTCCGAGAGGCCCGCAACTTTCAGCATATAAAAAAAAATATATGTATGGGTGCCATTGACATGTTACGTTTATGTTTACATCAAATATGCGTAATTGAATAAAACTAATCAAGTTTGCAATATTTTTATTATTTTAATGATGGTTATACATATCAATTAAATCAAGGCGAACATTTTTTTGGCAGAAATTACTTCAAGTCACATTTGCATTATAAGTCGTTAATTTTTTATCAAACTACTTAACTTAGTCGAAGTTTATTATACAATTTTAATAACTCCTCTAAGCAACTAAATACCAATTAAACTTATTACTAAAGGCGGAATAAAAAACTGTAAGGCCCCAAATATGACAATTTACGCACAAACAGGGTAAATTTCCTTAGCGCATTGAACAGTGACACTTTACATACATAACATGTATATGTTGACTTTCTCCGGAGTTTTTATCGACATGTGTGGCACATCTTCCTTGGTTTCTGGACTTCTTCTGAAATTTCTGGACGATTAGGCATATTTGAATGTAGCACCCTCGTCAAACTTACATGAGGATCACGTGGCAGTTTTTCTTTTTATTTTTATTTTCTTATGTTGTAAAGGTCTGAGTCAGAAAGTTATTTATTGTTATGTCTATGTCGCTCTGGAACCAATACTTTGTCCATATCTTCTGCTTTTGAACCGCTAAAATCCTCACAATTTATTCATAAAGACACGATTGACTCAAAATAACTATCACCAAGTGCAACAACTGTTCTGGTTTTAGAAAATTGTAGACTACCTCCGGTATCGCTAGCACGTTTTCTTCCGTAAGAAATACTGGCCTCCATTTTAGACTACCTTATCGTATTCTGCAAATAAAATTACAAAATTTGAACCTCGACAACATTTCGAAAAGTTACGTAAGTACTGAGGTTGGGTCTGTGAGGCCCACGAAAAAGTTTGAAACAAATTTACTCAACGATATTGCGCGCGCCGACATGTGTATCGACTTTGGTGGCCTCCGAGCGACAAAACTCGAAATTACAAGAGGCAGCGTATGCGTCGCGTGCGGGGAAAGGAAATGACAGCATATTATTGCTTTCGATGGGCCTGAGAGGCCCCCACGTCAGCAGTTAAAGGTTAAGAAGTCGTGTGTTAAAGTGAGTTTCTTTATACCACTTTATATTTTAATATGTGTAAGGATCATTAGAATCTTTTCATTTTGTGGAATGGGAGAGTAGTAGTGTTAGTTTATTTCTATTTTGTTTATAATCTATCTGTTCATGTTGTTATTGCAATAGGTCTTTAAGATTTACTTTATTATTAGAGATAGTATGGTTTCGGAGACCGTTATTCCTCTCACTCTGCTATAACCTGGCATTGTGGTAGCTCAACCTCGAGGGTGAGTAATTTGGGAAATATTATTATAGTATAGTATAAGTACTATAAGTATGTAATGATAGGGACTTCTTGCGGCATATTCTTAGGACAGATGAAGAGTGCCTCAATATGACACAAACTTTTTGCATTATAAAACTTACGTGGTCCTGATCTCGTTGTAGTTATTATACAGGAACTGCAGAACAGCATCGAGGTTTTCCCGGTTGCCTTGCAGCGCGTAGCTGAAGGCGTTGGTCTTGTCATGAATCCTGATCTTGTCGTTGTACATCGACTGGTACAGGTAGCTATAGAAGAAACGTTTAATGTAAATATTCTCATATTTTCCACCCCCTCCTGTACACCGCTTTAGGATCTTTCAACATTAGGCTCTGCGTACCCCGTAAAATACAAAGACGTGATTACGTCATACAAACTGTAAGTGAGTATAGTGATCCTAATGACCGTTCAATATCTACTGTATCCTGACACCATATCTCCTTAACCCATCGTGCCACCTAGCGAGGCACCAGAGTAGATACCGAAGGTGGCAGGCGAACGGCCGAAAAAACTTTGCCAAATCACAATGCTCCAACTTATCATAAGGGCTCTAACGCACTACACTACAGTAGAAGATGCAACGGATGATAAAAGATGAACATCCCTGTTAAGAGTTTAGGCTTAAAGATGTTAGTTTAACCGTTAAAAAATACGTGAGTTTGTTTGCTTTTCATGATCATAAGTGGCCAACACTGGTATCAGATTTTTCTAAAGTCATAGCTTCCTAATTGTGATTAAACGATGACAGCTTGGATAAAACTACTTAATTTGCCTTTAAATTTTATGTTAGTCGTGTTCACACGTTTCAGTAAAGATCACTTGGTGTGCCTTTACATCCGTCAGCTGCTGAAGCCCAGCGAACGAATGAAACCATTTGTCGTAAAGTTTACCGAAAACTTACTGCTGGAAAGAGCTACTATCCTTGGTGCAGGCGAGCGCACGGAGCATGACGACCATGTCAGCGGTGTTCTCCGAGGAGTTGTACTTCTGGAAGAGGAACTCATAGTCGCTGGCGTCGCCGTGCCGCAGGCCCACGCAGTATACGTGGCGGCGGAGATTCACAGGGATCCTGACGACAAGAATACAGCACTAATAAGGAGTTTCCCCTTGTTAAACATGAAAAAAATGGTACGGTTTCAACTACTTAAGAATAAATTTATAGCTGAAGAACAATTCAATACCCTTTATTGCACAAAGGCTTGGAACTAAATTTAGCTGGTTAGATCATTAACTGATAGGAATAGGATGGTTCTATAACCATCCAGAGCGAGCAATCTGTGTCAGCATGTATCTAGTTGATTTGAAATTCACTTGGTAGGTGGAGAGAACATAATTCCGTAATTTTATATGTCCAGGCTCAGGTGGAATAACAAATCCACATACACTTGTTCAATTGCTTGTTCGTAAGTTGGGGACATAACTTTGGATTCACTCACAGATTAGAATCGTTTGCCTTGAAGCTATTCCACTTCTCCAGGCTGTCGCTGATGCAGCCCTCGTGGCCAAGGTTGCAGGCAAGGTTGAGGATCTGGATGCGGTTTAGGTGAACCGAGGTGGAGCAGTTAGGGCAGTCGTCGAAACCAAGATCAGTGATCACGGTGTCCAGGAGACGCAGGAGCCATGCCTGGAATTGGGAATATTAAAAATACTAATTCCAAAATACCTAAATTCCTTTTTTTTTTTAATTTTATGTATTCTGTTGCACTTTACATTACGCTTTATTGACCAAATGTTTGATTATAGCTATTTATTTTAAGAAGGATAAGGTAAAAACTACACAACTAATTATCGTTCAAAGGTCAATAAATTTTTCAAGATTTCAATAATTTAAAATCCCGTTAAGTCAAGTCTACTTCACAGTTTCAATCCCGCGCCTCGGCACAAAAATGCGTCACAAGATTGTCAGTCTAAAAGTAGTTACCGAGAACTGTTCGTGAACAGCAGGCAGGTGCTCCATTCTCCTTCTGAGCCAATCCAGCTGGCTGATGGCCGCGCCCCACACGTAGTAGTCGGTCTCGTGTTCCAGGAAGGAGAGCACATCGAAGGCACGCTCCGTGGTAATGTGGCCGGAGCGAAGGAATAACAGGACGTCATTTACAATCTAGAAATTTTAATAAAAGATTACACAAGATAAAAATGTTGAGTAATTTTCTTGTGTCTTTCTGGTCCACATCTTCTTCTGGGATAATATCTCGAGCAAAAGCATTTCTTTAAAAAGAAGAAGTATAGATTAAAGTAATTTTGCAGCACGAACACGTCATTAAGGTGGACGCCAGCGTCCACCTTAATTAGTCTATATAATACTTTATATAGACTAATTAAGGTGGACGCTGACGTGTGAACCATTACAGCTTCAGAAGCAACTGGGAATAATAAAACTTTTCATAAAAATGATTTAGCTTTCACGGTCACTAAGCCTAGGGAAATGATGATAGCAATAAAGATATTGTGTCGGGTTCCTAGCCGTATCGCCTATGACATGATTCTAAAGATATTTTTCCTCAACCTGCTTGGGAAAACAAGCTATTGATATTTTCTTCCTTTTTTGCATAGATCAAAAAGCCGCAGAGTTGGTGATATTCAGTCATCTGAATATTTAAACTCTAATAAATCGCGGTTGACGGGACTAACCTAGCAACAATTTATTTTTTATAAGTACGCACCTGAGCACGGTTGAGTTTGTGAACTGTAACTCTGTTGTTGTTGTTGCGAAGGAAGGCAGCGATCATCTCCCAGTTGTGGTCATCGTAGTTAACACGGTACAGACCTAGATAATTTTTAAAATAGCTAATAATGTCAGTAGCTAAAGACAACAGTGTGAAAAAGACATACACAAATCTATACACTAAATAGACAGAGGAGCAATAGAAACAGTTTTCGCATTTAAAATCGATACAAAATATTCCACTAGCTGCCTTGAGTAACATTTAAAGGAACTCACAACATCATCTTCTCTAGACTATAATAAAATTTGCAGGAAAAGCTGTAAAGTGGGAGACGCAAAATGTTATGGTTGGAAAAAATTTTGTGAACTATCATTATAACAGTATGTATAGCAACTGATCAGACTCGCAGTCTCCAGTAATAAAGGGGCATTTAAAAAAAAGAGAACACAAATGCGCAAAAAATATGGATAAGTAATTACCAGACTGTGCAATGTTGAACATGACCCAGCTGTGACCAGGATTGGCGTTGATGGTAGCGGACTCTGTGGACAGCACGAAGCTCGGTTTGGTGTTGGAGAAGTCAGCGTTGCCGTTCTGCGTCCACGTGATGGGAATGTGCCAGAGCTGAGTGGCGGGAGTGCCAGTTAGCTGGTAACGTTGCTGAAACAAGAAAATATATCTTATAGTAGAATTAAAAAAAAAGCAGTCACACTGAGGAATCGTTTGATAAAATGATTGTCTTAACATCTGAAAATCGGCCTTCACACACACACTCGTTATATTTCCATATTCGTACAATTCACACACACGGTACACGTTCAGATTGTTTGTTGTCTTTTGTTATATACATTATGACGACTTCCATTTTGGACTCTTATCGCCGAGTTCGACTACCGGCGGCGTCAGCAAATACATATCACAGCATGAATGCTGGCATAATGGCGAACCCCGAACGATGCATCATAAGTGTGTATGCAACCGAAAAAAAACGCTGTTATGAATAGGATAATAAGAATGACAAAATATATCAATTAAAAAATAAATATGTATTACATCATCATTTCGAGTAGGTGTCACGGTCAATCGACCATGCACACCCTGGTGTCAGAGTTCTTCGGAACCGCCTCTCAGCCTCTAACTCAGTATTACGATTTACGATTAGAATAAACGCTAATTGAGGAAATTATTCAATACAACGACTGTCTAAATGCCTGTAAGTCTTTTTGTTTGTTGTCTTTTAAATAAACACAAGCGCTGCGCAAAACCGTAAGTTGAAGTTGACGTCGTCTTTGTACAAAAATCGATTTGAAAACTTACTTGGCTAATGCTTATAACACCGGTGTTCATGTCGAAGTCGACGTTCAGGACGGGTGCGCCAGGGTTCTGCACCCAGCTGTCGAACACCTCACCGATATCCACGTTGGGGTACAGACGCTGGAACTGTAGGTCTTCGGACGCCGCTCGGCGGAAGGCCGTGTACATGGCTTCGGGAGTTCCTAGTCCGTAAGCACTGTAGGCAACGAAAATCTTTGTTAAATATACTTAATCCGATGCGGTAGCATTTGATTTCCTGTGGTTTTAATTATATAAGTAGTTTCTGTGCCTTAAAATGTTCCTACTTATACTATTTCAAAATCTACAAAATGGTGGTACACTTTAAGAGAAACTACAACTCCTTTAGGCTTGGGCTTTTACATAATAATTTCAATTCATGTATTATCTATTCATGACCCGAACTTTGTGATCCTTCATAAAGCACCGCATTGGGCTGTAGGTAAATAAATATTTTTACCTGGAACCCAATGAATTTTGAATTGAATTATTATATTATATTATAATTATATAATTTATAATTTTCTTTTTAATAAATTTTGTTCAAACCTAAAGTATAACCCCTTTATTATATAAAAAATAAAAACGCTTACTACACCTATTTCAGTTAAAACTACCTCCGTGGTCCAGTGGTTAAGGCGTTTGCCTGTAGACCCGGGGGTCGTGGGTTCGATTCCCACGGGAAGCATACTTTGTTTAGTTGTTTCCAGTTTGGTTAGAACATTGCATGCTTGAATCACCTGTTTGTGTGATAATTAAGATAATTCCGTGCTTCGGAAGGCACGTGAAGCTGTTGGTCCCAGCTGCCATCTGGTAGTCGTTAAAGGAACCACGTCAGAGGCTGAGAGGCGGTCCCAAAGAACTCTGACACCAGGGTGTGCATGGTCGATTGACAGACACCTACACGAAATGAATGAGTCACTTATTCAGAGTTCCTCACTCGACTCAGTCTCAATCATTAAAGTTAGTATCCGTAGTATTAAAATCATCCCTTGACTCATGACGCTTTTACAGTTGATGTGATTGAATAACCATCATACTTTTACCAGATTCCTATTCATCAAGAAAACAATTGTTTAATGATTTTAATGCCGGGTAAGCAAAACAACTTTTTAGACAGACTAATTGTTATTATAAAGTCGGCTATTTGCGATGACCTTCCGTGCGCAAGACTTACTGTATATGACCGGTAATGTTTCTTCATAATACTCACTTATTCCTGAGATAGTATCTCAAAGCCTGTCTGAAGGTGCGGAAGCCCAAGAAGTGCTCGAGCATCTTGAGGACGGAGGCGCCCTTGGCGTAACTGGTGGTGCTGAAGTGGCCGCTGATGGAGGGGTTATCGACCACGGCGGAGTAGTTCATGGGGGTGGCACCGGCAGACGCGTCCGCCAGCAGCGCGCTCTGGACGTAGTCGAGGACGAACTGGTCGTCCAGTTCCAGTTCGGCGTCGGCCTGAAGATGTAAAAAGTGATTACGAATTTTCAAGTTGTGTCAAACCGGTTTAAGATACGAGATTATATTATCTCATCTCATCTCTGTTCATGATTCTCACCGCTATCAAAAATGATACATGATATATATATTTTAAATGCAAAAATTTGTTTGTTTGTTACGCTTTCATGTCTTTACCTTCTTAATGCCTTTTGTGAACCAAAAGGCATTAAGAAGGTCCATCATCATGAACTTTGACGTTTATGTTGTCTTGGGTATACCGCAGGCAACGCCAATGCATTTCCAGTTCTTTTCCATTGAAAATGACATACCTTTCATCTTGTAAAAACTTTGCTCCCGAAGGATCGACATTAACGCGATCGGGGCCGCGGGCGAAAGTTAGTTATTTTTTACATCTTTGTCATTGTTTTTATCCTTGTTCTATGAAATTACAAAAAAAAAGTGAGCAGACGGAGAAACCACGTTAGGAATGTTGAGTCGCCTCCCCATTGACTTTGTATACTCTCATAATATAAATGTGCAATTACCTCAACATAGCGTATTTTCCTCACGTGATAATTGTATAGTTTAAAGAAAGTTCATGGAATAACTTACGAAGTGGGCAGCCCAGTACTCAAAGAAGCTGGCAAAGGACTCGTTGAGCCAGAGGTTGCTCCACCAGAAGCAGGTGACAAGGTTGCCGAACCACTTGTGAGCGAGCTCGTGCGCCATAATAGTAGCGATGAAGATCTTGTTGATGATGTTCGTGTTGTTCTCGTCGTACAGCAAGTACGCCTCTCTGCGATTGAAAATTAACATATGAAAATCAATTATTTCTAACCAAATGAGACATTTACTCAAAAAAGATTGGACAGAAAATCATAACCCTACTAAAAAAATACAGATACTACAAGTATCACTATTGAGAAGACTAAGCTAAAGATTGCAAAATAAAAAGCCAAGTTTAACAAAATGTTAAGCTTAAAATAGTAAATGGAACTCCGAAGTAATAAAAGGTGGCTAGTCCATTTATAAGAATCAACTAGGTTTTGCTCGTTCTCTTAATGTAGCGTGTTATTAACAGGATGTATTGCTTAGTTTACACTCACCTGTAGTTAACCATTCCCCAGTTCTCCATAGCACCGGACGGGAAGTCAGGCAACGCGATATGGTCATTCTTCATAGGCTGGCCTTGTCCCATGTCGTAATAGTCAATACCGAGGTAGTCATCCAACTCGTTGGTGATTTTTAAACCGATGTCGGCGGCGTACTCGTGCTGGTTGACGGGACCTCGGCGGGAGATAATGCCGAATGGCTTGGTGGGGGTGCTGGTGAGGTTGGTCTCCACGAAGTCACTGACGTGGAAGGCGATGAGGTAGGCAGAGATGATTGGGGTGGGCAGGAAAGTCTCACGGATACGAGCTGGAGTACCGCTGTTGAAAACGTATCTTAGTTAAAATACTTTAGCTTTTGTCAGTAACTTATTAAAAAGAAAACTACGAAAATATAATTATTAAATTATGTACAACGGGTCACTCATGTACGAAGTCAGCTACTGGCCGACATGTTTCGACCTCATCCGGAAACATGTCGGCCAGTAGCTGACTTCGTACGTGAGTAACCCGTTGTTACATAATTTAATAATGTCCATATCTCACGTTAGTTTTAATCAAAAAGAAAATATAATTTTTGACGATAGAGGTTTTCAAATTGATTGTTCAATATATTGTAATATAAAAAAGACATTTGCTCTATTAGTGTAATAAATACGCTTCTAGTCGAAAAGTCTATTCTCAAGTTGTTTTCGTAATTTATTTATTTATTATCCTACAGATTACTACTACTATTATTTTCATGAAAATTGTTACAAGACAGTATACAAATCAAATATGTATATTATTTTCTACTTTTAAAGACTTCTCTTTTACTCACGGTAAGGTTTCGGTGACGTTGATAGCCATGTTGGAGTACGACGGACTTAGATTGGCATCTCGGGTGATAGAGATCACGAATCGGGATTTGAACTGAGGCTCGTCGAAGCAAGGGAAAGCCTTCCTTGCGTGAAAAGGCTGGAACTGGGTGGTGGCGTAGATGCTGCAAAAATGTGACTAATTTAATAAATGGAAAGAAAACGAGAACTAGATTTATTTATTCTGTATTCTATTAGTCTGATTCCGAGATTTTACGCTTAGAATAAAAATCACGCTGTATGTCGCTTTAAAAAATAATTAAAACAAAATAAAATCAATAAATATTTCATGAATGCATTTACAACAATACAAGAAACACGTTTCTTGAGTGTATTTTATAGCTAAATATTGTTTTATGGTACGGAACCCTGCGTGTGCGATTCCGACCCGCCCCCGGTGTTCCCGACCAACGTAGAAGTTAACATAGATATAACTTACTGTAATTCATCTCCAACGTAGTAGTATCCTCTGTAAAACCCTCTGTCGACTGGGTTCTGGTTGATCTGTCCCTGGTATCTGATGATGATGTAGTACTGTCCCACAGGCAGCTCGCTCTCGAAGTTGATCTCGAGGATCTCGAAGTAGCTGTCGGTGGTGTGGGGGTTGGGGAACCGCAAGGCCACGGGCTGGTTATTGGCGTCCAAGACGGTCACAGTGTCGATCGACACCACGTTTTGGTGGAGAACGATCTGTGTGAGGTTCTCTTCTTGTACCTGAAATAAGATAATTTTTAGTATTTTTTGTATGTACTTAATATGTGCAATTCTAGGGGTGCCATTCTCAGCTGCCTATCCACTGGTGGCAGATATGGCTACGAGTACCCAAATCTGGCTCCCCGAACTGCTACTTGCTTTTCTCCCATTTGTCCGCGTGTGTAGTCCCAATACCTTGATTCCCTATCAGAATCAACCAAACTCCTATACTCCTTCCCCAGCTTCAAAATTCTTCAGATGGGCAGCACCGCACGCGAAGTACAAGAAGCCAAAGAAACTGCGCTCGCCAACCCGGCTGCCCAGCGGGGTGAGTATAGCAATATCAAGGATTTTACGTTACTTGAGAGGGTCCTTTGTCCAGCAGTGAACTACTTACAGCTGAAATGATGATGACCACCAATACAACAGCCGGAGGAACAGTATAATATATTTTTCTAAATTAAAAAAAAACGCTTCGCTCGTGCTTCGTGCTCGCTCGGTTAATTAAACTTCATATTTTATTCATTTAAACAAAAATATGTAACGCCTTTTTATATACACATTTCATCACACGCAAGGTCCAAGAAGAAGACCAAACGTGAACGTTTTCGTACATTGACGTCATACCAACCAAAATTTCCTGGCTTTGACCGCATTTATTTTACCTATTATGGCTAATTGCGATAAGTCTTTATCCGAATGATTACAAACTGTTTTGGATTAGATTACGATTGTCCTAATAAATTGATTATCGTAAAATTATAAAGCAATCTCCACACTAGAAATTTCCTCAAAATATTTTTTTTTGTAGATGTTGTATTGAAAATACTACCTTTGAATTAGTATTTAGTTTTATTAAAGACTAAGGGTTTTGTATCCAAAAAGTAAAATGGTGACCCTATAATTACATATTGTAATAAAATAGATAGGCTGATGACATTAGGCAAATTGCTGGAAAAAACTGGATCGCAATGGCTGGAGATAAAGCGTAATGGCGCAGACCATAAATATCAAAATAATAGCGCAGACAGAAGGTGGCTTATACGAGCAGTGGGTCGTAGAAAGCTGATGATGATGATATATGGGCAAATTACACAGATTCAGCCCCACAGTAAGTTGTGAACTCTTTTGTGGGATACTAACTCAACGATACTATATTATTAATGAATACTGATACAGATAAACATCTAAGTCCCAGGACAATCTGAAAATTTTTTTTCCATCTTGACCTAGGTGGAGATCGAACCCAGGACCCTGTGATTAAAAGGCACTTATGGTTTTTAGCCGTGTGGTACCCGGCAGAGTAGAATAGGACCACTCCAAGTCTTCCCGTGGATGTTGTAGAAGGCGACTTAGGAAATACAAGCTAAACAAAGCTTAAAAACATCTAAGACACCTTTCCAACCCGTCTGGCCAGCGTGGAGAGTGTAGGCCGAGTCCTCTGGCTGCTCTGGCCAAGTATGGCCCTAGTAGTACAGAGAGGGTCGTGTTCCTGTAGTGGAGACTAAAAAGGACCTGATGATGATGATGATGGTACCACTGAGCCACAGAAAACGTCATCTCAGCCCGAAACGTATTATTGAGCGTCTTTTTTTTACTTAAATATCGTAAGGTGGCACGGAACCCTTCATGTGCAATACTGACTCGCACTTGGCCGGTTTTACTTGACTTTCGTGCCTTTAAGGTATAGGGTTCAGGGTTTGATATCCAAGAAGGGGTCAAGATTCTTTCTCAGTGATTCTTTCTCTGCCTGAGTATCGAACATCTGACCTCCGATTTTTCTGATCTTAAGCAAAAGGCACCTCTAAACTTAAGAAATTATGTAATATACTGAATGTAAGATTTTATAAAAAGACGCAGTAATCTTAAGTCAATAACAATAAGGTGCAATAGTGCTGAAATACCAAGGAACAGATAATATTATCAAAACATCAATTTGTAGATTTAGACCATTGATTATAAATATAACTTACGAAACTACACTTCGATATTGATATGTGGTACCAGCCTGATTGCAAAGAAGAAATGAAACATATAAGTACTCAGCGTGCCCTTGGAAAAAAATAACGCGACTTGGCCAAATTTAACTTTACTTTTAGAAACTTATATCTGCTTGATGCTGAAATTTACTGATATTCTTTCTGGGTAAATTCTGTTCCTTTTTTTAAATTGATCTTTATTGCTAATCTCATCTATCCCATACTTTCTAAACTGTTATTACATTCATCGACATCGCAAATATTTAAAATATAAGACATTGTTGCATTTATATGTTCTTCTTTATTCTTACCTGAACTGTGTGTTGGACCAGACCGCTGAATCTACCTTCTTGGAGGTACACGTCTAAGTCTACGTAAACGTCTGTAGGCTGCACACTGTCTTTCAATCGGTACTTAGGGTCATCTAAATTAGTGCTACGTTCCATGAACTCAAAACCATCTCTGAATTCGGGTGGGATAGCTAAAGCTGTGCCCATTAGGACGGCTAATATTACAGGAACCAACATGGTGAAACCTGGAAAAAAATATAAAATTAGTAAAATATACATCAAACGTATCATAAAAGCATAATACCTTAGGAATTATGAATTATTTTAAATAAATTATTATTTTTATTGGCCTACGCATTGCTCACTGCAAGGTTTGCCTCACAGTATTCTATCAAATTTTTTTTTCTCATATTTGTTCTGTGGGCAATATGAATTGTGATTATAGCATTATCTTCTATTCTTAAGTATCCTCTAGATTAAAAAGGGCTTCATTTGTACGTATTTTTTCCACTTTGCTATATGTATAATGTTTAATATACAAACCTTTACAATCTAAAGCATTGCGTAAATTTAATGAAACAGATCGTAGTTCATAAAAGCGCACTTTTGCCATGTAAAGTTTACATAATTCGTTCTACAGAACAGACATGTTTCTCTCGTCTCAGCTATGGTACATCTGAGATAAAGGAGCGCTTTTATGATTTTCGGCATGGTTCTTGAAATTTATAGCTTATGTACTATTCTGATGTATGAGATAAAGCATGGTAGATTTTTATCAAAATAAAAAGAAGTTTTTGCGTGACAAGTAAAAAAACATAAAATCTATACAACTTTAACATTTATTATAATACTAGCTTTCGCCCGCGGCTCCGCCCGCGTCAATGTCGATCCCTCGGGAATAGTACTTTTTCCCGGGATAAAAGGTAGCCTATGTCCTTCTCCGTACTACAGAGAACTTGTATGCAGAATTTCATGATGATCGGTTCAGTAGTTACGGCGTGAAAGCGTAACAAACAAACAAACAAACAAACTCACTTTCGCATTTATAATATTAGTAAGGATTAATATCTAATAATCATGGTATGCTCTTTTAAACTGTGCAAGTACAAACGTCGTTGATCAGCAGGCGGTTGAGCCACACGTGTCGCCCTTGTACTAATCAGATTAAGTTTTCATTATTTTTTATAGGTAAAAGCCTAAAAAATACTTGCATGTGCATAAACTACGATTTCCCTAAGTCATATTCATTTAGAGAGATTTAAAATAATGAACTGAAACTCACCCATGGCGTCCCCAACTACACCAACCGATCAACTAGAGGATTTTGGTCTCTATATTGCAATTTATCTTTAAAGCTTTACATTATCAGAAATAATGACTCTATTAAATCCATAAATTTATCATTGACACGCGTAAAATCAGCTTTTATCTCTTATCAATCATCGATAAAGTAATGAGGCTTATCGAGTATTAATCACTCAAATTCAATAATAAGCTAGCGTCCGGAATTTTTATATGGATGACTTGTGTCTGGTGTTAAGATTAAATTTTAAGGTTAATATTTTGAAGTTGAGCGACGGAATTTATTACTTGGTCACCTCGACTTTGCCTGTATCTTATTTATCACCATTTGAACTTCAGAGCTATTCCATAGTATCAAGTAGTGTCGCCGGCCACCATGATAGGTGTCGCGCGACCATAAAATTTTTACTTTAGATGTGACGCCAAAAGATGCATTTATTTTACTCGGAACTAAGACCAACAAACAATAAATCGGCCAAGTGCGAGTCGGACTCGTGCATGAAGGGTTCCGTGCCGTTATCTATAAAAACGGCGAAAAAATCTTGTCTATTGCATGGGAGCCCCCTTAAATATTTATTATATTCTATTTTTGTATTTGTTATTATAGCGGCAACAGAAATACATCATCTGTGAAAAATTTAACTGTCTAACTATCACGGTTCAGATACAGCCTGGTGACAGACGGACATCGGAGCGATATTAATAGGGGACCCTATTTTTTATCCTTTGGATACGGAACCCTAAAAAGAAGAGTGTTACAAGATTCTAGCCTAAGTCTGTCATTAGGTACAGTTTATCTGTGACCGGTAGATTGGTCTAATTTTCTTTAAAAGTAAAACTGTAAAGACAAGTAGTATTCCGGCACTCATTTTAAATTTTTATATTGTCCTTCATTATTATACGAAAAAGGGGTTTGACCGTTATGTGTGGGGCATGTATGTATGTGAGTCTGTCTGTTCCACTTTCAGAGTGACGCAATTTTTTTTTAAATCTGTGGTTCCACATTGGCTCTTAGAAAGGTAAACCGATTTGGATGCGTTGTTTTTATATAAATGCAGATCTTCTAGCAATTGTTCTTGTAATTTTTTATCAAAATTGATCTTGTCGTTTACTAGATAGAGGAATTTTTGTGTCGTGGGGTTGCTTAAAATTTTGAATTTTATGTTTGATTCCGTTTTCCACCTGTAAGCTCAACACGCTAAACGTGGCCTTTCAATTTAATGGCCTTAGTCTTGGTCTACCTCGGTAACATATAGAAATGTGATTTATTGTATGGTTGTCCTTAGTTTTAATTCTATGACCATAAATAAATAAGATTATTATAAGTAAGTATTTAGTACTTTTACATACAAGGGCGGGTCGTATCGGGGATGGTTTCAAAACCACAACCCTACTCTCGACAATTCTCAGAAATAAAAAGATAGAATGGATGACTAGAGTTATTTTTCCATTTTGAATTTTGTTCTGATAAGCCTGATTAAGGAAATTTTCTAGCTCTTAATCGCACTTTATTTCTCAAAGCGAGAGATATTGCAATAATGTCCTCAACACACTAATGTCTGTACAGTTTGGCGGTGCTGCTGTTTCTCTTATTGTACTTCTTTAGGCTTTCAACCCTTTTCGACAAATAATTGAATGTAAATCACAGAAAATAAGACATAATATTCATATATAATACAACGTGATTTCATAAGTTGAAATCGCGTTGCTATGCAAAAAACATAGTGTTAGTTCCATATTCTCTTTCGTGATCTGATGTACGTGTTTATGCACATACGAATATATGTTTAAATCATCATCATCATCATCAGGTCTTTTTTAGCCTCCACTACAGGTGCACAACCATCTCTGTACTACTAGTGCCATACATGACCAGAGCAGTCAGAGGACTTGGCCTACACTCTCCACGCTGGCCAGACGGGTTGAACAGGTCTCACAGATGTTTATAAGCTTTGTTTGGCTTGTATTTCCTAAGTCACCTTCTACGACATCCACGGGAAGACTTGGAGTGGTCCTATTCTCTCTGCCGGATACCACACGGCTTCATATGTTTGAATATTTACTCGTACGTAATACAAGTTCGTGTTATACTCATTATGTATACCGGGTTTTATTTGTGGTAAATACGTATTTGTATTTGTGTCACAGTGAGCGTGAAAGTAAAAGAGGTTATTATCATCATCATCATTTCAGCCGTAATAAGTACACTGCTGGACAAAGGCGTAAGGATAGTTCCATGGGAGGTTATAGTCATACACACCACGCTTGTCAAGCGGGTTAGCGAGCGCAGCAGATTTGCTTCTTGTGCTTTCGACGCTGCCGCCCATTGGAAGTATTTTTTACCTGAGGAATACATAGTATCAGGTCGTTTGCCCTTGCGGGGCAGACAGAGCCCTTATTGCCACATTTAGCATAGATATTGGAGGGCATTAGGTGGAAAATGGAATCTTAATATAGGATTCCTTAGTTTTTCGCCCATTCCCTCGATCGGCTTTTACGATCTGCGCGGGAAGAGAAGCAGCTAACACATTCTATGTTTTTTCTTTTCTCCCAGACCAGCATGGAAGGGACTAGTTGGGGAAGGATAGGAATTTGTTGTATTTGGAAATGGAATGATGATATTGGGGCACTACTCACTAGGATGGATGGCGAATACCCGATACTTGCAACCACCAGACTGGCAGTTGATGATATCCATGATTTAGAAGAGTTTATGATTGACATAAAAAAATATTATAGGTTTCACCGTCACTTTTTTCTTTTACAATAATGTCCAATAATAATATTGTTAATTTATACAGATAAGCTTCATCTATTATTTTTAGGATTCCGTACCTCAAAAGGAAAAAACGAAGCCCTTATAGGATCACTTTGTTGTCCGTCTGCCTGTCTGTATATCTGCCTTTTTATCAGGAATGCGTATCAAGCTGAAATTCATATCAAATACTGACTGAGCTGTTAAACAATCAAACTTCTAAGGCCAACGCAATCAAAAGATACAGCCGTTTGTGCCGCAAATTTTCAACATTCGCAAGGGAATCAAAACCTACAGGATACTTCCCGTGAACTCAGAACCTTGGAATTTGGTACGAAGCACATTTTTATTAATATTAAACTTACTATAGATACTGGTACGGAACCCTTCGTGCGCGAATTCAACTCGCACTTAGCCGTTTTTTTTTACATACTGTCAGTCTTTAGCGTACGCAAACGAGGTAGTGGTATATAAGAATAGACATTTATTGAAAACGAAATGTATTGCAGTAGTGTGTATCGTCTATTCATTTCTTTAGCCGTCATAAAATGCATGGGGACATTAAATGAAGAGTTTAACTACCTATTTATAATAGTCATATAAAAATAAAAATCGTCCAGTATAAATCGTACTTCCCTTGAAGAGTTTTGTAGCGCGCATAGAAATGCCGCAAAACTACCGTTTCTTGTTTGAAAACAGGTATATGGATGTAACTCGATTATTAAAAATGAGGATTTAACCTTCCACAGATTTCCTCGTAACCCAAGATATGTTGAACATTATTTATTTTGAGAATAGATATTTTGCATTATACCCCTAATTTGACTAGATACGTTTCGAATCCATGTACGTAGGATAATTTGTTCGTTTTCAAACTGCAACCGTCCCGCGATTCATCATCATCATCAGGTCCTTTTTAGTCTCCACTACAGGAGCACGACCCTCTCTGTACTACTAGAGCCATACTTGGCTAGAGCAGCCAGAGGACTTGGCCTACACTTTATACGCTGGCCAGACGGGTTGGAGAGGTTTCTCAGATGTTTATAAGCTTTATTTTATTTATTTATTTATTTATGTACACAGAAAATTTAATACAATATATAATATCCAGAGAATTAGTACAAGGGTACTACTTATTCCTAAAGAAATTTCTTCCAGTAGCCCCGAGAGAGGAGAGCTTAATAATAAAGGCAGACTGGCGTGTCCATAAATCAGATGGAGGAATTAAATTTGAATACTTCTTTATTAATACTAAATATTCAAATACACATATATAAATATCAACTATAAAATATTATAATGTACATATAATACATAACTAATATATACGAGTACATATAATTACATATATAACTACATACATATATTACGAAGATTCAGCGAGATAGTGATCTTTTACTCGTCTTTTAAAGATAGAAATAGATTGGGATTCACGGATTGTTGGAGGAAGAGAATTCCACAGCCGGACCGCATGTACAGTAAAGGAGTAGGAGAAAAAGCACGTACTGTGACTAGGAAATTTAAGTAAAGAGCGCAAGTGAGATCGGCAAGGAGAATCAGATGATTTTAAAAAGGAAAAACGCTCCCGCAGGTAGGAAGGGAAGGAAGGATTGAATAGGACATTGAATAGAAGACAGAGAATGCGCAAGTTCCTACGAAGGCGTATGGGAAGCCACCGCAGCTGTTTACGAAATTTTGATACGTGATCGTATTTTTTGAGACCAAAAATAAATCTTATGCAGAGGTTTTGTAGCCGCTCTAATTTATTCAAAAGATCTTCAGTTACATCTAAATAGCACGAATCCGCATAGTCGAGAATAGGAAAGATAAGACTTTGCATAAGAGATAGTCTAGTTTCGAAGGGCAAATAATATTGAAGACATCTAAGTGTGTGAAACGAGAAGTGTAATTTTCGACTAACTTCATTAACGTGAGCAGACCAGTTGAGATTGGAATCCATTATAAGACCTAAATTTTTAGCCTTGTCAGTAAAATCTATCTTAGTGCCATCATAACAAAGTTGAGGCAACCTTCCGATATTATACTGTCGACGTAAATAACTGCTTCCAATGACTAGCGCCTGAGATTTAGTAGGGTTAACCTTTAGTCCGAAACTTTTCGCCCACTCGCATACACACTCAAGATCATTGTTAATCTTAACTATAGCACTCATAGCGTCAGTTACTTGAAAGTGTCGATACAGCTGTAAGTCGTCAGCATATAGATGAAATTTACAGGACAAAATTCTAGTGACAGAGTTAATAAAAACTGAAAAAAGTAACGGAGAGAGGACACTTCCTTGAGGTACGCCAGCACTAAGGTCACACCAATCAGAAAAAGACTCCTCAAGGCGCAGCCGTTGTGAGCGACCTCGAAGGTAGGAGCTAAACCAATTTAAGGCAGAACCAGATACATTGACAGATTGAAGGATTCCTAAGAGGATGTCGAAGTCTACAGAGTTGAATGCATTACTGAAATCAAGTAAGACAAGTATGGTGAGAGACTTGTTGTCCATTGCCCGGCGAATGTCGTCCGTCACATTAAGTAAAGTCGTGGCAGTACTGTGTCCCGGTCGAAATCCGGACTGAAGTGGACTAATGAGAAGGTTCTTACATAGAAAATAAGAAAACTGGCTATGTACTATTTGCTCCAGTACTTTAGAAAGATAAGATAAAATAGAAATGGGACGAAAGTCAGAGAATGAGGATGGATTGGCGGATTTAGGGATAGGAATAACATGAACTTTTTGCCACGCCAGGGGAAAAGAGCCGGAAGAAAGAGAAAAGTTAAAAATGTGTGTGAGAACAGGTAATAGCACAGGAAGGATAAGAGTAATCATCTTAGAGCAAATAGAATCATTTCCGATAGCGTTAGAAGATATTCGCTTAATGGCTTTTTCGACATCCTCGTGGGAAACTGAAGAAAATTCGAAGGAAGGATAAGTAGGTGAAGGAAATTTTAATATTTTATCTAAAGTGGAAGATTTAATTGTAGCATTAAGAGAGACAGGAGGCCGAGAAAAATGTTTATTGAGCTCATTTAAGTCTATGTCAGTACGAGTGGGAGCAATATTTCCTACACCAACAGATTTTAAAAATTTGCAAACTTCCGCTGGGCTACGGTTTAAGAGGGAATTGTGAAAATACCTTCTTTTGGCTTCACGACACAAGCGACTACAACGGTTACGAAGCACTTTATAATATTGTAAATTGCGATCGGACTGACATCGTTTATATCTACGGTTAGCTTTATTTCTACGTGCCATAAGATCCTTGATTTCTTGCGTGATCCAAGGAGCCGGTTTATGTTTCACTTTGACACGTCGAAGAGGAGCATGGTGGTCGAAAAGTCCAAGAATCAATGAGTTAAGCCGATTTACTTTATTGTTAATTTCATTTTCTTCAAATATTTGGTTCCAATTAATGTCAACCGCATCCCTTATTAATGCCTCCAAATCAATGCCCTTGAAATTACGAAGGAAAATATAATTTGATTTACGCTTAGGAGGACGTATTGCATAAGAGAGATAAAGAAGGTCATGATGTGAGAACGGAGCAGCAAGTTGACCATGGGTAGAAACATTATCAGGAGAAGATACAATAAGGAGATCTAAGAGAGAAGGGGGAAAAGAGGAGAATGGTGGGTAGCCGAAAGGGGTAAGATGCTAAGATTATAAGAGGATACAAGATTTTGGAGTTGGAAGGTGCGCGAGTCATTTTTAATAAGACATGTATTAAAATCACCAGATATTATAACGTGTTCGTACAGTGGACATAAGTCATTAAAAATTAAATCTAAAGAATTGAAGTAGTTGACATGGAGATTTGGCGAATAAAAGACACACAGAAGAACTTTGGAGTAGTGCATGGTAAGCTCAAGAAATATAAATTCAGCAGATGCAGTGTAGGTAGGAGGAGACGCTCTAAGGATTCTATAGGGAATAGACTTACGCAGATAAATTGCTACACCACCACAACTAGCACCAATTCTATCATTCCGAATAAGGACAAAATCAGATAAACCGAACAGAGACGAGTGAAGAGAGGGTTTGAGGAAAGATTCGGAAATAAGGATTGCATCTAAATGCTCACAATCGAAGGTGTATTGGATGTCAGAAAAATGTCCAGGGACACTTTGTGCATTAATATGCGCTATGTTAAAATTACGCGGGTAATCCGAAAAAATAGTATTTAAATTATCATGTAGAGTGGTGCCATTAACAGTACTGTCGGCACTTAGAAAACTGCGAGGTGAAGACGAGCAAGAGAAAAAACTCTCATTAAGATTGACAAGATCATCCATAATATATGCAATATCGAACGAAATATTACGGTTTTATTGCCAAACACACCGTAAGCTCGCTCACTCATTTACTCACTAGTCTGGAAAAAGTTTCATTAAATTTACAGCTAGGTACAATAGAAGTAACAAATAGAAAAAGGAGAAACAAATCGGTAATAAAAAGTTTAGAATAAAATATGACGTGAAAACGAACGTACTAGTAATAATCCATGGTAACTTATGGCAACACTAAGGAAAAAAAAAAACAGTTACTATATGATGGCAACACGGAATCATACTGATTGACAGTTCATATCATTAATTTGACATTGACACTTGACAGATTGAATTCCGTGCAAACAAACAAATAAAAAAGGGTAAACAAAAAATAATTTATATTGCCAGCGACAAGAGATAATTACCTTCAAATTAACCATGGTTTTACCGACACTACGTAAAATGAAAAATCACCGAAGGAACCAAATGTATGCCTATACACGACGTCGAGTTTTGGAGGCCACGGCTGCTGAAGACTGCTTGGTTGGGGCCTTCGAGGCCTTCGAAGTGGGCGCCTTGGGGGAGCGTTCATTGGAACCGCCAGTCATGCTGCTAGCACTCTCCTCACCACAGCTCAACGGGTGTGCAGCTATGAGTTTTCGAACTTCGGCCATGGATTCCATTTTGCGACGGGATTTATCGGGAAGCAATACAAGAATCTTGCCTTCTACTGTCCAGCAATTCTTAATACCGAAGTGTTGTCTTGCAGTGATGAATGCTTGGTGACGCATCTTGGTTAAGAACTCTGACACAGTAATACCTGACCCCTTAAGGGAGGTCTTGTTGTCCCACACTAAATGCCGGTGCTCCAACGCTGAAAATCTCACTAATATAGGTCGTGTTTTGTTACCACGAGCAGAGCCCAATCTGTGGCAAACCACTATGTTCTCAGATGTGAAATCAGCTAGGGCCATCTTATCGGACAGCACATGGAGGACAGTATCGTGTACATTTTCATTTTGCCTCTCGGGGACACCATGAAGCAGCAACACTTTTCTTCGGGAAGCAGTCTCATGCCTATCTTGGCCTAAGGACAAGAGATAAATCTGGGATTTCATTAATAAGATAGCTTCCCCAACAAATTTCTTAAAATCACTGTAGTCACGGGAAAGCGAGGCCAAGTCAGTGTGCACCGGGGTACTTCCTGCAGCAACTTTTTCCAGTTTATCTTCATAATTCTGCATCCGTGACTGGAATAACTTCTGAAGATCCTCGAGATTTTGAGCAAAATCCGTATCCATGCTGTGTTATGTGAGATGATGTGAGTGTAGAAAAGTGACTGGATTACTGACAGGAGAATTAGATGTGACGAGTGCAGGTGGGTTTGGCAATCAAATTTATACTTTTGTAGCCGAAATTATTAATAAATATATATATTTACGAATATTAAACAAAGAGCTGTCTGTAACGCGTCTTTTCGCCGCGCCTACCCGCAAAAGAAAAAAGCTTTGTTTAGCTTGTATTTCCTAAGTCGCCTACGACATCCACGGGAAGACTTGGAGTGGTCCTATTCTACTCTGCCGGATACCACGCGGCTGATCCCGTGATCGTCTAGTGGTTAGGACCCTACGTTGTGTCCCGCGATTCCGTGACTAGCCAATTCATGGTGGCGCGTGCCTGCTGCTACGATAGCCTCCGCAGTTTCTCTTCGGAAGTACTCGTAGATTGCAGTTGCCAAACTGTATGCTGTAAACTGTAATAGAGTCCCCTTTTTACCATTTGGGGTACCAATTACAAAAAAAAATATTATTAAGTTGAAAAATATTCTAGAAATCATAATTTGTGGCACGCTACTCATCACTATTTACACGACTGCAAAAAAGGAGAGTATTATCGAGTTCAAGTATGTACTTAAGTAAGTATTGCTGAAACGACAGGGGATCGAAGAGCTGGCAGTTTCCTCGTACAGCGCATTAGCGTTGCGATTCAGCGAGGAAATGCTGCCAGCATCCTCGGGACAGTGTCGGATTCCCTAAGTTTTTTAGATATTTTGAGGAAGTTTAGTTAGTTTTAGTTCTATTTAATAATACGTTTTTAGATTAAGTTTTAGTGTTTAAGTTTTTTCTATCATAGCCTTTGTTTAAATTAAAATGTATTAAAATTTTGTATGAAGTGTGTGAAGTATGTATAGGTAAAACATTTTATATTTTCACAGAATGAGTGTATTATTGCCACTAAAAAAGATAACAAAATTAAAAACTAACTAACATTTTTGAGCGTTTTTAAGCGTTTCTTTTTTTATAACTTTTGTACGATGCTACGAAACCCTTCGTGTGTAATTTCGCCTCTCATTTGCCCTTTTTATATAATTTCGGTAATAATACCACAGGAATTTATATTTAAAATTAAAAAAATATATTTAAAAGTGTATAAATATCTATTCATCTTTATTAAACTCATAATAAAATTTTGGCTTTGCAAAACTCTTATTTCTATTTACATAAATAACTCTTTACATAACGTAGTTGATCATCAAGGTGATAGATAGAGTGACCAAACTCAAAACAGCGATGTTAGCAGAATCAGGCTCTGGTTCAGTAGTGGGAGCCTCTGTGTCCGGTTCAGTAACGGGAGCCACAGTTGCGGGAGCTTCAGTTTCGGTATCCGTAATCTCTTCGATAACATCCTCAACGTATCCAGTCTCGAAGTACTGAGCAAGTTCGGGAATTCTCAAGTCAGACCAGGCGAGGTTATCTCTTGCAGACTGGATTGTTGAAATGGTGCTGGCGTAAACTGATTCACCCATGAATGCTCGGTTTTGTTCAACCCATCTTGTGAACTAAATAAGAAAGGATTTTTTAAATCTTCGAATTATATAAGTGAGAGACAAATAAGTTTGTTTTTAAGATTTTATTGAGTTTTGGACCTGAGATGGTAAAAAGAAACCCTCATAAGACCACTTCTTTTATTTTATTTTCAAGAATGCTTGGGGTTTTCAAGTTGGAATTACAATTTGATAAAAAGATATGCAGTTCCTTAAAGTTATGAAAAATATCAAAATTCTAAGTCAACTCAATTTTGCAAATTGTCTCTACGTCTTAATGGAATTAAATCTAAAAGTGAGTGAGGAGGAAGAAGTAAGTGCACATCTTATAAATTTAGAATCGTGAAATTCGTCATTAAGCAAGAACTAATAGCGAAGGAAAAAAACAGAAGATCATAAATTTGAAGTTTTCTACATCATTTAAATAAATTTATTTGTACTGCATTATTGGTGCGTGAGTCACTGAGCGCACTTTTTATGAAATAAATTCAAATTATCCTTACCACATCAAAGTCATCATTGGTTAGAAGACGCCCAGCGACGCTGCTCAGAGGAGTCAGCAAACTACCGAAGCTGAAACAACAATTAAATCTCAGTCTTGTATAAAAGCAATGGTTGGGTAGTACCCAACGTGTAGTAGTTGATGTAGTGCTTGTGGTGGAGGAAATTAAAACTTTTCTAAAAAATAATTTTGGATAATCACATACACATTCTCGTAAGAGATTACTATTAGAGTATTTTCAAAGGAGAGATAACAATATTTTACTCGTAGATCCACATAGTTTCTTCAGTGTTGCATACACTTTACTACTAGTAATCATTTTTTATCAGGTTTGACTTATTTTAGTTTCCTAAAATATTGTTAAAATTTACTTACGCATTATTAGCGGCCTCAAAGCTGTTCGTAAGCCAGTTGAAGGCTCTCATGGTGTTGTACTCGTTACTGGTCACAGCACTGCTGTAAGCGGTCGAGTAGTCCTGAGGCCTGATGTCATCGGTGTCGGCGACAATGGCGTTGAGGAACAACTCCAGGCTGGCGGTGTCCGAGGTGCAGCCGGCGGCTTGCAGCATTACCACCTGCTCGCTGGCCAAATTCTCTGCTTGGTACTGTTGCCAGAAGTAGTTGAAGTCATCAGCATTTCCATTCCTCAAGCCAGTGCAGTATACCCATGGACGCAGGTTTGCGGCAACACTACAAGATAAGTTTTTATTATTATTATTATTAATTATTGAAGTAGGCATTTGTCTACCATCTCACCTGATGGTAAATGACGATGAAGACAAGGATGTTACATGCTTATTCAAAAATACCCATTTATTCTACTTTTGAATGTCCCGGGATTGAATTTATTAGTGTAGTGCAAACCACATAATCGTATAGTATTAACAATTCTGCAACCAACCGCGTTATTTACAGATTATGTGAGTACATAATATACAATAGAGGGTTTAAAGAGATATGTGGAAAATATATATAAAAGCAAAATTGGGTAGCAACTACTAAGTGCGAATAGATAAGTATATTACATAAATTGTAAATTGCAACAATCAGAGGTACAGATAAATGTAAATATTTAAGTAGGCAACAAAACAGGTAATTAAAATAATATTTATATAATATATATATTTTGAGATCAATTCAGTAATTGTTACGTCACGCTCCGAGAGTACTGATTGAAGAAAGCTTTTATATCTGTGTATGGAGCATGCGCTGCTATCAAACACCTGAAAACTGGCAAAGCTACTGGCATAGATGTCATCCCTATAGAAGTAATTAAGGCTGCGGGAGATCATGGTGTCCACATATTTGATACTATATGCAATAAAATCTGGCAGACCGGTACATGGCCAAAAGAATGGGTGCATACAGTTTTCATTCCCCTTCATAAAAAAGGTTCCACAAAAGTCTGCGGTAATTATAGACTCATTGCACATGCAAGTAAAATACTGCTTCAGATTCTAAACGAGCGCCTTAAGACCTTTCTCTCGAAAGAAATTGCCCCTGAGCAAGCAGGTTTTGTAAAAGGAAAGGGAACCCGTGAGCAAATTTTTACTGTACGCCAGATCATCGAGAAAGCACGAGAGTTTAACAAACCTACGTACATTTGCTTTGTTGATTTCTCGAAAGCGTTCGACTCGGTAAAGTGGCCAGTCTTATGGAAAGTCTTGCTGGAAGGACACAACCCTGCTTTGCTGGATCTTCTGCTGACCTCACATCCAAACGATTACCAGGTATTCCGTGATGCCCCTCTGGGAACCTCGGATCATTGCCTGGTACGTACTGTGGTTCCATCCGGTCAGACCACGCAATCCAGACCACCTGGTATGCGTCGTGTGTAGCATTATAGGTCAGCAGATTGGGATGGATTGCGAGAGTTTTATGCGTCCTACCATTGGAGACGGTTGTGCTTCTCATCAGAAAATCCTGACATTTGTGCGAAAGCTGTCGCCGAGGCGATACTGCTGGGCATGGAGTGCTACATTCCCAGCTCGGCGGTTCGTATCGGAGGGCGGTCTCAACCTTGGTTTCGTTGCTCGTCTTTGCGTGCCGCCCACCTCAAGCGCGAAGCCTACGAAGCCTGGGTTGCTGCGCGAAATGTCAAGGATCGTAATACTTCTGATTTGAAGAAGCAATTGTGCTCAAAACATGCGCTCCTGAGTTGGCTCCGGTGTTAGCACGCCTATTCTCGCTGTCTTACACCTCAAGAAAAGTTCCGTCTTCGTGGAAAGTAGCCTACGTTCACCCTATTCCTAAAAAGGGTGACCGCACAGACCCGTCTAACTATCAGCCTATTGCGATAACCTCCCTGCTCTCTTAGGTGACGGAGCGTGTGATAAATATCCAGCTCCTTGGTTACCTTGAAGATCATCAGCTAATTAGTGACCGTCAATACGGGTTCCGCCACGGGCGTAGTGCTGGTGATCTTCTTGTGTACTTAACGCACCGATGGGCAGCCGC
Source organism: Elegia similella (assembly GCA_947532085.1). Taxonomy (NCBI): domain Eukaryota; kingdom Metazoa; phylum Arthropoda; class Insecta; order Lepidoptera; family Pyralidae; genus Elegia; species Elegia similella. The sequence continues at coordinate 734,303 of OX383931.1, forward strand.
CATCGAGAGCAAGGGAGAAGCACTGGCATTTAGTCTAGATATCACAAAGGCTTTTGACCGGGTCTGGCATAAGGCTCTTCTCGCGAAGTTACCATCTTTCGGGCTTCCTGAGGGACTATGCTTGTGGGTCGCTAGTTTCTTATCTGGGCGTAGCATTCAGGTCGTTGTAGACGGATTATGCTCCGATATCATGCCCATCAATGCTGGCGTCCCCCAAGGATCTGTTTTATCACCAACGCTGTTTCTTCTGCACATCAACGACATGCTTAACACTAGTAGCATCCATTGCTATGCAGACGACAGTACGGGTGATGCATATTATGCAGGTCGTGCAAATATCCCTCAAACACTGGTGGAGGAGAACAGAAAGAGACTTGTGTCTGACATTGAGACCTCTCCGGAGCAGGTCTCTGAATGGGGTAAACTAAACCTAGTTCAATTCAACCCTACTAAGACACAAGTCTGCGTGTTTTCCGCTAAGAAGACCCCATTTAACATGGCACCGAAGTTCCGGTACACCTCTCTTACCATTTCTAAGAGTATTGGGATCCTTGGCGTCGATGTTACGAAGGAGGTCCAATTCCGGAGTCATCTGGAAGGTAAAGCCAAAATGGCTTCTAAAAAACTTGGGGTGCTCAATAGAGCGAGGCAGTACTTCACTCCGGGTCATAGACTTTTGTTATATAAAGCTCAAGTCCGGCCCCACATGGAGTACTGCTCTCATATCTGGTCTGGTGCACCTCAATACCAACTCCTTCCTCTTGATTCCATCCAACGCCGGGCAATTCGTATTATCGGCGATCCCACACTCACAGATGATTTAGACACCCTCAGTCTACGGAGAGACGTTGGCTCTCTGTGTGTATTTTATCGCCTATACTATGAAGAGTGTTCTGAAGAACTTTTTGAATTGGTGCCACCGTCACCTTTCTACCACCGCACCGCTCGCCACAGGAGTAAAGTCCATCCCCACATCCTTGACACTTGGGTCTCCAAAAATGTCAGAGCGTCACGTGGTTTTTTTCCTCGTACAGCAAGATTGTGGAATGGACTCCCTCCCGAGGTTTTTCCTGTGTGCTATGACTTGAGGTCCTTCAAAAGGCGTGTTTACAGGTATCTTAAGAGTCGGCAACGCATCAGCAGCTCCTCTGGTGTTGCAGATGTCCATGGGCGACGGTGACCACTTTCCATCAGGTGGCTCGTCTGCTCGTTTGCCGTCGGATATACATAAAAAAAAAAAATAAAAAAAATATGTGGGCACGCCGAAGCATCTTGTTCACTTACTCAAGCGTCTATACGAGAGTGGATCAGCATCAGTCAGAACAGATGAAACGATGTCTGGTCATTTCCATCCTGAGGCAGGGGTACGCCAAGGTTGCATAATTTCACCCATACTATTCAACATCTATGCAGAGATGATAATGAGAATTGCCTTGGAAGATTGGAGGGACGGGGTCGTAATTGGCGGTAGAAGGATATCTAACTTACGATATGCGGATGACACGACCTTGTTCGCAACTAGTGCTCGTCATATGGAAGAACTGCTGCTAAAGATGGAAGCTACAAGCCGAGAATTTGGATTGAAAATAAATCACACAAAAACCAAAATGATGATTGTCGACCGCGCCAATAACAACTTGCCAGAGATCACTCACATAGGAAATTGCGAGGTTGTCCAGTCATACATTTACCTTGGGACGTTAATATCCAACAAAGGCGGTTGCATAGACGAAATCAAGCGGCGCATGGCGATTACTAGGTCCGCTATGGATAAAATGAAAAGGATTTAGAGTAATAGGAACATTACCATGACCACGAAAACCAGGCTCGTTTATTGCCTAATATTCCCCATTTTTCTCTATGCGTCGGAGACATGGACTCTTCGTGAAACCGAGAAGAAGAAAGTTGACGCGTTGGAGATGTGGTGCTGGAGACGGATGCTAGGAGTATCGTGGACAGAGTTTCGAACCAATGACTCCATATTAAAAAAAACTCGGCATCAGACAGCGCCTATCAACCACAGTGCAGTCACGCATTTTTACCTTCTTCGGCCATATATCTCGACGTGATAATGACTCCATAGAGCGTCTCGTAGTGCAGGGAAAAGTAGAAGGCACCAGGCCACGTGGTAGATCACGAATGAGATGGACAGACCAGATTAAGGCCGCAACTAAGTGCTTGGTTTATGAATGTACCCGGAAAGCTGCAGTCCGCGACGAATGGCGCCGTATTACCAAAATCATCACTCATCGTGATTCATAATGATGACCACGACCGCTCTGGCAAGAGTGTACCGACTAAGAAGAAGAATGGAGCATGCAAATATGCCAATACTTTCAAATTGTTTATTGTAAGACTAAACCATACGGTAAATAGGGGAACGAAGACCAGAGTTAGTGTGGCATGTTTTAAGTACGAAGAGTGGACAAGAGCGCATTTGACGCCCCGCACTGATGATCTCGGGACGATATAATGCAGTTTTTCGACTAGATGAGTACAATCGATCTTGTTGTTAATTATTTTATAAAGTAATACTGCTTCCAGGTAGGTACGTCTAGACTCAAGTGTTAAAAGTTTGTATCTGTCGAGTAGCTGGGAGTATGTAAGAAAATGTCTGTGGATTGTAATGTAGGACACGGAGAAACTTGCGCTGGACCTGCTCAATAGCTAGGGTATATTTATTTTTATATATTACTCTTGGAGTGGTCTCAGTGATGTTTATGAGCTTTGTTTAGCTTGTATTTCTCCAGCGAGGAGAGTGTAGGCCATATCCTCTGTCTGCTCCGGCCAAGTATGGCTCCAGTAGTACAGAGAGGGTCATGCTCTTGCAGTGGAAACTAAAAAGACCTGATATTGTTGTTGATATTACCCTTATATATAAATTAAATCTTTAAAATACGTACAATCCTCCGTTTCTCCAGCTCTGGAAGTTTTGGATGGCTGCATTAACACAACCAGTGTGTCCGACGTTGCAGAGGAACTCCATCAGGTACATCCTGAACAGACCGTCCATGTAGCTTTCGTTAGCAACCTCGGCGTAGCCAAGACGGTTGACGGCAGCTGTGCTCCATTGGATAATCATTTCCTAATAAAAAAAAAATATCTGTTTGATGCAACGTTAGTCTCAAAGGCAACCCTAAAGTTTAAATATTCCAGAACATTTTTGACCGATGATATTAAGAAAGAGAAAATAAATGGAGAGAAAATACAGACAGGATGGCAAAATAGAAGAAAGATTCAAGCACTACCTGTCCCACGAATACCTTTGACAGTTATAAGCAAAACATACTATTTTATTACCCTAACAGATTGAAATATTGAGCTACAAAAGAGCAAGATAAAAACAGACTAGCTTTTCCGAAATGAAGATGTTTGATGTATGAAGCGGATGGATAGGGTTAAAAGTTATTGTGTATGAGGAAGATTGAAAGTAAACGATAAAAAGAAGTAGTACTTTGGTTTGGTCATGTTTATAAGGCGAGAAAATCAGTATACTTGTATTGACGGATTATAGAAAAATATCAATAAAAAGTCATACTGCGTAGTCCACAACTACGGTCGTATGGAGATAAATGAAATAAGGTAAAGGGAAAATAATTTGTGAAAACAACGAGGGGAGGCTATTGCCCAGTTGTCGGCCACAAATGGTTAAAGAAAAAAAAAGGAGATATGAGATGACGACTGCCTTAATGACATCTAATGATTTTGATTAAAGATATATTATATACGAACGTGTAATTTTTGCAAATTATCGGCATCGTGAGCAAGCCTCCTGCGGACGAAGGAGAAGCCGTCAATGGCGGCCAACCACGGTGCGTACTGGTCTTCGAATTGCAAGAATGACAAGATGTTGTAAGCTTTTTCGTAGCGCATGACACCGGCTCTGGCGAAAGCGAATACATCGTTCACGATCTGTAAAAAGTAAAAACCAAAAGTTACTAAATATTTACAAAAAACATCGATTTACGATCTGCGCGGGAAGAGGAGTAGCTGGTACATTCTACGTTTTTTCTTTTCTCCCAGACCAGCATGGAAGAGCAGCAAAAGAATTGTGTACGGAACATAGATCTCAATTTTTTGTTGGTGGAATCGACAACCACATCATATTGTTATGTATCTTGAACTTGGTATTTTCACATTTAAGATTTTTACCGGAAATCTGTTTATTTCATAAGTATTTGTTGTTTTGTAGGACCAGTAGTTGGTTCCAAATTTCTGGGGCGAATATATATGTAAATCGTATCCTAGTCGTACTTGAATACCTGTGCCTTGTTGTATTCATGAATGAGAGACCTCTCAGTGCTGTCTCGCAGTGCTCTTGTGATCAACGCCCAGTTGGTGTCATCGTAGTTGACACGGTAGAAACCTTAACAACAAAAATAATACTTAACAGGTCAAATAATTCGTGTCTTCTTTTTTGCAGTCACAATAACTTTGTATATTAAAATTTTATATACGAATTATCCATACCATCATGTACTGTATGTCTTTCTATGGATTTTCGACAAAAATATGAAAAAAATCCAGCATAAATTAAATAAGCAGATATGCTATTTGATTAATTAATTTATGTATATCTTTCTATGGATTTTGTCGAAAATCCACAGAAAGATATACAGTACATGATGCACTTCTAAATATTCAGTAATATCCTCACCTGTGCTACTTTAGAACCCCCACGGTTGAGTGATGCTTAAGCAGCACAGCTTTAGATACAACTGAATCCGCGCTCAAATGCAAAAGAAATACTTTTTTCCATTACTGAGTTTATTGTGTCTACGCACCAGACTCCTGCTTGTTGAAGATGACCCACTCCAAGCCGCTGGTGCCTCTTTCCATCACGGTTGACTGCTCCGTGATGATCTGCGTGGGCTTGAGGTTGGTGAAGTCGATGGCGTTGCCTCGTGTCCAGGTGATGGGGATATGCCACAGGCCTCCGCTTTGTGATACGCCGGTGTTCCGTTCCCAACGAGCCTGGTAATGAAAAATACATATTTTTAATAATTAAATTATTTTTAAGTATGATAAAACCAAACTACACTAAGCATTGTTTATGCCATTTCATTTGGGGCAGCCCTCCTCGTACGCTTTCGCCACAAGATACGACTTTGTGCTGTCTCTGTGTTGACGTCTGCCATTTTAAGGTCTTTTCCAATAGTACGGCTCCATGTAACAGGAGCATTGTTGTTTTATTATAATGTTTATCAAACAATGGCTGTGCCTGATGCATCCATGCGTTTTTTTTCTTGGAAGTCTGACGTGGACAAATTTCTCTTTTAAATAAAATGCCAGTGTGTAAAATTCTAAAAGTCGTTTAAGGATTACAAAAACTCCCAAAATGATCGGCTGAAAGCATCGCGGTGCGTGAGCCGGTACTTGGTTACCACTCGAGATTTTTATTGCCCTATTGGGTCATTTATGCCATTTGCGCGCTATGCGTAATATACCTAAGTGGCCACCTATCAGAAACGGGTGGAACTGGTCCTAGAAAGCCATCTACCTGTTTCTGACACCCATACTTCCGCATCTGGGAGCAGAGATACTTGTCAACCGTTATGACGCGGTAACAAATGTTGACCCGTTTTAATATACCTGAGTGACAATCATACGGCCAGTACGCTGGTCAACCACCACAGTCAGTAGCGGGTGGCCGGCTTTCTCGGACCAGGTGCGGAAATACTCGTCGATGGTGATGCCACCGTACGCGGCGAGGGCATTGTCGGCTGCTGCGGCTCTGTCCAGGGCGCTGAACAGGTGGTGGGGTTCAGCTACGTCAAATTGCCTGAAAAATCATTTGAATGAGACATAGGACATATTTTACAAACTTTTATTTACCTTGAAAATCCTAGGCATGTTTGCTTTAAACACTGAGATGAGGATGAGTATGAAAAACAAATTGGTTGCCTGTAAAGTCGGTTTACGAACAATAAATTTTATGAGATAACGGTGGAAGAGAGAAAGATGCGTCACAAGCCGATCGCTTCCGATAGATGCGTCAAAAGCCGAACGCTTCCAATATCCGCCGATTGTGCATCACTATCGCTTGTACCACGCTCCAGATTGCACGTGTGCAATCTAGAGCGTGGTACGTGACACTTTTTCGTGCGTGGAGTCAGCGTTTATCGATTTATAAGACGTTATTACGTCAAAGTGATGATTAGATACGAACCTTTCACTAAGATATAGTCTTAGTCCGTTATTGTAAGTTTCTTCTCCAAGCAGGTGTTGGGTCATTCTGAGCACAGATGCACCTCTGGCATAGGTGATGGTAGAGAAATGGGCGCTGACAGTGGTGGGGTCGTTGACTTGGGGATCAGTGAGAGGGTGAGCAGAGTCTATAGAGTCTGAGAACATAGCCGCGTGCAGTTGCTCCACGATGAAGCGAGTAGCGTAGCCGAGCTCTTCGCGAACCTACAGGGGCAAAAAATTATGAAATTTGTTAGATTTATGAAACCCAAATTTATTTGTATAACATTAATAAAAAAACTCTACTTTAAATTTACTACCTCATCTGGGACAGTATATGAAAACTTGACACTACCCTTGGGGCCAGTGTCAAGTCAAGAGTCCAAAATCTAAGCTACTTAATAAATAAAAAAATTACGAAATATCAAATACATATGAAAATATGATACTTGATGTCACTGATTTTCATTGCTCAGAATGATTTCTACCAACTATAGATAAAGACCTAGCTTGTTCAAAATAGTTTCTAAAAATTATATAATTAATTATATTTAATCTGTAAAATACAAATTTGCACCATTTTCAACTTACCGAACCAGTAAGATAGTACTGGTAGAATCTGGCGAAACCCTCGTTAAGCCAGAGGTTGTCCCACCAGGCGCAGGTGACCAGGTTGCCGAACCACATATGGGCGATCTCGTGGGAGACGATGTTGGCCACGCGTTGGCGGTAGAAGTGGTTTGAGTTCAAGGGATCGTAGAGAATGAACGCCTCTCTGTTGAAATGAAATGTATGAAAGATGTGGATGATTGATTGACATCAAACAAAACAGCATTTTTAAAACCGCTTTATAAATGACGGATTTCTGAGGTAACAAACATTAAAAAGAAACATTTTACTGAATTGAAGTCCTCCTTTTTTAAGTCGGTCAAAAAGAATTGATCTGAATAAAACTTAGCACGGGGAAATACACTGCCTGTTGCAGGCATCGAAATTGATATTTCTATATGATTGGCGATCGTAAATGATACTTTGAACAGATGGAACAACATTGTATGGTAGATATAGTCAGGAAATATTGGTATTTATTTCACTTTCTGGTGTTAAAATATGGAAACGCAAAAACCTATAAACAAATTTAGAATTATTGAAGCTTATTATTTTGCGTAAATAAATCATCACTTATAATTTAAATCAAAATTTGTTTTATGTTTTTCGAGTTGTTTTTTATATTCACATATAACAAACAACTCGATTTATAGCTTACCTGTACGTCAACAAACCCCAGTTTTCCATAGCACCGGCAGAGAAGTCAGGAATGGCCACCTGCTTCATGTTCAAGTTGGTTTGCATACCGTAGTAGGAGATATTGGTCAACTGTTCCATAGCAACCAGAAGATCCTCTCCAATTTCGAGGGCCCATTCTCCGGTTCCTCTAGCAGTGTCTCTAGCATAGATGTCAAAAGGTCTCTCGGTGTTGGTACCCGCTGCAATATTCTCGTAATGAGAAACGATGAAGGCCAATAAGTAGGTGGACGTGTATGGACTTGTGTAGAATGTTTCAGCAACGCGATTATTCTCTAGACTGTAAATAAAGAACATTATGAAATAGTAATAAATATAAATATAAAATATATACGGACAAATCACACAGATTGAACTAGCCCCAAGGTAAGTTTGAATATTGTGTTATGGGAGACTAACTCATAACAAATACATATATAGATAAATATCCAAGACCCAGGCCAATCTGAAAAAAATCATTTTCCATCTTGACCTGATCGGGGATCGAACCCGGGCACCCTCGTGTCGCAGGCTGGCGTGAGCTGTCTGCCAGTAATAAATATTGGTGTACGTTTATTTTATTCTACTTTCTCCTCATCTGACGTTTTTCCCTGGTTGCATCCTCAGTACGGTGTGTCCGAGGTCCGCTATCATAAGAGCATTGCCATAGTACGAATTGGTTTATATGACGGGCTGCTTGTCTGACGCCAACCCCTTGAGTTGCTCTAAAACTACCGGAAAATACCTATGAAAATGAAGTGCAAGTATTTGACCGCGCTGGAAATCGAAGCAGAATAGCGTGAAAACTACTACGCCGCTGACGTAACAACTTTCTCTTATCAAGTCGAATTGGTTCCATTAAAAATATATTTTGTCTTGATCTATGCAGAAGATTGATACCGCGGTCATATTGTTGCAAAGAAACACTACCTTACTCAGATCTCGCGATTTAACTGACCATTAGTAATTTAAATGAAATTGTATTAACTTAAAAATGTATAGAATTGTATTGTGACTAACTACGAATGACTTATTACTTATTCGTAGGTGACTAAACATTCCTACGCCTGCTAGGCAGAATATGCTGCGTCTCATATTATTGTAACACCATAGAATCACCATATTCTAAGGAATAAATGAATCTATCTATCTATCTACCTGTAAAGAACATGACATAAACTCACACAGTAGTTTGACTGATAGGCATGTTTGAGATTGTAGGGCTGAAGTCATTGGGTCTGATGATAGTAATGTCAAACGTTGCTTTGAACCCAGGCTCGTCATAACAGGGGAAGGCTTGCCTGGCATGACCGGGCTGGAACTGGGTGGTTCCCATCCATCTGTAAGAATATCAAACTATTAAGTCTTGTCTGTTTTCTAGACAATATAGCTTTTGGTACGTGACTACTCTAAAATTATGGATTTCTACAGTTAGACACTTATATTACTCGGGGAAACTTTTAAGTGTATATGTATATCGTTTTTTACACAACTGTTCTAAAAAAGTTTTATTTTTAGAAATCACGTTTCTTCGTTTCGTTATTGCACTTTTTAATACTACAGATTTATTTTTCCTTAATGTGTTTGTTATTAAGTTCAATATCTTTTAATTTAATCCATTACAAACAAATACATAAACAATCAATTCTTTCCTCTTTATAATATTGATGTAGGTAGATATTTTTTAATGAAAGCGGCACCGTTTGTATCCTACGGTGTCCCGAGTATAGTTTTATAATAAATAAATAAATGTAATAGATATATACGGACAATTAACACAGTTTGAGCCAGCCCCAAAATAAGTTCGAGACTTGTGTTATGGGATACTAACTCAACGATACTATATTTTATAACAAATACATATAAAGATACACATCCAAGACCCAGGCCAATCTGAAAAAGATCAATTTTCCATCTTGACCTGAGCGGGGATCGAACCCGGGGCCCTCGAGTCGCAGGCTGGGGTGTTAAAAAAACTTTTATGTATATAAACGGGACTTAGCTCGAACATTTTTATTATTTGTATTATTATTATTATACCACCACAAGATGACACCGCAGTACTCCAGTATCGTTGCGGCCAAGATGGACGTAACTCCATTGAAACGTCATCGGAAACTAATAATAAAATAGTTCCTGCTAAGTCCCGTTTATATACATAATTATGTCCCAAATATAGGTTATTTTTGTGGCAGGGCAGTCGTGTTTCTATTATATTTTTTTACAAAACTTAGATATGTCTTGAAATGTATTTTAACGCTTGCTGAAAAAATATATAAGAGTTTCTCTGTGATTTATTTTGATTACATACACACGAGTAGCGATATTTTGCGGGTAGCGCTATTTTGGAATTTATCTTGTTGATCATCATCAACTAATCTTAGATCACTGATATGCCCCGTGTAAGTACACCATTGACATACAGTTCAAATTAATGACATACAGACAGTCTTAAAGGGGTGACTCGGCCTATCACTATAAACAACTTATCCTATACGAACAAAGCTGAAGATCATAAAAGGCCATAAAAATACTTTTATTTTCAAGACTTGCATATTAAACCGTGCAGGTGGCCCGGCAATTTGTGTGAAAATGATATTTTTTGAGTTCTCAGTGTCGGTCTTATAGAAAAAGTTGTTGGTTTCAATGGATTCCCCCTTTAAGGCTATTTTGAAGTTTAATTTACACGCTGTAAATTTATTTGGGCCTACCTAGATTAAATCTGGTAACCATAATGAAACTAATAAAATTATTTGAAATTAGAAAATACCTAATAAAACTTCACTATGACAAAGCCATCTTTGATAACGTTATCTTTATTATTTCTTTATATATCGCCTGCTGTCTTCCTATCGTTAAGTTTTACTGATATTAAGTTTTAGTTAAGGTGTTATAAATGTTTTATATAAAAAAGTAATACATCAAATTATTACAAATTATTGTACAAATAATTTGATGTTTTATTTTTTAAATATTTTTTTATAAAACCTATATCTGAGATTAAAAAATTTCAATGAGTATAAATATTCTCATATTATTACCTTCTTCCAGTGCTGTCATAGTAGAAACTTCTATAGAAACCTCTCATATTCGTTTGCAAGTTTCCGATGAAGCTTATGGCCACAACATACTCCTGGCCCAGCTGCAGCGGCTCAGTAGTGCGAAGCCTCAAGAAACTATAGGGCGCTTCGCAAGACCTTTGATCTTCAGCCACTAGGATATCTGTCGGTACTCCGCCAACAGTGTATTGAACACTAGCAGCCCCAATGGTCAAATCATTGCAGTGTAAGACGATTTCTGACACATTCTCTTCTGTCGCACTAATTCTGATAGAGACAGTTCCATCGAAGGTAAACTGTCTGTCAGTTGATGGAGCGACATCGAAGTATGGCGTGAGAGATACTTCATAATGACTAGGAACTGTTGTGGTCGGGAGGCGATAGGCTGGGTCTCTTAATTGTGCATTAAAAGTTGCCCATTCTTCTTCAAGTTCTGGGATAGGACTATATGAGAGAGTGTCCTGGAGGAGGATGACACCTAAAAGTAGGAAAACCCAGCGACCAGCCTATGACAAAACAAAATGTTAATGCAAAAAGGCAACTTAATCAAAAATAACGATTATATCATCGCATATTGGCTCGAATTAAAAAAGATGGCTCGGATACAACACCTAAAACGTACTTAAACGTAATAGAAGTAATTAAACAAACACTCACTTTGGCATTTACATAACTGAGTTAGAATATAAAGAATCAAAAATAAAATAATAAGTCTTGACTGTAAACGCCGCTTATCGGGAATAAATAAAACGAGAAAAAAATACAAAAAATGGAAGTGGATATAAAATACGTACCATCGTTACGCTGGTTTCGTATGGTAATGAGCATATGAAGCCAATTCTTAGATAATCGTGTATCAGAATTTGCTAATCTGCCGATATTGTGCCTTTGATATAAATTATCATTGATAGCTGTTAATTTACAGCGCTATCTAAATCCTGGAGTAATTTATTTACTTTAAACATTGATAATATTAATAAAATTAATTTGTTTTTGGTTAGCTACATCTCGGTATCAAAAAATCCCCAAATTGCACTTACTTCCTGTAGTTATCTAAGAAGCTGGTCCGGGAAAAGAATATCATACAATGTATCCCGCGCATGGCGAGTATATCTGTAATCACGTCATAACCGGTGCGGCTAGCAGGCTTTCACTATTTTGATTCCCTTTTCTACCTACCTGCAAATCAACACGCCAAACGTAGTCTTTAGTTTTAATGGCTCTAGGCTCTAGCTACTTTATCTATACTTCTATTCTAATCCTTATCCTTACTAATATTAGAAATGCGAAAGTGAGTTTATTTGTTTGTTTGTTACGCTTTCTCGCCGTAACTACTGAACCGATCTTTATGAAATTTTGCATACAAGTACTCTGGAGTACGGAGAAGGACATAGGCTACCTTTTATCCCGGAAAAAAATACTATTCCCGAGGGACCGATATTGACGCGGGCGGAGCCGCAGGCGAAAGCTATTACTTAAAGGCCCGTACTACCTCACACTGCTTTGCATGATTGACTGTTTTATCAATAATAATTAAATACTCAAGTTGAAATAAAAATGCAGCAAAGTTCAGGACTAACTCTGGTAACTATATGACTCAAAAATACGATTGCGTTAAATTTTCTTGATAGAAAAAAATTGCAAATTTGCCTCCAAATCACGTCTAATTTACTCGGTAAATAGCATTATTCACCAAATACATTAAAATTAACCTTGAAACTTTTGATTATTATTGCATTACAGATAAGGCAGCCATCATATGTTTTTCTTTTTCGAATAACCCTTGAATATTCCTAAAAAACTAAAATATCCAAAGTAGCCAACGCGTTTAGACCATCCGCGTTTGTATCGCCACGCCGCCTGGCATATGTCGGGCTCTTAAATTCTAAAGCTGAAGAGTTTGTTTCTTTAAACGCGCTAATCTCAGGAAGTACTGGTTCAAATTGGAAAATTATTTTTGTATTGGATAGTCATTTATTGAGGAAAGCTTTAAACTATAAACCATCACGCTGCAACCAATAAGAGCGAAGCATCAATAAAAAATGTTTTGAAAACGGGGGAATAATATTCATTAACCATAATAACAAAAATTGCCGCGGACGAAGTCGCGGGCAACAGCTAGTAAGGAATAAATTCGTATCAAATGTTTGAATGTATACAACGTGCAACAAAATGGGGGTAGCATCTATACCCCATAAGGGGTCTGATCATGATAGAATAACTTTTCCTAGGGTACATACCTATACCAAAATAAAAAACATCCTCCTTCCAAACAAAATGGGCAATCAGCTGACCGACTCTCCATTTATTTGTTTTTATATGAAAATGAAAATGAATAATTTTTATTCAAAGTAGGATACATGTATCGCTTTTTGAACGTCATATGTTTCTGTTGTTTATTTTTCTTTCTTTTATGTTTGTAAAATCGAAACACTACTAGCGTTTCGGAATGACACATATTTCGGTGTATGTTCCCTAGAAGAAGTTGTTCTATATGATGGGCTAAACATGTGAACTATCCTAATCACCATTTATAGAGCAGAAGCGAAATAAGTATGGCGGCTCTAACCACCAGACAAGGCTGACTCTAAGGCTCATCATTCATAGAAGCTTGCATTGGTAGTCGACCTTATTGTTTAAATGCAGTTGTCCATGGACAGTGTCGATACTTATCATCAGGTGATAGGGCAATCGTTCTGTCATAAAAAAGGATACTCAAAAATGGCCGTCGTTGTAGAGGCAGGCTTAAAAAGCGACGACCTTGACAAATCAGCCTAGTAAATCAAAAATGGATCAAAATAAAAAGTAGATGTGAGAACGAAGAGATCCAGTAGTTATTCAGTAGGGGCAAAGTAGGTTTGTACGACAAATCTCGGTCATATTTTATTTGTATTTTTTTAAGTTCTGCATATATTTAATCTATACATATAATAAAACAGTAAAATTATTTTGTCTGTACATTTTGAATTTTTGACTGAAATGGATAGAGGGACACTTAATCTATACATATAATAAAACAGTAAAATTATTTTGTCTGTACATTTTGAATTTTTGACTGAAATGGATAGAGGGACACTTAAAAAAAATAATAGAAAGCAAAAAATTTTTTTTGGAATTTCTTGTCTGTCTGTCTGTCTGTCTGTCTGTCTGTCTGTATGTATGATCACGAATATCTCCGAAAATACTGAACCGATTTACTTCAAACTTTCACCAATTGCTTTGTTTTAACTCAGTTTAACATTTAAAGTTTGTTTCATCAAATCGGTTCATTAAAAAAAAAGTTATCGTCATTTGAATGAACTCAAGGCATGAGTTTGCCTGCAAACATATAGCAAAAATAAAATAAAATAATAAGTGACATAAGAAAATTAAAATCCAAAGTCAATTCATCATCATTATACGACAGCATTATACCTATCCATACTATCCATAGTAATCCATATTAAAAAAAAAAGGAGAAGCTGACTGACTGACTGACATATCAACGCAGGGCCTAAACTATTAAGGTTAGGAACTTGAAATTTTGCACAGGGGTTCCTTTTATAACGTAGGGGAGCACTAAGAAAGAATTTTTGAAAATTCATCTCCTTAGGGGGAAAACCGGGTTGCAAAGTTAGTATGAAACTTTGTTGTTTTTGAAGTTATTCGAATGAAATTCAGCATGAAGGTTCTTCACTGAAAGGTATGAAACACGAGTCAAATATTTTACTCAAAAATTATCCCTTAAGGGGGTAAAATAGGGGTGCAAAGTAAGCATGAAACTTTGCCATTTTTGAAGTTAGTCGAATGATATTCAGCATGAAGGTTCTTCACTAAAAGGCATGAAACACGAGTAAAATATTTTTCTCAAAAATCATCCCTTAAGGGGATATAAAGAGGATGCAAAGTTAGTATGAAACTTTGTTGTTTTTGAAGTTATTCGAATGAAAGTCAGCATGAAGGTTCTTTACTGAAAGGTATGAAACACGAGTCAAATATTTTACTCAAACATCATCCCTTAAGGGGGTAAAATAGGGGTGCAAAGTAAGCATGAAACTATGCCATTTTTGAAGTTAGTCGAATGAAATTCAGCATGAAGGTTCTTCACTAAAAGGCATGAAGCACGAGTAAAATATTTTTCTCAAAAATCATCCCTTAAGGGGATATAACGGGGATGCAAAGTTAGTATGAAACTTTCCGTTTTTGAAGTTATTCAATTGAAATTCAATATTAAGGTGTTTCATTGAAAGTCATAAACTAATGTATTCCGGGTATTTCTACTGTTCCTGAGAAATCGACACTTACGCGGGCGGAGCCGCGGGCCAAAGGCAAACCTGACTTATATATCAACGCACAGCCGAAACTACTGTGCGCAGAAACTTGAAATTTGGCACAGGGATTCTTTTTATGATGTAAATGAGCACTAAGAAAGGATTTTTAGAAAATCAAAGGGCTTGAAGTTTTATGGAATTTTCTCATTTCTGGACTTAGAAGTTTAAAAGTAGGTACGCTAGTTCTCAATTAAAATTAAAAAAGATCTGTTTAGGTGAACCAGACAAAATTCTCCCTTGAGTAAATAGGGGGTAAAGTTTGTATGGAAATTTTCTCATTATATTGAAGTATAAAAATAAGTATATATATTTACATTACAATTAAAAAGATCTGTGCAGTTAAAATGGTCGAAATTTCCACTTGAAGGGGTAGAATAGGTGAGGTAAAGTTTGTATGGATTTTTTTTATTTACTTAGAAATATGACAATAAGTAGTTCTCCATTACAATAAAAAAATATCTGTGTAGGTGAAATGGGCAAAATCCCCTACTTAAGGGCTAAAGATCTATGCAGGTGAAATGTATTAAATTCCCCCTTAAGGTGAAAAAGCAAAGGGGCAGGGGTTTGTATGGAATTTTTATCATTTCTACTGTTCCCAAGGGAAAGACATTAACGCGGGCGGAGCCGCGGGCAACAGCTAGTTTGTAATATATTTAATTTGTTAATTTGTCCAATGACCAAAAGGGCTGGCAATTTCTTTGCACAAAGAATAAGCATTATAACGTATAACGAACGTATAGTGACCAAATTGCAAAGGTTCTTGCAAAAGGAAAAATAAGGAGTACCCGAAACCGGCGAGCATGCATGAAAAGAGTGATGGATGTAGATGAAGCAAAAGAGGTTTGTAAGGATCGTAGCAAGTGGAGATCTATAGTCTCTGCCTACCCCCATGGGAAAGAGGCGTGATAATATGTATGTATGTATGTATAAGCATTGCCATACAACGTGGAAATGCTGCCATACTATTGGGCACACTTCCGCAGGGCAGTGATTTGCGAGTCATTTTTTATCTTCAAGTTTTTTGTTTTTGCTGTTATGTTTGTTTTTTCTTTATAGTTTTAACTAAATTTTAATTTTTAAGTTTAGTTTAGTTTTAGTATTTAATTTTCACTAATATATTCTGTTATTTTAAGTAGTATTAGTATCTCTTATTGTGTATGCGAAAATTAATAAATACTTATTTGTACATGTTAAGAGACACACATACAGGCCGATAGAGAGATTAAGAGGTTAATATAAATAATTTGCTACATGTGCTAGGTCTACAAGAAAATAATGCTTAGTAAAACAACAGATTTATAAAAAATATTTAATAATTTACTACAATTATTTACAAATTATGGACACGCTTATGTACACTTTTTATTGCTTATCACTTTCAATTTGATCTTAAGACTATGTGTACAATTAAACTATCAAAACAAAACCTTTAAAAAATACAAACTCCGTACAAAACTCCAACTGGACATCTGTATGCTATGGTTTACTTTTGTAAGTCAAGATATATTTGAAATAAAAAATGCGGATTCACACTTCGGTGGATACAACAATGTAGTCACTAGGATTATAAGGCTAGGTTCACAATGGCTGCGACAGTAATGGCTACAATTGACAACGCCGATGTCACGGCGGAGTCCGGCAAGTCCGGAGTGGTGGGGTTCGAGATGGGAGGCTGAGATACCGTCACAATTTCCGATTCTGTGACGGGCGCGGCAGTGGTGACCTCGAAGGTCTCGCCTCCGTTCTGGATGTAGTTGACCACGTCTTCCTGCGTCTCGGTGACCCAGGCGATGCTTTCGCGGGCGCTTTCAGCACCGGCGACGATGCTGGCGTACGGAGTTCCGATGGCGTTTCGGTTCTCCCTTGCCCACAAAACGAACTGTAACAAGAGTTTTTAGTTTTAATTTTTCTCTAACCTGTTTTTCATCTTTCCGTGAATATTTTTATTATGAGAAAGTTAAACTCAAAATCTATGTATGTACAAGTTTCAGAGATGATATTTCACTTTCCATGGACAAATTGCATCATAGCATCATAGAGATAAGATAATTTAAAGAGCTGACAAATGGCACGGTTTCTTATTGTCTTTGTCTTTCTTAATGCACTTTGTCATTTAACATCTTAGGTGCCTTTGGTTATTAATCAGTAATGTAAAATATTTCTTGACTAGCTTTTGCCCGCGGCTGTCTCGCGTATAGTTTTGATGCCTACGTCATAGTAGATTTATGCATGCAAAGTCTCAGCACGAACGGTTTAAAATTGAAAAAGTTTCATATAAACTTTCATCCCCTATACCCTTTGGGGTAGAATTAATCAAAATCCTTTCTTAGCGGATGCCTACGTCATAACATCTACCTGCATGCCAAATTTCAGCCCGATCCGTCCAGTGGTTTGGACTGTGCGTTGATAGATCACTATGTCAGTCAGTCAGCCACCTTTGAGTTATATTATTTAGAAGATTAGCTGTCAATACGACTAGTGTAAGAGGTAAGCTTACATACACGTTTCATTACGCATTAATTGCGCTGAGCGGGCTGATGCGATGTCCATAGAAATTGAAGTATCATGGAGTATCAGCATTTAATCAGACCTTCGATCATGGCCTCTCAAGGAGGTCCAATTGTTGCTTAAAACAGCCCGCTTAGTGAAGTTACAAATAAATAAAACTACAGTTTATTCTAGTCACCAGTGGTGGCATTGTATCCACTGATTACGATGTAATTTTTCCTTTGTTGCGGGAATCGCAGATCAAAGGCAAAATAGAAGATAGGCAATTCAAGTCCTTCAGTTCTTTATTTTTGTATACGTATGGCTTCAGATGGCCTTCGTGGCACTAGCCTGCTGCAACAAAACGAAGGGCATAGGGTTCTATTTCCGGCGGGGGCAAGTATGAACTTGTTCTTTATCTATACATATAATAAAACAGTAAAATCATTTTGTCTGTACATTTTAAATTTTTGACTGAAATGGATAGAGGGACACTTAAAAAGAAAAATAGAAAGCAAAAAAATTTTTTTGGAATTTCTTGTCTGTCTGTCTGTATGTATGATCACGATTATCTCCTAAAATACTGAACCGATTTACTTCAAACTTTCACCAATTGCTTTGTTTTAACTCAATTTAACATTTAAAGTTTGTTTCATCAAAATCGGTTCATTAAAAAAAAAGTTATCGTCATTTGAATGAACTCAAGGCATGAGTTTGCCTGCAAACATATAGCAAAAATAAAATAAAATAATAAGTGACATAAGAAAATTAAAATCCAAAGTCAATTCATCATTATTATACGACAGCATTATACCTATCCATATTATCCATAGTAATCCATATTAAAAAAAAAGGAGAAGCTGACTGACTGACTGACTGACATATCAACGCAGGGCCTAAACTATAAAGGTTAGGAACTTGAAATATTGCACAGGGGTTCCTTTTATAACGTAGGGGAGCACTAAGAAAGGATTTTTGGAAATTCATCTCCTTAGGGGGAAAAACGGGTTGCAAAGTTAGTATGAAACTTTGTTGTTTTTGAAGTTATTCGAATGAAATTCAGCATGAAGGTTCTTTACTGAAAGGTATGAAACACGTTAAAAATTTTTTTTCAAAAATCATCCCTTAAGGGGGTAAAATAGGGGTGCAAAGTAAGCATGAAACTTTGCCATTTTTGAAGTTAGTCGAATGAAATTCAGCATGAAGGTTCTTCACTAAAAGGCATGAAACACGAGTAAAATATTTTTCTCAAAAATCATCCCTTAAAACTAAACTTTCCGTTTTTGAAGTTATTCAATTGAAATTCAATATTAAGGTGTTTCATTGAAAGTCATGAACTAATGTATTCCGGGTAATTCTACTGTTCCTGAGAAATCGACACTTACGCGGGCGGAGCCGCGGGCCAAAGGCAAACCTGACTTATATATCAACGCACAGCCGAAACTACTGTGCGCAGAAACTTGAAATTTGGCACAGGGATTCTTTTTATGATGTAAATGAGCACTAAGAAAGGATTTTTAGAAAATCAAAGGGCTTGAAGTTTTATGGAATTTTCTCATTTCTGGACTTAGAAGTTTAAAAGTAGGTACGCAAGTTCTCAATTAAAATTAAAAAAGATCTGTTTAGGTGAACCAGACAAAATTCTCCCTTGAAGGGGTAAATAGGGGGTAAAGTTTGTATGGAATTTTTCCATTTCTAGACTTAGAGGTATGAAAATAAGTATATACGTTCTAAGTTACAATTAAAAAAGATCTGTGTAGGTGAAATGTACAAAATTTCCCCCTTAAGGGATAAAGGGGGGGGGGGGGGGGGTATGGAAATTTTCTCATTATATAGAAGTATAAAAATAAGTATATATATTTACATTACAATTAAAAAGATCTGTGCAGTTAAAATGGTCGAAATTTCCACTTGAAGGGGTAGAATAGGTGAGGTAAAGTTTGTATGGATTTTTTTTATTTACTTAGTAATATGACAATAAGAAGTTCTCCATTACAATAAAAAAATATCTGTGTAGGTGAAATGGGCAAAATCCCCTACTTAAGGGATTTATGCAGGTGAAATGTATTAAATTCCCCCTTAAGGGGATAAAGCAAAGGGGCAGGGGTTTGTATGGAATTTTTATCATTTCTACTGTTCCCAAGGGAACGACATTAACGCGGGCGGAGCCGCGGGCAACAGCTAGTTTTTACATATATTTCTGCGCGGAAAACGCTTAGATATTATTAGTATACGTACGGCGTCGATTTCGGCTTCCGTCCTCAGCCTGGCGCTGATGTAAGACAGAGGAACAGCGATGTTGGATGTCACGTTGTATCTGCAAATAATTGGCAAGTTATGAATAAATGAAAAATTATTTATTCAAGTGACCATGAGTCATAATGTTAGTAGTATAGTAGAAAAACACTAAATTATTTATTGTGCAGACTACTCCTGCACAATCCTTATACAGGATGAAATTGAATTCATTGGCAAACGTTTAAGGAGTGACTCAGACCACGAATCTGAACAACTTTTAGTATGGGGCCAACTCCGAAATTGTAAAAAAAAATCAGCTGTTCCATACATTTTGGCCAAGTAGATATTCCACTTCTGTATGAAAGAGCAGATATTTTTATCACGATGTCGAAGTTGGTCCCATAATGAAAGTTGTTCAGATTCATGGTCTGGGTCACTCCTTAAACGTTTGCTAATGAATTCAATTTTACCCTGTATTATGTGTTGTCTCCGTCAAGTAAGTTCTTAGGGAGTTTGAGAAATAAAGTAATTCTAAACACCTATACTTTATAAAAAACAAAGGTTTGTTTATTTTTATTGGATAATTCCAAAAACTACTGATCTGATTTAAAAAATATTTTATGTGTAACGTCACACACTATATATAATAAGTAATTTACGAAAACAAAATTTCAAATTCGTTGAGCATCAAAATACGGTCAGTAGTTTATCCAGCTAGCTTCAAGCTAGTAGTTTTTATTGCTTCATGTTTTTCACATTCTTTATCTACCTCTGAAGCCAAGCGGTTTCAAGTAGATACTTTACTTATAATGAAGTGTTACTCACGCAGCCTTCAAAAGCTCCAAATTGTTCTGAACGTAGCGGAAGACGATCTGAGTATTTCCTTCATTGCCGGTGACGGCGGCGTTGAAGGCGGTATTGTAGTCCTGTCGTCTGATCAAGTAGTTTTCCTCAAGGATGGCGTTCAGGAAGCTGTGAACACAAACATGATTATAATTATTATTGGCTTTTGTCATTTGAATAAATAAATATTAGGGGTCAGATCAGATATCGAGCAAGGCCCACAGCCAGTTTTAAACTGGTGTCGTGGGATCCTAACTTAACGATGATGGTACATTTATAGATAAACTTCCATAACCTAGGTCAGTCTAAAAAATATCATTTTCCATTTTGACTTGGCTGGAGATCGAACCTGGAACTTTGAAATTTAAAGGCACTTGCAATACGACTAAAATCGTATAAATTATAAAATTTTGTAATACCATAATTTATTATGCATTTAAAAAGTATAAAGTTACAGGAGTGTATCCGCAACAGGCTTCGTCAAAATTGTTACAGGAGTGTTTCTGCCACACGCTTCGTCAAAATAGTTACAGGAGTGTATCCGCAACACGCTTCGTCAAAATAATAGTCTAAAAGACCACCTCTTATTGTACCCGGCTCAAATGTTCCCATTATACTGACTGCATTACCACGCTGAATAGCTATTAAAATCTGTTGAGACAAATACCTGCGAGAAGGAAAATTTTGTGATTCGTCTCCGAAATCAATGTTCAAAAACTAAATAGATAATAATTGATGTGAAAGTTCCAGTTTCCGCCCTGTCTTGTTTTCATCCATTCTTTAAAAGGCAGACAATGAATGAGAGACGGATTTTTTTTTAATCTATTCAATGAATGAATCTTATAACAATTTCATCTTACTTTTTGTGACAGGAAAATCAGTAAAAGTACTTACATGGTAAGCCTGTCTTCATAAGGTGTGCAGCCAAGGACAGATAGAAGGAGGATCTTCTCGGTGTAGACGTGGTGTGTCTGGAAGCGGTTCCACAGGAAGTCGAAGTACGTGGCGGGCCCGTCACGGAGCGCGTTGCAGTACACCCAGGTGCGGCTGTCTACGGGCACTCTAGAGCAAACCATTTAATAATGAAAACAAAGTTTCTCGATTTTGCTAGGATGAACTTGTGCATCCTTTTATACAAGCTCTCAGCTACTTTAAAACTTTTACGTTCCATATATACTACAGACACAATCGGCAATTGCTATTTATGTCGATGTATGAAGATGTTATCGCAATGATGGAGTACGTACCACCGTACCGTTGCGTCATCATCAGTCACACGGTGACTACGGTCGGTGTAACCCGACTGAAACTTCAAAAGTAAAACGGCCAAGCCAAGAATTACTGCGAGCGAACGTATCGCGTTAAATCTTGGCTTCAGATGAGTAGTAGGATGAGCAATACTTGGAGCACCTTGGCAAATGCAATGTTATACTAACAAACACTCGTCACCTCAGTCCAATTTGGCTAAAACTAGAAAATAAGTTCTGCCAACTGTAGCTATTGGCGGCAAACTGCGTCTTTTGATTGTAATAAGTCTGACTCAAGTCCTACACGACTTGGTTAAGCTAGCTTAGTAAGATACGCAGGACTATGCTGGTACTCACTCTACACCATTATTGAAGAGGGCCTGGAACTGCGCAGTAGCAGCGGTGCGGCAAGCGGCGACGCCCATTGCGCACATAGTAGGAGCGAGCTGTACCCTCTTGTAGGACTGCATGAAGCTCTCGCCTGCGGTCGGGTAGTAGGTCACGTTGGCCATCACGGCCTGGGCCCATGTCTCGATCAGGTTCTAAAATGAAATTTTAGTCCGGATATAAAGTATAACATCCTTATCCCTAAGAAAAAGATAGAAAAGTCACGTTTGGCGTGATGGTGGGCGTGTAGTTAAATGAAATCTAAGTAGTGACAGGTTGCTAACGGCATCGTCAATTACATGATTTTTCCCGTTCTTTAGATCAGCTTTTACGATTTTCTCTGTGTAAAAAACAGTTGGTGCTTATTTTTCTATTGACGCAAACCACCATGATGAATTTCCGAAAAAAAATGTGTTATATCGGTTTAAAAAATGGCTCTCACATCATTGTTATTATGATATGAACAAACTTGGGCACAAGATAATTATATATAATAATTATATTAGACAAAATTAATTTTACGAGTTATTCACATATTTGAGTGATGTTATAATGACGATTTGCTGTGTATTGATATGACTTAATTTTAAATTACGGATATCTAGTAGTTTCAGTAAATGTTATCAAATTTAATGTTAATACTATAGTATCTATAAAATAAATTCTAAATAATATATGCCATATTTCTGGCGAAACATGTAAAGTAACATTAGTCATTGATTTGCTGGAGATCGGTATGCTTTAGTTTTTTTTTACTTTATCATTATCTATCCTTAACACCTGTTTCTACCATGTATCATGTGAATAAATAATTATATTTTATTTCATGGAAAGTATTTTCATGTACAAGAGACATATATCAAGGCGATCAATGTACTCGTCCTTAATACATTACTCAGTACAAATTGTAGGTGCTCATCGGTATATTTAACCCTTTTCGGTGTAAAAAGCCATTTTGTATATTTATGTGTGAATGTATTTATATACTCGGACTATATACTATTCAACGTCATGTTTATCAAACGATATTAATAAAAATCATCAGTTAGATAAGTTGAACAATAATTATCGATTAACTCTTCAATTGAATTCAGACTCTCGTACATCTCGTATTCGATATAACACAATGCAGGTAATAAGCATTAGTGTTATTTTTAATAACCTTAATTACCTCAAAAATAATTTTGAGGTTATTATATCTAGTCGTAATAACTTTAGTGAAAAGAGATCGTTACTGTACTCACGTTCAGAACTGGCAAGTAAGTAGTGGAAGCAAATCTGTTCCTCAGCCAAGAGAAGCCAGTGATGGCAGCCACCCAAGGGGCATAGTCAGACTCGTACTGCAGGAAGGACAAGAGACTGAAAGCCCTGGTGTATGTCATGAGTCCGGAGCGCGCGAATAGGAAGACATCATTGACAATCTGTAAATAATTCAAAATTTAGGCTAGGTGATAAAGATGTGCTATCCGCCTCACTGTAAAAATGTGAAAGTGTTCCCACCAGAGTTGGCGGTGGCAAACAGTATGACAAACACGAAAATTACGAGGATGCGAAGTTATTTTAAAAGTAAGATTGTTGACTGACAATTTCAGAAATAGATTTACCTGTAGACCAATTCTACTTAAACTGCGCTAAGCTAGGAAAATAACGCGCTGCTATTGTAAATTCTTATTTACTCGCCACCTTATTTTCTTGCACATCTTCGGCGAGAGTTTTACTTTGATCTTGAATCTTGAAATACAAATAACAACGTGACAACTACGCAAGAATAAAAAGTTCTACTTTTTAAAAAGTACTAGAAAACATATTTTATATATACATGTTTTGGGTACTACCTGAGCTTTGTTGTACTCGTGGATGACATTCCTGTCGGGGCCCTGCAGAGCAAGCGCGATGAGGTTCCACGTGTAGTCATCGTAGTTGACTCTGTAGAAACCTAAGAATGAAATTTGCTTAAATTGTATATTTGTCTAATATATGTATATATATTTTTTTTGATTTTTTTATTCAAATTTAATTCAAATTCAAAATTCAAAACTGCTTTATTTTTCTCTCCGGTCCTCATCAATACCCAGACATACAAATTGTGGTAGAATATCTATAAGATTGTGAGAGACTAGTGCCTAAACTAAGCAGAGCCTGTATCTCAGTACACCAGCCTCTCCCCTCACGAATATGAAGCATGACAATAATATTACGGCTACAATATAGGGCATATGAAAAACAAAAATAAGACAAAAGCTACTAGGTACCTAATGACTTATCTAAGTGAGCTTAGTACTTAATAACTAGTTGCGTTCAGAATCATGCAATTGAATTGTAGACACTATACATAGGTGATAATATGTGGTGAACGTGTGCGTGTGTGTGTGTGTGTGTGTGTGTGTGTGTGTGTGTGAGAGGGTGTGTAATAAATAATGAATAATTATTGAAGTAGGCATTTATCTCCCATTTTACCGGATGATAAGTGACGATGGAGACGAGGATGTTACATGCCTATTCAAGAGATACCCAATTATTCTTTTTTTATAAACGCAGGCAATTCATTCCACACCTTAGCTACTCGAACCAAAAAGGAACTATCAAAGCGTTTAGTTCGACTCTTTGGTATTCCAACGATAAAAGGGTGAAATTTCTGGCTCGTAGTCCGATGGAGGAATGGTGAGGGTTCTACTAGCTCAAAGAGCGTTTTTGCACACTCTCCAAAATGGATCCTAAAAAAACCGATAGGCAAGCAACTTTACGACGATGCTCCAGGATATTTATATTTATTTCTTTGTAATTTTATTTTGCTTTCCCCCGCATGAATTATTTTCACCATTTTTATTTTCTTAATTTAATAAGAATATACTTCGTTTTTCAGAGTAACCTAGGTCATTCGCTGGATAATCATTTAAGTATGAATTATTCTAATCGAAATACCTGTCTGTTGTTTGTTAAGGATGACCCATTCGTTGTTGACGTTAGCGTTGATGGTGAAGGTACTGTCGGACATAATGTGCGTGGGCTTGGTGTTGTTGAAGTCTGGGTTGCTGGCTGTCGCGAACGAGATGGGCACGATCCAGTTGGTGGTTGACGTGCCGTAGCCGTTGTTTACGTCGAAACGACGCTGCAAATTTCAAATAGGTATAAACACAGACTCTTAATATATAATATAAAGATTGAGTTAGTCCAACTTACAGTAAGTTAAGAATTTTAGTCGAGGGATCCTAAATCAACGATAATTTATATTATACACGTACATGAAATAAATTCAAGATCAAGATTATTTAGAAAAAAAAAACAACGTTTTTAATTGTTGAGCCGGCCGAACCCCATCAAACCCGGTGCGGTGCCGCAGAACCACAGAGGGCGTTGCAACTCAACACTTTAATTTCACTATCCAACCAATTACGCCATAGAGTAAAAGCGCTGCAACTTGGCACCGTTTCTCAATGTCTCCGTCTAATAATAAGTATATTATAGGGGTTGTAAAAACATTACTGCTACCTTCCACCCAGATCTGCGTTTCTGTATTAAGAGAGAGGCACCTGACAAATTTTCAAATTGCCTAAAACCCCTACCCAAAAATGTCTACCAGCTCTTCAAAGGAAGCAGAAGAGGAAGCTCCAGTCATACAGACGAAAATATTGTTGTAATTCAACAACCTTTGATTGATGATATTGATAATATAGGACAATATCACTACTGTTAAAATTGTAGTCTCGCCATTTCTACTTCGAAAACATGTCAGTTATAAGCTAGTACTCCTTAAAGCTTCGGGTATTATTAGTGCGGGAAACCGCTTGTTTTATCTGTTTGTTGTTAGATCATTGAAATGTTTATCTAATGACTATTTATCCATTTATATGATAAACTGGCTTTTGGGTCTTAAAGGGCTCTGTCTAACCCCCAAGGTAAAGGACGTGATACTATGTATCTATGTCTATTTATTTTTTCACTAACAAATAATTTTTAATTTTCTTTATATTTTTTTGGTTGGAACAACAACAAGGTTGAAACTTGACTAAATCTCATACTTGAAAGAAGAATAATAATTGTAAAACAATATATACGCAATGATTACTCCAATTACCAGGAGTCTCTTGGAAAACTATTTTATAATATCAAATACCTGAGAGATGAACAGCTCGCCGGTCTGGTGGTTGACCTGCACATTTAGAACGGGGTGTCCGCCCTGCTCGGTCCAGGTTCGGTAGTAGTCGATGACAGAGAAGTCCGAGGGATACTCCGAGATGGCGCCCGCGGCGACTGCAACGTCCTGCAGTTCTTGGAACAAGTGGATGGGCAGAGCAACATCGAATGATCTGAAATGGAAGTATATTTTGGGATGGTAAAAGACTCTGGGTTAGACCCCTGCATCCCAAGCGTCTAAGTTTATAGTATAATGACCTGACTCTTCTCATCTTTTCGTTAGCAACCGTAAGGTTTTCGGATATGCGATAACAATAGTTTACTGTTGATCTTAGGACAATAATTGAAATTGTTTGAATTTACTAACTTTAATTCTTTATAAGTAGGTTTTTATTTTATATTTTATTATTTTTTACTTTTTTAGCTAGTAAATATTTAATTTTAATTGTTATATTATTGGAAAAAATATTTAGTAACTTGGTATTAATCTATTTTCAAAAAACACTGGTCATGGCTGGTATCTGTATGCTTTACGAGATGGACAGACAGAACCTAGCGCCATAAGATCGGGTTTTGCGTGTTAGTTGTCATGTAGATAGATAATAATCTTTAAAATAAAAAAAATATCGACCTAAATCATACTACTGGACCGAATATATAATAATAGTTTAGGGACTAGCAAACTTACCCTTTCAAATTAAAAATAAAATGGATGGAGTTACGATTCCACAAACATTTTCCGGTAGTACAGAGAGGGTCATGCTCCTGCAGTGGAGACTAAAAAGACCTGATGATGATGATGATGATGAAACATCTTAAAAAAATACATCGCATTGATAACATCTTCCTTTTTTTGAAAATAGTTAAAAATGGAATCAACATATAGATGAGTTGCTAGCCGCATTACATATTGACATGATTTTTCAGATATTTGCCTCTTTCTTCAATCGGTTTTACGATCAGCTTTGGAAACAAAAGTTGCTTTTCTTTCTTCCAGAGCAGTGTGGAAAAAAATAGTGAGCATGACTGTTCATAACCCTCTTACCTGTCAGCCAAGTAGTTCCTCAAGCCTTGTCTGTGTACGTTGAATCCTAGCAGATGTTCAGTCATCCTGATGATGGCGGCTCCCTTGTTGTAGGTGATGGTGGAGAACATGGCGCTGACGGCAGCGGGGCTGCCTACGCCGGGGTTGGTCAGAGGATGCGCGGAGGCCACGGAGTCTGACAGCTGGGACGTGTGGACCTGCTCTATGATGAATCTGGTCTCGAAACCCATGTAGTCTTCAACCTGTGACATAAAAATCTCATATACTACATGTACTCATATACTACGTTTTTAAAGGTTTAATTACTTAAGCGAGCGATAATTTTTGGCAATCATAACAGAAAAATAAATAATCATAGGAATTAGTATATTAAACAAGTTAATTTTTAATATGCTAATTATGAAGCATGCAATTTGGAAAAAACATATATGAAGAATTTAAAGATTTGCTTTTAAGGGACGCCATGAAGCATTTTTAGATTATAACTTATGTTTACTGGACAGACTCATATAAAATAAAGTTTAGAAGGGTTTTCGCGCATATTCGTGTGGGTATACAAGTATGTCTGTTCCTTTGTTATCTCTTATAGCCTAAACAACTTGACTGATTCTAAAGTGTGTCGTGTCATTATGTTCGTAGTTTTTCCCAAGTATCGTAGGGTATGTGATGTCAGTCGGATATATTCATTTTTAAGTTTTAATGATGCTACTTGTTTGAAGTTATCGTTTCTAGTTTTGAGAAGATTATCAAAATATCAGCATTAGAAATTATCAACTCACCCAGTGAGTCAAGAAGTACTGGTAGTATCTGGCAAAACCTTCGTTCAGCCACAGGACGTCCCACCACTCGCAGGTGACCAGGTTCCCGAACCACATGTGGGCGATCTCGTGGGAAAGGATGTAGGCGATGAGCTGTTTGTAATTGCTATTGGTGTGGTCTTCATTGTACATGAGGTAGGCCTCCCTATAAGATCGGAAAAAATATTTATAAATATGACGAATTACATGGATTTCTGAAAAAACTTATTGATGTGAAGGTGTGATAATAATTAATTTCAAAATGATAAATAAATATTATTTTATAAATCAAAACTATAAATAAGAGTATCTTTATAAATATTGAAATAATCCAATATCTCCATATTTTATCATTAAATAATGGTATTATGTTTCATTGTGTAATTACACCAATTTATACTGAACATCTATGAATCAATAAATGCCATAAAATACCTGTAGGTGAGCAATCCCCAGTTCTCCATAGCGCCAGCTCCAAAGTCAGGGATGGAAGCTTGCGTCATTTTTAGATTGGCATCGACAGAATAGTAGTCAATGGCAGTGTGGTCACTCATTTCAGCCAAAAGTTCTTGTCCCACGTCATAAGAGTACTGGTACTGGCCGTCTGCCATGGCAGGGCGCCGGGCGATAACTTCGTACATAAGTTGGCCTTGGGCATTGGTTACATTCTGTGAAGTATAGTCAGCGACGATGATAGCGAGAAGATAGGTGGACATTACAGGAGTTCTGTAGAAAGTGTCAATTTCGAAGTCGGTTCTGGAAAGGAAGGTTCATATTAGTCACGTCTGGTTCATAGAAGATACACTCCCTGTGTATCCTGTTTAATATACGTTTTTTTATCAAGATATCTTTATGCTACTTGTGCTCATTCATCCCAGTTGGGACCGCGCCCGGAGTTTTTTAACTTGTGATGGGATGAATTGTTATGAAGCTTTTTATCGGTTTTGATAAGTATGACAGGTACTATTTAGTCAAATCTCTTTTAATTGTAGAATCTTAATTAATAAACGCACTCACATGGAGTCAAATTTTATTTTCTCAGGGAAAAATAAGTTGCTGATTCTTCAATTAGGTACCTACCTACTTATTTGTTGGCAAAACCAGGTTAACAAAAACGATTGATAGTAAAAAAAATATACTTACCCATAAGTGGAGTCCGCAGTGGACTGTTTTCTCATACAAGACCAGCTGTTGACGTTGCGGCGACGAGTGATGGTGATGTCGAAGGTGGCCTTGAAGCTGGGCTCGTCGTAGCATGGGAAAGCACTACGGGCAGCAGTAGCCTGGAATTGGGTCGTTGCCATGTAACTGAAATACAAATGAAATTACAATTGGATAACGCAGTCATTTTATTTCATTGGCAACTATGGATGCAATATACAACAATATTTTATTAAATGCATACAGCATAATGATGTAGTTACTAACTAATCGAAACAACCATATAATATGATAAAAGAAAGTCTATGTATCAGATAAAATGGCGGTAGGGCATATGCTAAATGGAGATCAAAAACATGCGAGTGAATCGTCCAGTTTGATTTCTTACCTTGGCGTCTCTGTGGAATCGTCATTTCGGTACCAACTCCTGTAAATACCATACATGTCATGCCGTAACTCGGCCTCGAAGTGGATGGTTAGCACGTAAAGAGCTGACGTCGGAGCGGCTGCGTTATAGTCCAAGTAACCATTGACCAGCTGCACTCGCAGGAAGTGGTACTCCGGTTGCAAGTAATACGTCTGTTGTACTGCCACGTTATTTCTGGTCAAAGTGACGCTATGAATAAATAATTCATTTGAGTGAATAACTATTTCGTTGACGTCGGCTTGAGTTGCATACAACTGGATGGTGACAGAGCCACCAAACATCAGTTCTGTGGTGTCGACGATCCAATCGATGTTGTAGCGGTACGGTCTCGTTGTGGTTGGTAGACGGTATACATTGGCGGCTTCGTTCAAGGCAGTGACAGGTGAATCATCCATGAGGTTTTCAAACACTTGTCCTTCTAACTGTTCGTCAAGGAAGACCGTGGTCTTTGCAGATCTCTGTACCGGCCTGTCTGGTAAGGCCTGTGCGCAAAGGCACGTCATTGCTAGAAGGAACCACTTCATTGCCGCCATCTGAAAATAGTTATTGATTGCAAGCAGATTGTAGATTAGGGATGTTACAAATGATTCCCATCGTTTTGAAAATTCGCATCAACATTTGCATTCGCATCGAACGATGCGAATGCAAATCTGTGCAAGTCGGTGCATGCTAGAAGTGGGCGGAAATTTGAATACTAAAGATTGTTATAATTTCATATGTTTACCTACCTACTAACTGTACCTTTATTACTATTAATATGTATAATTATTAATAAATATTGTGATTTCGTACTTATGTTTTGTATTATGTAATATAATTAAAATTAAAAAAAACTACACAACTACCTTCTATCGTCCGGATTGGATAATGGAATGGATGACATTGTACTCGTAATGCTATGGTTTTAAGATAAAATAGGACACAGTTGAGCTGAACAATGCACGGTTCGTACTTTTGATAGAGTTTTAATTGCGGACATATTCTTGTCAGCTAATGCGTCTGAAAAGACACGCTGAGGGCCCTGTTCTGTATAATATAGGGCAGTTCGTTAAATTGCTTGAAATTTCAAAATAATCGACCTTCTATTAATTTTATATTTTTACAGATTACGGAGAGTCAGAGTTGAATCTTAGACTTCATATTGACAAATAATATTATATAAAAGTTTACTGATTCCAATTTAAATTTATTTATTGCATTCCGTAATAAACAATGATTTCTTACTACTTATATATATAACTATGTATGTGGTTAAACTAGTCATCATCATCATCATATTGCGAACTTTTTGCCTTTATTATATTAACATTTTTTTTTCTTCTGCATTATTATATGTAGGTAATAAATATTACTTTCCACCCAATTTATATAAATGACTTATCAACACGTCTGATGGAGGCTACGGAGGACCCAAAAGCTGGCAGCTATTTGGCTCAAAAATTAAATCTAGGCATCCATTGAGGCAAATGCTGTGTGTATCTTAGGAACCCTGCCTCGGTCAGATACGTTGCACGAGTTGCATGCATAATTTTAGGATTTTACTGCATATTGTAAAGTAAAGTAAGTAAGGTAAAAATATATTTATTTTTATTAAAAGTAATATTGTATTTATTAAACTGATGAATGTAAATTAATATAATTTTAATTTTATATTTTCTTAAGTTTACCACGTAAAGTTAAGAAAATATAAAATTAAAACAGTTTTCACGTGTCTAGTAAAACAACCTTGAAATTATAATTGTTATCGCTGGCTTTATCCAGAAGATTATTATCACCGATAAATTTAATTTTAATCTTGACACACTTATCACATTCAGGAATTAAGGCGATTTATCGAATATAAATGACGCTAGTCCAATTGAATGTTATGCTTATTTCAACCAATTTAATGCTATAAAGTTTGTTATCTACCTACTTTACTTTTATATTCCCATATGTCTACTTACCTAAAGTCATAAAAGGTTATTGTTTATCAAAAATATTGTATATAATACTAATAATTATAATAAAGTTAAATGACAGTAGGAAGAAGAAAAAGAAACAGCGTTTCTTAAAAATAAACACGCATGAGCAATAAGTATTAAATCTGAGTTAACTGGCTATATAATCTGATTAGGATTTTAATTTCATCTACTATCCATTTCATCTTTTGCTGTATAGATTATCTATCTTCTTTTATCGTTTTCTCTTTTTTTTCTATCTCTTATCATTTACGTTTCGTACCTTTTAGTTTGTTGTTCATCTAAGTTAGGTAGGTTTAATATCTGTTTACTCCATCTCCGTATGAATATTGACTTTATAATGATACCGAAGAATTGTATTTATATTGTAGAATATGATAGGTTTGTATTTTAGGGAATTCGAGACTTGGTCTACGTTCACTGTAAGTTCTTTCAAGACAAATGATTGGTTTATCTTCCTTAATTTAGAAGAGTCAATGGCCATATTCCGACGCCTCCATTAGATTATATTTTAGTAACAAAGTATTGAATTGTCATCTAACTCTCATAAGAACACAGAATTTCGAATCAATTGGTGAAGAGATTTAAAAAAAAAATAACATTCGTAGGAAGGACAAAATAAACTAGTTTGACGACTACAGCCATAGTCAGTCATATTCATCTTTCTCTCTCTTCATCTGAGCGCATTTCCAATGAGGGTTTTCTGGAATTAGTGACGGCACAGGCCGATAAGTTGCGATTGGGGTGAAAATGTTGCTGCTTGCCAAATATTATTTCGCGGGTATCTTTCTCCATGGATTTTTCTGACTATATCTCTTCCATTTTGGATAACTTTAGGTATTTTATGTCATGACCATTAGTGCATTCATTATTTTACAAAAAATGTGTCACCGACCTTTTTTTCTAAGTAAGTAATGCCTTCTTTAATCGTTCATAAAAACTTAGAAATTCTCCTTACCTTGAGAGGTAGCGGCACACACCAGCCCGGACTATCACCTGCGACTGGATTATATTAATCTAAATTATAGGAATTTAACACATTATTGCAATCAACAAAGATAAATTATCGGCGGTTATCGTAAATTATCTTACAAAAGCGCCTGCTAGGAAATCATTATGATAAAAAAAACAAACCCAATAGATTTGACTTCACATTTTATTGATTCTAAATTAAGTTCAGTGTCCACTATTTTATACACAGGTATAGATATTCATAAATTTGCTACATCTTGCGTCCCTCGCGTGGTAGACGAAGCTTAGGTGCGAAAATAGAAGTACCGTGTTCGTTGGCGTATAGGCGGAGAACGTCATCTAAATAGTAGTGGGTACTTGCCGCATCCCTTTATTTTCGCCAATTCCCTGGGCAGTCTTTTTCTGTCTGCGTGGACAGAGAAGCATCTACGTCTATTCTTTACTCCCAGTCCACCATGAGTAGATTATGATTTCAAATTAGTAAAAGAATATAACAAATGTAATTTTAAACTGACGTAAGTGACGAGTCACCCTGTATAGACGGGGTGACTCATTACTTACGTGTTTTGATGTATCTCTACTCATCACTTACGTCAGATAGGATAGAAAAACATTTATTTTCTTCGGATTCCCAACATTTAGTCCCATTGCAAAGTTGTTTATATACTATCGGTATGTTTTAATTATTTAACTCCTACCAGAAGCCTCAGCTATTGCAAAGTTCCGGGTGGTAGATATTTGCGAGGCCACTGACCAGGACAACTATCTTTTACGAGGCCCTTTTGATGGAAGCTGGTTAAAAGTGGTCTTATTCAATGAACGCCCCTGCCTCCACGGTTGAAGAATGAAATGAGGAAGAGGGGGTGCAATTGTAGCTCGTCACCTCCTAAGGCCACCACTGTCTTCTGCTGCAAGAAAACGAGTGTTCTTTTAGCGTGCCAATGAGGTATATTTGTGTTCAATGATTCAGGTCAAAAGTAAAGTAAATATATACTTTGTTATCTGTATTTCTGCATTGTTGTCCAAGTTCTCTAGTTTTTAATTTTATTAAACTTTTTAAACTAACTAATTTTGAAATTGTTTTGTTACGTACATATTTAATTGGTGAGTTAGGTTAGCTTTTATTAAGTATTTGAACGTGTTTTGTAAAAAAATTAACTACTTAACAAACTGTTTGTGTACTTGTTAATAAATAAATATATCGCTTCCATAGTGGCCTGGAAGTAAATAAAAACATGAAAATAACTATTTCCTCTCATCCAAATCTCATTATATGGCGAAATAAATTAAACTACGGCATCATTTCATTATAACACTAGCTTGTAGTAGTAGTGGGGTAGTAGAAATACGTGTTCTGGTGTACGTGCAATAATTTACAATATTATTTTCTTCAAACTACGCTGCAATTGTATCATAACTGCACTACATATCCAGCGCAAAGCGCAACTTTGCTGTTCTAGAGCAGAAAAACTATATGGAAAGCCTTTACTGCACTGTTTAGTTTTCTTTTACCACCTATCTTGTGTGTAATTGTAAGCGCGTGTGGTCAGCGCTGGTCAAACGCGTACATACATACATATTGTACGGTGCAGGCAATGGTGTTAGCCGATACACCGTACAAGAAGAATCAGAATCATTTATTTTGAAGTGATGTTGCTAATGGGTTGCAGATGATGATGATGTTGTGGAGATACAAGACCACGTCACATAGTAAACTGCTTTATTGTGTTGTCTTGATATGTTACATCTTGCTGGTTGGGCGTGACGGGTCCTTTCTCGTTGGCTGGCCGTTATTATCTCGAAAATGATAATATTTTGATGCTAATTATAGTGTTAAAACAGCTGACACGCGACCAACTTGTATGTTGCCGGGTGCCGCTGATTTGTGCGAGGTAAGCTCGTACACATATTATCACGTCTTTATCCCTTACAGGGTAGACTGAGCCTTAAGACCGAACGGCCACGTTTATCGTGATGGTGGGCGTAAAGTATAAAAACTAAAATAGTGATTGGTTGCTAGCCGCATCACCTATTGTCATGATTCTTTAGATTTTTGCCCATTCCCTTGACCGGCTTGGAAGAAAAGCAGCAGGTCAAACGCGTGACTCTGAAATCAGTATTTTAGAATGTGTTATTTTGCATTCACAATGCTATTTTGATAAAACTCTAAATTAAGAAATAAAATATGGTGAAAAAATTTCATGCGGGCGGGACTTGAACCGGCGACCTAGGTCTATGTACGACTTATGCTCTGCCTGATCTGAGCTACCGCACAATTCAATCTCGGCGCCGAAATTCGCCACCATATCCCATTCCCCTTATACGTATTAAGGCTTACGTCACCTACACCACTACCCGACTTTTTATAAGTGAGGTATTTGATTTAACTCATTTTACAATGAATCTGAAATCAGCTTTACACTTGCATTGTTACACAGCTGGCTGACACATCAGCATACAAATTACATGAAGCTTATGCGGACAAAGTCGCGGAAAAAGGTAGAAGGTTAATAAAAACGACAATTAATAAATTTACTTCTTTATTACAATTATATAGCTTACTACAACAAAATATTAGAAAAACTGAGGTGTTTATTTACACAAGCTGGTGAACTGATTTGTTTTGTTCAGAGTCAATAGTTTTAAAAAATTGTACTTGTGTCTGCTTAATAGGTACATGTAATACCTACATAGACTTAATTTGAAATGATGAAGAATATATGTACTTATAACATCACTATTTTTAACATAGAATATACTAGACCAGTAGATAAAATCAAATTTTACTTTGCCGCTAACTTGGATGATTATCAACGGAATCAATAGTCTTACAATACAGCGGTGTTCTTGAAGATATTGAAAGAATGAAAAAGAACACGGCCACAGGTAGGATTCGAATCCACGTCCCTTACGTTAACGCCCTAAGTGTGATACCATTTCACCACAGTGACTTCGAATCACCGCGTCGAATTCTCTCATCACATATTACCCCGTAGGGTATATGCATTTCAAGCATGCGTACTTCTTCAATACTACCCACTATTTAGTAGTGGTATTCTACTTCATATATATCCGATGAATAGAAAGTTGATTAAATTGAAGAAAGCTTTTTACTTACTTAAATGCATATGGGGTAATATGTGACGAGAGAATTCGACGTGGTGATTCGAAGTCACGGTGGTGTAATGGCATCACACTTAGGGCGTTAACCTAAGGAACGTGGGTTCAAATCCTAACTGTGGTGTGAGTTCTTTTTCATCACATATTTTCAATTTTAATAATATACCGAGCATTGTAATGCTATTCAAAAACAATTTAAATATTGAAAGAACTTGAAAGAAATCTATCACTTGCAAATTAATTGCATGAAAATATTATCAGTGATTTATCATACAAAGAAAAAAGTTGTGAGAGTTTCTTGCAAACATTGCAGTTTCAAATTGTGCTGATATGACTAGTTATATTTTTAAACACACGGTTACCGTATTTTACTAAATCATAGATTGAAGTTAGTACAAGCCGCCCTTGCTGTGCCCTGGCTTATTGACGTTTAATTGAAGCTTAAAATGAGGTAAGCTAGTCTTTTTCAACCTATCTTTCGTCTTTTTTAATCTAACAATCGGACAGTGCCGATTTCAGACATCTTGTTTACAACTTATATTTGATTGCCGCTAGCTGCAAACTCTAACCTCTATTTTTAAATGGAATACAAAGTGCAATTCAAACCTAAGTATTCCCGCTTTGTAACAAAAAATATATACTTACTTATTAAACAAAAATCGTTAGCAATGCAATTCTGGAGGTATTCCTCGAAGCGCCACCGTTTTGAGGCGCACCTAATGAGGCGCTCCTTTTCTATTCCTCGGAGAGCACCTTTGAGTAGCGCTCCCGATTGCAATTAAAAATATTTAAACTTTATTCTTCGAAGCGCTCCCACGTTTAAAAATAGGGAAGAGCATGAAAACGTAAACCAATCTTTGCTCAAGAAGTATAGAGTTTTTGCAAATTGTATAAAATAACGCGTTTTACATGTTATGGATAGTTTCAGTTAGTATCCTATCTCTATTCGAAAGTTAAACATAGGTGGGTTTCGAGAAATAATATTTAAATATTTTTAATTGCTATCTGAAGCGCTACTAAACGGTGCGCTCCGAGGAATAAAAAAGGAGCGCCTTTAGGTGCCTCAAAATGGTGGCGCGTCGAGGAATACCTCAAATTCTGTCATTGGGCAGAATTTCATTGCTAACAATTTTCGAGTTGTACAAGCTATATACCATGATTTATTTTGAATTAGCAGATATGCGATATAATAATGCTGTTTTATAAAATATGTTTTCTTTTGGCAGAATTAAATTAGTCCGCTTTTCATTAACTATCTTGAATAAAATGGTGACATTGTTTTATTTACATATTCATCGTGTTAACATTGCAAGCTAATAAAATAAAAACATTATACATTTATGTTGCTGTGAAGGTCTTTCATGGGAGTTTTACTTGGCATCAAGTTTGAACGACTTTTAAAAAAATCTACGTATTTTAATTTAGTAAGATCTATTTTTATATGGAGAACTTAATCGTACAAAAATAATTATCGTTATACCTAGTTGAACTAGTATGTTCCGCATATTATATAATATAATATGCGGAACATACTATATATTACTTAATACTAAAGAGATACAAAACATTTACTTAGGTATTACCACTTACTTATTCTAGTTTTATACATAACTTCTCATTACCTAGTATTAACTAACAAAATAATTTATTTTTCTATAAATAATTCGCTAATCAATAATAATTTACTAACTTACATATATAAAAAAATCAGATGCTGCGATGTTTTTTTAAAAAATTGCAACTTTCTGAAATGGTATAGAACCCAAGTGAGTAAAAAAACACTTTTTTAAATAGATTATTCATTCAATATATTTTTTGGCATTTCCACATTGGCCTTGCTTAACAGTTTTGGCATTCGCTCGTCATTTCAAAGAATTACTAATCTTATATTTTTGAGAAAGTACATGTGAACACTTCAAATAACTAATTACATACTACATACTAGAAACATACTGACTTTATATCTCTGAATGTAAATTATTCAATTTTGAGATATTTTACGGTGAATAAATGAGTACTGCTAATTATAATTCCTATAATCCGTCATATAATTAACATTATAAAAAAGCCTAGTCAGTGTCCTTATTTTTGTCATCACTCCTGGCCGGGCCCCATCACCCCTGACAATAAACTAAACCAAAACTTGGCTAGATACACCGATTTACAAAACTATTTCGCATACACTATTCTATAATTAGATATTTATATAAGATCCGTTTAAATTAAACGCAAATGTTTTAACGGTGGGCCCATAGCTCAAAGAAATGCTTAAGAAGAAAATAATTAGAAAAAAATCGACATTAGTTTTCGTGATATCTAGACTTGAACATATAAAAAATAGACAAAAAGCACCGCGTACAAAAAAAAACTATTTCTTGGCGTGTAATTTTTTACTATTAACTATTATGGATACTAAGTCATTGACGTCGACAATCAAAACAGCTGATTCATCGATTTTATTATATATTAATTAATTATTTTGTATGAAAAAGCTAAAAAAAAAACTAGCGTGTCGATTTCTTACAATTTGCTACTAAAGCATTTCTTTGAACCATGAGAGCCAGCCCTTAATATATTTGCGCTTATCTTTAATGGACCTTATATATTTAAAAAATGCAGATCTAATATTTTTGAACACAAAAGAAAATGGCTAAAAATCTCATACACTCTGATTTAAATTATTGTACAGTAAAATCACGCCCCTACTCTACTTTAGTCATTTATAGCTGCTTGTGACTCTTGCCAAAGTTGCTGCATCCATTGAGGCACTAGTATCGGCCGTCGTACTCACGACATTTTTCGCCTCTACACGAGTATTAGCAATGAGCAATGTTGATCGTTCGATTATCAAGCATAATGACTGGTGGCGAAAGCACGCAAAGTAATTTTCATCACAGTGTAGTAACTTTGGCCTTATTCATTATCTAAAATCCCGTTTTTAGGGTTCTGTACCCAAAGGGTAAAAACGGGACCCTACTAATTTCGCTCCGCTGTCCGTCTGTCTGTCTGTCCGTCTGACACCAGGCTGTATCTCATGAACCGTAATAGCTAGACAGTTGAAATTTTCACAGATGATGTATTATTGTTACCGCTATAACAACAAATACTAAAAACAAATAGAATAAAATAATTATTTCAGGAGGCTTTCATACAACAAACGTGATTTTTTTGCTTGATTTTGCTCGATATTGATAACGGCAACAGGTAGACGCTTGAAATATTTGCAGAATATTAAGTAATATATTCAATTTAAAAATAAATTATTAAATATAAGTAAAATTAATATTAAAGGGGTGGCTCCCATACAACAGGCATGATTTTTTTGCCGTTTTTATAGATAACGGTACGGAACCCTTCGTGTGCGAGTCCGACTCGCACTTAGCCGGTTTTTGCAAAATAATTTTTAATACTAATATCAGTTTGAATCCAGAGATGCTCCTACAAAATTGGCTACGCTGTGGGCCGGTCACCAGGCCCGGGTGGCGTTGTTGTCTGCGACGAGGAGCCAGTCGACGATGGTCTGGTAGTTGCGCTGCATCCACTGCACATTGGCCTCGGTGCGCTCCAGTACCTGCTGCACCGGCCGCCCCAATTCGCTGCATGATTCCGACACGAACCGCTTCAGCTGGAAAATATGCGTGTGAATTTTCAGCTAGAGGCGCCACTGTAGCGTGACGTGTAGCAAATGACACGTTTTTAGGGTTCCATACCCAAAGGGTAACGGGACCCTATTAATTTCGCTCCGCTGTCCGTCTGTCTGTCTGACTGTCTGTCTGTCTGTCCGTCT
This sequence comes from Elegia similella, assembly GCA_947532085.1. NCBI lineage: Eukaryota > Metazoa > Arthropoda > Insecta > Lepidoptera > Pyralidae > Elegia > Elegia similella. The sequence goes on from OX383931.1 coordinate 773,748, forward strand.
GTCACCAGGCTGTATCTCATGAACCGTGATAGCTAGACAGTTGAAATTTTCACAGATGATGTATTTCTGTTACTTGTCTTTCTGTATAAAAAATAAACTTGTCTGCTATAACAAATAATAAAAAATAAAATAAAATAGATTTTTAAGGGGGCCTACAACAAACGTTTATTTTTTGCTTGCTTTTGCTCGATATTGATAACGGCAACAAGTAGACGTTTGAAATATTCACAGAATGTTTAGTTATATATTCAATTCAAAAATAAATAATTTATTAAAAATTAAATTAATATTAAATCTCATCCCATCCCATACAAAATAAATGATTTTTTCCGTTTTTATAGATAAAGGTACGGAACCCTTCGTGCACGAGTCCGACTCGCACTTGGCCGGTTTTTTTTAATAACCTGTACTGTCGCACTGCCGGGCAAAGGTCTCTCCCATCTCCTTCCATTTATCTCGATCCTGAGCTGTATCTGACCAGTCATGCTGAAAGGCGTCGAGATCATCATCATTAGCGATAAGGCCCCCTATTGTGCGTCTTTTATTTCATGTATTAATTGTTATTTGTCTTTTCTGGTGCAATAAAGTGATATATTATCTATTATTATTATATTATTATCATCGCGACATATTTTCTTTGCCCTGCCCCTTCGATGGCGATCATCCTCTAATGATATTTAATAGGAATTATATCTGAGAAAAACGTATTTTCCCAACTATATCGATTTTTCGCCTCAAAACCGAAATCTAGGTGATTTCGGTTTTGAGGCGAAAAATCGATACAGGCTGACTGGTAAATTACGTCACATATTGAAAGAACTCGATTCTTGTTCCATACACAAAAAATAGGGGCTAATTTTGACCAAATAAATTATCCAATAATAACAAGAAGTTTGGACACTCGCAGTAATCAAAGCGCGCGTATCTGTTGACGTGTCGGTGTCGGCCGCAGATCGTCTAGCTGGATGCGCGGACTTTACGGACTAATTTGATTAAATTTCTCTTTGTAATTAATAAGTGTTTTGTAGATTTTATATTTTTTACGTGATTTATCAGTCAGTCTGTATACAAAATTATATCAAAGTTGTTAAAACCATTTCTCAGATTATTTTTAAACTTTATGGTTTTGGCAAGTAAAACCATATTTTTGCTTCCAACTCTAACAACAGAATTGTTTACCAGTAACCACTAAATCCTTACCTCGTCGTATTCATGAGGCATGTTCAACCTGCGCGTTACGACTTTCAGAATTGAGTTCACAGTTGATCCCGACCCCACACTGTAACAAAACGAATATTATTGACATCCAAGCAATAATAGCTTTTAGCACTCTATAATTTATATAAATCATTTATTCCTTAATAATCGATATTATTATTTAACATAATTATACTAAAATAATACTATAATTAACTTATAATACTAATAATAATTAAAACTACATAAAAATATAATGATTTACAAATTATATAGTCCCTGCAAACCGTCATTCTGCAGCAACGTGCCCAAAAGGCTGGCAGCATTCAAAGTCAAAGTCAAAGTCAAAGATTTTTTATTCAAAATTGGATACATGAAACGGTTTGATACATGAAATGGTTTGAACGTCATATTTGTATTTGTTATATTTTGTTTAATTTATGCAAAATCGAAATACTACTAGCGTTTTGCAACGACCACTGGTGAGAAGAATACGCCGATTGCCACGTTGGATGGCCTTTAGACCTTAAGAGTAAGTGAACAGAAAGCGTGAGATTCAAATATTGCCAGGGTTGTAAATCAGCCCAATACTCACTAATCCTTCAGCCTCTGCCAGTTGGCCCTGACGAAGTTGAGCGCTATGGGCTCGCCGATGGCCGAGCCCGCCACAGCGGAAAACACCCTTACAGTGTCTTGCTTGCGGATGCCGCTGTCGTTGCGAAGGGATAGCTCCAGGTATCTAGACAATTACAAAATATTGATATAAGGATCCTGGCTACTAAAATCACAATTGATTGAAATCATCAATTCTAATAATAAATCTATAAGGATTGGTCATGGAGTGAGTTTTACTTTGTTTTCAGAGATATCATGTTTTTAAGCGGATGTGCAAGCAAGCAAGGATGTGATACACAAAAACGCTGAAAATCTGCAAGGTAGTTTCAGTATCATGTACAGAGCTTAAAAACACGATATCTCTGAAAACAAAGTTACTTACTCCATGTCCAAGCCTTACAGATTTATTATTAGTATTGATGATTGACAATGTACCTATCATTCAAAAAAACAACTGTTAACTATAATAAAGTAAATAATTATGTATAAGAAAAAAATTACAAAAGGGATAGAACAGACCCTTGCGAAACACTGTTATAGATTTAAAAGATTAATAAGAAGCCATTAGTAATTACTGACATAAAAACTGTCATTGCTTATTTACTAGGATCCTCAAGTAGCCTTAAATAACAACCTTCTCAGAGAGTTAATAGTAAACCCAATCACTTTTTCTGTGTTTTAAAGTCTTAACAAGCTTTTTACTTTCTTAATTTGGGCACAAACTATTGGAAATGTGACCTTTACTAATACTATAAAGCTGAAGAGTTTGTTTGTTTGTTTGAACGCGCTAATCTCAGGAACTACTGGTTCAAACTGGAAAATTCTTTTTGTGTAGGATAGTCCATTTATTGAGGAAGCCTATAGGCTATAAAACATCACGCTGGGGCCAATAGGAGCGAAGCATCAATAAAAAAATATTTTGATAACGGGGAAAAAATATTAATCTATACTAATTAATCATACTAACAGAAATTGCCGCGGACGAAGTCGCTGGCAACAGCTAGTATTGTAAAAAAAGCCAATTTATTTGAAAGATACCTATTTGCATACACCTGTTAGCTGGATGCTGCTTTGCTTTCGAAAACCTACTCATGATTTTCTGTTTTACGTACTGTCAATAAAACCTTAAAAATTCGTTACTATTGCCTCGATTAGACGAATAGTATCCCTTGTACGTACCTGTAAAGCAGGTATGGTGAACGAGTGCATCCTAGTACGGACAGGAGAAGCTCTCGCTCGGACGGCTGGCTGGCGACCCTGAAGCGCTCCCAGGCGAACCACCATTCCCGAGCGCCTCCTGTCTGAACGCCCACGCAGTACACCGTGCTCCGGACGTCGGCGTGAATTCTATGAACAAAAAGAAATAGTACATAAACAAAACAAACAATAATAATAGGATCTTTAAAACTTAAAACGAGTGGGGTTGTATGAAACGCGCTCTGCAAGTTTCATAATCTATACTAATAATATTATAAAGCTGAAGAGTTTGTTTGTTTGTTTGAAAGCGCTAATCTCAGGAACTACTGGTTCAAATTAGAAAAAAATATTTTTGTGTTGGATAGTCCATTTATCGAGGAAGGCTTTAGGCTATAAAACATCACGCTGCAACCAATAGGAGCGTAGCATTAATAAAAAATGTTTTGAAAACGGGGGAAAATTATTCATCTATACTAATAAAAAACTAATTACGAGTAATCATGATAACAGAAATTGCCGCAGACGAAGTCGCGGGCAACAGCTAGTGTAAGATAAAGATAATAATGTCCTTCGAGCCGAATCATTCACAGGATTCGTGGTGTTCGCATCGGTACCGTGGTTTTTGCGTTAGCGAATCGATTCACCGGCCCCCCATAAGCGGGTCTCACCGGTGAATTGAGAAGGCGCATATTTCGAAAGACCTCTCCAACCCGTCTGGCCAGCGTGGAGAGCGTAGGCCAAGTCCTCTGGCTGCTCTGGCTAAGTATGGCCCTAGTAGTACAGAGAGGGTCGTGCTCCTGTAGTGGAGACTAAAAAGGACCTGATGATGATATTTCGAAAGGGTGTGGGCACACAGTACAGAATTAGGGGTTAATTGAAAATATGGAAAGCCGCTCAACAACATTCTCCACTTCATTCAACTATCATCAAGGGTGCAACCAGTCATTTAACTAAATATTGGACAACGATATACATTAGTTAAGTCATCCAGCTAGACAGTACGAACATTGGAGCTTTGCTATGCACAGTGGAAGAGTCTCCGCGTACAGTTTGGCTTTATACAAACGCCGCAAACAGTCGGGGAGTCTTCGAGCCAAACTGGACACAACAAACATTTGGAGCTTCGCTACACACAGTAGTCTTCATGTCTAGCTGGACACTACATACATTGTCTTTACGTCTAGCTGGACACTCATACAAGGAGCATCGCCGCGAACAGACGGGGAGACTTAGAGTCAAGTTGGACAACCTCTTCTCAAGAAAAATATTTACTACACCAAGATTAATCCTGCGAATATGTACGAGTTTACCTCGCACACCGTATAATACTTATTTCTGGCTCATTAATGACGTGGTTTTGTTCATTGTAGTTAATTTGGATCCGAAAATGATTCAGTAGATGATACAGGTGAATGTCCCATTATGTATCTTGTTAATCTGTGATTGAATTCAAGATACTAAATAAAAAAGTGGAAATTCCAAAATTGTGTATGACTCAGTCGAATTAATAAAAATATGACGTTCAAAAAGAGATACATGTATCCAATTTTGAATAAATATCTTTGACTTTGACTTTGAAATTGTAGGATTTTTATGAGTGAATTTGCTACTACTAGCGCCATCTATTGCTATTGTTCTTAAATTAATGTTATCGTTTATAATGATAAAGAAAGTTTTTATCTGTATTTGGGTGATTTACAGACATGTCCACATTCCATTCTAATGAGGCATGATATTTTTAAGGATAGTAGATAAGTCTAGAACATTGTAGACCATGAAAATGTTGTAAATGATTCACTATCTCAAAGCTCTAATTTACCTTGGTCATATAAGTAAGTGCAATAAGGTTATACAGGCATAGGAACATTAATAGATCCACTCGAATGGTTTGTCGCGATATTTATAAAATACTAGCTTTCGACCGCGGCTCCGCCCGCGTCAATGTCGATCCCTCGGGAACAGTACTTTTTCTCGGCATAAAATGTACCCTATATCCTTCTCCGTACCCCAGATAACGTGTATGCAAAAATTTCATGATCGTCCGTTCAGTAGTTACAACGTGAAAGTGTAACAAATTAACAAACTCACTTTCGCATTTATATTATTAGTAAGGATAATATTTTTCTTTCATGATTATGAAATTATTATTAGCATTGCATGTGATTCTTTTTAACTATTTAAAAGCACACTTTATTTTCCACAAGTGTACACTTTTTTGATACATGTTATGTGACATATACATAACATGTATATGTCACATAACATGTTATAATAATAATAATCACTAAGTTGATAAAAAAATAATAATTAATTACCGTGATAATTTAAATCAGTAGGCAATTTGTAATAAGTTTGATTGGATTCTGCCTCTATGATCATTGATCATCGATCGCGATAGCACAGAATTAATATAAGTACAAGTAGGTAATAACGGCGATAGTACTAATTGTTCAGTCGATTTGAAATATTTGTTTTATTATTAAAATACCAGGGTCAAAGTCCTAAATTCTTATAGAAATTATCGGCATATATACTTAGCTTTTAACCCTTCTTATGTAGTATTTTATTTGGTGCTACTTAGACATTGTAATGTATAAATACTCAGACCAAGCAGATCCTAGAGACCATACGGTCTCACCCTTCATACAATAAAGCGACGACAACGTTTTTGACTTTGAAGATGACCGTATATCTTCTGTCTCTTTCCGTATTGTAATAATAATAATAAAGTATTTTATTAACGTTTACTGAGGTCTTATATATTTATAGGCGTTGGAGTCTCCTTTTAGGCTATCAAGGATGCCTGTACTAGAAGACTCCACTCTTGTTTAATAACATGCTTACTTTGTGTATGAAAGAGACGAGACTTTCACTTTGATACAACCGGCAAGGAAAGAAACAGATGATATCTTAAATATCAAAATTTGTCTTCACTTTGTTGTATGTAGATATGATCTCTATATAGTGTAATCTTCTTGATTTAGATTTAGAAATTGACAGATTCTTGGAAAAAGTTTGTAAAAATATCTTAACTCCGATGATACGCAAATAAAAACAAAAGTTCAGTATTCAAAGCATAAAAGGTTTAATTTATAAAATTAGAATCTGTTATAATAACATTATTTCTCAAGTAAAAAAAAAGAAACAATAGCAACTTCAGGACTGTTATATAATTAATAAAAATACACAACGTGTAAAGTAGATTGCAAAATGTTTGGAAATATTTTACGGACAGAGTGAAAAGTAGAGCAGACGTGATTTATGTCCTCTTTTTGTCCTTTAGATATAATATAATCTACTTACTCATTATAAGCGTCTGGGTTAGGCGTCAGCATCCAGTTAGCATACATTCTGACGGCGTGCTCCATGCAGTCGAGGTGTTCCAGGTGGCAGGCGGTGGACAGCAGATCCACCCGATGCTGCGCCCGGACCACGCTCTCGTTCGGGGCCACCTCCCAGCCTAAGTCTTGTACTGCTCCTGACAGCAGGCGGAGAACGTATCGCTGGAATTATAGTGTCATTAAATACAGCGAAAAAGAGGACATTATTGATTCAGATGGAATTTGTAGTTTATTGCTCCATAAGAACAATGGAGTTCAGTCGTCTATGAATTTTTATGGAAAATATATATATTTTTTTAAATTTTGCCTAATTTAGTTTAAGTAGCTTATTTGAAACCGGTATTTAAATGTTTTTATAGATATATACAGGCAGAATACATCTAAAGCTGGTGAAAGCAATAAAATTAAGGCGAGTGAAGACGCGGGCGATAGCCAGTTACCTATAATCTATATTAATGATGATGACTCAAAAATCTAAACGTGACTTTCAAATTAATCGTATCTACATTCAATGAGGCATATTTATCCGATAAAGTCAGTAAAATTCGTCATTAAGGCACACTTATGGCTCACTTATTTATCGATAAAATTTCATAAGAATTGGTGGAAAGAATGCTAATTGTTTACAATATCATCTATATAAATAAACTCATAAAAGCAATAAAATTCTGTCTTGTTAGATAACGTATTATTACTTGTGGAAAGTTTTTGAAATACCTTGAATTTTTAACAAATAAGCTTATAAACTAGCAATCCGTAATATTTGTTTTATTATCGTTCTTTACTACCTCAAGGTAGTATTCTATGACTCACTCTCTTTCTAGTGAATATGTCAGATACCTTGCAACTACTTATAATGAAGTCAAAGTTAATGACTCCGATGATACTGAAGTTATTTAAAGCTTTAACTTGAAAAATCCTAAATAAAAGGTGCTGAGAATTGGTGAGATTCAAACCTCTTCAGTTTAAATCTTGTTTAATAAAACCCACATATGCGTGTAGCTAACCGGTCAGAAAATATGATATGTTAGCGTAATAACCAAGTATCGTTTAAAGCATGTTAACTGTCATGTTTGTTTCTAGGCCTGATAAATCGTTTCGTAATTAAATATCTCAAAGCCGCAACAAAGCTTCGGTAACTATGAATTTGGAATAATATACATTATTTATTATTGATATCACCGTCCTTACTTTATGTAAATACCACTTAATTTTGCCAGAATATCTGACGAAAATTCTAAACAATCGCGGCCATAAGCCCTTTATACAACAACCAACAATATCAGCCACAAAATGATAGGCAATTGAATCTGCTAGCGCCATCTGTTAGGCTTTGCAGACATTAAATCTTTTATTCATTTAAAAAGAGGTTTTTAAATTAATAAATGATTTAACTTTTGAATGCCATATATTTTATAATACAATAATCACTGGGCTCGCTACTGAATCTTTAAATTATTTAACCATCGATGTTTGGGGCAAGAAAAAAATACTCATGTAAATATAACAAACCTTATACTCCAAATAATAGGCTCCTTTCGAGAGCATCGTATCGATGTATCCCAGGGCTACAAGTCCCGCCTTCCAGGGCACGTAGCTTCTTTCATGTACTAAGTAGCTTGTGATGTCTAAGGCAGTCTTGTAGTCCAGTCTGCCCGACAAGGCCAGGTTCATGGCATCGTCAATAATTTGGGCTCGGTTGATTGGATGGATCTCCTCAAACCTTGAAGGGTCGTTGAGCACCTTGATCAGCATCTGCCAGTTCTGAGCATCGTAGTTTATGCGGTAGAATCCTAAAATAAACGGTGTTTATTTATATAATTGTTTTATGTGGTGTTCCTTAAGCACTACATAAACATTTGAATTTTTATTTCTGTGATAAGACGGAAAAGTTAACATAAAAATGGTGTTTTACGATAAACTATAATTTGCCTGCATCTTCACTTGCTTTATCTGGATAAAATGTGCCGTAAATTGTATCCCTAAACATCTATAATATTTAGTGAAGACTGGTTATATAGTTCGTAGGTGAAAATTAAGTGGTAGCTATTATTTAAGTGTACAAGAATATATATATAATCTATTTTATTTTTATCATTTTCACCCTTTTTACCTATGATTTTTAGCGTTTTCTAGTCGAAACAAACTAAGGATTCGAGCTTATACTAAATTAATCCGTGCATTTGTTTTTAAAAACTGATGCTTTGCTGGCAGACTTTTTTGCCCGAAGAGCTTAGCTCTCAAGAGGGGCGGCAAGGCAGAACATTATGATGACGATCACAGAACAGTATAGAGCATCAGCTTTAATTTGATGCTCTTTATTGGTCTGTGTCGTCAAAATTTCGGGGAAGCCACAGCACGGACTTTATTCCACATTATACCTAGTATGAAAATGAACTCTGACATCATGTGATTATAACTTATTGATGATTAATTTGTCTGTTTTAATATTATCACATATTAATTCTACCTATATCTGATTGCGCTATATCAAATTGACTAAATCTTGTGAAATATTACCTTTATTCATTGGTTCATGTCATTACACGTACCATATCTTTCATTTCATGATTAATTTAATAATTTTAAAAGTGAATTGATAGAACACACGCTTGTACCTAACCGTTAAACTATAAATGCCATTATATTTAAGACCAGCGATAGCTATCAACAAATACTACAGGAAGGTATCCTTTGTTATTTATACTTATATTACCTACGGGGCAATCAGCAAAAAGGAGGAGATACGCAATTTGTCAGATTAAAAAAAAGAATGTTAGTTACTTCATAGCTCTGTAATTTTTAACCGATTAGAAAAACACATTTTTTCATTATTTGTTAGTGATTACTCCTTAATTATCCCATTATTTTTTTTTATCAAAAACTGTTTAGTAATTTAGTTAAAGGTTTATCTACAATATTCTTTAAGAGATAATCTATGACAATGCTTGCTAACAACCAATTCAGAACACTTACCAGTTTGTTGGATGTTGGCAATAAGCCAGTCATTTTTGTCAGCTGTGATGTTGTTGACCTCAATGGACCTCTCGCCCCGGAGCCAGACTTTGGGTCTGGTGGACTCGAAGTCTTTCTCTGCAGCAGTGGTGTAAGAGACCGGGATCCACCACACCGGCGACTTCTGGTCTTCGGAAGTATTGTTGATGAGGACGAATCTTTCCTGAAACAATTAATAATATTTTTGTCATGACTTCATAAGATGGGAGTTTATCACGGAGTTTATTTATATTTATTTCTGGTTAAAGTAAATGCTTACGAATTGCTAACCTCCCATTCACTCTTTCCTATAAAACCCTACAAGGGGTGGAGCCCAGAAGTTTTGTGTCAAGGATTCTGAGGCACCGCAGCTATGTTTGCATATGATGGACCTCTCAGTCTGTTGTCCTAATTGTCCACCGAAATAGAAGAAGAAGAAACTCATCATCACTGTCGACGCTGCATAACTTCAGACAACAATAATAAGGTCTAGGTTTCGTATAATTCTAATGCATTATGGTATCAACATCAAGGAAGGGGTGAACATTTATTTTAAGGACTACTTAATGATATTGGTATCTACACTTTAGTCTGGAAGAAATCGCTTTTAGCGATAAGACCGCCCATTGTGCATTTAAATCTTTTATTTGTATTTTATTTTATAGCTCATTCTTTGGTGTACAATAAAGAGTTAATTCATTCATACATTCATTCATAAAAATAACCAAATAACTTGTAAAAAAGTGTTATGATTGGTCCAGAATCTCAAATAGCAACATTCAGAGGAATACCTAACGCTAACTTAGAGGACGGAAAAAATATATATTTGAACGATTTTCAAAAACCCACGCCTGTCGTCTACTGGGTCCGAGCGTTCCTTACAGGGAGGAAACAGGAGTCGTATAAGCAAGATTCCGTGCACTTATTGCAGAATTCCAATTTGCTCGGAACACCAAGTACAAATTGTGTTATGTTGTTAAAATTATGAGGCTGATTTGTGAATTCTATGTCAATATAAATAAAGATATAGTTTCTTAACCTGATTTTATTTTTATAATTTACTGACTATTTGGTTTTGGGTTTCATTTATTAACCTTATGCAGGAACACGGTATTGCAGAAACTATGGGTTTTTGGGTGAACCTTTATTAAATCTTTTTTGTTTGAATTACCTAGGGGTAGCTAATTTTATATTGGTCCTTAATTTACTGGAAATCAGTTTATGAAAGATTATTCATATTTTTAAATGGATGGTAACGTATTGCAGTCTTCAAGCATAGAAATCTAGACAAATATACTCAATTTGATAAAAAAATATTATTATAATGAAATTAAATTTTAAATTGAACGAAAATTTCGTTTTAAAATCCTTACTAATATTATAAATGTGAAAGTGAGTTTGTTACGCTTTCACGCCGGAACTACTGAACCGATCATCATGAAATTTTGCATACAAGTTTTCTGGAGTACGGAGAAGGACATAGGCTACCTTTTATCCCGGAAAAAACTACTATTCCCGAGGGATCGACATTGACGCGGGCGGAGCCGCGGGTGAAAGCTAGTGATTTTATAAAGCTTTTCTTTTTAAATACATCTCATTTCATAACTGGCTCGTGAAAAGACACGCTCGGCGTTGGATGGGCTGATGATTTGAGGTCAAACAATATATATTGTCAGTCTATCGCCTATGGTAGAGACATGTGGTGGAGTTGGGGAAGGGGAAGGCCTCCGCTCCTTCACAAACCAGCCTTCTAGGACACAATAGGAAACAAATGCTGTGTCGGAATGCATTTTACTTCCGATTTGTTTAAATTTTCTATTTCCAAATAGACTCATAGAAAAAAATTTACGTGGTAGAGCCATGCTACCGGCAAAATTCATTTTTTGCTAGTAGCATGAATGGGCTATAAATCGACGTTTGAGTAGAAGCTTTACCGCTTCAATGCTTCGTTCGGTGAGTGAAAGAGCCGGAGGTTCATCTTTCTCCCATTTCCTCCTCCCATGTCCTTTCCCCAACTCCTTGAAAGGCCGGCAACGCTCCTGTTACACCCTGGTGTTGCAGTTGTCCATGGGCAGCGCTGATTGCTTACCATCAAGTGACTCGCTTACTCATCTGCCGTCCTATACGATAAAAAATTATTGGTCGGTCCTATTGTTCAAATTAGTAAGTGGGATTATAAAATCAAACACCATAATTGTAGATAACACTTCAATAACCCATATTGTCAGTGAAAATGATAAATTTTTTGATAAGCTTATCCGGGCTTAGTTCAATCGCTTTATCATCATTATAAGTTTTATCAAAATTGATAACTGACGCGCAGAAATAATCTCAAACTTTGATATTTATTCACAGCTTGAGTAGGTATACATACAAGGCGTCATGCATTAAAGTCTATTAACATTTGAACCTAGAGTAATAGGTAGGTTATGAAATATTTACTTATAAATACGACAGAAGTTCGTATAGGTATTTGTTCTTTTAGCGCCAATACATATACACATTCTGTAAAAAAATCAAGTCTTTCATATTGAGGTTCAATCAAAAAAACTGACGGACGGACATCGGTAATTTAATAATAGGGTCCCGTTTTACCCGTTGGGTACGGATCCCTAAAATCTAATATCAAGTACAAAGCACTGTAAACATTATATAAAATAACTAATATAAGGTAACCTTAATGTAACCTTATTTGACTAGACGAAACTCTACCTACCATCAAAAAGTTCAAATACGTGTTGAGCGATTCGTCCCAATCATAGATTTAAAAAAAATGACTTCATACTTCTATGGTTCCAATATTTTATTCTTTAAACCGAATAGTAGCGCCATCTGTTAGAAAGTGTATATAGTATCAACAGGTTTCTGATGCGAATATACTGATATGATTTATCGACATGAGCAATGTTGCGATAAAATGTACACGTGTCAAGGTTTTATTTTATCTTTGACTAGCGACCTGGACCCCGGCTTGGCACAGGTGCAATGTACATAAATAACCTGCTTCTTGAACCACTCTATCTATTTAAAAATCTGAATCAAAATCCGTTGTGTCGTTTTAGACACCTAACATAGGGACAGACAATTCAAGGATAACTGTTCGTTTGCACTCGCCATGGGCCTTCGTTTAGGTGCGCATATCACCCAGCCTCACATCTGCCGCTGCGGGGTGGCCGTGAACGGGATGGGCCATCATGGTCTTGCGTGCTTCAAAAGTGCGGGACGAATACCGCGACATGCCTCGATTAACGACATAATTCGAAGATCGCTGGCCACCGTCGGGGTTTCTTCTCTTTTAGAACCAAGTGGAATTGTCCGCACTGATGGTAAGCGTCCAGATGGTCTTTCTCTAATTCCATGGAACAAGGGTAAATGTCTGGTTTGGGACGCCACATGTGTGGATACGTTAGCACCTTCGCATTTAAACGTTTCGTCTACCCATGGTGGCTGCCGGTGTTGCTGAGGCTGGTAAGAGGCGAAAATATGTGGGTCTGGGAGACAACTTTATTTTCCTTCCCTTCGCAGAAGAGACGATGGGCCCTTGGGGCCCGGAAGCTAAATGTTTTTACAAGGACATCACAACTCGTCTCATTGAGTCAACAGGAGACCCTAGAGCTGGCAGCTATTTCGCTCAGCGATAATTCGCTGAGCGTATAGGTACTAATGTATTGCTATACAGCGCGGAAATGCTGCCAGTATATTGGGCACTTTGCCTCGATGCGACGAGTTGGAAGATTTATTTTATTTAAGTTAAATTATTATATATTTATGTAGTAAAAAAAAAAAAAAGGTTCTCGAATGGCGACCACGTACCGGCAAGCGCAGCGTCGGACACCCACCGACCAGATGGTCGGACGACCTGACTAAGGTCGCAGGAAGACGCTGGATGCAGGCCGCTTCCAACCGGTCGTATTGGAAATCCTTGGGGGAGGCCTATGTCCAGCAGTGGACTTCTTGCGGCTGATATGATGATATGATGATTTAGACACTTATTAACTGTCATATATTAAACTTTATTAATATTATTATTATATTATTATTATATAACTGATAAAAATGCGTGGAAATTTATATAAATTTATTTAATATTAACAATTATTAAATGTTAAAAAAAAAAAAAAAAAAAAAAAAAATATATATATTTTCAACTGAGATGTCGTTTATGACGTCAGTAATTTACGGCATTTATTATGACAGTATTCATATGACAGACAGTGGGAAGCGTCTTTGTTTTATGCTATATAGTTAGTATAATTAATTTTCGTTCCGTAGTAAATTCGTACTTCAAGTTGTCAATTCGTATATTTTTAGCTCTTGCAGTAACAATCACTATCATTATTTCTACGGGACTTACATAAGATATATTCTGATATTAAACATTGCAGATATTATGTTCATACATTATATATACTCATACATTATATATTATCCCGTGGTCTCATGGACCTACAGAGCAAACAAGCTGCTTCATCCTTACTAATATTATAAATGCGAAAGTGAGTTTGTTTATTTGTTTGTTTGTTACGCTTTCACGCCGTAACTACTGAACCGATCATCATGAAATTTTGCATACAAGTTCTCTGGAGTGCGGAGAAGGACATAGGCTACCTTTTATCCCGGGAAAAAGTACTATTCCCGAGGGATCGACATTAACGCGGGCGGAGCCGCGGGCAAAAGCTAGTAATAATTATTTATTACTAGCTTTTGCCCGCGGCTCCGCCGATTTATATCAAAAAATTGTATCTATTGATAATAACGTTAACTATGTCGGATAATATAGGTAGTCTTTCCACCTAAATAAGAGCTTAATTTACTGTTACAAAAACAACAACCTAATCTAAAAGAGGTCCCAAACACCCCTAATTTCTTCATCTCCACTTTTAATGTCTATTAGGGTTCCCTTCCTCAAAATGTATTTTCATATTAATTTTGCCCAATTTTGGCAGTAGATGAAGTATTTACGGCACGTAGAGAGGTGGCTCTCTGACGTGGCCAGTATTGCAGTGATACGCGGCACACCCCCTTTTCCTAGCTTCTCCAACACCAGCCAGTCTGTTTTAAAATGTCTACAAAAATCCCTCACTGACCTATTTGAACTAAATAACACCAGAGTCGTAGTTTCTCCTGATTATTAGCACGGAGAATCCAATGTACAATCCTCTATAGGTCTTTAAGCTCTGTGTTTTGATAGGTACTTCTTCATTAATTTAAACTGACCTGTTTGAACTGAACAACTCCTGTCTCGTAGTTTCTCGTGATCGTCAGCACCGGGAACCCGGTCTGTAGTGTCCATGAGTCCATAACAACAGCCACGTCTGCCTCCAAAGCCCCCTTCAACCTCGCAGCGTTGGTGAGGGCGCTCCACAGATCCCTTTGTTCGGCGTCTCGGTACTTCTTCGCGTTGAGGTAGTCTGTGATACCAGCGTTGAACACATCGTCGGTGAGGAAGTGGTTCATCATGCGGAGGATTGCGGACCCTGTGAAATACAACATTAATATTTCATAATCATACACATTATTTTAACTATAGTATACATCATCATCATTTCGAGTAGGTGTCACGGTCAATCGACCATGCACACCCTGGTGTCAGAGTTCTTCGGAACCGCCTCTCGGCCTCTAACGTGATTCCTTTAACGACTACCAGATGGCAGCCAGGACCACCGGCTTAACGTGCCTTCCGAAGCACGGAATCATCTTTATTATCAGACAATCAGGTGATTCAAGCCTGCAATGTCCTAACCAAACTGGAAACAACTAAACAAAGTATGCTCCCGGTGGGAATCGAACCCACGGCCCCCGAGTCAACAGGCAAACGACTTAACCACTGGACCACGGAGGCTGTTACATAGTTATATAATATACAGGATGTTAGGGTAATCACCGTTGTTCCTAAAAATATCCTGTCAAAATGAACAACTTTACCTCTGGGACCTATACTGGGAACTAAAAAAAATTCGGCATTTTCATACAAATTGCCAGGACGCCTCGAACGTTTTTGTATGAAAATTTCGATAACAGAATTGTATATCAAAATAATCAAACAATTCTCCTCAAGTTCCTCAGCTTAATTCATCAGAAACATACCATATGTTTGTATGAGTGTATTTTAATGTGGTATAAATAAAATATTAAGATTTCACATAACGAACCTTTGCCGTAGGATATTTTATCAAAAATAGCTCCGATCTCCTCCGGGTTTCCAACCTCTACTGAAATCTGATGTGATGACGTCAGAGCATCCAACTTGAACACGCTCTGCACCTCGTTCAGTACGAATACTTCCATTAATTTCCATGTTTTCTCCACCTCGAGGAATAAAAAAACGAAGTTACGAGTTCAGTTCAATATTAAGGGCAATTAATAGATTGTTTTGTCGTGTTTTGTGAAAGCATTATAAATTTGTTTAATCTAAATATCAAAGGTGACTGACTGACTTAGTGATCTATCAACGTACAGCCCAAACCACTGAACGGATCGGGCTGAAAATATTTGGCATGCAGGTAGATGTTATGACGTAGGCAACCGCTAAGAAAGGATTTTGATCAATTCTCCCCCCAAAGGGATAAAATAGGGGATGAAAAACTATACTTCTTAACGCGAGCAAAGCCGCGGGGAAAATCTAGTTATTAATATGTCGATTAAATCAACATCACTTACAGCATCAACAGCAACGTATTCCACATAGCTTGCAAAGCCCTCGTTCAGCCAGATGTCGGACCACCAAGCGGGCGTGACGAGGTTCCCGAACCACTGGTGCGCAATCTCGTGGGCCACCACGGCTGCAACGCGCGCCTTCGCCGTGGTGGGAGAGATACCGCTGTCGTACAACATTGCTATTTCCCTGTGGAAGGAATTATTTTTATAAGGTTTTATGATGTTATATTTTAAAAGGATGTACATGGACGTAGCGAGGTACGGACATGAGGGGGCTGATGCCGTGACGTTTTTAAATTTTACAGTGCAGTATAATTATGTTGTGTGTAGTAGGCGACAGCACCTGCAAGTGATAGATAACCTGAGAGGGGGTGCCTGAAAATCAGCGCTACCTAAGACGCCTGTCTCTGGCAGCACAAGCTGAGGCATTCCTTTGCCAACATCCAATTAGGTTCTTAAGCTGTAAAATATTTCTATAAGTAATTTTATAAATTGTGATTGATATGTACCTGTTTATTATGTATAAATAAATGCCTTCCATTTTATTTATTATTATAACCCGGAAAAAAAATCTTTTGCTTACAGTTGCCGAAACTACAAGTCAGAAAAACCAAAAGGCTAGCTGATCAACTGCTATTTGAAGTGGAAGGGGTACTGCCGTAAGTTATTTCTGCTATTGTTGGACTCTGTTTTCCCACAGGTCTGATTCCCATTGTTCTGAGGTAAGTGCAACGGGAGTCCTGTTTTTTTTAAACTCGGAAGTGTATCCAAACCAAGATGGTAAGAATTGATCTTTGAAAAATAGTTAAAGTTTATTGATAAACAGTTTTGATAAAGATATTATTACAAAATAAGCTTTTATTTGTTAGCTTTTTTAACTGTCTCCCTTTTCTGTCCTTTACACAGTGACGAAGTGTGGTTTATGAGTTGACAAAATTTGATAACGTTACTTGAGCCAATCGACCCGAGAAGAGCTAGCAATTCGTCGTTATGTACATATGTATGGAGATGAATGATCGTCTCCAATGCACTCTTAATCTAAAAAAACTGATTGAATCGTTTGATCTTACCTATAAGTCCCTATTTCAAATATGCTAAAGCTTATAACTCGTAATGTATCTACATTACTTATCCTGCATCCCTTTTTTGTATAACTGTCAACCTGCATGCAAAATTTGGGTCTCCGTAACCTCGGTAATTTATAAAACATCCGAAATTCTACTACCTACTAATATTTACGATAGCGAATGTACTCGACACGCAACATGAATCAATCGGAGTATGAAAAGAATTAATCTAGCTACAGAACCATCGCGGTAACAATAAATGCGGATCGCGCCCATTGTGTCCACAGATAATTACACGTTGAAAAATGGCCGCCATCTGTCGGAGTCCAGGGCATACAATAACGTGACGAATTCAGGAAATATCGGGCGCTACAAAGCAAGTGATGGTTTCGTAAATTGAGGAGTGAGCACATTCAATTTTGTGAGATAAGTAGGTACATATGTTTGTTACTCAAACGAGGTGTATTTAAATTCATATGATGAATGATACGAAAAGAACACGATCTCATAATTATCGTAATTAATTTATCATCATCATTATCATCTCCGCATATCCACCCTCAACGTGGCTGCATCAATCGAGATGGAAGCCCAAGAGGGCTTGCAGACTACTTGGCTCTGGAATGCCGTGAAAGGAGTCGTAAGATCTGTTGCTCAAGGGGTACAGCACACCTTTAAATATCCTTGAGTCCCATACCAGTGTTACTCCTATCGCCGGCAATAATCGCCGGCTAGATTGCCGCTTCAAGTAATTTTTCATGATTATGGTAGGAATGTATAACCTAGAAAAAGTCTTCTAAAGTCATACTAATTATTGAGAATGCAATACCAATTTCCTTCTACGGCGAAGATCTGATCTAGTACATATCATACGAGTATATGGATTTCCACGAACGGATTCAGACAGGAGACCTGCGAGTTGGACCTTTATATATACATACAATCACGTCTTTTCCATTCCGGGGTTGACTGAGCCACGTTATCTAATGGCCACGTTTAGCAGATTTGTGGGCGTGAAGGAGGGACATAAAATAAAAACAGATAGTTTGCTAGCGCCATCGCTTACTAATATGATTCCCTCGATCGGCTTTTATGATCTGCGCGGTAAGAGAATGGTAGATTCTAAGTTTTCCTTTTCTCCTAGACCAGCATGGAAGTTAAGACCTTTATCGCCACGGCAAGCACTCAAAGGACCGAGATAACGCTCGTGGTCAGAAAGGAGATAATAATAATTATGAATTGGCAATAAAATAAGTATGTAGTCAAACAACAGTAGGTATATTCGAAAAAAATAGTTTTGGTTACCAGCTCACGTAGAAAAATCTAAATTTTTATGCAATAGGTAATTTATTTTTAGAAAAAAGTCGGAATAAAACTATTTTCTATATGGAAAATCTCTCAATTTCTATAAAATAGCACATTAAACCTTAAAACCCCTAATATTATAAAACACATTACCCGAACAAAGTTGTGGGCAACAGGTTCAGCTTATACTTGTACGCCGTCGAACTTTTCCGTAACTTTCCTATATTAAAACCAGCTTACTAAGTCTCGTACAACGAAAAAAGTAAAGACTTCATTTCTTTTATAGTGAATTTTAAATAGCAATTATTAAACTCTTAATATATATAAATCTCGTGTCACAATGTTTGTCCTCAATGGACTCCTTAACCACTTAACCGATTATAATAAAATTCGCACACCATGTGCAGTTCGATCCAACTTGAGAGATAGGATAGTTTTCAACTTATGGCGAAACGAAGTTCGCCGGGGCAGCTAGTTCACTATAAAATTCGATTTTAAATTTAATCCCCTGGCAATATTTAAATCTCGGGATCCGTCAATATCTCAAATAGACTACAGTCGCAAGAAAAAACATATTCAGCGATCAGCTGGTCGAATTTATATGGAAAAACTTTATTACAAATAAAAATGATCTGCGTAGGCAAAGATAAAGAAAGAAGAAGTAGCTTTCGACTTATTAGGGGGGAGTTTTATGGGACTATACTAAGGTATAGTATCCCGCCTGTCATATTTTTAAGTCTAGAAATAAGGTAAGCCTTATTTCTAGACTTAAAAATATGACAGGTCACAATTTAAAATGATCCATATAGCGAAGTTGGCGACTTCGATAGGGGAAGGGGTTTTTCAAAATGTAGATTATAGAACATTACGTCACTTGTAGAATAAATCTTTAATTTTTTACCTTTTTTCCGCGATACTGCATTATTATTGGAAACTATTATTACTTTATCTATTTCCGAATATAAGCGAAGAGCGAGTAATATCGAGATTTTTTTATGACGGTAAGCCAAGTTGGGCTAGAGAGATAAATTGTGACGATGTTATAGGCTATATCGTAACATATGTGTACTCGTATAACCACGACTGTCTTCCACGCTGGTCTGGGTGAAAAGAAAAAACGTAGCATGTGCCAGCTGCTTCACTTCTCGCGCAGACCGTAAAAGCCGATCAAGGGTATGGGTGAAAATCTAAGAATCATACCAATAGGCGATGCGGCTAGCAACCCATCACTATTTGGATTCCGTTTTCCACCTTTACGCCCCACCAACACGCTAAACGTGGCCTTTCGGTCTTATGACTTTAGGCTCTGTCTATCCTGTAAGGGACAAAGACGTGGTAATATATATGTATGTATGCTTTTTATCATCATATTATTTTGATTGTTATCGCGATCGGTCTTAAGTTTTCACGTGGTGCACGCCAAGAGAGCCGCTTTGTTTACAAGCCTGTTAATACGGGCTTGTCCGTATTGGGCGCCACTTGCGACAGCCCTGAACTCTTCAGGGTCGCGCCGCACAAACAAGTGGCGGACTATTCCGGAATTCAGGGAAATGGAAATATGTTATGTATGACAGCTAAAGGCACTTTAGGAAATGAATTATATTAGTTTATATGCAAGTAGTTATAATCAATTTTTTCCAAGAAACTTCGAAAAAGCTGTTACATTATACAATTTTGATTTAAACCCCGATTTTCATCTTCCAATCAAACGTGAAAATAGTAAAAATTGAATTTCTATTATTATTTAGGTACATATACGTTTGAAACCAAGATAGTTATATGGGCCAAGCCAAGTCCAAGCCCCTACATCGATGATTTACATCTTGAAATCAGAAACAATAATAATATAGAAAAGCATAAAAAAATAAGTGAAACGGAAAACATTAAGACATAAAATATGGTGAAAAAATTCCATGCCTGCGGTTGTATCTATGAAAGTGTAAAAAAGAATATTCTATCACAACTAGTTACCAAACAGCAATAAAACATCTTGTAACTGGTAAAATAAGTTTAGTTACCAAAGTGGACGAAGGCGTTACCTTAGGTCTCTGTGTGACCTACCTAAGGTTCAAACCACGCCCGTGTGGTTTTTTTCACCATATTTTATTTATTAATAAGAGTATTCAGTGATCAGCTGGTATTTCTAAATCCAAACTTTATTTTTTACTATCTTTACTCACGATTTTATATTAGTGACCCTAATTCCATGATTTAAATATTGCCGGTAATACACTGCACAGTTTCCTGTTTTTCACCAGAATAGTCCCCGATCGATGGCAGAGTGTGACGAGACACTTCATTAGCGGCGTCATTCGTCACATTGTAATTGCAAGGCCCACTACGTCCCGCCCGCTGTGTCCAGAGGCGCACAACCCTCACACAGATTATGTGGTTATAATATCAGTGTTTTGGAGGAAAAACAGATACATACACATTTACTTACAAACATACATAACACATTTTTTGGACAGTTGTGTTTAAAGTACATACATACTATCACGTCTTTATCCCTACGGGGTAGACAGAGCCTGTAGTCATAAGACCAAAAGGCCACGTTTAGCGTGTTGTTGGGCGTAAAGGTGGAAAATGGAATCAAAATAGTGATGGGTTGTTAGCCGCATCGCCTATTGTCATGATTCTATAGATTTTTGCCTGTTCCCTTGACCGGCTTATACAGTCTGGGCGGGAAGAGAAGCAGCTGGCACATTCTACGTTTTTTCTTTTCTCCCAGACCAGCATGGAAGAGCTTGTGTATAAACTATTACTATTAAACAGATTCATTTTAAACATGACTTGACTAAAGTGCTTTAGTCGAAATTGCATACCGGCTGCGGCTGGTCTGCGTTTCCGACTAAAACTCACTGTGAAGCCGCCCCTCGTTGCACGAGGGTCAACCGAGCCGCGACGTGCTTAAGGGCCCGTACTACCTCACACTGCTTTGCATGATTGACTGTTATATCAATAATAATTAAATACTCAAGTTGAAATAAAAATGCAGCAAAGTTCAGGACTAACTCTGGTAAATATATGACTCAAAAACACGATTGCGTTAAATTTTCTCGATAGAAAAAAATTGCAAAGTTGCCTCCAAATCACGTCTAATTTAGTCGGTATATAGCATTATTCACCAAATACATTAAAATTAACCTTGAAACTTTTGATTATTATTGCACTACAGATAAGGCAGCCATCATATGTTTTTCTTTTTCGAATAACCCTTAAATATTCCTAAAAAACGAAAATATCCAAAGTAGCCAAAGCGTTTAGACCATCCGCGTTTGTACCGCCACGCCGCCTGGCATATGGCGGGCTCTTAATACTCGCCTTCTGGCGTTTTCAACAAAAATGTAAGTTTTTCTTATGAATCAAGGAATGGTATGCCAAGGGCATACCATTCCTTGATTCATAGTTCCTTCTCGATTTCACATTCGAGTGAACAACCCACTGTTGTACAGACCAAGTCAAACTCAAATATATCAAGCAGTAAGTTTAAATAACAAAAACTATAGCGAAGCCATCAAAGCCGACTAAAGTTAACACATTTTTGATCATAACCATTCCTCTCGGGAACCCGACGCTCCAGGAACGCAGGGCTTCCAATATTGACGATAAGTAGAGGTTTACCGCGTTAACGAAACCCGATATTACTGTAGGGGATTATAATTGCATGGATCCATAGAGACTCTTAGCTTACGGTTCCTTTCCAATATGATTTTAAACAAAAATCACAAGAAAGCAGTACGACACTTAAAGGTAATCCACAATGGGATAATATTTGTTTAAAATTAACATGAAAAAATTGTACGTTTTACAAAAATTAAATAAATTAAAAAACCTAAACACTTTACGATATGGAACTTCTAAAGACTACAAATAATGCAAATTCGATTATTTTAAATTTTAAATTAATTAAAACAGACACAACGTATTTTTGATTATCTTGGAAAATAAGAATTATTTTATAACTTATTATTAAACAAATAAACAACTAATATTATATGGAAACTTCCTCATGGAAGGCCAGCTCTAAACACCGATAGTTTAACCATATCAATTTTGCGGAACAGGAATGAGGAGACTTCAGGCCAATTAAGAGAGCGTACTCGGCTGTTGTTGTCTGCTTTGGCCAAGTATGGCTCCGGTAGTTCAGAGAGGGTCATGCTCCTGCAGTGGAGACTAAAAAGACCTGATGATGATGATGACTCAGCTGTTGTTGTTAATTATACGAAGCTTCCCGTCCGAGATAAATACACCCATATCCCTCCCATCAATACTGAGGTATTAACCCAGTCATAGGGTTGTTCATGTATGGACATGAAGTAATGGGATATATCACTTCAGGTCCATGTAATACTACTATACAAACATAACTTCCAACGATATGACAAGTTGACAGATACACGTCAAACGACAGATGTATGTTGTCTTTTGTTTTTTTTGTTTCAGCTATAAAAGACCAGTGAATTGGCACAGTACGTGGGACGTACTATTATTGACAGTGTCTGCTGCACTCATGCTGAAAAGAGTAATAGCAGTATGCGAGGGACTTACCTAAACGTGAGCAGACCCCAATTCTCCATAGCTCCAGCTTTGAAGTCTGGCAACGCAATCATGTCTATCTTCGGCAGAGGGAACGTGATCTTGTAGTAGTCTTCCAGGAACTTCAGGACCTTCGGGCCGATATTAAGTGCGTACTCGGCCGAGGACAGTGCCTCTTTGCGCGCCCACACCGCGAAGTTCTTATCACTCTTGCTGCCGAAGTCGGTGACAGCGAAGGCCACGAGGTAGGTGGACATAGGCAGCGACTCGGCGTAGTGGTCCCAGATGTATTTTGGGAGGGATTTACTAGAAAATAATTTAAAATTTTTTTTAAGAAAGCATCGTTAATATATTTGTTAAATCAACAACAACCGTAAAACCTGATGATTATTTCGATTGGGTTCAATGTCCCCAACAGTGTGATTTATATGTTAGAAGGAGGCCATCCCAATTATTATTAAACTAGCTTTCGCCCGCGGATCTGCTTGCTCTTCCTTGGGAACAGCATCTATTTCCGGGATAAAAGTTTCCGGGATTTATTCTTCCCGGGGCCAAAGTTATCGAAAAACAAAATTAGCCCATACATGAAATCTAATATATATTTTTAGGGTTCCGTACCCAAAGGGTAATAACGGGACCCTATTAATATCGTTCCGCTGTCTTTGTATGATGTATTGCTGTTGCCGCTATAACAACAAATACTAAAAAATAGAATAAAATAAATATTTATGGGGGCTCCCATACAACTAACGTGATTATTTTGCTAGTTTTTGCTCGGTATTGATAACGGCAACAGGTAGACGTTTAAAATATACTTTAAAAATAAATAATTATATAAAAATAAAATTAATATTACAGGGGGGCTCCCATACAACAGACATTATGTTTTTGCCGTTTTATAGATAACGGTACGGAACTCTTCGTGCTCGAATCCGACTCGCACTTGGCCGGTTTTTGTAAATTTCGTCTTTACTAAAATAAACACTAATACGCTTAACGTGATCTTTCGGTCACATGGCCAATTTAGGCCGGATACTTAACTCTATCTACCCCGCAAGGGGTAAAGGCGTAATAATATTAATGTAATAAATAATAAATAAATATATACGTACAAATCACACAGATTGAGCTAGCCCCAAGGTAAGTTCGAGACTTGTGTTATGGGATACTAACTCAACATTACTATATTTTATAACAAATACATGTATAGATACACATCCAAGACCCAGGCCAATCTGAAAAATATCATTTTCCGTCTTGACATGTTGCTATGTTTAACAAAATGTCGGCGATTGTCATGCAAAGACCCAATAAAGACTAATCAGGTTCTTATAAGACATCATAAATATGCATCAAAAGTGCAGCATTTCCGCAGTTTTCACACTGCGTATATTAAT
This sequence comes from Elegia similella, assembly GCA_947532085.1. Classification (NCBI taxonomy): domain Eukaryota; kingdom Metazoa; phylum Arthropoda; class Insecta; order Lepidoptera; family Pyralidae; genus Elegia; species Elegia similella. Next base: position 798,057 of record OX383931.1, read on the forward strand.
TATTAAATAACAATCACTTTCTCCGAGGCCGTGGGAGCGCGCTCCATTGTCTGCGCTGATGAAAAAATCATAAAACTACGTATCATAGTAAACAGTCGCTTGTTTGAACTGACGTGTGGTAAAGACGTTGAGGTAAAGACGTATGAACGGCATCATAGAATTTTTAAACTTTCGCGCTTTAAACACATAATTATGTATATAAACGGGACTTAGCTCGAACCTTTATATTATTTGTTTCCGTTGACGTTTCAATGGAGTTACATCTATCGTGGTCGCAACGAGACAGTCTCGTTGCGACCACGATGGATGTAACTCCATTGAAACGTCAACGGAAACAAATAATAAAAAGGTTCGTGCTAAGTCCCGTTTATATACATAATTATGTTATAGGCATCATAGAAGTATGGAGAGACGCAATTTTTTTTTTAATCTATGAACGGCATATTTTCAAACGATAGAACACAAAATTGTTAAGTAGAGCGAGCGAAGCGAATGATTTAAGACGAGTCCTGAGTGTAGCGAGGGATTTAAGTTCAACCAAGACTAAGACAGCTTTTTCACCGAGGAAAATACTTTTCGTACCATTTGCGAAAAAAATAACACAAAAATTAATAAAGTTAATAGTTAAAATTAACTAAGTAAAGACGTTACACCCTGAGGTGTGAACTGGCATTCTCAACTACGGAACCCTACCCTGCGCGTGGCCCACACGTTTTGATGTCTTAATTTCACTAGATATGTGTGCACGTAACTAAAGAGTAAATTGATGAAAAAGGGGCAAACTTGATGACATAAATAAAAATAAGTAACGTAATATATAAGAATCCCACCAAAAAAATAATTGTAGTATACACATACTTGCACTTCTTAGAGTCTTAGAGCTCTACAGTGTATAACCGAAGACTTTCTAACTCTGATCATATATACTATACAGGATATTGCGTTAATCCTGGTCCTTAGATCTACAAGCCCCACACTTTAGTCAAAATGTGTGGCCAAACTAATTCTAGCTTAAACACCAAATTTCAGCTCTCTATCAACAGCCTCCGTGGTCCAGTGGTTAAGGCGTTTGCCTGTTGACCCGGGGGTCGTAGGTTCGATTCCCACCGGAAGCATACTTTGTTTAGTTGCTTCCAGTTTGGTTAGGACATTGCAGGCTTGAATCACCTGATTGTCTGATAATAAAGATGTTTTCGTGCTTCGGAAGGCACGTTAAGCCGGTGGTTCCGGCTGCCATCTGGTAGTCGTTAAAGGAACCACGTCAGAGGCCGAGAATCTCACACCAAGGTGTGCATGGTCGATTGACCGTGACACTGTACCCCTCCCTAAGTATATATATTTTTTTTTTTACAAGCCTACCCTTACTATGAATTCCTAACTGCACCAAATACTAGCTGTATTACTCTTAATCTACTTTATCAACCTACATACCCTATTAAAGTTTTGTTTCTTTGTTCAATTCTATATGGCGTGATCATATCTAGCAGTAGTAACCCTTGTTTTATCATAGTAACCCCTGGACCTTCTTAAATGAAGTGATTTTGAACTTAACCTATGGTGATGAAGCCTAGTCCTATCTTATGCTATGCCTAAGGTTGCTATCGGCCTTGCGTATGACTAATTTTTACTTATAAATAAGAATAGCTTTATCCTAAGGTGCGCCTATGTTCTTCCTAATAAATATTGTTTAAATTGCACTTTGTGTTATTTTATGTTGCCTGCTATTTCACATTAATATAATTGCCTTATTTTATGAAGAGTTGGTTAATTTTTTTTACATAAAGGAGTATGTTGCTTATCTAGCATGGTGCATTCTACAGCAACCTGTTTCTCTACCAGCGGTTTGTTCTTATAGTATTGAATTCTGGATATGTATAGTAAGTATTAAAATGTAAGTAGCTATATTGACCTATAATGAGTTATAGTTGACTACAACTGTAGGTATTGGACAGAAGTTTAAGGTAATAGTTTAATATTGTTATTGTATGTGTTAGTCAGTGGTGGTAGATATACCATATAGTGAATATACCCAGCGTTTTTGGTGTTACGGTTTACTAGTCGAGCCCCGCCATCCGCCCGCCAGAGTACCACTCGTCATCCAGACTTGGACGTGATTCCTCCGTATGCTAATTTCTTTTGGAAAGCAAAAGGGATACCCATTAAAGAGTAAATAGTACCTGTTCCCACCTAATAGTAGGATAGGCAATTTGTCAGTAAAATTATGTCTGACTATTAATTCAGAGTCGAGAGGGTAGACTAAATGTCTTCAAGCGTATTACCTGCTACACAAGCATTATGCTCTCATTGTGTTCGCTGGGATGAGTTCAGACTTATTTTCTTTGAAATAACACCACGGAGGTGTAAAAGCAAAGAACTCAATTTATAAATTTACAACAAGCAGGTAGTACTAGGTACTCAGATGGAGTTTTATAGCAAGGGTTTGTTTGTCAGTCAAACTATACCTCAACTTTCACTGTAGAAATGGCATTCTTACATAACAATACTCCCCGTATCAATTGTTACTCATTATCCTATTATTTTCAGGAATTATGTAGCTATGTATGTTAGCATGTAAATGTTATACCATGCTGTTATGTATAAGCACTATTGTGCACTAACTCTAGATCTTAGAGATAGATTGAGATGAAATGTCTATTAGTATTTAAGTACATTACATCAGACTTATTTGTCTCAGTGATTCAACAAATTTAAGTGTGAGGATTGTAATATTCCTAGATTTCAATATATAGGGGTTTGAGTCAACCTTACACTCGCCCCTTTGCAGTATATAAGGAACATTACTCTCCCAGAATTCATTATTTATTCCAGAATTAGATGAATCATATGGTATATAAGTGGATTGTCAATATCTCAACCTTACAGAATTTACATGACTTCCATGGAACCAACAGACTATCTCCATCAGAGAATGATTATCATGATAATATATTGTCAGAGAGTTATTAGATCTCACTGGACTAAACAAATCTGAATTTTCCAACAAAAAAGGTAGATCAAGAAGATATTTATTTAGTAATTAAATAGACAACTCAGACTCAATCCATTGTCAAATAACTATGAGATTATGCCACAAGTTATGATAATAATTGTTCATGGCCAATCTATGTGATTTTAAAATATGAAAATCCCCAAATCATTCAGGTAGATACTCTACACACTATTATAGTCTCAGGGCCTTGTACATAAAAATTTAAGGTTAGCAATTTCATACCTTTATTAGAAACAGATTCCCTGAATCTTTCACCATCAGAATACGCACATTTCGTCAGCATTATCACTTGTCACAACCACAGAACCAGCTTATGCCATTTTGTTATCATATTTTCACATTCAACTCCACTTTCATATTAGATACCACTATCTACCTTAAAATTACGGTCGAAGATTAATTGTTTGAATAACGTCCTACCCACCAGCAGCTTGGATGGTTATATTGCTACCACCGGATTTACCGTGAAAACGAATGGAATTTTATCTCCTATACCCCTCTTTTCCTTATCCTGACGCAACCGTTAATGGGCCTAATTTAGTCCCTATCAGTCCCTAATTTCTAGTCTAAAGGTGTTAAGTTACTGTCCCCCCATCCCCAAAGTGTGTGTGTGTGTGTAGAACGAACTCCGGTGTAAGAGATCGCTCCCTAATCTAGCTAAAAAGATTTGAGGAAGCTTCTCTCGCCCTATTTTAATGATTCTACCTGCCTGACTGCTCCTAAAATCAGATTTCCTACTCTGGTAAATAGATTAGGTTCCTAGCAAGGATCCGTCATCTCTAAGCTGTAAAAGGGAGCCAGAGTTTGGGCCCACGAACCTATTATTCCTATCACTCTTGGGTTGTGGTCATCTCTTGTGGTCAGGATCGAGACTTCCACGCCCTAACAAGGGTTTGAGGTTTCCAAACGTATCCCCAGGCAAGTGGAATGTTAAATAATAACTGCGACGTTCGGACCGTTGTCTTTCAACCCCCTGGAGCCATCTAGACACCTCAAGTAGCATAACTAGGCTGGGAATTTCAGCCCATTCGACCAGCTACAATGTCGAATTATTTTTACTCCTACTTGGCCGCTACCCTCATAAAGAACAATCGCTCTCATAAGGAATAGAGGTCCAGCGCTGATCTTGGCCATGTATTCCCCAATTCGACACAAAACTCTATTAAACTTTCATTAAAATCAAACAAATAGGAACTAGAGATCTCAGATTTGACACGGAGAAGATTTCGAAGACATCAAAGATCTCCCCAACATCATTTCCTCAATATCATTAAAAACTTTACAGTATATGAAACTATTATAGAGAATTTACTCTGGACAAGCTAATATTCATATATTTCAAAAGAATCTACAATATTTTAACTTCAGAACACGATACCAATGTGCTTCTTAGCTAAAATATTTTCGCAAGGGACTTCGCGGGACTTTTCGATCCTAATTTGCCAAGATAACGCGATAACCCACACTTTAAACTACTTCTTTCTTGATTTAAAATAAAACTTGCAGTGGCGTTCTGGCAGCAATTCCTCTTGATTCTTCAAATTCCCGATGCGTAAAGACCCAGACTAATGGCGCCGTAGCCTTTTATACTCGCTACCGTGCGGTTTTCAGAAATCAGGCCACTTTGACTGAAAAACCGTTGGCCAATATTTTTTTTCTAAAAAGCTCATTCAAATGTCTAACTAATATCCCTACATTTAATAACTAATTGCTCATTCCTGTCGATAAGACCTTTTTCATTAAATTCTCAATTGAATAAAGTTTTCCCATTGGTTAGGTTCAAAACTTTCTAGACCGTTCTAAGACTACCTGTCTCTTTCTCCCTTTCATCCTCATTGAATGCTCACCCCTAATCGTAATGAAATAAAGGCCAGCGTGCCTTGTAACAAATTCAATTCCATAGACAATTTCATAGTTTTCTTTTAATTATTAGTGTTCCTTGTGCTATCTATAGAATCCCTTGAATCGACCTATTAGCATAATCTGGTATCACGAGATATTATAATAAATTTTACCATTTAAATTCCTTTTACGCAGAGTATTAATTTATTTTAATATTTGTTTAATTTTGATTGAATCGATTCTCTCGATTATCCGTAAAATGCTTACTTTTTTCAACTAGACAAAAGAATAAACTAATTATCAATTATTTGATCAAATTTTGTTATCATCATGATTATTTATTTCCTTGTTCTTACTTAAAGATATAAAGTCAGTCAAACCCTCAGAAGAATAATATACATAGAAGCCGCATAAAAATAGAAACTGAAAACAGATAGTTGACACTGTATTTTTCTTATGAGCTTTCACTTATGACAGAATGAGACAAAAACTTTAGTCAGTTTCTATTATTTTCATGGTTGTCCCGACTTGAAATGTCAATGGACTCCTTTGGACTCCAATTAAATCCGACTAAATTCAAAATAACTTATTACAGTTCAACGTCTGTAATATTAGCATCTTGCCGATTTGATCGGGTTATATATCGACAAAAACATTGCGGCGGAATTGTGATGTCTGCAAATTAAATATAGGATTGTGCTAAAATTCTCACGGAAAAAAGTATTAACCGGTGTTGGGTTGGTGCGCTATCAAATGACCATTATACTAAACAATGTCTTGTGCAATGGAGCGATGTAATGGGATATTCAGGACGAACAGAAATAAATTCTGTAAAACATAATTTTCTTCGGTAAGTTTTTCAGTTAAAAGTGCATAATTAAAACCCAAAATACCTCAAAATACAACAATAATATTGTCAATTATATAACGTATTGTATAAATGACAACTTTTATAGGTATTTTGCTTAAAATTATCGTTTTTTCCTTATTTCAAATTAGGTTAGTTTTTTTTGCTAGTGATGTGGTAAAATCACGTATCTACGAGTATATCGATATTTTTTATGACGGTCTTGCTATCAGGGATATTTTTGTTAGTGTTGAGCCATGCAATAGAAATGTAACAAATTGAACCATCATGGTAATTAAACAACCAGCAAAGTGTGAGTCGGACTCGCGCACGAAGGGTTCCGTACCATCCTTACATATAATATTATAAATGTGAAAGTGAGTTTGTTTGTTACGCTTCCACGCCGTAACTTCTGAACCGATCATCATGAAATTTTGCATCATCATCATCACCATTGCACGATCTCTGGAGTACGGAAAAGAACATAGACATAAATTACATCTCAGAATAAGGTACTGTTATCGGGGATAGACATTAACGCGAGCGGAGCCGTGGGCGTAAGCTATAAAAACGCCCGAAATTTTTGTTTGTAATATTTCAACTGTCTCACTATCACGGTTCATGAGATACAGCCTGGTGACAGACAGATGGATATCGGAGTCATATTAGTAGGGTCCTGTTTTTATCCTTTGGGTACGGAACCCTAAAAAGAATCGATTTTTACTAATATGAAGAAAATTATTGTTGAAATTTTATTGCAGCTCCCTGAAGTAAAAGGATAAAAAGGTGTGGATCCGAGGAACTTTCAAGCGACATATTGGACATAAAATGTCATACATACTCGAATTTGTTCAAAATATTTTACTGCCGTGCCGATACATTAATTTCGAATATAAAATTAAATGGAAGCGATTGAAAACGATGCTTTACCTACATTTATATTTGCCGAATTATAAATCAATGGTAATAAGAAAGTTTACGGAAACGGTTTTATTATTTATATTTAAAATTATGAAAAACATTTTATTTTGGACAGTAATGAAAGTGGGTAAAGTAATCTCTTGTTTTTCTTCACCTCTTGTTTTTCTATTACCAACACTGTGAATTTTTCACAAATAACACACTGGCACTTTTTTACCCTAGTGTAAAAGTTTTATAAAATAAAAAATATCACTTCGAATTATGTGTTTCTCTTTACCTACCTGATTATGTTTCCTTTACTGACTGTTCCTCAAAGCTAGCTGGGAAAAGCTTTAGATGGTTTTGGAATATGCTGAATGGCCCATTGATCAAGTGAAAAATATATCTGACCTTATATTACCTTTTGATACATGAGCGCCCCATTGCAATTTAGAGTCTATTGTGATTCCTAAGAAGGTGGTATCATTTACAAAGTCTATTTTACCTTCAACTAGTATGTCAACGTTGGACTGCCTCACATTGGGGACTGTAAATCGAATGCATTGGGTTTTTTGCGCATTCATAGGTAAGGTAGGTAAGTAGGCACTGTTTGAATTTCGAAATAATCGAAAATATGATTGACATCATATTAGGTATTCTACCGTTCGACCAATACTGGGTAAGACCTAATGACCAGCAGTAGACAGTAGACGCGCGGTGGGTAATGTATGGATTTTTTTTTTACCTATTTATCAGATGAAGCCAAGCGGCGCCATGCGATTAGGAGTTATTTAGGTGTATCTTGACGTAACTTTTAAAGTAAAAGCCTCTTTAGCGGCTTTGTGCACTTTTTGGGATGGGTAAAATAGAAAACTCGCGTCAGGACACGTGAATTGATCGAAAATTCGTAAGAAGGACACGGACCTGAGTATGCCGCAAAGGCGAGTTTTCACTTCTGCCGGCACTCCTGGAGTGCAACTAGTTGTTTTTTTTTTTTTATGAATCGTACTCATTTAACGAATCGATACAATCAGAGTAGAGAACATTTATGACTTTCTTAGGACGAAACATTTAGTCGATAAATATATTTCATCGATATAGTACAACCCTGATCACATCAGTACCCCAGGACAACCTGCACATTTACGCAAATGGCATTGTATATGCATCTCTTTCTGATGCTTTAACAATGCCATAAGTAAAAACAGTGTAGAATATTGTATTTTGTTGTTATTTTAACACGGTTTCTATGCTTTAGTTATTGTTCTGAGGTCAAACCATACTTTTAATTTCATATTTTTTTAAATTTACATTTCCCTGTCCTTGTTCTGAAATTTACTTTTCATAGATCATAGATCAATTTTCTTCCTCGCGTCAATTATTGACAAAACAAACTGTCAATGTCATTCTGCTTCATAACAAACAAAATAAGATGGATATAATGAATTATTGTGAAACAATTTACAAAAGACTGTATTTATGATTGAATTTCAGTTTTCCAGTTAATATTTGAGAATCGTGAACGAGAACATAAGTGTTCCGTTACAACACCTACTCGAAATGATGATGATAATTCCGTATCCATATCCAAGGGATACATTGATTCTACAACAGAGCTCAAGATAACTATTAATAAGAATATTGCTTACTGTGGCTCCCGCTTGACGATGTTCATGTTGGAGACAGAAGTCATGTTCGCTGGCCTCGCGATGCTGATGGTGAATTTAGCCTTCAGAGCTGGTTCATCCCAGCAGGGGAACGCGCGGCGCGCGTCCGTGGCTTGGAACTGGGTGACTGCTATCCATCTGTCAGAAACATAACAATATTAATTTGAGATAATCTTTCAGTTGAAATGCGACTTTAATCAAAATACCTTATTCACGCTGTAGATACAGGAGCTCGATGGCCTAGTTAGCGTGCGCATTAATAGCACTTACACATGTTAAGCAGCCCAGTTAGTGGTCCTCAATGGTGATGGGTAACCATAGTGGCACAAAAATCTATCGAGCTTCTCCGTGCTTTGGAAGACACGTAAGTCGTTGGCCCCAGCTATAATCAGTAGATTGCGATCGTAAAGCTATGTCAGATACTTTTAGGACATCTTGAAAAATCTTACATAATTAAATAAATAAAATAAATATATACGGACAAATCACACAGATTGAGCTAGCCCCAAGGTAAGTTCGAGACTTGTGTTATGGGATACTAACTCAACGATACTATATTTTATAGATATACATCCAAGACCCAGGCAAATCTGAAAAAGATCATTTTCCATCTTGACCTGGCCGGGGATCGAACCCGGGCACTCCGTGTCGCAGGCTGGCATGTTAACCACTGCGCCACGGAGCTGTCAAACATCAATGTTTGGCCACTTACACACACGAAAAAGCGAACAATATCATAAGAATCAATATGAAATCGAAAAAAGTGCCATATTCCATGCAAGTTGACTAATTTACAGTGGAATTCGTGTGGGAGGTTTAGAATTCTTTTTGTTTGTGACTCTTACGCCCGTCCTCGCGATTTAGTACCCCTGAGTCTTGAGCCTGAGTCCGAGATTTAAGTTTAAAGGACTACACTAGGCAGTTCATACTTGAGGTACTGGGAAATTGAAATAGAAAAACTTTACATAAGTTAATACTTATGTAAAGTTTTTCTTTTAAATTGCCGGCCCGGACTAATGTCCGAGCCGGCAATTTTTAACATCTCAACCAGCTTATGTAAAATTGCTAATTTTTAAGAGCTGATTTGATATTAAAATCGAAAACATGTGATGAACACAGGTAGGGTTCGTCACATATTTTCGATTTTAATATTAGTTCTTTATCAGTTCATTATATATAATATAATGAATTGATAAAGCTTTCTCCACTTTAATCAACTTCTAAATAGCGGGTAGTAATGGAGATTACGCATGCTTCGAATGCGTGCACCTATATTATCTGATGAACAAATTCGCCGCGGTGATTTGAAGTTACGGCAACTCAGTGGTCGAGAGCATCGACGGGCCAGATGTCGAAGGTTTGTAGGTTCATATCCTGCCTGTGTCAAATTTTTTTCATCTACTCAATGGCTACCTACCTAATTATCTATCACCACATGTAGATTTGTTGATATACACGACTGATGATGATATTGAATCTTCAGATGTATCATATCTTTGTCTAAAAATACTTGTATAACCTAAGGTATAATAAATTCATCTCCTGCAATAATACATTACAGGCAGAAGGTCAATTTGCCTGTATAAATAGATTCGTCGATATTACGTAATAAATAATATTATCAAGATTCGGACACAAATCATAAATCGTGACAGATGTGAAACTTCATGTTCATCGTACGCGTTTTCGTGCAGAATTAAATGTGATATTAATTACTTTGTGTGCTTCTACCATCAATTAATGCATATGATCTAACTATATGCGAGTATATTGCCCAATCACCGATGCATTGGATGCAAAAGCATTACAAGGAGTCGCATGTTTAACTATTGCTAGGACTAAGAAGCCATTTGGATGGATGCCATTATTTTTCACATTTTCGCGGTCACAATCACTCTTCTTTCACTACGGGACTTAGCGGGGTTGAATCAAATTTCGACAGATATTTCGGTAACATTACAGCTGCCACGTTCACAGATTGAGCGAGAAACTGCTGTGCAAATGGCATCCACAATCACGAGTTATGTGATTTGCCAACCGGTGGCCGAGTGAAAGAAATGCCACAAGGTTTTTTATATTTGTGCTAGCGCCACCAGCGGACGATCCAACAGGCCGCCATCAACTTTTTGGCCCCCAATTCACTATTATAAAAGCATGTCAGTTTACACTTTTGACGCCCTCTGTGGCTCAGTGTTATCACAAGCGCTTTTGATAGGGTTGGATTCTTGACCAGGTCATGATTGTTGAATGTTATATTATCTAATTTATGTATCTTTGAGTTAGTATCTTATGACACAAGTTCACAGCTTACTGTGGGGCTAGTTAAGTCTGTGTGATTTGTCCCTTTAGATTTATACTTTATTCTTGTTGCTAACTAAATAATGGTTTGATTATCATCACCATATGGCATACTATTCTTCTCTTTCGATACTTTATACCCAAACTCCAAAGACAGACGCTACAGGAAGTGACATGTACGAAACATAAATCTGTTTTATTGCTATTTATTGTCGTGAGCGCCAGTACGGCTGGAATGTATTTATCCAGCGGCTGGTTACTCCGAAACTCTTGGCTGTCTGAATCATTTTCAATGCCAAATTTTAAATGCAAAAAAAATATATATATATACGGACAAATCACACAGATTGAGCTAGCCCCAAGGTAAGTTCGAGACTTGTGTAATGGGATACTAACTCAACGATACTATATTTTATAACAAATACATATATAGATAAACATCCAAGACCCAGGCCAATCTGAAAAAGATCATTTTCCATCTTGACCTGGCCGGGGATCAAACCCGGGCACTCCGTGTCGCAGGCTGGCATGTTAACATCTGCGCCACGGAGCTGTCATCCGGTTCTATCACTCAATTAAAACATTAATGCCTCGTAATATTTGTAATTTAATGATATATCTGAATTATTGGAGGTATAATTATTGTTGATTATATTTCCTATACTAAAAGTAGACCTGCGACATTAACACGCATCATATACACACCTTTAAGACAGTGATGTAAATAGGAGTGAAATAAACGAACGATTATTCCTAAATAAATTATTAGTAAAAAAACTTTTATTTAATGCTCTGAAAAGGATAAAATAATCTTACCTTAGAAAATTTATTTGTATAACTAAAAACTTTCCGGGAGTTTTTTAAAAATTAAAGACGGGTAAACAATTAAAAGCATTTTTTTATGTAATAGGACGGCAAACGAGCGAGCAAGTAACCTGATGGTAAGCAATCAACGATGCCCATGGAAAACTGCAACACCAGGGTGTGACAGAAGCATTACCGGCCTTTCAAGGAATTGGGGGAGGACTTAGGGGCGAGAAAGGGGGGAAGGGGAAGGATGGGCATCCGGCTCTCTCACTCACGGAACGAAGCATAGAAGCTTCTACTCAAACGTTGATTTTCTGTGTGGTACTTCCCCGGTTGAGCCGGCCTATTTATACTACTAGCAAAAATGAAGTTGGCTTTACCACAACTAAATTTGTAGGGAAACTTTGCTTAAATATGTCGGATAATAAAACAACAATAAAGGTAATCAGATCCTCCTAACGTTGTTATTGCCATCAATCGGTCGTTTGTATTCGATTCAGGTGCGTGTTCCGCGTCGAGTCGAGAATCGAGTGACCTCCCACCTACTATGGAATGTTAAGTAATGCTTAACTTGCTACAACTATTATGTCACGTGACATACATAATAAGAGAAGAAAACCGCGATTACTTTTTCATCCTAGCCTTAATGTTATTCTTTATCACACATTTAAGCTAAGTTGAAATCAGTTAAAAAAGAAAATCAAAAAATCTTTATTTCTTTAACATAAAGTTATGTACATAACAGATGGCGAATTGGAGTCCCCTTTTAAGCAAAGGTAGCTTGTGTCAGGAAACTCCGCTCCTTCGATACCATTAATACCTGTGCATCAGAAGAATTCCGTAAAACGTCTATTTTTTCGTCGTAGAGTTAGCCTTATCTTTCATGGAATACTATCATGGAATAAAAAACATGAAGTACAATTCAAAGATCAAAGTAAATGATTACATTAATATATTTTCAAAAAAAAATATTTATAACTAACAAATAATATATCAAAAAAAGCTATGGCTTTCATCGACGAATATCCCTTAGTCTGCTGCCATACGGGATCCCTATGATCTCATCAGTTCATATACCCTCGGTAGTAAAAGTTTAAAGACCGACAGCACACCGCGTCTTATTTTGATTAAATTAAACATAGATAAATGGTTTTCAGAGGTATTGCAAGAAAGAAAGTTGTTAAATGCCTCGTATGTCTGTTTGTATACTTAGTTGTATCAAAATGGGTCGGTTATTGGATGATATATTTACGAGATAACCGTGGAAGAGAGATAGATGCATCACAAGCCAATCGCTTAGGTCGATCGTGCCTCTCTATCACTTGTTCCACGCTCTCGCTTGTACGTGGAACGTGACACTTTTTCGTGCGTGCGGCTGCACGTGATAATGTCTTTGAATCGATGAATACCGGCTGATATTCATCGATTCGAAGACGTTATTACGTCAAAAATTGCATTATATAAATGACTAGCTTTCGCCCGCGGCTCCGCCCGCGTCAATGTCGATCCCTCGGGAATAGTACTTTTTCCCGGGATAAAAGGTAGCCTATGTCCTTATCCGTACTCCAGAGAACTTGTATGAAAACTTTCATGATGATCGGTTTAGTAGTTAAGGCGTGAAAGCGTAACAAACAAACAAACAAACAAACAAACTCACTTTCGCATTTATAATATTAGTAAGGATAAGGATAACTGAAAAAGAAATGCATGGCACTCGCCTGGTCACATTCTTTTCTTCATAAGAACTTCTGTAGAACCCGTGCAGATTGTCATTCAAGATACCGACGAACGTTATATTGAGGACGTACTGCTGGCCGGCCTTCAACGTCTCCGCCACCGATAGGATATGGAACTCCCTCGCTACGTCTTCTGTTCTCCTGGTGATTTTCAGCGCCTTGCCTTCACTCTTCTCAAACAACTCTATCTTCTTAAACGTCAACTCCACTCCATGAAATGTTATCTGCTTTGTATCATTTTTTACTGTTAACACTATACTGGCCTCACCATCAAAAGTGAAATTCCCTTCAAAAATATACGGAATTAATTTGATATAATACTGATCTGGCTTAATATTTCTTGGTAACCGAACGTCAGTGACTGTAGAAACTGCTTTTTCAGTAGTCACTTCTAAAGGATTAGCAGGAGTTTCAATAGGAATAACACTTCTACTATTATCCGTACTTAAAGGTATCACTGAGAGTTTTGGAGGATCACAATGAGTTAGTTCATATTTGGTCACATTGGCTAATTGGTCAGTTCTCGGACATGCCGCGAAATTGTACACTAAGAACGCCGTAGCGACGATCGCTAGAGCGAATATCACTAGGATCACGAAAGTCAAGCTCTTGGAGATGTAAACGCCGCGTTTAGTTTTGGTGGAGAAGTCGCAGGTCGGCTGGTGGTCCATGATGCTGAGCGGCTCCCGCGCTTGGGTCATCACATCACAGTATATTATCTGCAATAGAAAATTATCGATTAATAGCTGGTTGCGTGTTACTTTGTCGATGAATGCAAGAATAGATAAGACAAATGAGACAAATTGCTTTATAAGGCCGTGGTGTGACGTTGAAACAACACACCTATGTCAAGCTAGGGTACTTTTCTAAATATTCATCGAATCTATTTAAAATATGATAAACATAATATTTTGAAATTGAATTATGTTTGCCTGAGTAATTTACAAAATATTCTATGTAATTCAGGAACAGCATTCCGTAGTAGTTACATTAATATCTTAGACAATATCAATATATATACCTAACTAATATACATATATATTTACACAAATCATATGAGGTTTTCAGATAGACAAACTAATATTTAATTACTGTCAATTTCTGAAAACGTCCAAGAATTGAAAAATTAAATATCATCTGTTTTTTATAAAACCCAGTATTTTTATATTTAATAGGAATTTCATTAAACTTTTCCTTATAAAATAAAATAAGATAATATATAATATTATTAATTACATAAAAAAAAATGAGTACAAAGTTTTATAGAATTAATCACGTAGTACACATAATTGCTTGATTTGCCCTAAACAGTGTATTTTTGTAGCTAAAGTAGTTTTGATTAGGCGACAAAAGATCTAATAACTATAAATCAAGCGTGTAGTCGTATAACTTCGTAAGTATTTTTCCTCTGAGACATAACTGAACTAACAAATACTCCCAATCTCCCAATAGATATTCCATCTCAACTATAAGTAATACTGTCACTCGAATGACTTTCACTGGAATATCTACTTTATTGATAATATAATAGGATCTGAAATCGAGTGGTGCAAGCGTTGTGAGATCGTTAAGTAAGTCTTGGATAACTTGCTTGATCACGTCGCTGTTCTTTTATTTATTGTCGTTGTCACGCGACTTGGATAGGTTTTACTCGACAAGACATGAGTTAGAGTTGTTTAAGCCAGGTTTATAAAAAAAAAACATAGGTAGAATGTCCCAACTGTTTCTCTTCCTATGAAGATCGTAAACCGATTTCGAGTAGAAAGAATGAGCAAAAATCAATTTGCTACTACTATTTTGATGTAGTTTACCTTTTACACGCCTATTAACATTCTAAACGTGGTTTTTTTCTCCGACCGACCCTTATAGGATCACTCGTGTGTCTGGTTGTCCATCTGTCATAACCGAATTTTGACTTTATCAAGTTATCACAATTACGTTATCACGTCTTATAAATCGATGAACACCGATGCGGCATGCACGAAAGTCAAGTTCCAGAGCAGCAGCAGCAGCAGTAGTAGTAGTATCTATCACGGATCTATTTCTCACCGTTATCTCGTAAAATTATCGTCCGAAAACCAACTTTACAGGCAACCATTTTTTATTTCAAATCTACTGGACTGAAAGCTCAAATTGAGCACCCTTAAAGAGTTTAGTGGTCTGGTCATTTTGGAGATTTTTGGGAGAGGCTATATCCAGCAGAAGACTTCTTGCGGCTGATATAATGATGATGATGAAAGAGTTAAGTGACCCAAATACGTACAAATATATTATTAATTTAACAGTACTATTATAAAAAAACACAATACTATTAGGGATACAAAACAGAAAATATAAACAAAAGTTTAAACCATTATTAGAAATCGAATGAAATGAGTAATTGCAAGGATCTTAAATATAGGTATTTTTATTATAATCTTAGATTATATCATTTAAAAATTATTCAAAATCTAAAAGAAAAATGGCCATTCTACCTACTTAATTACCGAAACTATTTATTTGAAAATTATGAAGAAAATACAAAGGAAAAGTTAGGTGAAATGTATTATTTAATTATGAAAGGGTCTAAATCAGAAAATTACAATGATAGTACCTTCTCCGTGTGAGTTAGACTGACTGTTTTTGGCTGTTTTTTCCATATGACCTATCTTCTCCCTCAATGATAAGATATATTTTATATAAAAAAGCTTTAATTTGTAATCATACAGATACTCATTAACAAATTTATAACCAATTTTTCCAAAATCCACGTAGGGTCCTCTGGAATACACAGGTTTTTGCCATTGAACTTGAAATGATATAAAATCTGAGTCCAAATTGAATAAGTCGCAACTCACAAGTCGATTCATCCGTCAATTGAGTCGGAAGATACGCCTTTGTTGTCCGATCGGGTTCACTCGCTGTAGCACGTGGAACGATCCAAGTCTGCGTGTGTGCCATCGTTTGATAGTGTATTTTGATTATGTAATTGTCATGTTCAGTAATTGGTAATTAGAAAGTACGAGATATAATTATATCGGGTTCCTTTGAAACTAAGTAACTCTATTTGTTCAGCAACAGGCATTTGAATGATAATACATCTTAGTTATACATTCATCTCAGGATTACGATCGCTAAGTAAAAATCAAACTACAAAATCTTAAAAAATTAATCTAAAAAAATGCACCTCTCATAAAAATTCACTGAACAAAATTTGGAATGATTGTGTTAAAATTCTTTGTAAGAACGATTAACAGTATTGTTCTGAGCAGTTTAGACTGATTTCTGTCACAGTTCTAGGAAGGATTATGCCCTAACTTGACTGCAGTTGGTTACCATATGTCCAAAATGTATGTACTTGACAGTGTAAAGAAATCTAATTCAGGAGTTAGCGCTTCTTTCATGTAGTAATTTCAACCCTCTTTCTCATTTCTTACGAAGCTTTCTCAAGATATAAAGTTTATGGCAGTCAGCCGTGACCCAGTGGTAAGTGTTTCCTGAAACCGTCACAGACATTGATTCAAATGGCTCAGAACAAAACTGCCGACCGTATAAAGAATTTTAACACAGTCACTCAATTTTTTTTTTCTTTGACACATTGTGGACTTTTCAAATTTCCATTACTTACATACGCTTCCTTACCTGATGTAAGAAATTGGATATTTATGGTCACTAATGAAATGCTCATCCATATACAGCGTAATTTGAATCTCCTAGCTATATTCAAATGTGGGAATCAAAATATCTAATGGAATACAGAATTGCAACAAAAAAAAGGTAAATACGAAAAAAATACATTTGACCTTTCATAGAAATTCGTCCAGCTGATCGGCGACTTTGTATAAGAAAACTATTTTTTTGTTTGTAATCAGCATTTTTCTTGAAATTCCTTATTCCAGTATTCCATGAAGGATTAAAATCCGAGATTCCAATAAAGCTAGGAGGTTTAAAATCACGTTGTATTACAGTCCTCAAACACTATCTTATACATCAGAAAATCGCGTTGGGAGACATCCTAATCCTAACTAATATTATAAATGCGAAAGTGAGTTTGTTTGTTTGTTTGTTACGCTTTCACGCCGTAACTACTGAACCGATCATCATGAAATTTTGCATACACGTTCTCTGGAGTACGGAGAAGGACATAGGCTACCTTTTATCCCGGGAAAAAGTACTATTCCCGAGGGATCGACATTAACGCGGGCGGAGCCGCGGGCGAAAGCTAGTTCTATATATTTCTAGTAGAGAAGAGTACTTTTATCCAATTGACAGTACTCCAAACATTTAACAGTCGTAAAGATTTAATAACTGTCTGTCAGCTTCTATTAGGACTGATGGCATGTTTGTATTACCGAGGCGAGATTTCATATCGTTGTACACTCATCACGAGCATTAATACATACACAATTGGATTCCATTTTAGACCTTATCACATTGACTTAAGAACCGATGTGTATACATATTATTGTTCGTTCGACTGTACCAGGATGACTTGGTGATATATTTAGAAATATGCTGATTACAATTAATTAAAAGTTGTTAAAGTTGGTATAATCTATTTAATTATTTTAAATATAGATAATATCGAAGAATAAAACTAATTTAAACTACTTAAAAATACATATTTACCAATTGACGAAGATTTACGAGATTCTTTATTGCAAAGCAGCAATGACAATACTAGAGGTATGTATAAACAAACATGTTATTAACAAGTATGGCCCTAGTAGTACAGCGAGGGTCGTGCTCCTGTAGTGGAGACTAAAAAGGACCTGATGATGATGATGGCGATTATTGAAAATCTTTGATTTTACTAAAGGTAGGATATTGACATACACATAAACTGGAAAACACACATTGAAAAATTGGAAACCAAGTTATCAAAATTCATATACGCACTGTTTCAAATTAAACAAAGCACAATACAGACAGCACTAGCGACTTACTATGCTTATCCGTACTCTTGGTTTAAATATGGCATAATGTTGTGGGGAAATAGCGTAAATATTCAAAAACTATTCATACTCCAAAAAAAATGTATACGAATAATAGCCCAGATTAAAAATATACAAAGTTGCAAGCCATTCTTTATAAAATATAAAATACTAACATTGCCATCTATATACACACATGATTTGTGTTCCTTTGTCCATAAAAATTTACATACATTCACAAAAATACATGAAACTCATAATGTAAATACCCGTAACAAAAACAAACTATACTTACCACCATCCAGAATAAAAATGTTACAAAATAGTCCACATTATATGGCTATAAAACTATATAATAAACTACCTAAAGACATTATTAGTGAGGTAAAAAATTCTATATTTAGTAAAAAGTTAAAAGACTTTCTTACAAACATGTGCTTTTACTCAATAGATGAATACATGGAAAATAATACAAAAATACATAAAACATAAGTACATATACTTGCATTAAACAAATAAATATATATTCATATGACGATTAAATAATTACATTTATATATTATATTAGGCGCCGCCTATTTGCAATACCTGTCGAAGGTAACTAAGTTGTAAAGTGCATTACTAGTTATAAGACCATTTTTGTATACACTTAGTTGGCAAATAAATGATTATGATTATGATTATTTCTGTTCTTTTTTTTAATAGAAGAGACTTTTATGGTTTAATAGCAAAAATTTAATGAAAGAGTTGGAAATTTAATTAAAATTATTGAGTTTCATTTAATATAATATAGTCATTTTTCTTTTCGTCTGTATGTTTTGTGTGAATTATTGTTTTTTTTAGTTTGGATGTATCTCTTTGTAGAGCTTTTCGAGCCATTAATATCAAACGCATTTATATATATTTGGCTATTTCATGTAAATGGTAAATTTCTACGTTGTTTAATAAAGATAAAAACAGTAAGGGTGTGCCAATCCAGTTTGGAATTATATTTGTAACTAGCTGTTGCCCGCGGCTCCGCCCGCGTTAGTGTCGATCCCTCGGGAACAGTAGAATTTCCCGGAATCAAACATACCCTATGTCCTTCCCCGGGCCTCACACCTCCATACCAAATTTCACCCAAATCAGTTCAATGGTTGAAGCGTAAAAAAACAACTTTCGCATTTATAATATTAGTATTAGTATGGAAGTATGGATATTATTTATACTTCTAAGTCCGGAAATGAGAATATTTCCATAAAACCTTTACCCTCCTATTATACCCCTTTAGGAGTGAATTTTGTCCATTTCACCCACATATATCTTTAATTGTAATCGAGAACTCACATACCTATTTATTTTCATACTTCATAGTCCAGAAATGAGAAAATTTCCAATTTCCAAACAAACTTTACCCCCCTTCTGGGGGATTTTTTTCCAGTTGACCTACATAGATCTTTTTCAATTGATATCGTGAATTTATTTACCTATTTTCATACTTCTAACTCTAGAAATGAGTAAATTCCTATACTATCTTTACCCCGCTATTTTACCCCTTCAGGGGAAAATATCGTCGATTTTACCTACACAGATTATTTTAATTGTAACCTAGAACTTATATACTTATTTTCACACGTCTAAGTCCAGAAATGAGAAAATTTCCATACAAAGTGTATATATTTTATCCCTTAAGGGGGGAATTTTGCAAATTTCATCTCATCATCATCAGGTCCTTTTTAGTCTCCACTACAGGAGCACGACCCTCTCTGTACTACTAGGGCCATACTTGGCCAGAGCAGCCAGAGGACTTGGCCTACACTCTCCACGCTGGCCAGACGGGTTGGAGAGGTCTCTTAGATGTTTATAAGCTTTGTTTAGCTTGTATTTCCTAAGTCGCCTTCTACGACATCCATGGGAAGACTTGGAGTGGTCCTATTCTACTCTGCCGGATACCACACGGCTACAAAAAATACAAAATTTCATCTACCTACACACATCTTTTTTCTTAGCGCTCACTCACATCATGAAAAAAACCCCTGCACCAAATTTCAAGTTATTATATTTAGTATATTATATTTAGGCGCAGCAGTTTCGGTTAGTTTGCCGTTTACTACGCCGCCGCCGTTAGTGTCCATCCCTCAGGAACAGTAGAATTTCCCGGACAAAAGGTACCCTATGTCCTTTCCCGGGTCTCAAACTTCATCCAAATTGGTTCAATGGTTGAAGCGTGAAAAGAAAACAGACAGACAGACTGAGTTACTTTCGCATTATAATATTGGTATGGATAGGTATAATGCATGCTGATGATGAATTGACTTTGTATTTAAATTTTCTTATGTCACTTATTATTTAATTACTTACTATTTAAGTGCTATACACGGTGAAATTTTGATCGTTTTGGACCCTTAAAGGGGTGACTCAGGTCATCAATATGAACAACTTTTTCTATGGGACCAATGCTGGGAACTCAAAAGAAAATTCGTCATTTCCATACAAAAGAGTCCCGCCGCCCGGCCAGTTTGTATGGGAGGGAATGTCGAATTTTTTTTTTCAGTTCCCAGCATTGTTCCCATCGGAAAAGTTGTTCATTTTGATGGTCTGAGTCACCCCTTTAAGGGTCCAAAACGATAAAAAATTCACCGTGTATATTTGCAGGCAAACTAATGACTTGAGTTCATTCAAATGACGATAACTTTTTTTTAATGAACCGATTTTGATGAAACAAACGTTAGATGTTTTGCTGAGTTAAAACAAAGCAACTGGTGAAAGTTTGAAGTAAATCGGTTCAGTATTTTCGGAGATAATCGTGATCATACATACAGACAGACAGACAGACAGACAGACAGATAGACAGACAGACAAAAAATTCTAAAAAATTTTTTTTGCTTTCTATTATTTTTTTTAAGTGTCCCTCTATCTATTTCAGTCAAAAATTCTAAATGTACAGACAAAATATTTTTACTGTTTTATTATATGTATAGATAAGACCATACCAATGTACTTTGTTCCATAATTTAATACCGGTCGGTATAAGGTTTCCCGACAACTATCCTATTCTATTTGTGATATGAATCTCATACAAAGTGCTCCAAAGCGAACACATGTGACGATTGCAACACGATTGAAATCTGAAGAAGTAATCAAGCTTCTTTGTGGGATGAGTCAAGAGCGAAAGCGACTTGAATAACAATACTTATTAACATGCCTATCTATTTAATATTATATTAATATAAAATTATATTAAATAGATAGGCATGTTTTATTAATATCTATTTATTAATGCGTTTAATTGATGTCTTTATTTTTGTGTACACTTGTTTTGTATATATTATATTTTTTATGTGCGTGTCGTATCGTGATTTAGCTCGTGATGCCTCAGAAGGTGACGGCTGAAAATCAGTACTAGATTAGGGTATCCCTAGTCCAGCGTAACGCTAAGCCGTCACCTTTTGTAACACTGATAGCGCCGATCTTTTATTTTTTGTACTTTTTAATAATTTTATTTTATATTGTTTGGTGTGTGTGTGTCTAAGTGTTACAATAAAGGTTATTCTATTTTATTCTATGCCTCTCACTTATTTGTGACATGAATTTCATACAAGGTTCTCGACAACGAACACACGCTCAGTTATTCTGATTAAAATGATTGAAATCTGGAGAAATAATCAAGCTTCATTGTGGGAAAAGTTTTGAGCGAGATCGAATTAAATTACGAGCATTTTCTAATAAAAAATTACCTACTAACCTACATTTTTCTATTTGTAAAATTAATTTCATACATAGCCACTCTGTTTCGTTTTGATTGAAATCTGGAGAAGTAATCAAGCTCTCTTGTGGAACAAGTATTGAGCGAGAGCGGGTTAAAATACGAGCATTTTCTAATGAAAACTGAGTTATTACCACTGCTACCTCGTTCTATGTGTGATTTTTCTTATATGTATGTCTACAACACTACACAACGATTGAACTACGAAGCTCACAGTTGCTTGGTCAACGTTTGATTTAAATCTGGAGAAGTAATCAAACTTCCTTGTGAGACGAGTCATGAACGAGAGCGGTTTGTTTAGCTGAAATTGAGTGGAACTATTCACATTTCCAGTGTATGTATGTCCAGTTTCATCATATATCAAACCGAAGCAACAACCAGAAATTTCTTTTTAATTTTACTCATGTTATACAAAAACACAGCGTGAGACGTCAAAAAAGGCCACAAAAAAAACTATAAAATATTTTGACGCGAGTCTTAATGAAACAATAGAATGTTAAATGAAGACAATTATTTTACAAACAACATGTATTTTTTCATTTTTTTCTGGTGTACCTTGTAGCGTTTTTGTACAATATTATTCTGGAAAACATAAACTTATTTTCTTCTGGCCATATTAAACATTAGAACTGTACATTATTAGTGCAAACAGGTCAAAAATACGTAAAAATAGGACCACTCGTTGATTTTATTCACATGTGGTGAATCTATTCCAAAAAGTCAAAACTGTCAAAATTTTTAAAAAGTTTTAGCGGTCATTTCCTTTCGCCGCGACTTACGAAAGAAAACTTGGTAACAAAATCTGCACACTTGCTGGTTGGCAAGAATGCTCGGTCTAGGGTAGAAGGTCTACTCGGCCTCTTTGAGACTTCTATCTATCTTTGAGAGATTTATCATATCTGTTGCACGCTCGATCGCTAACATAACGTGTTCCCCAAAAATATGTAAATTGAAATTTTATATAATATGACATCAGAAAAAAAAAGAAAAGATAAAAATATTAAATATCATATAAAGCCCTTCCGGCAAGTAGGCGACCAATACTGTTGAAAAGAGTTTCTTTCGGCGTCTTCTTCTATGCGTCTATTTAAAATGTGAATTGACGTGAAAAAGTGCCTGAAAAGGCCTATTTTCGGAATAAATCTTTGAATCATGCCTAATTCAATATTTAGTAAAAAAAAAAAAGATTTATTTGTTTCTAATTTAAATAAAATTCATCCTAAAATAAAATTCACCACAGAAATAGAACAAAATAATAGTATAAACTTTCTGGATTTAACGATTGCGAGAAACAAAACAAAACATGAATTTTCAATATATCGTAAACCAACACACACCGATACAACAATCCCCGCGTCATCTAACCACCCATGGCAACATAAACTCGCTGCATATCGATCGATGATACATCGACTTATGACCGTTCCTTTAAATGAGAAAAATTACAAAAAAGAACTCCAAATTATTTATCAAATTGCTATATCGAATGGATATAGTAAGAAAAACGTTGATAAAATAATATTGAAAAGGAAACAGAACACCGTTAAAGACCTTTTATATGCGGTCCCACAAGATAAAACGCAAAGATATGCAGCGAGTTTATCTTATTACGGTAAAATTACAGATAAAATAGCTAAGATATTTAGAAAAAACAATATTCATATCGCTCTCAAAACAAACAAAACATTAAAATCACTTTGTAATACTAAAGACAAAATTCAATCAGATAAAAAATCCGGTATATATAAATTAACTTGCGATGATTGTCAACAAGTTTATATTGGACAAACAGGACGTAATTTTAAAATTCGTTATAACGAACATATCAACGCGTTTAAAAAGAATCACCCCGATCGATCACATTTTGCAGAACATCTATTGGAAAATAATCACACATTATTAAATAATCACACATACAAAATATTACATACAGCGGAAAAGGGAATAAAAATGAGTATATGGGAGCAATTAGAAATAAATAAACATAAAAGATCAAATATTACTTTGATAAATAAACAAATAGATTTGAATAATTCCCCATTATTAAATATATTTTCAATACAAAACCAAAATTACGATCAATCCCCTCCCCCCTCCCAGATAGTATAAAAGGCGGCAATACGGCGTAATTTTTGTCATTTTCATTCCGGTTTGTGCAGTCGAACTGAGCAGACGTGTTGTCGCGGCACGCTCTCTCTGTGAGGCTGTATTTATTGGAACTACTGTCCGTTTGTGTTTTGTTGTTTCGGCCCATTGTTGTCGGAGACTCTGGTCACAAAGTGATTTAATCGCCACGTGGTGATTGTCCCCGTCGGCTCTGTGCGGAAATCGCAGGCCCCAACGCTCAGTGCGATTGCTCGGCCAGGCGTATCCTGGGATCGAGCCCATTAACTCCGATTCGTGTTCCAGCTGCAGCTCGTCGACCACTTGGACCCTGTGGGCGGCGAGGTTCCTGTCTACGCTTCGACGCCACACGTGTTCTTTTTAAGAACGCACGTGTTCGTTAGAACGCGCGTGTTCTTTTCTTGAACGCGCTTCGTGGCGTACACGCGGATCGGTCTGTCCTTTTCAGGGCAAGTACTGACCGTAAGTGTTTCTGCCGATCAACTACCTTCTTTGCCCACCTTCACACACTGTGCGTTGGTGGAGTAGTCCTCGCTTTTAGCCGAGGCCGTGCTTCGAGTGATCGTGTTGCGGTGTTCTACGCCAATACGGGTCACTCGTAGTTTACGTAGTGTTGACCCTGGCGCTAGCCTTTACCCCTTCAGGGTAACGGCAACTACAGGACGGGCTCTGGAGCACTTGGCCTTGGGGGATCTCCTAGTCAAGCCAGAGTATCGGTTAGGTAGTTAAGACCTAGGTTCGTCCCGCTTGCACTATCAAGGTTGGCAGCGGTTAGTAGGCAGGTTCCGTTGTAGTTTGTAAGTAGGGCGGTAGGGTTCCCTCTGCGCCACCCAACAGAGGATAGGGCGTTAGGGCTCTGAGTTCACCCCTCAGAGACGTTAGGTTCTTTAGGGCCACGTTTTTACCCCAACGCGAACCCTCCATGCGGCCTTCGTAATGGCTGCCATCCACTCCGATTACGAACTCCTCAAAGAGTTCGTAATCAACAATCCTTCTCTTAGGAAGGATTATAACGCATACAAGCGCAAGTACCGTGCTCGTATCGCCCGCGGCATCGCTCGCGAGGATCTCATCACCGATGGGTCTTCAGACGTGACGCGTCCCCGATCCCCCGTGGTATTTTCTGCCCCGGGTTCCCCCTCTCCGACCGCGACCGCGACCGCCCTCCCCGGAAATAGATACGACGGCCTCCCCGTGGATGAGACCGATTACTATTATCCCGATGACCCGGCTGAGACCGCCGCTCAGCCCTTCGAACCCCGTTACCCAGCTGCGACGTTAGAGACTGTCCTCGAGTCCGACGATATGGAGACGGAGACAGCCCCTCAGCAGACGCCCCCCTCTGGACAGGACCCCGAGCCAGAGCAGCCGCAATGCTCCGACGACGATGATTACACCGTCGTCACCGGAGCAAAGCGCCAGCGTAAGGCGAAGGGCTCCGAGAAAGAGCCTGCCCCTAAGGCACTTAAAACCGCGAACGGCTCATCCGTCGCGAAGACTCCCTCCCAGCCCGCCCCATCTTCCACCGGAAGGAAGCCCCGACCACCTCCGATGGTGGTCCTACGCGACCCTAAGCAGTGGGAACCGCTTTCCCGCTCGCTAAATGCACAAAAGGTGCAATACACGCGCGCGTCCACCAACCGCGACGGTAATATCGACATAAATGTCAAGTCCATGGAGGACTACCGTTCCCTCACCCGCCTCCTCAACGAGCGCCAAATCCCTTGGCACTCATTCGGCCTACCTGAGGACCGCAAACTCAGGGCGGTCATTAAGGGCATCCCCGTCTCGACTTCGGTCGAATATGTAAAAGAGACCCTTGTCTCTCAGTCACTCCCCGTAAACGAGGTCCACCGCATGTACGGGAAAAAGAAAACCCCGTACCCAATGGTGCTAGTTGTCTTAGACAACACACCGGAAGGTAAGGGGATTTTCCAAATCTCGTCGTGCGCTGGGCTAACCTCGTTTAAAGTCGAGCCCCCCCACAAGCGTGGCATTATCGGTCAATGCCACCGCTGCCAATGTTACGGGCACTCGGCCCGTAACTGTCATGCCCATCCCAGATGCGTGAAGTGTTTGGGGGATCACGGCACAGCGGACTGTGAAAGAGTCCGCAGTGCGGAGAACGAGACTCAGGCGGCCTGCGTACTTTGCGGGCAGGAAGGCCACCCCGCCAACTGGCGGGGGTGCTCAAAAGCCCCCAAAGCGAGCAGGAACGCCTGGGGCTCAAAATCCTCGCAAAATGCTGCCCCACAAACACGCACAAATCGTGCCCCCCAGGCGCCGGCGCCCACCGCCCCCCAACCCCTTATGAGCAGCCAAGCTGCCTTCCCCCCTCTGAAGCAGAGACAGCCGGTGTCTCGCTCAGAAGCCCCAAAGGTTCCAACGGGGAACCGCGCTCCCCCCAGCAGGCCCCCACCTCTGATGCGCCACAGCGCTCCTCCGGCTAGCCGGGACCAGGACACTCTGGCCTTCGGAGTGGTTCTCGACATTGCGCGAGAAACACGTGAGGACCGCGCCGAGATCCTCGAAATGGGTCACGCCATTCTCGAGACAAACGGCGACGCTTACGCGATCTTGGAAATCGTATTCCAACACCGTTTCCTAATGGAAAGATTAGAAAACGCGCCCTTCCTCGCGCGTTACTTCCCCTCGCGTTAATATGGGTAGTCTCAATAAGAGAACTAAACCCCGCTCCCTCACTATCGCGTACTACAACGCCAACGGCAAATTCACCGATGTGAAACCCCTCATCCAGGAGTTTCTTACAACACATCAGGTGGACATTTTCCTTGCACAAGAGACCTTTTTGAAGCCCCACCATCGCAATCCTCGGATTGCGAGTTACAACATCATCCGTAATGACAGATTACGCACCCAAAAGGGCGGAACAGTAATCTACTACAAAAGGTCACTTCACTGCACCCAGCTGGACCCCCCAGCTCTTACAAATATCGAGTGCTCCCTCCTCCGGATAGCCATGACCGGTCATGCGCCTATCAACATCGCCTCGATTTACCTCCCCTGCAAAAAGACGTTGCTCCGTAGCGACCTCGAATCCCTCTTCTCGCTGTCAAACTCTACCATTTTGGCTGGAGATTTTAACAGCAAGTCAGTTCGCTGGCACTCTGTCACGAACTCGCCCAACGGACTAATCCTAGAGAGTCTCCATGACGAACTAGATTTCGACGTTGTGGCCACGTTAGCTCCCACGCGTTACCCCACTCAAGAGGGACAAAACCCCAGCGTTCTTGACATTGCCCTCCTTAAGAACATCACCCTTCAGGTGTGTTCAGTAGAGGTCCACCCTGACATCTCCTCCGACCACCGACCTGTAGTGTTACAACTAGGACCGACAGACAACGGACGTATAGTGCATACAAGGACGGTGACTGACTGGAAGAAACTTGGAAAAGTTATCAACCAGCCAACACCGCACTTGGATGCAATCCCTGACATAATCACCACGACTGACGACACTGACAGCGCAATCTCCTCTCTCACCAGCCACCTGCAAGCTTCCTACAAGGAATGCTCTCGGGAAGTCCCTTCTGTGGATCCCACCCACAGAATGGAGCTCCCCGAGGATATGCGGCAGCTGTTGACAGAGAAGAATCGCGCTTCACGCTTACATGACAATTATCCCACCGAAGAGGCCCGTGCCCACCTTCGTTTCTTGCAACGGCGAGTCAAGGAACGCATCGCGGAAATTAGGAACGAACGCTGGGGCGATCTCCTTGCCGAGATGACGCCCTCCCACCAGGCATACTGGCGACTAGCCAGAAGCCTCAAGACCGACACGGTTGCGGCCACTCCCCCCCTCACACGTCCAGACGGCTCCATCGCCTTCGATGATGATGAAAAAGCTGAATGCCTAGCAGACAGCCTGGAGAGCCAATGCTCCCCTAGTCGTGAGCCAGTAGACCCCGATCACCTTCGCGAGGTGGAATCGCACGTAGAACGCTTCGTGGCTTCTAAGACGATCCCACCGAATGCCCCCCTTGCCCCGACGACACTTGACGAAGTGAAGTCAATCATCCGCGATCTCAAACCCCGGAAAGCGCCCGGCGCTGACGGACTCTCGAACGGAGTGCTCAAATGCCTCCCACAGACCCTCCTCCTCCTGCTCGTAAGCATCTTCAATGCTTGTCTTGCAAATTGCACTTTTCCAGCCGCCTGGAAAGAAGCAATCGTGATCGGGATCCCTAAACCAGGCAAAGACCTGAAGAACCCCTCCTCCTACCGGCCTATCAGTCTTTTGAACTGTATAGGCAAGATCTACGAACGGATCATCCTCAAAAGACTCAAGGACTACGTAGAGTCCAAAAGTCTCATCCCCGACGAACAGTTTGGATTCCGGGCCAAACACGCGTGTCACCACCAACTGCACCGCCTCACGGAGCATATTCTCAAGTTGAGAAATTGGGGACGTCCTACGGGAGCACTCTTCTTCGATGTAGCGAAAGCCTTCGACAAAGTCTGGCATTCGGGCTTGATATCCAAGTTGACCAACTTGGGCCTGCCGGATAGTCTCGTGCACATCATACGAGACTTTTTGTCGAATCGGTCTTTTCGGTACAGAGTAGAGGGATGCCTCTCGAGGCCCCGTCCCATTAGAGCCGGCGTCCCGCAAGGCGCTGTTCTCTCGCCCCTCCTTTATACGCTGTACACAAGCGATATCCCAAAGACCCCAGATGTAGAAGTGGCACTATTCGCCGACGATACGGCCCTCTACACGTCCCATCACCTTAAAACGGTCATCGTGAATCGTCTTCAGTCCGCCGTGGACGCTCTCGGCGGGTGGTTCAAGAGGTGGCGCATCGAAGTTAATCCGGAGAAAAGCACAGCTGTGTTTTTCTCAAAGGATAACCAAGCTGTGACACGTCGAAAAATCACCATGTCCGGAGCAGAACTCCCCTCGTTAGGATCAGTATCGTTGTACGGAAAGCCCATTCAGTGGGCAGGCAAGGCTAAATACCTTGGAGTCGTACTCGATAGCGCGATGACCTTCGGCCCCCACATCACCAAAGTCCGCAACCATGCCGCCTTCGTATTAGGCCGTCTCCACCCCATGATAGGCAATGCTAAGATGTCACTTAGAAATAAGTTGACACTCTATAAGCTTTGCGTCCGCCCTATCATGACCTACGCCGGCGTAGTCTTCTCCCATATCGCGCCCTCCCACATCGATCGGCTGCAACGATTGCAGAACCGTTTCGTCACCCGTGCCACGAATACGAGTCACCACCGGTACTTGCGCATGACAGACTTACACCGTGACCTAGATCTCCCATCCATTCGCGGCTATCTCAAAAACGCCTCCAAGCGTTACTTTGAGAAAGCCGCACGCCACCCCAACCCGTTAGTAGTGCAAGCTGCTAACTACTCCCCCAACTTACACGATACGACCTTACGTCGTAGACGTCCTAGGAACGTACTAGACGATCCCGATGATCCTATTGACATCGCACAAGCCCGCCCCGACCCCTCTTCGGCTCCGAACAGCCAGAGGAATCCCACTATCCGACCCCGTCGCACTCGCCACCGGAATAGAGTGCGTAGAGTAGGATTAGCTCCGATTACTGGTGACCGCCCGGCGGTCCCGGGTGACTTGCACCCAGGATAGGCCCTTCTGGCAACGTAGCTTTCGGTTACGTAGTACGTAGTTGAGGGCACTCTGCCCTCACCTCAAACGCCCGGTGAAGTAGCGAAAGCTCACTTGGAGCTAGCTACATAGTCCTTTCAAAAAAAAAAAAAAAAAAAAAGTAATTTTTGTCATTCGTTGCTTGTCATTCGAACGATCAACATCTAGGTTTCACTGCCTGAAGATGCCTCGGCGATGAGGCGAAACACGTGTCGCGAGCACGACGGCCGACATTGCTGCAGCCTCAACGGATGCAGCAGTATCGACCAGGGTTTCATGCATCAACTATTGGTGGCGGGTATGAAGGGACTAACAGTAGTGGGTGGGCGCTGGCCAGCAATAGTTTGCATGAACTAACTGGTGGCGGAAGCACGCAAAGTAAATTGTCTCAAAGTAAATGAAAAAAAAAAGAATCTTGAATCTTTGCTGTCTGCAATCCCACGCTGGATAGCGACGCTTATCCTTTGTGTGTAAAAGTAGCCAGCACTCCTATCACGTTTGGCGGAGATCAGGCGAGGAGCAATCTCTTTAAAGAGAGCTTCAGAACCCCATGGTCCAAATGTCTCCAATGTAATTGGATGATAGGTTAGCTTTACTGTACTACTTAAATGTTCTCAACCTTGCCTTAAGCACTAGTGTGTTTAAACAACGCCAGATGTCTTTAGGTACATCACAAAATCTCATATCACATAGAACAGCCAAACAGAAGAGTTGATTTTATGGGATATTTGAATAGTTTTAAAAATTTATAGAATTTGCTGGTACCGCTATCGCCTTTTCTTTACAACCACATTCGGAACACGCCAGCAATGCGCCGATGCAACTAACAGATGCACCACAAATTAGGTCAAAGTTTAATATCTTTATTCAGTTATCCCAGTTCGCAACAACAACTCTTTGTTCTAAACCACTCAGAGTGAGCGAAAATGGAGTTGAAGATGCACTGCGGCATTATGAATATTAGATGATACAATCATACTTTTAGGTTAACTGGCACACACAGTACTCGAATGTTGGAATAAGAAAAAATAGTGAGTCCTAATAACGTCTTCTACGCCTCTGCTGTCCGTCCGTCCGTCCATCCGTACATCTGTCACAGGGCTGAAAGTCTATATTTTGTAAAATTTTAACATAATGAGTATTATTGTTGCCGCTTTAATAACACATTATAAAAACAAAATAACCTAAATAATTAAAAGGAGGGTCTGAGGAAAACATAACTCGGTCCTATCAAAGGTGCTGGTAATTTTTTATTGAATGTCAAACCACAGATTATTACAGCTAGGCGTAAAGATATATATATCTCTCTCTCTTTTTGCCTAGCCTTATGCTATGTTATTTGAGATTGACTGTCTTCGTCATTTTTCAAAATCAAATTCTGAATATTGATTCAGAAAATAGGCCTTTGCAAACCCTTTTTACGCCAAATCATTTAAAGGATCTAATTTAGTAATATTTATATTATTAATGCTCATAAGCTCCAGATTACTAGCGTTTCGGAACCATATACTTAATCAGGATTATTATATCTCTATGTTCGGAACCGACCGTTGCAGAGAAGAAACGCCGAAAGAAACTCTTTTCAACAGTTAATTTATAATTGAATTATGTAGTATTACAGTAAACAACAAAATATTTAACAAATTATGTCAATTTTTTTTCATTGTGTTGTGGTTATATTGTGTTGTGTGTGAAAGTTTTGCCAAAAACATTATTCTCCTACTATTCCACACAATAAAATCGTATATTTTACTTTTTGGTATCATATTATGTTACCATTAAGTATAGTATAATACAATTTGATGTTGGCAAAAATATCGTACATCTTATAAAATAAAATAAATTAAATGTATAAAAATAGTTCCATATAAAACTGTAACAAAAGAAAATAAACTAGGAAAAAATAAATAAAACATCGATGCCATCAGTGTTACAAAGGGTGACGGCTCCGCGTTACACTGGACGAGGGATACCATAATCCAGCACTGCTACATATGATTTTTTGGATAATAATATGCTAGCGAATGAGTGTGAAATGACAATAAACATTATACATAGTAGTATCAAAGAGTTTCTCTCCATTTACTATGACATTTTCAATACACTTCGTTTTCGGGTCACCAGGTGTCAACTATTGCTCTATTTAGGTCACCTGTAACATGCTTTGGTTTGAAGAAGTTATTTTCGTTTTTTTCAGTAATACATACCTAATTGTTATTTTTGCTACTCCTTAGATTCTAGAAAAAAAAAATCTATCTACGCAAGCTTTTACTTAACACGATCTAGATTTATCGCACAACATTAACATATTCTGTGTTTTGTTATATTTGTTTTTAGTACTTGTCTTAAGTACAATATAAATAAATTTTCTTTCTTTCTAAAATTATTAAGAATACTAGCCACTTATAGCAAGAAAGTAGTTGACATCAGATGTTAACGTTTTTGCAATATTTGTCGCGTTTTATTTTCTCCTTGAGCGCGCAGGAAAAGGCGGAGTGGCACTTCCCTTTCGGAACAATCTTCACATCCTATCAGTTTTAAAGTGTCTTAATGGAGCCATTGTTTACGGAGCGTACGACCACCAGCTTTGCTCGTGTTATACTAAAGTGGTAAGCTCATGTATTTGAAGTTTATTCTATAATTATAAACTACGTTTTATTTTGAAGTATATTTACAAATTCGGCACTAATCCTTATCCATATCCTTACTAATATTTTAAATGCGGATCCTTATCCTTACTAATATTATAAATGCGTTTGTTTGTTTATTTGTTTGTTTGTTTGTTACGCTTTCACGCCGTAACTACTGAACCGATTATCGTGAAATTTTGCATACAAGTTCTCTGGAGTACGGAGAAGGACATAGGCTACCTTTTATCCCGGGAAAAAGTACAATTCCCAAGGGATCGACATTGAAGCGGGCGGAGCCGCGGGCGAAAGCTAGTAGCCTATAAGGCAGTGTTTTTCAATCTGTGGGTCACCAACCCTAGGGGGGTCGCCATCAAAAAGAATAAATCCTCGTCTTCATCGTCACTTACCATCAGGTGAGATGGGAGACAAATGCCTAATTCAAATTTTGTAAAAAAAATAAAAATAAAATACAAATAAAATCCAATTTGGCCTCCTAGTCACGGTTAGCCTCACCAACTGACCTCGCACTTACTTTCAGAACTCCTGCAACTTCCTGCAGAGTAGGTCTTAATCTATGATGAATAAATGTACCAAAATAGAGAAGGGTTCCATACCAATATCTAAAAAACCGGAAAAAAAATCATGATTGTTGTATGGGAGCCCCCCTAAAATATTAATTTTATTTTAATTTTAATATTTATTTTCGACACTAGCTTTCGCCCGCGGCTCCGCCCACGTCAATGTCGATCCCTTGGAACAGTACTTTTTCCCGGGATAAAATGTACCCTTTGTCCTTTTCCATACCTCAGATAACGTGTATGCAAAATTTCATAATGATCGGTTCAGTAGTTACAACGTGAAAGCGTAACAAACAAACTCACTTTCGCATTTATAATATTAGTTAGGATTAGGATTACATCATCTGTAAAATTTCAACTGCCCAGCTAAAACGGTTTATGATAAACAGCTTGATGACAGACTGACAGATAGATGGACAACGGAGCCATATTAACAGTGTCCCGTTTTTACTATTTGACTACGGACCCTAAAAATATTAGCGTAAGTAGTGTTTTAACTATTTCTTCCTCCGTGGGCCTTTGTGGTCCAGTGGTTAAGGCGTTTGCCTGTAGACTCGGGGGTCGTGGGTTCGATTCCCACGGGAAGCATACTTTGTTTAGTTGCTTTCAGTTAGGTTAGGACATTGCAGGCTTTGAGGGTGAAGGCCTTGGTGGAAGATGCTATTGCTCGGGGGGAGGTGGTGTTGGGGGTGTCTTTAGATATCTCCAACGCATTCAACACTCTACCTTGGCCATGCATAGAGGAAGCACTGCGGTACCACCAAGTGCCAAGTTACCTGCATCGTCTGGTGTGCTCCTACCTCTCCAATAGACAGGTGATATATCTAGGGCAGGACGGCCTTTGTCGCTGGGAGGTTTCGTGCGGTGTTCCACAGGGTTCCGTCCTCGGACCTCTCCTGTGGAACATCGGATATGACTGGATTTTACGCGGCGACAACATTCCGGGAATCGACATAGTGTGCTACGCGAATGACACCCTGGTACTAGCGAGAGCGAATATATTCAGGGAGTCTGCTCGTTTGGCAACTGCTGGAGTTGCCCAAGTCGTCAGTGGTATCCGACAGCTGGGTCTTCGAGTGGCTCTTGAAAAATCGGAAGCAGTCTGCTTTCACGGGCCACGAAGGGGTCCGCCTACTGGATCCAGTATTGTGGTGGGTGGAGTCCAGATTGCTGTAGAGTCTACGATGAAATATCTAGGTCTCGTGCTCGATAGCCGTCTGGACTTTACTCCGCACTTTCGGCAACTGGTGCCAAGACTTAGAGGCACTGCAGCTGCTCTGGTAGGGCTTCTGCCAAACCTAGTTGGCCCCAGTACGTCGTGTCGGCGGCTATACGAAGGTATTGTGCGGTCAATGGCCCTATACGGCGCACCGGTGTGGGCTGACACCCTGAACAGCCGGAAAACCACGCTCCTGCATGGGCCTCAAAGGGCAATGGCAATCAGGGTGATCCAAGGGTACCGCACAATATCCTATGAGGCCGCCTGTGTGCTGGCAAGGTCACTACCCTGGGACTTAGAGGCAAGAATTCTAGCAGCGGTTTTTCGTTGGCGTGAGAACCAGTTGTCACAGGGCCGAAGACCAGCACCTAGAGAAGTGGATGGATGCCGGCGTGAGCTCCGCGCAGAGGCTATCGATTGGTGGAAAGAAAGGCTGGAACGCCCCAATGCGGGCCGGCAACTGATCGAGGCAGTCCGCCCCGTCCTTAAGAAGTGGATAGCACGCCGACATGGTGAACTTACCTTCCGAATGACCCAGATCCTCTCTGGGCATGGGTGTTTCGGAAGATATCTGTGTAACGTGGCTGGAAGAGAGCCGAATTCGATGTGTCACCATTGCGATGACTGTGAGGAGGACACGGCCCAGCACACGTTGGAAATATGTCCAGCCTGGGAAGACGCGCGTCGAGCCCTAAGCGTTGTTGTGGGAGGTGTTTTGTCGCTGCCAGTTATGATAATAACCATGATTGGCAGTAAGAGAGGCTGGAGTGCTGTAGAGGCCTTCTGTGATGCAGTGATGCTGCAGAAAGAAGAGGCGGAGAGGGTACGTGAGGCTACCACGACACTTCAGATCCGCCGACGGCGACCTAGGCGCAGGAGGCTGGCCTATATACGACACCTCCCGCCATAACAAGTCGAGGGCGGTGGATGCGGGTACTGGTCCACTGCCCACTAGTCGACGATCGTGTAGAGCACATGTGTTCTGTGTTCAACTCAACACAAGTGGATGTAAAAGAGAAGGGAATGTCCTCTCTAATACTAGGTCGTGGCCTCCACAGGCCGGCGCTTTCGGTGCTGCAGACGAGTGACGGGGCCTAGCGTTCCCCTGTCGTACCTGCAGTGCCGGAATTATAGCGAATTTAACGAACACCGGGGTGTTTTTAGTGGCTACACCACATAACCAGTCTGCTGTACCCGCAGCAGAGTGGTATGCGAAGGCATTTTCACCCCGTTAAAAAAAAAAAAGGGACATTGCTGGCTTGAATCACCTGATTGTCTGATAATAAAGATGATTCCGTGCTTTGGAAGGCACCGTTAAGCGGGTGGCCCCGGCTGCCATCTGGTGGTCGTTAAAGGAACCACGTCAGAGGCCGAGAGGCGGTTCCGAAGAACTCTGACACCAGGGTGAGCATGGTCGATTAACCGTGATACCTACTCGAAATTATGATGACTATTTCTTCGTCTGTCTATGGCACAAGGGGGTCGGTAGAATTATTTAACTTGTAAAGGGGTCGCAAATCAAAAACATTGAAAATCACTTCAGTAAAGCAAGACAACCCCAACTTAATTGCAGCGAATGTCGATCAAGTATTCGACCGGAGCCGAGCGCCGGGAATTTTCCGAATGGAATAATGGAGTCTCGTCACGTCCGCGGTAGTATTCCGAATAACGCCGAATACTGTTCCCGCCAATGCCACGGTCATGACGACCAGTATTATAACTTCTTAGGAGTATTTCGATAAAAGCCATCTAATTCCATACTAATATTATAAATGCGAAAGTAACTCTGTCTGTCTATCGTCTTTTCACGTTTCAACTAATGAACCAATTTGGATGAAATTTGGTATGGAGGTACCTTTCAGTCCGAGAAATTCTACTGTTCCCGAGGGATCGACATTAACGCGGGCGGAGTCGCGGGCAAAAGCTAGTATAGAATATGGAAATGGGAAACGTTTTAAAAGCTTTTAATTTGCTAAGTATGTTCGGGCTAAGATTTCCATGCTGCTCTGTGATAGAACTAACAAACGTAGAATGAAGCAGCTGCTTTTTTCCGCACAGACCGTAGAAGTCAATGGAATGGGTTAATCTAAGGAATTTGTCAATAAAACTCTTCAAAGCACACCCCGGCCATAAATATTACAGTTTATCTCCGATCGTAGCGCCTGGTTCAAAATTTAATTTATGATAAAGAACTTAATTTTAGTTAACATAATGTATATTCATGTATAAACTTGTTGAGATCATCTCTCTCTCCACCTTCTCTTTGGTCTAGCTCTACCTCAGCGACACTCCGGTACCCAAAAGGTAGCCAACTAACCCATTCATTCTGGCCGCATACAAAAACATGTCCCGCCCAATTCCACTTAAGTCTCGCCAAAAAGGTGGTGGAGAGATGATCTCGACAAGTTTAATACATATCTATGTATTAAACTTGTTGTTGGGCAGAAATTGCGACGACAGAAATGAATACAAAAACAAGGGGGAGCCCTTTGCCCAGCAATGGGACATAGCATCTATGAAAAAATCCATCATATAAATATTATCAGAACCCAACAGGTGCGTAGCGTATTTTTTGTGGCAAAGTAGTGGTCGTTCCCGAAAGCCAAGTAAATTTTTTATTGTATTTAAAAAAACAACAAGCTGAGTTTCGACAAAAATATAGATTTTCCTTATAGCATTTTGTATTTCCTATGCCTACCTTCGACCTTTATCATTAGAACCATCATTGACCCCATTACATGGTATTGTCATCTAAATTACATAAGTACATTACATGTCACTTTAATGTAACGCCAGGAATGGTCCTTATTTAGCTGTCAAGTAAGACGCACACAGACAAACTAACAGGACGAGTTAAATAAAAGCATGTCATTATAAAATCTTTCATTTTATAAGTAGATTATTTCAAAGTATAAAAATCCCGACAGCCTTTTTGACGGTTTGTGACCGCCATATATTTTTTTCGTTAACGTCACTAGCCTATGGCACTCCGGGGAAGAATATAAATCTAATATTACTTCGCACAAAATCGGTCAAGCCATAGAGGCTACAGGAGACGACAAATGGAACAGACATACTTACTACATACGCGCGGAAAATATTACCCTCTTTCTGGATAGGTCACTCAAATAAAAAACCATAGTTAAACAAATTAGTGAACCGGGTTTGATGGAATTTAAATGACTCATCATATCTTTTCAGATATGTTTTTTCATTTCTGTTCATAAATGACAGAGGGGAGAAATACATTAGAAAACATATTTTCAGAACCTTTTTCTTTTTTGAAGTCATTTAAAAAAGAATATTAAAAATCCGAAAAATTATCCTGAACTTAGCAACAGAAGCAGAGTGTTATGAAAAGCTGTCAAAAGCAAAAGCAACAGGGTCAGTGGCAATGTAAATAATTCTGCCGGGAGCCAGCGCCAGCGAGCGTCGTGCAAATTTAATGGACACACCCCAGTCCCCAACACGCGATGTCATTCCACCAGTTCACACCTGACATATTTATTTTACCACCTAGGATGAAATAAAATTAGAAAAATCTCAAAGTTTTACTGGGAATATATCTTGAAGGTAATTCAGCCCGGTAAAATGAACAAGGTTATCTAAAAGTATTAAAAAAAATCTACATTTTCATAAGAATTGCCGGACCAGCTAAACACTTTTGTATGAAAATGACTATTTTTTTTAATACTAAGTATTGGTCAAGAAATATTCTAATATCTGTGATTAATCCTTATTGGCCTTACTAGTACTAATATTATAAATGCGAAAGTGAGTTTGTTTGTTTATTTGTTTGTTTGTTACGCTTTCACGCCGTAACTACTGAACCGATCATCATCTTTTATCCCGGGAAAAAGTACTATTCCCGAGGGATCGACATTGACGCGGGCGGAGCCGCGGGCGAAAGCTAGTCCTATATAAAGAGCAGTTCATTTTGAGGGGCTGAGTCACCCATTTGAGGTAACATTGCTGGTCAATGTACCTACAGTAAGTAGTTTGTCAAATTTTTTAATCCCCTTATTTAATTTCGCCTATTTGTATGTTTGTGTGGGTAAAATTTTGAAAGCTTGCTTGAAAACTTTCTGACGGTCAATCAAGCTGACATTTTGGATACCTTCGAAAAAGGAGTCTATGTCTTCTTGAGAGGCCGGCAACGCTCTTGTAAGTACTTTTTTACATTTTTATATTTAAATTAAAATTGGCACACTGATGGTATACAGCCTTAATGTGTATACAGTTTATATATCTTAGACAGGTTTTTGAAAGAGGAATGCAAATACATAAAACCTTTGGCAAGAGTTAATAATACAAACAATTTACTAAAATGATGAGTCATCGTAAAAACTCGGAAAATATGAACCCGTAAAAACGTACAGACATCTTCATACCCGCATCACTCCTCCGAGTGCCAGTAAAAGTGTTATGAGCACTTCGGGATAAAATGTACGTGTTCTCTAGAGTTGCGTTCATACAATTTATTGGCTTTGAAAGATCTATAAGAAACGTGTAGTAACAGATATACAATTATTATTATTTGTGCTGACATAAATATTACTAGATTGAAAAAATAAAGTCAAAATCAAATTCAAAGTCAAATATTTCATTCATCGTAAGATATTTTAAATATTATTCGGTTAACCTTAACTTACGCATATATCATCATCATCATCAGGTCTTTTTTAGTCTCCACTACAGGAGCACGACCCTCTCTGTACTACTAGAGCCATACTTGGCCAAAGCAGTCAGAGGACTTGGCCTACACTCACCACGCTGGCCAGACGGGACATTACGCATTATCATTTACAATTGTAGTTTCATTTCATAATATAAACGGTAATTTTATGTGATAACGGCGGAAGAGAGATAGATGCGTCACAAGCTGAACGCTTAAGCTGACTGTGATCGTGATTCTTTTTCGAAGTTTTAAAAAGCAAGGTCATAAAGCACAAAAATAGGGAAAGTCTGCAAACTACCGAAAAGTACGCTGGTGGCTCCTGATAACCAGTAAATGCTCGAAGAAACGTCATTTGATATAATTCAACAGACTCGATTACTTGAGATTTCTATATTCTGAGGCAGAAATATGATTTAGCATAGTTTGACCTTGGCCTTCACGCGTGACCTACTCTTTACATTGCGTACTGCACGCCTTTTGGGCGCGCGAGCTTTTAAAAGAAAAACTTTCCATTCCCGAGTAAACCAGTTAGTTTTATTTAGAAGCAAGTCTCCCATGCTTGTTTCTGCGCCATTAATCACGATCATGAGACACGTTGACACGTTTGCCTTCACCGAGAAACGCACACGGCCATCAATTACTTCTTTTATCTTACTGAGTTTTCTTTTGTACCTGCTTCGGTACGGGTGCGATAGTATATCACTTTTTTTTTATTTATTTGGATCAACAAACAGTTTCACACTAAGTAATTAAAAACAACAGGTTTTAACGTTTACAAATAAATAAATGAGAGACCAATTAACATCTAGAGTACTTATGTTGAGAGAAGAGCGGATATACAATTACTGATAGAAGATAAAGATAGATAAAGATTATTTATACATACATAAACGCTTTGATGGATAATGTTTGTTATTCAGTGATTAATTTGTATTGCTCATTAAGTAACCTTTTAAAGGCACCAATCGGTGTCGAGAAAATATCTAATTTATTAAAAAGTTCATTGATTTCGATAGTTTTTTGAAGAGAAGACTTTTCAGTCTTCTTCAGTGATTGACGCGACATTTTCAAAAGTACTGACACGTTTTTAAAACCATTTGTATCAATAAGGCCCGACGCAGACTCAGACTATCCGTAGCGTACTTTTTAGTCTGTGTAAAATAAAACCTATGCATTCATATGCAGTAACGCATACGACGCGATCTAAACTTTGTGTGCCGCAGACTCAATCGGACAAAAAGTGTGTCTTAATAAATAAAATATGGTGAAACAATTTCATGTGGACTTGAACCAGCGACCTAGGTCTATGTAGGACCTACGTTCTGCCATCTGAGCTACCGCATAATTCAATCTCGGCGCCGAAATTCTCCACCATATCCCATTCCCCTTATACGTATTAAAGCTTACGTCTTCTAACACAACTACCCGACTTTTATAAGTGAGGTATTTGATTCAATTCATTTTACAATGAATTTGAAAATCAACTATTATGTAGGAAGCTATATATAAAGCTCAAGTACGGCCCTACATGGAGTACTGCTCTCATATCTGTTCTGGTGCACCTCAATACCAACTCCTTCCTCTTGATTCCATCCAACGCCGGGCAATTCGTATTATCGACGATCCCACACTCACAGACGATCTAGATACCTCAGACTACGGAGAGACGTTGGTTCTCTGTGTGTATTTTACCGTCTATACTATGGGGAGTGTTCTGAAGAACTTTTTGAATTGGTGCCACCGTCACCTTCCTACCACCGCACCGCTCGCCACAGGAGTAAAGTCCATCCCCACATCCTTGACACTTGGGTCTCTAAAAATGTCAGAGCGTCACGTGGTTTTTTTCCTCGTACAGCAGGTTTGTGGAACGGACTCCCTCCCGAGGTTTTCCCTGTGTGCTATAACTTGGGGTCCTTCAAAAGGCGTGTTTACAGGTATCTTAAGAGTCGGCAACGCATCAGCACCTCCTCTGGTGTTGCAGATGTCCATGGGCGACGTTGACCACTTCCCATCAGGTGGCTTGCTTGCTCGTTTGCCGTCAAATATACATAAAAAAAAAAAGTTATAAAATAAAGCTATAATATAAGGTATAAAAAAAACTGTGTCTTCTGCATTAGGCCTACAACTGGTCAAATGGGATTTGTTTTAGTAGACACACAGAGGATTTCATATCTCCGTACAATAATCAGCGACAACAACCACATTTCTTGGGGTCTCTGATCTATAAAAGTACGTACTTACGGACAAGTCACATACACACACTCAATGAAACCTATTCCATGCGAAATTTCTAATGAGTTTAATTAACTTAATTTTTGTTGTATATATACTATTCTTATAGCCGTGTGGTATCCGGCAGAGTAGAATAGGACCACTCCAAGTCTTCCCGTGGATGTCGTAGAAGGCGACTTAGGAAATACAAGCTAAACAAAGCTTATAAACATCTAAGAGACCTCTCCAACCCGTCTGGCCAGCGTGGAGAGTGTAGGCCAAGTCCTCTGGCTGCTCTGGCCAAGTATGGCCCTAGTAGTACAAAGAGGGTCGTGCTCCTGTAGTGGAGACTAAAAAGGACCTGATGATGATATACTATTCTTATCATCATGTTTTTACGTGATAACATCTTATAAATCGATGAATGCCGGCTGCACGCACGATAAAGTGTAACGTTCCGAGTACATGCGACAGCGTGGAACAAGCGATAGAGAGGTACGATCGGCCTAAGAGCTCGGCTTGCTACGCATCTATCGGAAGAGTTCGCCTTGTGACGCATAATTCTCTTCCATCATCATCATCATCATCAGGTCCTTTTTAGTCTCCACTACAGGAGCACGACCCTCTCTGTACTACTAGGGCCATACTTGGCCAGAGCAGCCAGAGGACTTGGCCTCTCCGCCGCTACACTCTCCACGCTGGCCAGACGGCTTGGAGAGGTGTCTTAGATGTTTAAAAGCTTTGTTTAGCTTGTATTTCCTAAGTCGCCTTCTACGACATCCACGGGAAGACTTGGAGTGGTTCTATTCTACTCTGCCGGAAACCACACGGCTCTCTTCCATTGTTATCAGGTAAAATTATCGACCTTAAACCGACTTCACAGGCAACCAATTTTTTTGTGTGACAAACTTATTACGGTTCAATAGATACAACTCTGTGACAGACGGACGGTGAGACATCGGAGACTTAGTATTGCGGTGCCGTTTTTACCCGACCGTCAAGAAGGGTTATGTGTTGCGCGTATTCTGTATGTTTGTAAATTTCTTAGCTTAACGGCAAAGTAAATTATCGTTTTCAATTTTTTTTAATAACCTATACTGTCCCACTACTGGGCAAAGATCTACCCTATAATGTTCTCCCAATTGTGTGTCCTAACCGACCATTTTCTTTCGAAATATTTTATATCATCAACCGACTTCAAAAAAGGAGGAGTTTCTATGTTCGACTGTATACATAATGAAATTTTGATCGTTTTGGACCCATAAAGGGGTGACTCAGACCATCAATATGAACAACATTTTCTATGAGACCAATGCTGGGAACTAAAAAAAAAATTCGTCATTTCCATACAAAAGAGTTCCGCCGCCGCCCGGCCAGTTTGTATGGGAATGTCGATTTTTTTTGA
This sequence comes from Elegia similella, assembly GCA_947532085.1. Classification (NCBI taxonomy): domain Eukaryota; kingdom Metazoa; phylum Arthropoda; class Insecta; order Lepidoptera; family Pyralidae; genus Elegia; species Elegia similella. Next base: position 840,311 of record OX383931.1, read on the forward strand.
GTTCCCAGCATTGTTCCCGTAGGAAAAGTTGTTCATTTTAATGGTCACCCCTTTAAGGGTCCAAAACGATCAAAATTTCACCATAAACTATATTTTTTCACACAAACACTTCCTTGCAGGTCTGCCCGGTTTAATTACTACCTTAGCATTTTATATAGATACTTTTAAATTTTATAGTTATTACCGTACCTATAAAAATCACATTCTTTACAATCCTAGAGTATCCATTTCGACTAGATTAGAAACTAGTTGGATGCAGAAGCCAGGCTAACATCAATTGTGGCGGCAATTGGCGGCCCAGACTGCTCATTGAATCGCAAATGTCTTCGGATGCCGCGACGTTAGCCTGGTGCTATATCCAGCGGTTACCTCCTAGCAACTATAGATTTGTATGACTATTTTATTGTTTTGCTTTTCGGATCATTTTCGCTAGTTCTATTAGCAAACAGTCAGTGTAAATGGCCTAAACTAGTGTCAGATTTTTTAAGCTGCCTATAAGTATCTGACGTAGATAGAAGATGGCCATTAATAATGTCTGCCGGGCCAACAGTTTACCACGCCTTAAGAGCCCGACATATGCCAGGCGGCGTGGCGGTACAAACGCGGATGGTCTAAACGCGTTGGCTACTTTGGATATTTTCGTTTTTTAGGAATATTCAAGGGTTATTCGAAAAAGAAAAACATATGATGGCTGCCTTATATGTAATGCAATAATAATCAAAAGTTTCAAGGTTAATTTTAATGTATTTGGTAAATAATGCTATATACCGAGTAAATTAGACGTGATTTGGAGGCAACTTTGCAATTTTTTTCTATCGAGAAAATTTAACGCAATCGTGTTTATGAGTCATGTAGTTACCAGAGTTAGTCCTGAAATTTGCTGCATTTTTATTTCAACTTGAGTATTTAATTATTATTGATATAACAGTCAATCATGCAAAGCAGTGTGAGGTAGTACGGGCCCTTAACAGTTTACCGAACTCAAGCTCCTCCGTGCTTGTTTTTTGTGTGTGTGGCCAACACTGGTGTCAGATTTTTCAAGCTGCCAAAAGCATCTGACATAGCTTAAAGTGCTTTCCGAACCACGAAGGAGCTCGAGATATTTTTATACCATGAATAAATTAAGAAATAAAATAGGGTGAAAAAATTTTCATGCGGGCGGGACTTGAACCGGCGACCTAGGTCATTGTGTGAATGCAAAATAAAACATTTATAATTTTTTTTTATGCCACTTGCGGTCATCCATCACAATAGGGGATGCGCCCAGGGTTGCTTAACATGCATAAGCGATTTCAATGCTCACGACCACTGGGCCATCCGCCTACTCCGTGCTGTTGGGTTACTAAATTTTGGTTTATGTTAATTGAACGTATTAAATAAAAAGAGAATATTACAAATTTGTGTTGCTAACTGTACTTTCAGAAAAAAATAGTAATGATACAATTAAATACTTTTTAAACAAAAAAACGAAAAAAGGTTCTATCTTTGGTGCGTAGGGTTGAGGGGAGCGGAAATCGAGTGCTGGAGATGATAGCGGATAGATGGATGGAGCGGTCTTCAGGAGGTTCACGGAATTACGTTATATGTAATTTCGTGACCTTTCTGGTGACAGATTTTGATGAACAATTTTTAATCTTATCTCCCTCGCTGTATGGATTTTAATAGTCTGAAAATAAACGATATTTATTTTTTTTATTATAAAATACGAGTACTGAATGTATTTTGAAAGTACGGAAGTTACAAGAAGATGAAAAATTTACGACAACACCCGAAAATTACCCTTTTCTAACAAATTTCAAGAATGTACAAGTAAAAGCCTTATTAAATTATCTACTGTTTCTTAATTCGTAGAAATACTCGTAGAATAGGAGCGTGATTTATCGCTGTTAGTGTGTGCTCAACTTTATTTCCGCGCGGCCTTCTGTTGTATGTCCATTCGCAAGCTATATTTTTACCTTTATTTTTACTAACTGAACACGATCAGCTTATAGAAAAGGTGAGGTGAACTACATTTCATTAAACTTTCATTAAACTAAGAAATAATATATGGTACATACATACAATACCATAGGTCGTACATAGACCTGAGGTCGCTGGTTCATATCCCGCCCGCGTGGAATTTTTTCACCATATTTTATTTCTTTATTTCATCATCATCAGGTCTTTTTAGTCTCCACTGCAGGAACATGGCCCTCTCTGTACTGTACTACAGGAGCCAAACTTGGCCAGAGCAGACAGAGGATTTGGCCTACACCTTCCCCGCTGGCCAGAAGGGTTGGAGAGGTGTCATTGATGTTTATGAGCTTTGTTTAGCTTGTATTTCCTAAGTCGCTTCTTACGACCTCCATGGCAAGACTAGGATTGGTCTTATTCTACACACATAGCAGTCAAACTTATAACACCGCTCTATAAGCGGATGATACCTAAATATGTATGTAAGTTTTTGATAGTTTCTTTCATTCACCAAGCTATTTTGATATACTCTTATTAAATAAAGTAATTTCCGTGTGGTTTCCGGCAGAGTAGAATAGGACCACTCCTAGTCTTCCTATGGAGGTCGTAAAAGGCGACTTAGGAAATACAAACTAAACAAAGCTTGTCCGTATATATTTATTTATAAAGCTTATAAACATCAATGAGGCCAAATCCTCTGACTGCTGTGGCCAAGTATGGTATATCCGGTAGTACAGAGAGCATGCTCCTATAGAGGAGATTAAAAAGACTTGATGATGATGATATAACCTGGTTTATATAACTCTATACATGCATTCAGCTTATGGAAATGATGAGGAAAACTACATACATACTAGTCACGTCTTCAAACCTTACGGGGAAGAGACAACCTGGGACCACTTATGACCACTGCGATCACGAAAATGAAATCATAATAGCGATGGGTTTTTATTTGCCATGGTTTCTCCGATTTCTGTGACCAGTTTCTACGATTTGCGGAGAAGAGAAGCAGCTGGTACATTTTTTCCTTTAACCAGCATAAAAAATGCAAGTCGGTCTCGCGCACTAAGGGTTCCGTACCGTTATCTATAAAAACGGCAAAAAAATTATGTCTGTTGTATGGGAGCCCCCCTTTAATATGAATTTTATTTTTGTTTCATTTCTTATTTATAAAATGAATATAAAACTAAATATTATGTGAATATTTCAAGTACCTACCTGTTGCCCGTATGAATATCGAGCAAAAACAAGCAAAAAAATCACGTTTGTGCCCCCTTAAATATTTATTTTATTCTATTTTTTAGTATTTGTTATTATAGCGGCAACCAAAATACATCATCTGCGACAGACAGACAGACAGACGGACAGCGAAGCGAAATTAATAGGGTCCCATTTCACCCTTTGGGTATCCGGAACCCTAAAAAGCAAGTCAGTTTTTCTGTCTTTCTGCCTGACTGTTACCTCTTTATACTTTGACAACTTAACCAATTGAGGGTGAGTCTGTATGCAAGTAGTTTATGTTTCGGGGACGGACGAAAACGGGGATCCCAGAGATTCTCCTTCTCTCGAGCGAAGCGGCAGGCGTAAGCTATTAGTATAAATATGCAAGTTACTTTGTCTGTTTGTTACATTCACATTTCAACCATAGAACCAGTTTAGATGAAAATTAGTAAGGCGGTAGTTTGAGGGCCGGGTAAAAGAGAAAGGGTAATTTCTCATTCCGGGAACAAATAGTGTTCCCGAGGGACATACATTCACGCGAGCGGGGCTGCGGGAAAAACCTATATAATGAACAATTAGCATTGCACGGCGTCTAATGGCAAGAGATAAATGTGATTTAAATGATAATATTATTTATAGTATGATATTATTACTGTTGTACTAAGTGTATGAATAAATGAATATAAATATTACTTATATTACATTAGGATGTCGCCGTTCACTTAGTTTGTTCTTCATGACGACGATCTGATATAAACAATAATATGCGTGTAAATTGACCCTCGAAGTTCCCTTAAAGGGGTGACTCAGCCCATCAATATAAACAAATTTTCTTATGGGAACAATGCTGGGAACTCAAAAAAAAGGTTTGGTCCCATAGGAAAAGTTGTTCATATTGATGGGCTGAGTCACCCCTATGTAAGGTTATGTCGAAGTTACATTAACACGTTGTTTATTTAACCGTAAAGAACACACTTGAAAGGTACAGAGTCGGTTTTAATAATACTTGCACTATTTACCTTCAGATTCAAAAATCTCTACAAATTAAAAATGTTTTTTTTTTGCTTTTGTTTCCGAGAAATATGAAACGAACAGAAAAAACAAACAAACAACACACTCATAAATAAAAAGGTCATAATATCTTTTTATTTATGAGTTTGTTGTTTCTGTAATATAATGGGTAATATACATGGTGAAATTTTGATCGTTCTGAACCCTTAAAGGGGTGATTCAGCCCATCGATATGAACAACTTTTCCTATGGGACCAATGTTGGGAACTTAAAAAAAATGGCAGTTCCATCAAATAATTTCGGCCGCCCGGTCAATTTGTATAGGAACGTCAAAAAATTTTTTTGACATCCCAGCATTGGTCCCATAGGATAAGTCGTTTATATCGACGGACTGAATGACCCCTTTAAGGGTCCAGAACGATCAAAATTTCACCGTGTATAGAATATAAATAAGTAATAACTTTATAAAATTGTAACGATGTATCACGTCGAATTAGAAACTTATTTTTTGAATAATTATTGATCTTTTATTCCAAAAAGGATTAGGATGTCAGAGTGAGTAAACTAGTTTAATGAGAACAAATTCTACCAACACTTTGAGTTAATTTAATGTTATGACAAGCCACGCATATATATGCAAAGCTGTGTAATTGACATCGATGGTATATAATCGTTATGTTATGTAGATCCTATTATAAGCGATCAGAGTGGTTATTACGCTTATACTAGTAGCGGGTCTGATAACCAGTTTTCTCCTCAAACAGATGGTACAGTGCAGGCTAATATATTGCTCTTATATCGTATATAGGGGTGTATCTAAAGTGGGCCAGGGGGGGGGGGTCTGGTCTGCTCGGATTTGTTCTTGATTACTCTGTTTGCATTGGACGTTCTTCATCATTCTTTCGTTTCGTTAGATGTTCAGAAAAATATAATATCATTCAAAGCCCTTCCGACGAGTAGGCAACCGAAACTTTTGAATAGAGTTATATTTCGGTGTTTCTCTTATGCAGTGATCAGTTCCGAAACGTTAGAAGTCTGTAGCATTGAACAGTAATCAATAATTTAAATCATCATCATTTCGAGTAGGTGTCACGGTCAATCGACCATGCACACCCTGGTGTCAGAGTTATTCGGAACCGCCTCTCGGCCTCTGACGTGGTTCCTTTAACGACTACCGGGTGGCAACCGGGACCACCGCCTTACCGTGCCATCCGAAGCACGGAATCATCTTTATTATCAGACAATCAAGTGATTTAAGCCTGCAATGTCCCAACCAAACTGGAAACAACTAAACAAAGTATGCTTCCGGTGGGAATCGAACCCACGACAACCGGGTCAACAGGCAAACGCCTTAACCACTGGACCACGGAGGCAATAATTTAAATATAAGCAAATTACAATAAATTTGAAATGTTAATTGACATGAAAAAGTGACTGAGGGCTTATCCTTACTAATATAATAAATGAGAAAGTGAGTTTGTTTATTTGTTACGTTTTCACGCCGTAACTACTGAACCGATCACCATGAAATTTTGCATACAAGTTCTATGGAGTACTGAGAAGGACATAGGCTACCTTTTATCCCGGGAAAAAGTACTATTCCCGAGGGATCAACATTGACGCGGGCGGAGCCGCAGGCGAAAGGTAGTTTTCTGAATAAATCCTTGGGTGTTGAGTAAATTCAATGATAGCAATGATAGATACCCATCATTATGGTATAGATATAAAAAGCCTTGATTGCGCAGAGTCACAGCAGACTTATACAATCTGTACAAAATAGTTAATGGACTGATGGGTTCAGAATTGCTCGGAAAGTTGAGATTCAAAATCCCAAATCGACCAATCAGGCTTCTATAACTTTTTAGCATACCACCCGCAAGGAACAATATTGGACGAAATAATACTACGATAAGATTTTGTGAAATCTACATTAAGGCTAACAGAGTGGTCCAACAAGACTTATTTGCAGATATCTCCATAAAATTTAAGAAGGCAATTGTTCAAAATCCACATCAATAATTAATTTGTATTTTTTTTATTATTTTTTTTTATATACTTTTTTTTCCTCTCTTTTTGCATGTCCTATTTATACGAAAATGTGTACAGACTGATTGTATAGAGTGATTAGTTATAAGTTTGTAATGTTCTGAACTCTGTTATTTATTGAATTTTTTAAATAAATATTAGAGTTCAGGACATTACAAACTCTCTGAAATTTTTTGAATAAGGTCTCTATACCTTATTCAAAAAATATATAGATGAAATGGTCGCCTTTAAAACTGACGATACTTTTTTCTTAACAGTCCATTATTCTGTGCTTTTAAATCACAGGGTTCTGGGTTCAATCCCTGGCTTTTTCAATATGCAAAACGGTCTTTTTCATATTGTCTTCGATCTTGGATGTAAACAGCGTTATTTTAAACTTCTGAGCTACATTTAAATTTAAGATTCACAATGCTAGAATAGCAAGAAAAAAGGTAAAAAACAACGAAATAAAAAATTACAACTGTCATACAAAAAAAATATAATGGGACGTCAATTCACAAACGAAACATACCCACTGTACGTTTGGTATTGAATTACCAAATAGTAGTTTAAAATCTCGACATTGAATAAAATTTTATTCCATTATAGTCATTCTTGCCGTTTTTTTTATACCTAAAAAAAATTTGGTACACTTTTTTACATTATAGAAAATGCGTTATGCGCAATTTTTACCTACGGGGCTACAGATAAATTAATCGGGACTTGCATGCCCTTAAAACCCCATAAATAACTTCTATACACTATTGCATTTTATAAAACAGAAAGTCCATAACATATAAAGCTGTAAAACATATAGTAAAATATAAATAAATACATTTGTTACAATTACATCGCAACCAGCCCAGCATATGGCGCCGAGAAGCGATATTTTTTAAAACCAAATCGATCCTGTTTTTAACCCCCCTCAGCTCTATTCATTCATAGTTTGAATACACTACGCTCCTCTATCTGTCACCTCATCTCCGCTCGATTTGATGTTGCTCCATCACTCTCCCGAGGGACAAATCCGAAACGAATGACTTATACAATGCCGAGGGCGTTTAAAATGTACGCAAACTGATCGATTTTTATCCGTCAATACATCAATAGGCTATTTTCTGGGTCGTAATAATAACATAACAATTAGTCCGTCAGTTAGATAATCAAAAAATATTGGACACGTATTTTGTCTTTTGACAAATTAACAATAAATAATAAAGATAAAGCGCGTCAAAGTTCAGGAGTGGGGGCTTGTGACGTCAAAGTTTGCTAAAAATTGTAGCAAACTATGACGTCACACGGAAAAGACGGGCTAATTATATTTTTTAGGAAACTAGCCTATTTAATCATCATCATCATCATTATTTCGAGTAGATTCCAGATGGCAGCTGGGACCACCGGCTTAACGTGCCTTCAATGTCTTAACCTAACTGAAAACAACTAAACAAAGTATGCTTCCGGTGGGAATCAAACCCACGACCCCCGGGTCAACAGGCAAACGCCTTAATCACTGGACCACGGAGGCTGCCTATTTAATGAAAAAGGAAAATAGTGCTCTATATGCATACTGTTATCCACTATCTCATTATAGTTATGAATATGCTACGAATATAGGTTAAATATTTAGAATAAATACACAGGTAGGCAATTATGAGTTGTTTCTGTATTATTGTCCTAACAATCGTTATTCAACTGGACTTTAAATAACAATGGTTATACCCTTGACTCGAAACTCGTTTTTTTTCTTATTCGGACAACGGAATATTTAAAAAAAATCGAAATAAAAAGCACAAAAGAATGTTCAATTCAAAAAATCACATTTCATATAATGAAAAAAACTTTTTCTAAAATTAGTTTTTTTTAAATGTATGTCTAGTAGATTTTCAAAAATAGCCTGAAATGGTTTGTGTAATATGGCCAGCCGCCTATTTTGCTTCACGAACTTGGATGACATACTGCCGTGTCTGCATATGGCCAAATTAGAAATTGACTTCAAATAATTCCATTAAATTATTTTAAATGCCATTTGACGGCAAACGAGCCAGCGGGTCACTTGATGGTAAGTGACCACCGCCGCCCTTGGACAACTTCAACACCTATACCGGGTGTTACAAAACTATGAAATAATATTTCAGGGGCATGGTCAGTCCATAATATCAAAAAACTTTCCCCATGAGACTAACTTCAAAACATGTAAAGAATAATTCGATCTCCGATACAAAATAAGCAATTAGCTGATCGACTTTCTATGAAAGGTCAAAACTTTTATTTTGTCTTTCGATGTATGTTCCTAGGAGATAGTTGTTTAATATCGTGGACTGATCATGCCCCTTAAATATTATTTCGTAGTTTTGTAACACCCGGTATAAGCTGTGACAAGCGTTACCGTTTTTAATGAAACGTGTTAAAAAAATAATAGAGCTGTGTTTTTCAGGCATTACTTGATTAAGTCGAATAAATTGGTATCTCTTGAATAGACATGTAACATCGTCGTCTTCATCGTCACTTACCATCCGGTGAGATGGGAGACAAATGCCTACTTCAATAATTAGTAAAAAAAATAGTAAAAAGTCGTCCCAACCTGGCACCAGTCTAATTCACCAGCCGATAAGATAGAATAGTCGCCAATAAATCGAGGCATTATCTAAGTTGGCTTAGGGTGCGGGAGCATCCCCTATGCCCCTTCACCGGCCCATTGTGACGGAAGGGCTCTTACCCCAAACGTGATGCTACAAAGGGTTCGCGCAGCTAATAAAACTAATAAAAGATTGAAACGTCTGGGGTGACGGGTATGGGTTGATAATGCTGTTAGACAAACGGACAGTTGTGATTTTTTGGTGTTAAACTGTTATGGGATTAGTGCGACGCACAGGCATAGCTGTTCAATACAAAAACGTATATTTGTTATTTTCTGCATCCTCTATTTATTACCCTGTTATTTTTTATTAGGTTTTATCAAAGTGATTAAAAAGTATAGAATCTATTTATGTTTATTTAATGTCTTTAGGCTTAATATTCGACAAGCAGTTAAATACAAAATATTAACGTTTGTGTAATCTTTTTTTTTTGTATGATATAGTATATAGATAGGAAGGATGGGCCTCTGGGGCCTCTGGCTCTTTCACTCACCAAACGAAGCATAGAAGCGGAAAATCTTTAACTCAAACGTCGATTTTCTATGATAGTGTATTACTTCCCCGGACGAGCCGGCCCAGTCATGTTAACAGCAAAAATTAATTTTGCCGGTAGCGTGGCTCTACCACGGCTATAGTATATATAGTATCTACTTATGTATATATTATTGTGAAACCTTTCATTAAAATCTAGTCTTTTGAATGAGATATTATTAGAATCCTCCCGAGTGTTAGAAGCTTTATTTTTTCTTGGAAAAACTAGTTTTCTTTCATGTGTGTTAGTGGCTGACTGTAACTAGTATGCCTGCCGAAGCACGAAGGAGATTATCAAACCATACAATATTTGATGGATTGAATATATTATGCATTTTAAAGAATTTACGGTTAGTCGTTCATTTAGATACCTCACATATCGTTATTTTATGCTTTTATAATTAAATGTTAGTTTCAACATAGATATAAATTTAAGTTACTCAGTTTCAAATGATTATAAATAAGTATTTTTATACGCATACCAATAAAAGCTCAAGACAATAAAAAAAAAACGATAGTTAGATATATCATCAAAAGTTAAATAATCATTGTCATTTCATATGGCAGGTTAGTACAGAACCCTGTATAATTAATTTTAAATTCTTAAGTTATTTCCCAGCTCCCAGAGTTAAGGACTAAAGTTTGCCTCCAGGGATACGATGAAGTGGGCACTCTTCGGCAATATACCGCAAAGTTTGGTCTGCTGCCTCACAGACGCACTCCGGAGAGTCTTTAAGTCCCCATTTATAGAGATGGTGGTTAGACCGTCTATATCCTGTCCAGAACCAGTTTAAATTACATAATGATTTTTTGAAATATTATCGTATTTTTTTAAAGAACCACAAAAAAATTTACGCAAATAAATACAATTTTGAATTTTTAAAAATAGTCATATTATAGTTTCCATGTAATAGTAAAATCTTTCAAAACGCAATCAAATAGGAACTGCACTCAATATAAACCAAACACTTAATCAAAACATCAGAGATGAAAGATATAAGACTAAACCGAGATAATTTCAGCGCCAAATGAACTAAAAGACGCTTCAAGTATAAACAGTACCTTGGGTCACAAATCAACATTAACAATTTCAATACAAAACAGACTCTGTTCAAATTAGAAACGGCTGTTACGTTACGCCTGATTTGTTGCTGACTGTACTAAATAAAAGCGATTCAAAAAGCCAGATGTAAAGAGAAAATTATGTAGTAACGTAAACAAGAAAGAAAAACATGTTCGGATAAACAAGCGAAAAGTTTTACAACTGTCGTAACGAACTAGAGATACAGAGACCAGACTTACCGAATCGCGGCCTCGTCCCTGCTTATGGGATAAACAATGCGCCAATAAAAAATATCCTTTACGTATTAGTGACGTCTAATCCATTGTTCTTTTAATTGCGAGGGAAGTGTTGGACGCGCGAGGCGTGCGTCTGGCGCGAGCGTGGACACCGTACTGCGGCGAGCAGGGATGAGTTTTGCCCTTACGGCCACAATTGGGATTGTTTTCACGATTTTCTCGCGTCGTTTGAGGGGTGAGTGTGGTGAGGCAATGGTTTGGATGCTGCGATGAGGTTTGCCGATTAGTGTGTTTGGCGCGCGCTGAGATTGAATTTTGTTCCTTAACGAGATGCACATGGATAATTACGTCACTAATGTACGCCTGTAGTAGCGCGCTTGTTTTACCAGACTACCAGCTAAATAGGAGTGTATTGTTTTTCGAGTTCATACGTATAGTATATACATTACGTCTTATTTGTAGGGGATGAGATCACACGGGTAAAAAAACTCGAGGGTCATAAGACTTAAAGGCCACTTTAAGCGTTACGGAGGACATATACGTAGGTGGGAAACCAACACTTTGAACATAGCTTGCTAGCAGCATCGCCTGCGCGGGAAGAGAAACTCCTGGTAATTTTATGTTTTTGGGGTTCCATGTCCAAAGAGTAATAACAGTACGCTAACTACTAAGCTTCCATTGTCCGTCCGTCCGTCTGTCGCGCGTTTGTGTCTCTTGAACCGTAATAGGTAGAGACTAGAATGTATGTATTTTTAGCCACTCATCATCGTCATTTCGAGTAGGTGTCACGGTCAATCGACCATGCACACCCTGGTGTCAGAGTTCTTCGGAACCGCCTCTCGGCCTCTAACGTGGTTCTTTTAACGACTACCAGATGGCAGCCGGGACCACCGGCTTAACGTGCCTTCCGAAGCACGGAATCATCTTTATTATCAGACAATCAGGTGACTATTTAGCCACTATAACAAATAATAAAAGTTATATAAAAATAAGAAAAGTGCTCTTTGTTTTGTATTAAAATATTTTACGGTGGTACGGAACCTTCGGGTATAAATCCGACTCGCACTTGGCCGGTTTTGTATTTCAGATTAGCAACATTAGCATGTAATAATCAAAGCGGTTTATGCCTCTCCAATATTTATAATTTTAAGAGTAAAGTCGAAAGATTATCCTTCTAACTTTTTCATGCTGACGAACTTTCATCCCGAAGGCAATCCTGTCAGGGATTTCCCAAAGGAATTTAAAATGTAAAGTTTTCTAATTAGCACAATGGTCAACCTACTTTCGCATTCAATTGAAAAACTTTTCTAAAGTTAGAGTTAAAGTTAAACAAACAACCAGGTATTTGGGTTAGGTAAACATTTGTTTTAGGTATTGTCCATATATGGTTTTCCATTTCATTCATGGCGCTTCAAAATTCAACCAAAGGAAGGTTGCCTTCAGGTAGGGGGCCGGCTGTAAAAACTTTCGCCAAATAAATTTACAGTATGTGTCATGTTGTTTTTGCGAACACCGGACTGCGGTTCGTCGTTATAGGTTCCACCAGTTAGTCTCATCCTCATCCGGGCGTTTTCCCAGTTGTCACCCGTTCAAAAATACAAGTAAAATTTAATTCAGTAGCAAACGTTAAAGGAGTGACTCAGACCACGAATATGAACAACTATCATTAAGGGACCAACTCCGAATTTGCAAAAAAAAATTGCTGTTCGATAGATTTTGGCCAAGTAGATATTCCACTTTTGTATGAAAGAGCAGATAATTTTTTCACGATGTCGAAGTTGGTCCCATATTGAAAGTTGTTCAGATTCGTGGTCTGAGTCACACTTTAACGTTTGCTAATGAATTCAATTTCACCTGTAGAATCCTAAATGTAGTGACTAACAAAATGTATTAAACTCGCTCAAACTCGCACCCTACTCTTTCATAAAGGCCTCATCTGGACTTAGACTGGGGCCAACATTTGTCAAAACGTTTCCGTTTCGCCAGCGGATTACGTTCACTCAGCCACACGTAATCTATCATGCTGTGATCTAGGTCATGGTCGTACGTCTGCCGTTGTGGGGTAGTTCTCATTTTGTTTTTAATTATGATTTTTGTTGTGTATTGGACTTAACCCATACAGGTTACGTCGTTGGTCCCAGCGACTTAAGGCAGCTTAAGACCTTGGCATTACACAAATACACAAATACATTCATCCTGTAGAATGATTTGGCAAAGATTTTACGACCAACCTCCTGCCTAACGCCAACCCTCTTTAGGTAGCTCCAGAATGAGATGGTAAGTAATACCAATAAGGAATTTTATCATGGATATAGATATTTTACAAAGTGTATTTTGAGAAATAACTGTTATTGCAAATATTTATTAAACGACTAGTTTTCGCCCGTGGCTCCTTCCGCGTCAATGTCAATCCCTCGGGAATAGTAGTAGTACTCTTTCCCGGAATAAAAGGAAGCCCTTGTCCTTCTTCGTACTCCAGAGAACTTGTATGCAAAATTTCATGATGATCGGTTCAGTAGTTACGGCGTGAAAGCGTAACAAACAAACAAACAAAGTCACTTTCGCATTTATAATATTAGTAAGGATATTAAATTACTCTAAAAAAATTGTAGGTTTTTAATTATTCATTATCTCTAAACAAATAATCTTAAATTAAACTACTTATAAATAAACCTAACTATATTCATACTAAAAAATTAAAATAAAAAAAAAATCTTAAATATAAAAGAATATAAATGAAAAAAAAATATAATTAATTAATAATATAATTCTCTAGAAATGTTTCCACAAAATAAATAACCACTACAATGAAAAACATACTGGGTGCCATAATCAGCCTTGACGTTTCCTCTGACTACGTCAGGAAACAACTATTTCTGTTAACTTGAGGTATCCTCAGATGGGTTAGAGTGAAGGAACATTTGAACAAACGAATACGGGTGTTAGCGTCGAATTAACGCAATGAGATGATCTCATAATGCTTCCGTTTTTGTAATCTACAGATTACAAAGACAAAGACATTACGGATTGACGCATATTACAAATTCATGCAAAGTTTTACTTATTAAACCCTGAAATAAAGCTTATAATCTAATTATTCGTCTTTGATATAATAAAATTAATTTGAATTGCGCTTTTAAGAGGGCCCTTCACGGCCCGTTAAAAAGCATGTTGTTTCATCCATTTGACTAACAAACAACTGAGAACGCGATAACATTTAACGAAAAACTTGTTCAAGGTAATACGTGTTTTTCATGAAGCCTTACAAGTTAGTGAAATGATTATTTTTCATTTAGATTATTCATTACATTTGCGAGGATTATATAAAAACATTTTCTTTAATTTTACTATTTATAAGTACTTTACGGCCGAAGTTCAGGAAAAATTTGTGCAATTACCAGATTTTTGGAGGCTTATACTGAATTTATTTCTCATAATTAGATTTTTTATTTCAATAAAAACCTAGAAATAGCGCACAAGATACCTGTAAGTTCAATAGATTAAACAAATGGTCTGTTAAAACGCCATAATCACGTACAAGCGTTTGTATGAAAAGTAAGACGGGTTGGGCGCTCTTAATTACTCATTACCACACGAGTGTGAACACCAATCAGAGCGCGTGACGTCACTAGCCGGAAAACAAGCTGACGTATCTATCATATCCTAGCTAAATGTATCGGTGAACTTTTTTCCTCGATAATTTGTTACAAAAACGATACGATACAATTTTCGTCACATCACAATGGATACTGGATTCCTCAAACGAAGTAGTTGTAACTAACGGAAGATTGAATCCTTGTGGCAAGTTTCCAAGGCAAGCCACTATTTTTGCCCACCAACCCTTTTTAAACGATTTTATACTTGTAATTTATGATAGCTTACGTCAAAGTCATACTTTGTTCAGCTGTTTCCAGTTTGGTTAGGACATTGCAGGCTTGTATCACCTGATTGTCTGATAATAAAGATGATTCTGTGCTTCAGAAGGCGCGTTAAGCCGTTGGTCGTCATCATTTTTGAACCTCATATTTGATTTCTTATATTTTTTAATATATGCAAAATCGAAATACTACTAGCGTTTCGGAACTACCTCTGGTGAGAAAAATACGCCGAAAGAAATCTCGCTAGATGAATGGATCAAGGGTCAGATACAGAAGGTAGTACTCCTAGACACGGCGCGCTTCGTCAGGAGGTTCCTCTCTCTGTAGCCTTAACTGCGGTAGCTTGAGCCCTGCCCGTTGCTGGCAGCCCTCTAAAATTAGGCTTTTATAAAAGCTGTATTTTTGTATAATATTTTGTTATATTTTACTTTTTATATAGGTTTTATAAATACCTAATACTATTATACCAAATAAATAAAGATAACAATATAATAATCATTAATTTCAGACATCAATTGTCCATATTATAATTTACATAATTTATACTTATTACAATTTTAAAATCAAAAATTACATTACATTTTTAATTCAAATTAATATTATATTAGTAGTATGTATATGTAGTACTATGTAGTGATGATTAATTTTATACCAACATTGTCAAATAGTGCCGCCAATTTTTCTTTCGCAGTTTGCATGGAGACGTGCAAACAAGGGCACTCTATAGTTGGCCGAAGATCTTGCGGATTAAATAATAACGGTACATACTTTGTTTCATATACAGTGTGTTCCAGACTAATTTGGCGGACGAGCGGCGTTCCCACGAGGTTGCTAGTAATTTTCTCGTGCCATAATGTCTTGTACCTAATTCGCTTATTTGTCTCATGTAGAGAACCTCGAGGACTTTTTGGCGGAATATTACACCTACTTTTGGGTATATATTGTTAATGTGTCTTTACCTATGAATACATGATTTGAAAATGCTATGATTTGTTAATTTTATTTTATTTAAACTTGAAATTGGACATAGTATATTATTAACATACTGCATACAATATATATTATTTAGTTTTTCTAAATTTAATTATTGAAAAATGCTCATGAAAAGAACTCGTTTCAGATGTTGTCTGTTTTGATAAAAAAATGTAGTAATTTTTCTATTCTTTTTCTAACATTTCGATTATTTTATAATGCTCAAATCCATCTTACTGTGGTCCATACGTGCAAAATTTCACCATAGATGCATTTATCAAACCCAAAATGGTACTAACGTGAGTATAAAAACTAAATATACTCGAGTTCTCTATAGAAAACCACGATTTGATAGGTAAAGACCCAATACTTACAAGGACATGATCTTGCAACAACAGAAAGGATGCGGCAGCTGCTTGCCTCAAAGGCATAGACTTGAAAATTATCATAAATGCAAGTTATGCAAATGTTTTACCATAACTAGATATTTGTTACCCCATATCTTCGTCATTTATGAACAAACTAGCTTTCGCCCGCGGCTCCGCCCGTCAATGTCGATCCCTCGGGAATAGTACTTTTTTCCGGGATAAAAGGTAGCCTATGTCCTTCTCCGTACTCCAGAGAACTTGTATGCAAAATTTCATGATGATCGGTTCAGTAGTTACGGCGTGAAAGCGTAACAAACAAACAAACAAACAAACTCACTTTCGCATTTATAATATTAGTAAGGATAAGATTAAGAATAAAAGAAATTGTTGATGATTTCATTAAAATTGGTTAAATATTTTGATTGAAGTCAGTTTTATTTATGTGAAAGATTATTCAGTAATTATTTACTGTTAATCAATACAATATGCTCCACCTCGCTTTTAAATTCAATAATATAGGTTTTTATCAATAATTATAAATTGTCTGTTTGACTTAACAACAATTGATGGCGTCAATAATTTTGTGTCTAAATTTTATGGCGGACAAAATAGAAATAAAAAATATGTCATATTATGTTTGTCTGTTGTCATTTAATCAAACAATACATAACATTTTACTGTTTTTTTGCAAATTATGTACCTAATAAATCTAAAGTTTTATTGCTACATTTTTTTATTGAAAACTTTCTTGGCGATTCATTTGCGGTTTTTATTTTGTTGCGCAAGTTTATTTGTTTGTATGCATCAAATACATAAGAGCCGTGGCTTATATTATATCCGTTATTTCGAACCCCCATCAATATTTAAATCTTAGAATAATAGTTTACTTTTTATGATGATTTTGTTTGCTATTAGTGATAATAGCAAACAAAATCTTATAAAAAGTAAACATCAAAAACCGTGGCGCAGCGGTCAACACGCCAGTCTGCGACACGAGAGTGCCCGGGTTCGATCCCCGGCCAGGTCAAGATGGAAAATGATTTTTCCAGATTGGCCTTTTCGAGTTCAGTTAGTATCCCATAACACAAGTCTCGAATTTACTTTGGGGCTAGCCCAATCTGTATGATTTGTCTGCATATATTTATTTATTTATTTTTAGTCTTCACAAATTTGACCAGCGTATTGGTATATTTGTATGATACGCCAGTGTTATCCAAATGCGATTAGTAAATCTGATTTCGATAATAGGGGTAATTTACACCCACACTAAGGTATGGCCCGTTGAGTATTGCCATTTGCATTTAATCCCTCGTGAAACATCGCACCCTGTTATAATTAATACTCGGTTTGAATCCAATTATAAATTCAATTTAGCCACGCTGATGAAGCGACTGAGTTTACTCAGGTTTCACGTTGAATTGTTTATCTAATGCAGATCGAATTGTTACCTTGATTATTATAAATCCAGACATAGTTTATCTTAATAATGGGAAATTTGCATGCCTCTGCAAATTTCCCTAATAGATTTTGAATAGCGTTTTTGAATGTCAGCATCTAACCCCAAAAATAAAATAAACCAATGTATACTAAGTTCACACACCTAGGTTCTTAGGTTTTCAATAATTGAGAGTTGACGTCTTTTGGAGAAAATGCGCTGTGCAATTTATTGCCGCTTCTTCTGCACTCCGCTTTGGAAGCGGTGTAAACTTAGCCATAAGTACATTTTTGACGTCAACAATTGTTGAGAAGTGAAATATGACAATTAATAAGTGTTCAAATATACCTATATTAAATAAACGTTTTGAATTTGAATTTTCTCACTTTCAATTTTATATCGATACATTAATTTTGGATAAAATTTATAGGAATAATATAATGAGCTCTGGGATGGAAATGGACTTTCCATTTCCATCCCAGAGCTCATTATATTTTTGATGAAATCGGTATCAGATAATGTGATAAAAGATGATAATACCAATTATTGGTTTCTAAGTATTTATTATCCTGGGAGATATGGGTTAAGTGCAGTATTTTTGTTAACAATTATCATTTTGACGTTGTGTTTGTTAGTTAGCAAGAACCTCCAAAACATTAAACTTCTTCTTCTTCTTTTCGTGTCGATGGCTCAAGGGATTAGATTTTGTCTCTCCAGTATGATAAAAAATCAATTGTGTCACTAACCATCAGGTGAGATGAGAGACAAATGCCTGCTTCAACATTAAGTAAAAAAAATATATATATATAATTTTCATAATCGAAATGCATTTCATTGCTTTTTTTTGTATGAATATCTGTTAAGGCGCTGTATCCATTAAGGGCCCGTACTACCTCACACTGCTTTGCATGATTGACTGTTATATCAATAATAATTAAATACTCAAGTTGAAATAAAAATGCAGCAAAGTTCAGGACTAACTCTGGTAACTATATGACTTAAAAACACGATTGCGTAAAATTTTCTCGATAGAAAAAAATTGCAAAGTTGCCTCCAAATCACGTCTAATTTACTCGGTATATAGCATTATTCACCAAATACATTAAAATGAACCTTGAAACTTTTGATTATTATTGCATTACAGATAAGGCAGCCATCATATGTTTTTCTTTTTCGAATAACCCTTGAATATTCCTAAAAAACGAAAATATCCAAAGTAGCCAACGCGTTTAGACTATCCGCGTTTGTATCGCCACGCCGCCTGGCATATGGCGGGCTCTTAACCGTTTGTAGCGGACATCGCGCGACATATTATAAACTCGTAATGAAATAAGGTTGAAAGTAGCGATATCGGTTGGCCTGTCACCAGTCTCATTTCAAACCCGTGTCTTCACTGTTAATTTAATAATTATAACCAAATAGTATTTTTTTAAGGTATCCATCTTGTTCATTTAGTTATACTTTAAAAAAAAATGGTAGTTGTCGCTGAAAATATCAAGTAATTCACGATGAAACTTTTTCTGGATATACCTTTTTTGCTAGGCTTCCATGCTGGTTCGGGAGAAAAAAAAACGTAGAATGTACCAGCTGCTTCTCTTAAAAATGCTTCTCATGGGCAGCAGAGCGTCGATTGCACAAAAAGCACAAGAAACTGCGCTTGCCAACCCGCCTGCCAACCGTGATGAGTATGGTAATATCTTCCCATAGACCGAAGAATCCTTGGGAAAAGCCTATGTCCAGCTGTGGACTTTTTACAGCTGGAATGGTGATGATGATGAGAATCCGGAACTAATGGACCGATTTGAAAAAAACTTTCACCATTAGAATCCAACATAATGTATGATCCTATCACTGATGAAAATAGACTATAGAATATTTTCAAAGAAGTTAGGGATCCGTATGAAATAGGTTACCAAAAAAATCCAATACGTAAAACCCGTGCAAAGCCGGGGTGGGCAGCTAGTACTGAAATAAATCAACAAATCTACCTAGTGCCGCCATCTATTAGATCAACATAGAATCAAACGATGACGATAGCAGGCAATATGTTGGAACTTCTGTGCTAGATACACTCGAGTGCTCTGGTTTCGGAAGAAATAGAGAGATGGCGTTATAAATAATGACGAAACCGGTCTTATTTCATCTTGCCATGCAGTTTGTCCAATGTTTTTTAGGCCAAAACATTTTCGTATTCTCCGAAAATTATGAGTGACGTGTCATTCAATTCGGAAAACAATGATATTTTTTTGAAAAAATTCAATGGCCGATCGCAAAATTACTTTTTCAATATTTTTCCAGTATATTTTTTTTTATTTAATAAGTTTAAATTGTATTTATAATTCAGTAATGCTCTGAAGTAATTTATAAATATAATCTAAACTTATTAAATATGAAAATTAAGAACTGAAATAATTTAGACGCCTACAAATAGGTCAGTGAATAAACATCTTTTTTATCTAAAATAAAAACAATATCTAAAAAAATGTTTTTGCGATCGGCCTTTGAATTTCCTCAATAAATATTTACATGCCATTCTGAAAAGCAAGAATATGAAAATGTTTTGACCTAAAAAGTACTTATTGACTAGACTAAGTATTTATCTTTTTTCTCCTTGGCTCAAGTATTTCTCCTTGACGGGCAAACGATGATTGATTCGTCGCGATAACTCTTAAGCAAAAGGTTTTCTATTAATTTATACATAAATTCATTGTATCACATTGGTAGACAGAGCCTAGGTCTATAAGACCTTATGGCCATATTTAGCATATTCGAGGGCGTATATAGGTGAAGAACGGAATCAAAATAGTGATAGGTTGCTAGCCGCATCACCTATTGGCATGATTCCGCAGATTTTAGCCCAATCCCTCAATCGGCTTTTACAATTTGCGCGGGGAGATAAGAAACTGGCACATTCTACGTTTTTTATTTACTCCCAGACCTGCGTGGAAGAGTTATACAATAAATAATAATTTATTATATACTAGCTTTCGCCCGCGGCTCCGCCCGCGTTAATGTCGATCCTTCAGGAATATTCCCGGGATAAAAGGTAGCCTATGTCCTTCTCCGCACTTCAGAGAACTTGTATGCAAAATTTCATTATGATCGGTTCAGTAGTTACGGCGTGAATGCGTAACAAACAAACTCACTTTCGCATTTATAATATTAGTAAGGTAAGTAAATTGTTTCCTCCTCCTTTTTAGATCAGGGGTGTCAATTTCAACTTGTTTCAAAATTTAATACTAGCTTTCGCTTAATATGATAAGTCCTTCAGGACTTATATAATACTAGCTTTCGCTTAATATGATAAGTCCTTCAGGACTTATATAATACTAGCTTTCGCTTAATATGACAAGTCCTTCAGGACTTATATAATACTAGCTTTCGCTTAATATGATAAGTCCTTCAGGACTTATATAATACTAGCTTTCGCTTAATATGATAAGTCCTTCAGAACTTATATAATACTAGCTTTCGCTTAATATGATAAGTCCTTCAGGACTTATATAATACTAGCTTTCGCTTAATATGATAAGTCCTTCAGGACTTATATTATACTAGCTTTCGCCCGCTGCTCCGCCCGCGTTAATGTCGATCCCTCGGGAATAGTACTTTTTTCCGGGATAAAAGGTAGCCTATGTCCTTCCCCGCACTCCAGAGAACTTGTATGCAAAATTTCATTATGATCGGTTCAGTAGTTACGGCGTGAAAGCGTAACAAACAAACAAACAAACAAACTCACTTTCGCATTTATAATATTAGTAAGGATAAGGATTTAGCTCACAGGCGTATTAAATAATTTCTTAAATATTGACCTGTGTCTAGCACTTTAAATTCTATGTACATGTGTCGATATCTACGTCCCTGATCGATATTCGTAACAGCCAATATGCATTCGATGCTTGCTGCAGGCGGAATACCAATATCTTCAATATTCAGCACGAATTGAAAGTCTAGAGATATGGCGCAATTTCTAAGGCAGTTTTGTATTTTTGTATGCATTTCTTACCATTTAAATATTTGCATTCTGTTGAGTTAAATTATAATTATAATACCTATGCCCGAAAAATATACTATTTTAAATAATATATATTTAAAATTTTAAGTGTAGACAGTGTGTGTGTTTGTTTGTCATAGAATAACTCAAAAACTACTAGACCGATAAAATATTTTTTTTTCACTAATCATTATTATCATCATCATTCCAACAAAGGCCTCTTCCAGGGATTCTGCGTTCCCTGGGTGTAATTGCCATACTTACCACGCTTGGCAGGCGTGTTGGCGAGCGCAATTTCATTTGACTTCTTGTACTTCCGACGCTGTTGCCCATCGGAAGCAATTTAAAGCAGGAGAAGGATAGGAATTTGTTGGATTTGGGAAGGGAATGAAGGTATTGGGAACTACTCACTCAGATGCATGGGGGAAAGCAAGCAGCAGCTCGGGAAGGCCGGGCGCGTACCCGGTGCCATATCTGCAACACCGGACAGGCAGCTAAGGATCACACCCCTGACCCTTGATACCCCTTCTCACCATTAGTAAGCTACATTATTATAGAATATATAGAATAATATTATTAATGCGAAAGTGAGTTTGTTTGTTTGTTTGTTTGTTTGTTACGCTTTCACGCCGTAACTACTGAACCGATCATCATGAAATTTTGCATACAAGTTCTCTGGAGTACGGAGAAGGACATAGGCTACCTTTTATCCCGGGAAAAAATATTATTCCCTAGGGATCGACATTGTCGCGGGCGGAGCGGCGGGCGAAAGCTAGTTATAGAATAAAAAAGGGTCAAAATAATTTTTCAGAAAATGTGATCCATTTGAAAATTTTATTAACACATCATAAATTAATTGCATTATTGTATGATGTATTATTGTCACCCAAGGTATCATATACGCCGTGTGGCAATCCGGCAGAGTAGAATAGGACCACTCCAAGTCTTCCCGTGGATGTCGTAGAAGGCGACTTAGGGAATACTAGCTAAACAAAACTTAAAAACATCTATGAGACCTCTCCAACCCGTCTGGCCAGTGTAGAGAGTGTAGGCCAAGTCCTCTGGCTGCTCTGGCCAAGTATGGCTCTAGTAGTACAGAGAGGGTCGTGCTCCTGTAGTGGAGACTAAAAAGGACCTGATGATGATGATGAAAGTATCATTTGCCTATAAACGTCATTATTGGGAGGAGCCCGGTGACCCAGTGGGCGTAAGCATGATTAGCGCTTCGCATGTTAAGCAACCCCGGGCGCCGTGTCACTGGGATGGGTGACCGCAAGTGGAATAAAAATATTTTGGACTCCTCCTTGCTTCGGAAAGAACGTTAAGCTGTTGATCGCGGCTATCATCTTGATGGCAGTCGATAAGCTATGTCAGATGCCTTAAAGCAGCTTGAAAAATCTAACACTAGTGTTGCCCACTTACATACCTTGATATCTTGATATTTTTGTCATCTAAGCGTGTTCCTAGTGACATCTTCATCTGAGATGCTTCGGAAGCTGGGGTCCAGAAGCCGTCGGCCGACATCATCATCGTCGGCTTTCCATGGCCTACAGCTAAGTATAAGACTGCTTTTCTTACAACTACATAAATTTACGAAACACTTAAAACTACATTATGTGGACAAAGATTGCACAATCTCTGACAAAACCTTATCAAA
The DNA here is from genome assembly GCA_947532085.1 of Elegia similella. Taxonomy (NCBI): domain Eukaryota; kingdom Metazoa; phylum Arthropoda; class Insecta; order Lepidoptera; family Pyralidae; genus Elegia; species Elegia similella. The sequence goes on from OX383931.1 coordinate 863,291, forward strand.
ATCAAGTTTATAAAAAATGTGTATAAAATAGGATGAAAGTTTATGGCAAGTGTGAGTCAAATTAGCACACATACTAAGGGTTCCGAATCACCACAAAAAAGTTATCTCAGCAAAAAACCTTGACTCTGAAGGAAGGATGAAGTCGGTAGGCTTAAACCTATAAAAAGCGATCTTTAAAAAGTTAATTCAATCACGAAAACGTTTCTTGTATGGAACTCCTTATAATTATTAATTTATTTTGTTTTTTTTTATTCGTTGTTATAGCGGCAATAGATATATACATTCTCAGAAATTTTCAAGTATCAACACATTACGGTTCAATAGATATGGTCGCTATACATAAAGACGGATGGACGGTCAGATGTCGGAGGCTTAGAATAGGGCACCAAATAGGGTTCCTTACCCAAAGGTACGGAACCCTATAAAAGAAAAGATAATAAAAAGCCCTTCAAGTGAGTTGTAGGCGACCATTACTTTCTTGTCTGCAGCGTCCGGTTACGAACTAGTGGACTGCAGCTTTTGAATATTCATTTATAATATAAATTACACAACTTTTTAAAATCTATGTAATATAAATTATATAGTTTTCTTATTTATTTTAACAGAATTTATATTTTTTAATATATATTATATTATAATGGAAAAAATAATCGAATTTATATTATCCTTATCCTTACTAATGTTATAAATGCGAAAGTGAGTTTGTTTGTTTGTTTGTTTGTTTGTTACGCTTTCACGCCGTAACTACTGAACCGATCAGCATGAAATTTTGCATAAAAGTTATCTGGAGTGCGGAGAAGGACATAGGCTACCTTTTATCCCGGAAAAAAGTACTATTCCCGTGGGATCGACATTGACGCGGGCGGAGCCGCGGGCGAAAGCTAGTTAAATATAATCCTGAATATCTGTGCCTATAAATTCTTTTTTCTCAATATACATTTTCATCTGATTTGAGTTTTGAAGAATTACAAACCCCATTTGCTGCAGTACAAGTTAAAGTCTTGTTATCACTATCACTATCACTATATAGTATAAAACAAAGTCGCTTCTCGCTGTCTGTGTATACTTAGATCTTTAAAACTATGCAATGGATTTTAATGCGGTTTTTTTGTAATAGATAGAGTGATTCAAGAGGAAGGTTTATACGTAGAATTTATCGCATCCGTGCGAAGCCGGGGCGGGTCGCTAGTATTTTGTATAGGTTAGGTAAAGTACAATAAGCTACAATAAGTAATTCTTAAGTAGTCCTCTCCGTGATCACGCATTTTCTGAGCCTAATTAAAATGATCTATTTAAAATTCTAAGCTACATTTCCTTTCTGTGTTTGCTGTTTTATAAATTAAGTGTCAGCTGACCCCTGTTTTAGGACGCTTACTCAAATTTTTTTTTCTTTTCAAAACGAGAGGATAGAATTTTGGTCAGTTTTCTCTGTTTGTCAGTTGTTTTCTTACTTTGACTAATGATGAATTGAGTCGAGTTGAGGTAGCCATAAGGAAACGATATGAGGGACAGAAGCATTTCAAAAATCCGTGGAATCGAATCCGTGACTCTATTTAATAAGAGCGTTTTGCCGGCAAAATACTCAACTGCGATGCTTAAAGAATAAGTTAACAACGATTTTAATATAAAAAAATAACAAAAACACACATATACACATTTTCACGTCTTTTTCCCTTGCAGGTGGACAACCCTAGGTCTATAAACCTATAAGACAGGTTTACCATGTTGGAGGTAGTTGGAAAACAGAATCAAAATAGAATCTAAAAGGCATTTATAAGATTATATATTGTTCCATCATTGTTTTTCTCAGTAAGTGAATTAATTTGTGTAATTCTTATGAGAAATTAAGTTATTCTAAACCTAAACCTTCCTACGCCAGTAATGGCAGAATATGCTGTGCATCATTGGATTGTAACATTTTGTAACCATGTTCAGAGGAATAAATGATTCTTGATTCTAGTAATGGCTTGCTACGTGCATTGCCTACTTACATAATTCCTCCACTTTTTGCCCATTTACTCGATTGGCTTTTATGATCTGCGCGGGAATAAAAGCAGTTGGTACATTCTAGGCTTTTTTTTCTACCAGACCAGGATTATAGATCTTAAAAATTACTTAAATTGTTTTTTAAATAGCATTACAATGCTCGGTATATTATTAAAATTGAAAATATGTGATGAAAAAGAACTCGGCCACAGGTAGGATTCGAACCCACGTCCCTTAGGTTAACGCCCTAAGTGTGATACCATTACACCACCGTGACTTCGAATCACCGCGTCGAATTCTCTCATCACATATTACCCCGTAGGGTATACGCATTTCAAGCATGCGTACTTCTTCAATACTACCCACTATTTAGTAGTGTGGTATTCTACTTCATTCATATCCGATGAATAGAAAGTTGATTAAATGGAAGAAAGTTTTTACTTACTAAAATTGTTTTTTAAATAGCATTAGTTAACCTTAGGGACGTGTGTTCGAATCCTACCTGTGGCCGAGTTCTTTTTCATCACATATTTTCAATCTTAAAAATTCATCAGGCAGGCGGCCGGCCATAATCACTATGGCAGTACAGCTTGAATGATGCCATAATAGCGGGCCCCAGGCTCCAACGAAAACCGGTAAAGAGCTCAGATGAGTGTAAGAGATGGGTGACCACAAGTGGCATTAAAATATCTCGAACTCGTCCATGCTTCGAAAGGCACGTTAAGCCGTTGGTCCCGGCTGTCATCATTGATAGCAGCTGTTGTTAAGCTATGTCAGATGCCTATAGGCAATTTGAAAAATCTGACACCAGTGCTGGCCGCATACCCGCATACATATACGAAAAAAAAAACAAAAAACAGTAAGAGAGAAGGAGGAAGAAAAGAGAAGAAATTAATAACAATAACAGAAGTATAAAAAAAACGTCTTTATCTAATCTACGATTTCTATGAAGACGTTTTTGGTATATTAATCATAAGTTAATTTTGAAAAACACGCTATCAAAAGTTGCTATCATATACACATAAAAAAACTTGATAGCGTTTCACTAAAAGATAAATGCAATACTCTATATGATTGATAATCACTTGGAATTTATAATAACGAATTGAGACCAGATGATTAAAATATTTATCAATTTATTTATTATCAATTACACGTTTGATAAAACACATTAATTAGGTAGTTTTACCTACCAAAATGGTCGGATGACCTGACTAATGTAGCAGGGAGACGCTGGATGCAGGCCGCTTCCAACCGGTCGTATTGGAAATCCTTGGGGGAGGCCTATGTCCAGCAGTGGAATTCTTGCGGCTGATATGATGATGATGACCTACCAAAAAATAAATATAAGATATAATACAGCACACTACAGCTAGTGTAATATATATATGCTGCACTGCTCTCAATTAATGATTTAAATTATTCCTACCCAAAGGTATGAGGTTGACTGGAAGAAATTGCATATTGCAATAAGTCCGCCTTTGTACCCATTATTTTATTTTTATTTTTGTTTCTTCTATTGTTCAGTTTGGTTATAATGGTGCAATAAAGTGTATATTCATTCATTCTTATAATAACTTGAAGGATACCATTAAGGATAGCTACAAAAATAAAGTCAAAACAAAGTCTATGATATTAACCTATATTGTCCGACTGCTGGGCAAAGGTCTCTCCCATCTTCTTCCACTTATCTGTCTTATGATTAACCTTTCTTTTTTTTAGATCCTGTGCTTCTACTCGTGGCTACGATGATAAGAGCTGTTTCAATAACAAACTGGATCCAGCGGGGAGATTGCCAGGGAAGCTTTTATTTTCGAATGAGAGCTATGTACATGTAAGTCTTGTTCACTCCAAGTCTCGTTCCAATTTCTCAAGACATATTTAAAAATGAAAATAGCAATGTGATGTTGACTCTGAGCTATGTCTGTGACCTTTATTCTTCTACAGACCTCCTCGTTTCTGATTATACGATATAGATATATTTTTGGCCATTAAAAATGTCTATGTCAATTGACATAGACATTTTTAATGATTTAATTAATAAATTTATCAACAATGTTATTTCCTATCCTAATTCTCTTGATTATATTATTTGATTTATTCCATTACTAATTATTGACATTCTATTTTAACTAAACTTTTTTTTTATTTGAATTAACTTTTACATTAATTTATTAATTATTTGACTTGTGACTTAATTTATTCAAAGGCTGAAAACTGTAAAACTGCTGTTCATAATGTTTTGTGTTTAAGTAAATTGTTTATGTAACATACAGATGATTAGGTGTAATTACTTTAAGTCTGTGTGTGATTGAAATAAAAAATATATTCATGGTATAATATGATTCAGCAATATTTTAAAAGTCAGTCTTGGGTTGCTATTACTACAGACGTATACACAGGTATTTTCACAGGAAAATAAAGACGAGATAGGTATTTGCTCGCGTTGGAAATCAAACCCAGAGCCCAGAGCAGGCTAGCATGTTAACCAAATCTAACTATACACGACGGTCTCCGATGCGTGGTTCATCGGAGACCATCGTGTATAGTTAGATTATACAGCGTGATTTAGTACCTATGAACTATATTAAAATCTTGCATTCAAAATCCCTATTTAATTTAATTTAATCCCTAACATTTTCGTATTTTACCTTTTTAGAAAAATAATTACTTCGCATAGACATTCGCCCAGATGATCGGCGATTTTGTATGGTCTAATTAAATTTTTCATTTTATAACTTTTTTTCTTGCAATTCTGTATTCAATTAGGGATTCTAATTCCAAGAATTTAATATAGTTCATAGGTACAGAATCACGCTTTATATTTTCGTAATTATTCAGAGCAGCATGGAAGATTTCATAATATCGTTGAATTATTTCTATACGTTTATAAAATACTCATTGACTTTGAAACCAGTTTTATTTTGTTTTTAGATAAACTCCTATCAGTATTAATACATTGATAATAGGGATTTGAATATGAACCATATCATAATTATAATCCTTAATTATTTAGTCTGTTTACACCGGTGTAGAAGTAAATACATTAGGTAAGTTTTATGACAATAACATTTTTTTTTAAATCGTTATAAATAAAAAAATTGAGCTAGATCACTGTATGTTCTAAACGTATGTCGTGGGTTACTAACTCAACGAAACTATATTTTATAGTAGATCAACGTCTAAGACCCAAGCCAATCTTAAAAAAGATTGTAAAGAAGTTTATCATTTTGACTTGACCGGGGTCCGAACCCGGGACACTGCGATTCAAAGACACTTGCGGCACCACTGAGCCACAGGCAAGAATGTGAATATAGATTATAACTATAATATCTCACTCGTTGTTTTTAAATTATTGAAGAAGGTTGATGTTTGGATAGTAAAAAAAACATTATCAATGTTTTTGATAACTATTATACTGCTTATAGTTCTGTACAGGTTTATTATAAACACCTGGCAATATTAAATTCTAGGAATTAAAATAAATAATAGAATACAAAAAAAGAATGCAAAATCATAAAATTGGACTTATATACTATTTTACTCATCCTACGAGTAACAAAAATCTGGCCGCCACGTGGGAAAAAATAGGTATTGCCATGAGCGATGTAAAGATATTTTACCTCCGCTATGTCGATGACATAGTTTTTATCTCTTAATCAGCGCCCGAAAATGCTTGAAAATCTGAGCGTGGCTAGCCTTGCGGCTGGACTAGAGATGAACCGCTCAAAGACCAAAATAATTGCACCAAACATAAGATCAAGGTTAGGGGACATGAGTTGCAATATGTCGAAGAGTACACTATACATAGGCCAGATAGCATCCTTTGTAAACAGGCAAGATAAAGGAATCGATCGTCGAATCGGCAACGCTTGAAAATTCCTCTATCTCTAAAGCGCAAACTCCTTGATATGCATATATCAAGGATCATCCTGCCCATTTTGACCTACGGTGCGCAAACCCTGGCAGAATCTCAAAAGTTCAGACTCAAGGTTTGCCAGCGGGCTTTAGAGCGGAGCGTGCTTGGGGTACGAAGAACAGACAGAATCCAAAACACAGACCTGCGCTCAAAAACCTGTGTGATGGATATAAGTGTCAAGACAGCTACTGTAAGTAAATATGGGCAGGACATATTATTCGGATGACTCCAAGGAGATGGGCCCGAAAGGCTACTTTATAGGAACCAGAGGAACAAATGAAGAGAGGCAGATCGAGGAGAAGATGGCGAGACGATATAGATGGATTTTTAACTGGTTGGCAGCAAGTAGCCCCACATCGGGAAGTGTGGAAACGGAAAGGGGAAGCCTTTGCCCAGCAATGGGAATTAATAGACAAAAAAAAATAACAACGGGTTGCACGCCGGGAGTGCCGACAGAAGTGAAAACTCGCCTACGGTGGTCTCAGGTCACGTGTTCCTCTTACGAATTTTCGATTAGGTCACGTGTCCTGAAGCAAATTTAACATTTTTTACCCATCCCACAAAGTATATAACGCCGCTAAAGAAGTTTTCGCTTCAAAAATACTTAGTCTTAGACGTTACATATATGTACATATACATGTCTCTTCATTTTGAAGTAAACGATTTTTTAGATTATACTAAGTCTTGGACGTTATCTTTAAATGTACATTATAATATGTCTATTAAAAATATACTATTTTGGGTAGTATTCTACGACATAATTTAACATACTTTGTGTGACTAGCTAAACCATTTTGTATATCGCTATTTTGATTTTTTATATTAATAACTTTGTAATCTGGAACTGTATCATAATACGTCCTACTTTCCCAATTTCTATTGAGTCCAATACTATACATTAGGCAATCCACAAGTGACTCTCGAAGTAAAGTTTTATCTCAACTTATTCGGCGATATCTCCCGATATCGTCAACTACGAGTATTTTATCGTTATCCTCACAAAATGTGTCGAATTTTATTCTCTGTGATGCGTATCTGATAACATTTCAAAGCAGATTAGTTGTCGCGAGATAAGATATAAATGAACTTATACAGTTCAGTCATGAAAAAGTCGGCCACGTGCGAATCTAACAAAGGCACCAAGGGTTTTGTACATTAGTCCTAACTGCAAATTTTCAATTTTCGAAATGCCAGTTTTTGTTGCACTATTAAGACCTGCTCCTAGACTAATTTCATGACTCTAGGTCAATGAGAACCTCATAGGTTTTGATTCCGTTGCTTCGGAATTCACGATAAGGCGTTGGTCCCAGCTCATAACAACTGTTGTGATGATATCAATGATAACATTAATGGCAGTCGTGAAGTGATGTCAGATGTCTTTGAACAGCTTGAAAAATTTAACAACGGTTTTGGCCATAGACACACACACAAAAATCAAACATTCCGTTGCGAGTTTGACTTAATTTGAAAAGTATGCCACATAAATGGCCGTGTATTTTGATTGGGTTAACTCAGAAGTTTGAGAAACATTAGATTTAAATCTGGCCAAGTATGGCTCCGGTAGTACAGAGAAGGTCATGCCCCTGCAGTGAAGACTAAAAGACCTGATGATGATGATAATGATGACGTGATATTGATCGGACCGCCGATTCTGAGTTCCTTAGTATCTCTATAACTAAACGGAAACGCACTTAAATGACAGAGAGAAATAGTTGTATGTGCAGCCATACACAGATTATTCCATTTTTTATTAGAATTTTGAACTTCCATGGATATCGACATTCATCATCATCATATCAGATTTCCAATACGACCGGTTGGAAGCGGCCTGCATCCAGCGTCTTCCTGCGACCGACATTAGTCAATGACAAATAAGGGATTTACGGTGATTATTGTGATTTGCGATTCAAGGTCATGTAGGATTTTCATTGTGATCAAGGTCAATGAGCGATCGAAATATAAAAAACTTTGAAATCACAAAAATCATGGTAGGTATCCCGATATTTAATGAAAAAAAATAAGTTTTTTTTTTGGGAAAAAGTAAACTGAAACTATAAGGCAAAGATCTTAAACTACTTAATGGAAAACCCAAACACTCTTAAACTTAACAAATGCTGCTGTCTACAAAAACTTATTTGAAACTTACCTTCAATTCGCTAGGACAAGCATAGGAAATGTTCTCACACTCTGTACGGAAAAGTATTGGATTGTCTTGCAATAATCGGTGAACGCATAAAAAAATATGTTTCATAATACAATATTGATTTTTCTATCTATGACACGAGAGCACATATTATTATTTCAATTATTTCAGTGGCTTTTTGTGATGCCCAAATCTATATCAATAAATCTCTAAAACAACTTATATCTCAAATGTTGCCGAATGCCGAACAAAGCCCACTAAATCGTTTCCCTAAAGAACTGAGCGAACTTCACTCCTTAATTCCGAGAGCTGAGGAATGGCTTAAAAATGAAAAATTTAATATATACGATTTTTCCAATAACGAAATGATAATGATCTCAAATGTATTACATATTTGAGTAACTCGACCATCAGAAAAACATCATTAACAAAAATGAGCCTCAATACAGAGAAAAAAAGGTTTTTAGTACAAAAGGTATCCTGGGCTAAATACTAAGACATCCTATTTCTGAAACTTCGGCGCATCATTTACACTGAGAATACAAATATCACGTCATTCTTTCACGACTTCAGACCAACATTGCTGATTTCCAATATTATGAAGTATATACTGGCAAAATAGAAGATATTGAGTATTTAAAAATACTTGTATGAAAGCATATATCGCTTTAAGTCAGAATGTAATTCCCCCTTTTTTAATAGATTATATGTTCTTCTTTTTCAGATATGTATTTACTGATATGCCTGGCCCTATTGGGCTCTGCTGCGGCCGTTCCTATTACAGAACTACAGCGAGATACAAGAGACACCAGAGAAGAGATATACGTCCTTCCAAACACCACCTACCCCACATTCTATGACGTACAACTGTTCATAGACCCTGGCAATGTCGACTATTTTTACGGAAACGTCTCCATCAGAATAATACCAAACGTAAACACAAATGAAATTGTAATACACGCTATGGCTATAGAGATTGATGATATATCAGTATACAGCGCCAGGGATGTAGATGCAACAGAAAATCTCTTCTCAAGCTATAGTCTAGCCACAGATGATACTCATATGCTAAGAATCCAGCTGTCGAGGGAAATAGGCCCTTTGGAACCCCATGTGATAAATATTAACTATGTGGCTCATTACGCAGAGAATATGTTTGGAGTGTACGTGTCGACTTATGAAGAAGATGGGGAGAGGATGTGAGTATACGTCGGCTTAATACAGCTTTCTTTACAGTTTTTTTTTAAGATAATAAGTCATTATTGTAACTTTAATTTCAAATATTAATTGGTTTAAAACTATTGTTTCCCTATCTTTTACGACAAAACAAAACAATGAATGAGACAGGTTTTACATGCAAAAAAGACACATTTGGCAAGTTTGGTTTTACATTGTCTAAAAATAAAGAAAAAGTTGTAAAGTTGAAAAATAGTCGGGGTGATATAGATTATTTACTTAAATAATAATATCCATCATCCCCCTTATGAATTTAAATATCAAATATACTAAAGAAACCAAAGGAACATATGAAATACAGCGTGTAAATTGACTCTTGATGTTCTTTTAAAGGGGTGACTCAGCCCATAAATATGAACAACTTTTCCTATGACAACAATGCTGGGAACTCAAAAAATAAAATTCGACATTCCTATACAAACTGGTCGGGTGGCAGAACTCTTTTTTATGGATATGCCGAAATTGCATCCGTGGTCCAGTGGTTAAGGCGTTTGCCTGTAGACCCGGGGGTCATGGATTCGATTCCCACGGGAAGCATAATTTGTTTAGTTGTTTCCAGTTTGGTTAGGACATTGCAGGCTTGTATCACATGATTGTCTGATAATAACGATGATTCCGTGCTTCGGAACGTTATGCCGTTGGTCCCGGCTGCCATCTGGTAGTCGTTAAAGGAACCACGTCGGAGGCCGAGAGGCGGTTCCGAAGAACGCTGACACCTGGGTGTGTATGGTCGATTGACTGTCACCTACACGATATTATGATGATGATGGCGAAATTTTTTTGAGTCGGCTTTCGTTCCATAAAAAAAATTTTCATTTTGATGGGCTGAGTCACCCCTTTAAGGCAACGTCGAGAGTCAATTTTCACGCTGTATAGTTTAAAAAACTAAAAAATACGCTTTCGCTGACAAGTCTACAAATTTTAAATTCAATCTGACAGTTTAAGGTGGGTCAAAATCAAGATCTAAGAAGTCGGTTACAAACAAACAAACAACCAAACATACAAGTGACGCTAATAAAATACATGTAAAAATATGTTTCTGAAGTGATACCCACTATTAGAATATAATAATAGAATAGATCAATATCGTAAATGTTCCAGAAACCTGGTGACATCTCAGTTGCAGCCAACCTTCGCCCGCCGCGCCTTCCCCTGCTACGACGAAACGCATCTCAAGGCCGTCTTCAGGACGACCATATACGCGCCGCCAGCCTACGAGGTCGTTAGGAGCAACATGCCAGAGAGAAGCGTTCCTCTGAAGTAAGTATTTGTCTTCCACTCATTCCAATGCCAAGAGAGTTTGGCTATGATGGTAATATTCGTTTACATTAAACTGGAAATTACATAGGGAGTAAAAGTCAGGCCATTCCCAGTGGGAATTCGCCGGGTTGCTTTGACAAAAAGAGCGCACCGAAGAACTTCTATTTTGACTATGTAAGGTATGTATGATGATATATATGTAACTATTGCACCTAGACATGATGTCAGTAATACAACGAGATTTTGAACCCCCTGGCTATATTGGAATCAGAATCCCGAATAGAATAAAGAATTCAATTGCAATTCCGTATTCTATTGGGGATTCTGATTCCAAGATTCCAATATAGCTAGGGGTTCAAAAGCGCGCTGTTTATAAAGTAATCTAACTATAATGTTTATTATAAGGTGGTTTAATATATACAGTCATTATCATCAGGTCTTTTCACTGCAGGAGCATGACCCTCTCTGTACTACCGGAGCCATACATAGCCAGAGCAGAAAGAGGATTTGGTCTACAATCTCCTCGCAATTATACAGAATTACATCTTAATCCCTTACGGGAATGATAGATCCAAAAGTCGCAAAACGAAGATTACGTTAAGAAAATAACCTAATTTAACTGTACATTGATAATTTTATTTTCATTTCAGACAGGACGTTGCTGGTTACACAAAGCATGAATTCGAAGACACGCTGGTCATGTCCTCCTACCTCATTGCCTACCTCGTCTCCAACTTCAAATACATCGAGAACGATGAGGATCCCCTCTACCACATCCCCTTCAGGGTGTACTCCAGACCAGAGACTCTACCATCTGCAGAATTCGCTCTAGATTTTGGGCAGAAGAACATGATGGCTTTGGAAAATTACACGGAGTTCCCGTTCGCCTTCCCAAAGATTGACAAGGCTGCTGTTCCTGATTTCGCTGCTGGTGCTATGGAGAATTGGGGACTTGTTATTTACAGGTACCATTCTTTTACGATTCCCAAGTAAGAATAATAAATAAATAAATATATACGGACAAATCACACAGATTGAGCTAGCCCCAAAGTAAGTTCGAGACTTGTGTTATGGGATACTAACTCAACGATACTATATTTTATAACAAATACATATATAGATACACATCCAATACCCAGGCTAATCTGAAAAAGATCATTTTCCATCGTGACCTGGCCGGGGATCGAACCCGGTCACTCTGTGTCGTAGGCTAGCGTGTTGACCGCTGCGCCACGGAGCTAGTCAAGAAGAAGAGTATTGTATGGGAAGCACAGATAAATTTTAGATTTACAAAACTACCACTACTACCTAAGAAGGGTTGGCATCAGGTAGGCGGCCGGGTATAAAAACTTTACTTTATCATATGTATAACATCATGAATGTTGACATAATATTCGTAGCAGATCCCGGTCTTCGGGACTTTCTTCTCTTCATCAAAACTTTGAATCTTGCTTTCACTCGCGTTATTTCGTATTTTATTGTCTTTGCTCGCGTTAATCCTTCTACTACAGTACTTTCCTGGTAGCTTATGTCCAGAAGCACCTTTAAGCTACCTTTCATCCTCAACAACGTACGGAGAACCGTACACTAGAAAAATAAAAAATATAACATGTGTTTTCGCTTTCACACTAAAACTACCAAACTAAACTACATTATGTAATATTGCATACGTATCTAGAAGCAGCGCATTACTTGATCCGTCTTGTTACTCATACCCTTAAAATTTGTGTATGCTATACACTCGGCCTCAGTCCTCTGACGCCTGTCGAGGGGTATGTAACAGAGTGGAATTTAATTTTCAAAATTATAAACCTGCCAATTTTTGAAGTTCTGTCCTTCTAAAATACTAAAATGAATATTAAAGTAAACAATCGCTTTGGCAATTTTCACATTTAAGTAATGCAAGTTCATTTTATTTACAATATTATAAACATATTTATCCTCCATTAAAAACGTCAAATTCCATTGTCAGTGAAAGGCAGCAAGACGCATAGTGATGCACTTAGTTATTTTTTGTCAAATATCGATAGTAAACATGAATACAGATGAGTGAGATTACTTGTAGTAATAAAGTTAATGCCAAGAAATAAATAATAATAAGTTCCCTTTCCACGACATTCCCGAAAATGTATTATTTTTAGTGTTCCGTTCTCTAAGAGAAAAAACGGAAAGGTAATACTAAGCCTTCGACGTACATCCGTCTGTCCATCTGCCACATGACTGTACCTATAGAACCGATATAGATAATACTTCAAAAGGACAATGCCGGTTATTGGCGTCTTTTTGTTTTCGGCCACTAACCATACCTTGTTTTCCCGATAGTCCATAACATAATAAACTAAAGTTATAAGGGCATATATACCTCTAAACTCAGTCCGAACTGCCTTATACGGTGGCACGAGGCAACACAACAAGTACCGAAAACTGTACTTGTTGTTGCTGTTCATGTTCACTCCCATATACTAACAGCGCAACTGCCACTTCATTAGTTGCCATCATTAGTAGTTGATTTGCTTTATAAACACCTGTGAGAGTTTTCGTGGCACCCCGCTCAGCGCTTGGGCAGCATGATGACCCAACAGTGACCCGCGGGGTCACTTCAACAGATGGCGAACTACCTTATTTAGTAGGCAGACCATACGTTGCACTTGCAACACAATGGGAGTAGGCTTTCAATCATCCTGGTTTTGGTTATAACAAAAGTGTTTTACTCAGATGGCGCCCCCTCTTACCCCAAAATACGTCTCATTTCGAATCGTATGCAGTTTGGTGGAAAGGGGTACAGAAGGGTTATTGTTATTATGTCATAAAACAATTAAAATCTAATTCTATCATGCTGGTCTACATAAGCAAAGACCATGTGCTGTGCAAAAGCAGAGCGTAAAAGACATTCACGGGAATAAATAATAAAAAAATAATCCGAAATATCAAGCTAATGTCTCAGATGAATATCTCGGACTATGTCAAAGGCGATGCGGCTACAACCCATCGCTATTGGATTCCCTCATCTACCTACACGTCCACCAAAAAAAGCCAAACTTACCCTTTAGATCATATAGTTTTGGTTTTTGTCTACCCCGTAATGGCTTAAGACGTGATTGGTAATTATATACATGTATGCATATATAAAGAACAATAAAATTCATATAAATATTTGATTTTACTGTGCTGGTACTTAAATGAAAATATAATAATTACCAATTTCTAATTCTGATAACTCTCTCCAGACTGAGTTTACAGTAATGTATGTCATAATAAGTTTTGTTAATAACGCTATTATCTGCTAGAAAAAAAAGGCGAGGTCGGTGGCCGCGCGAAAAAAAGAAGTCGCCACGTCCCATAGTCGAATCGGCATTGTCCTTTTCACAGATTTGTATACCTTTTGCCGCTAAAACAAAAAATAAAAACTTTAACTACAGGAACCCTTCCCATACAAGAAATTTGTTTTTTTTTTGTATTATTTTTCGATTCTGCAAAGTAGCAATTCATTTATTACTGATAGTACAAACACAGAAAATCTAGAGAAATAGTGTTTGCACCTACAAGTAAGAGTTTGTACCTCATAATCGCATCGAGGAGCTTTCATCTGTATTTTTCGATATCGATATTACGCTGTATTGATACATCTCTTATGATAGCGGCGTCAAATGTCAGGTGTGCTATTTTCAAACCGTCGACTTTACTAAATGACAGATTTTTATATGAAAATACAAAAATGACAAAATGTGACATCTATTCAGAGAGAAGCAATTTTTTAAAATCAATGCCTATTGTCTAGAATACGGAAAAAGGCATGAGCTACCTTTGATCTCGGAAAAATATTATTTCCGAGGGAATGGCTCTAACGCGAGCGGAGTCACGGGCGAAAGATAGTTTCTAATATCAGTAAGTCTTTATTTGGTTCTTAGAGTGACTCGTTTACTGCCATTTTTTTCAACTAAGACAATCTGGTGGTCGTTAAAGGAACCACCTCAGAGGCCGAGAGGCGGTTCCGAAGAACTCTGACACCAGGGTGTGCATGGTCGATTGACCGTGACACCTACTCGAAATGATAATGACTTTTCTTATAAAGAATTGGAACATTTGTAAGTTAACCTCGGTTTAGGTAAATTAGGTTCGATAGTTCACTCCGAGTATCCCGCAGAAGTCATAAAACTTGGTCGTACTCGCAAGAAGTTACGCGGATACGCGCGTGTTCGGTAAACTCACTCACTCCAATTTTAAAGGGAATATTTTAACTTGGTTTTATTTATCTTGTACGTATGTTTGTTCGTGTCAAATTATTAAACTCAAATTTAAAATAAGCAGAAGCTGGGACTGGGGCGGGTCGCTAGTACAAATAAAAATATGAGTGAGGACGAGCGACCCGCCCAGCTTCACACGGGTACGATAAACTGTACATATAAACATTCGTCACTCTCTCTTTAAAAAAAACCGCATCATAATCCGTTGCGTAGTTTTAATGATCTAAGCATAGGACAGACAGACAGCGGGAAGCGACTTTGTTTTATACTATGTAATGATGATGATATGTAGTGCTTTGTTTTAACGATGCAATAAAACATAGTTTTGTATATAAACGGGACTTAGCTCGAACCTTTTTTTATTTGTGCTAAGTCTAAGTTCCGTTTATATACATGATTATGTGTTTTAAAGCGCGAAAGTTTAAAAAAGGATGGTGCAATAAAACGTTAAAGAAATCCTTATCCTTACTAATATTATAAATGCGAAAGTGAGTTTGTTTGTTTGTTTGTTTGTTTGTTACGCTTTCACGCCGTAACTACTGAAACGATCATCATGAAATTTTGTATATAAGTTTTCTGGAGTACGGAGAAGGACATAGGCTACCTTTTATCCCGGGAAAAGGTACTAATCCCGAGGGATCGACATTGAAGCGGGTGGAGCCGCGGGCGAAAGCTAGTAAATATATAAAATGAAGTATGATTTCTACTCGGGACCTAAAACAAAAGTTATTAAATAAACTGCAAACGTTGCCAACTTTGCAAAAAAACATTGAAACCGTAAAAAAAATCTTCATTCAATTTCCACGCACTGTGAACACAAGTAACTTCCAAACTTCAATATTTGCAACTCCAAAGACACTTAACCTTAACGGATGCAATTTAAAGTAATGAGCACTTTTCAAATTAGCCCCGAGGTCTACTTATGTTCGTAATAAAGACGGGTGATATATATTTCAAGGATTTATTTCAAGGATATGGTGCGAGTGATCCTCTCCCTCTCTATCTCTCTCTCTCATCGAGAGTTCCCAGTGGCATTGTCAGCTTTAAAACATTGGAGCTGGGGTCCGCTATTATGATTTGGCAAAGGTTTCCTGTCGTCTGCCTGACGCCAACCCTCCTTAGGTAGCTTCAGAACCGCTGACAACCTGTGAGAAGTATTTGCGCCCGCGCGCTGGGAATTGAACCTGACGTAGTTACAGTCTGTATAATCTAGGTTAAATATCATACACAATCAGGATTTAAAATTTCATTTTCGAGACTTTTATTGCGTGTGCATAGCATAGGTATTTTAAAAGAAAATAATGTATATGTCGGAAAAAAAATGATTGTCTCTGATGATAAGGTAGAGCCCCGGCTCTCGCTTGCTCCCTATGAGAATACAGCTTCGCTATGTATTCTCTCTGGCCTACCTCGGCTTACCATCAGAGAATAAGTCAGTCGTTTATTATCACATCAGTCACACAGTCTGTTATAAAACATCTATCATCACTATCCACAATATCTTACACTACACGAATGATCACAACTCGAAACTAAAATTACACATATCTTAGGAATACGCCCAATGACATTACAAATCTAATTTTGCCATCAATATTCATAAGTGGTCTTTCACTACATAAATAAATACCACAGTTTCCTAAATCAAACAAAAAATATATTTTCTTCTTTTTATTATTTTGTACGTTCTTCTGCCCAATTAGTAAACATCCTCTCAATCATTTGGCTGGTTGACTGGTAGAGATCCCTTTATGGGATAAGTCCGCCATTGTATGTTTACTTTTCGTTTATACTATGTTTTATGTTCTGTGTTTTTTCTCGTACAATAAAGATATTACAAACAAACAAACAAACTGCTCGGCACCCAGACTGGTCACGTCTTATCCGCTCGAGGTCTATCTAACAACGTAATGTTGAAATATACTACAAATGAAAGATGAGCAACTTGAAACCCTTATTTCTTGATATCAATTGAGCGTCTATATACAATGTATAATAGACATTGTATATAACGACGTCTACCAGGTGTCCAATTTGTCATTGGGTACCTGGTAGACCAATGACCAAAGGGCTGCCAATTTCTTTGCACAAAGAATAAGCATTGCCATACAACGCTGCCAGCCTTTTGGGCACACTTCAGCAGGGCAATGATTTGCGAGACATTTTTCATCTTTAAGTTTTTTGTTTTTACTGTTAGGTTTGCTTTCTCTTTATAGTTTTAAGCTATTGCATAGCTTCTATCGCGGGCCTTAAGCATGAAGACCGAATTCAAAAATTCCGTAACGAAAAAAAACCTAACACCCCTACTCCGACCGGCTCAGCGGTGATACTTTGACTTGGGTGTCACGACAGGCTCGATGGAGTTACTGTTAGATTGTTACAGTAACGGAGTTACTGTTACAGTGAGTTAACTTAGTAAGTAAAGTTAAGTTAATTAACAGTAAGTTAAGTTACAGTAAGTTAACAGTGAGTTACTGCATAATTAAAATAAATAAATAATTATAATTGCATAAGTTGATAAAAAATGCTATGCAATAGCTTTACCGCGGTACGAGTGCCACGCGTCTTTTTTTTTGTATAGTCAGGTTTAATATAACAATAATTATAATGAATTAAACATATATTTTCAATAATGTTTAATGTATTCACTCCATCTATTTTCCAGAGAGATAGCCCTTCTGGTCACGGAAGGTGTCACTACCACCAACACGCTACAGAACATCGGCAGGATCATCTGCCATGAGAACACGCACATGTGGTTCGGGAACGAAGTTGGACCGCTGTCCTGGACCTATACCTGGCTGAACGAGGGCTTTGCCAACTTCTTCGAGAGCTATGGAACTGATCTGGTGAGTGGATATACAATTGTTAAGCAGATGGATCACGCAGGGTCTCATTATCTGTCACGAGAACTATGATATGTGTTTTGAAAGTCGGCTCGCTGTCTTGGAAAAACAATTGACTGAATCATGGCTTCGCCAACTTCTTTGAGAGCTGCGAATCTGATTTGGTGAGTGGAAATACAATTGTTACGAGTAGGAATATATTTTTCTGACAAAAGGTGACTTCATCAGGCACAAGAATATAAAGTATAACTTCTTTGAGAGTACTAATCTGGTGAGTGGAAGTATATCTGTCAGAAAGATCTGATTATCAAGAAAAGGATCTTTATTTGGTATCATTATAATTGAAAAGATACTGAAGATATATTTACCAGACTCTTGCTTGTTATCTGTGTGTGGTGAGATTTTCAGGCTGCATAAAGGCAGATGCCTTTATGCAGCCTGAAAATCTCACATGACATAGCTAAACCATTGCCATGAATGATGACAGCTAGGACCAACGGCTTAACGTGCCTTTCGAAGCACCGAGGAGCTCGAGATATATTAACGAACACTGGGTCATTTAATTTTGATAGATGATTAATGAACATATTATATCATCATCATCAGGTCCTTTTTAGTCTCCACTACAGGAGCACAACCCTCTCTGTACTACTAGAGCCATACTTGGCCAGAGCAGTCGGGGGACTTGGCCTACACTCTCCACGCTGGCCAGACGGGTTGGAGAGGTCTATCATATGTTTACAACATAAACATATGTGAACATATTATATAATTTGGATATTTTTGTAGGTGCTCCCAGGATGGCGTATGATGGACCAGTTTGTGATCAGCATGCAGAACGTGTTCCAATCCGACGCCGTCCTCAGTGTGAACCCTATGACGCACCCTGTATACACACCCGCTGAGATACTGAGTACCTTCAATGCTGTCGCTTATCAAAAGTGTAAGTAAGCTCTCAAAGTGTCATGGTAAACAATCATCACTGCAGGAACACATCGCTGTACCAAAACTTCAATTACTACATTGTAAAAAAACGATGCCATTGAGTAGGATATAAAAGCCGTTTCTCGTTATATAGTAACTAGCTGTTGCCCGCGACTTCATCCGCGGCAATTTCTGTTATTATGATAAATTAGTATAGATGAATAATTTTTCCTCAATTTCAAAACATATTTTATTGATGCTTCGTACCTATTGGTCGCAGCTTGATGTTTTAGAGAAGTAAGAATTTTCCAATTTGAACCAGGTGTTCCTGAAATTAGCGCGTTCAAACAAACAAACAAACAAACCCTTGAGCTTTATAATATTAATTATAGTATTATAATAGAGATACGTTTCTCTTTATCTGCTCGTTTGCCGTCAAATACATATATAAAAAAATAGAAATAGAGATACAAACCATAAACTTAATATTCTTTTACCTAAAGCTAAAGCTGTGTCTACAAACTATATCATAAAGCAGTAACGTTTATTTGAAAACAACATATCGTTCTCAATGTCTGATGAATTACGAATATTGAGTCGAAATTGAACAAAAGCTACTAAAACATAAGTGAACTATTACTTGCATAAGATAGCTTTTATAATAAATCAGATCGTGGATTACAACTTTTCATTATACTTATTCAAAATATCGTATAATTATGATTTTATTGTGTCTATTCCTTGATGAGTTGAATTAAGAAAACCGTTTTATATTACTGGTTAACTTGGGTTATAAGTGTTATAACACAGAAAACCTTCACGCGTTGTGAAATATTTATCTGCTTGATGTCTGAATCGTTGTACAGTTTCAATTGATTGATACGGTCTGTTGTATTTCGGGACCGTTTTCATAGCAGTTTCAAAACCAAATTTCCTAAGGATAAAGAAAAAATGTTGCATGCCATCCCTACAGTTCTAAGTGCGTGTTAAGGCGCTGTATTCCTTAACCGTTTGTAGCGGATTTCGCGCAATATTTTATATATTTTTGTCATACCTGTCGTCAGTCTCAGTTCAAATACGTGTCTGCCATTTTCGTGTTAATTTTCACTTTTGATTTAATAATTCAATAATATTAAATTTATTTTTTGTAGGCCAAATATTGTATTTTTTGTAGGTATATCCATCTTGCTCATTTAGCTATACTTTTTATAGACGTAGTTGTCGCTGAAAATATCATGTAATTCGCGACGAGATTTTTTCTGGATATAGCTTTTTTGATATTTTATTTAGTTAAGTTTTAAATATTTTTTTGATGTAACCATTTATTTTGATCTTTGAACTGTACTTCATATTTTTTTTCATGCTAGTATTCTTTGAAAAATAAGGCTAACTGCGCGACGAAAAAATACACGTTTTACGGTATTCTTCTGATGCACAGCGCCTTAAGGCACAGAATAATTAGTAGTACCTACGTACCACACAAAGTTATATAACGTTATAATTATGTTACACACAAAGAGTAAATATTTTTTTGAGTATTATAACTACAAATTAGGATGTTAATTCTCTGAGATATTGATAGCTACGATAGGCCCTAAGGCTAGCCTAGTTCTAGCCTATGGCTAGGCTCCTTTTGAGGGATTGAGGGTATATAGATCAAATTCAAATTCAAATTCAAAACGTTTATTCAATATAGGTTTCTTTGAACACTTATTAATTGTCATATTTCACTTCTCAACAATTGTTGACAATTTGTTGGATCAAAAATTGAATCAAAATAGAGATGGATTCTAGTGACTTTCGGTATGATTCCTTGGTTTTTTCCAACCCTTGGTTTTCCACCATCCTGTCGATCCTGTTTCTATGATCGGATCGATCACGAGAAGAGAAGTAGCAGTATATTCTACATTTTTTACCTGAGATTATAGACATGAAATGCCTTTGAGACCAAATCTTGACAAAATATGAAAGAAAATTTCTATAAATTTGTTTATTATGATTTTATATACAAAAATATTCACACAAAGTAAAAAAAAGCATCTAACCAGCCAACATCAAAGTTTATGTTACTTGAGATATAAAGATTCCGTATAAATCCAAATTCGTCCAGGCATTCAGAGTTAGAATTCCTCTTCCAAAATTAACTTGGATCTTGACTTTATACCAAATAGTTTAATTTGTTCGCAGCTGGCTCTGTGATTCGTATGATGTCCCACTTCCTGACCCCCGAGGTGTTCCAGCGCGGGCTTGTCATTTACATTCAAAACAAGTAAGTTTATTCATCTTTGAGCCTAGTTGTATATGTGTACTATTGAAATCTTCCATACCGCCGTTGATACGTGGTTGCTACGAACCCGCTGAAATATAAAGTTGTGAATTATTTGGGCATTCGTTTATTTCATGCCTGCCTTTCACAGTCGTAATTTAAATTAAAACATAAGATATACAAATTCGAATGAAGGTTGATGCGGAAATAGGTTATTATGTTCGAAATAATTTTTAAGTACAATAGCTACAGTGATTTTGTCAGTTAAGCCAAGAATAGCAGATTTGCTTTCCGTTTTTAATTAAGTTAGCTTTTCATTAGTCCGGGTTAAATCTTACGTGACTCGGAGAAATCTCCTGCAGCCATCAATCGTTTGACCAATGACCTGGATGCGAACGGATCAGACGCTCGACAAAAACTTTATCAAGAAAAGAAACAATGCCCGGTTCCTTTTGAGAGTGTGACTTGTGATATGTTTACGAATCAACCTGGATTTTACAAGACTGGCCTCAACGGAGAATTGTGTTTTCAAAGCTCAAAACCATTACTTATACATGCAAAGCTCATAAATTTATAGATTATATTATGACTAGCTTTCGCCCGCGGCTCCGCCCGCGTCAATGTCGATCCCTCGGGAATAGACCTTTTTCCCGGGATAAAAGGTAGCCTATGTCCTTCTCCGTACTCCAGAGAACTTGTATGCAAAATTTCATGATGATCGGTTCAGAAGTTACGGCGTGAAAGCGTAACAAACAAACAAATAAATAAACAAACAAACAAAGTCACTTTTGCATTTATAATATTAGTAAGGATAAATGAGGATTATGATATGAGAATAAAGAACTCACATACATGTGTGCATGTGTGAAATGCTACATGTCTCATTCAATGTTGCTATTCACTTCATTTCTCTATCACTTCATCCTGTCCAGATTTTTTTGAAACTACATTTCAATTATATTTTCAAATTCTTCGCAAATAGATTTTAGATCCCAGCAATATTTTATTTAGGAATCAGGATCATAATAGAACACAACATCGTGAAAAAAATTGCGCAAAGAAAATTTGGACCAAATACTAATATACCGAACTATATTTTCACTTTTTTTATGTAATATTTTTCCCTGTACTGTTAATGATTCTGATTTAAAGATTTAAATATTGCCAGCTGGTATAAAACCGGTATGATTTGAGTATGTTAATATAACCTGAGTTCTGTAGACATAATCTATTTACTTCTCTCATAGTTCTCGCCGCGCCGCGCATCCGTCCGACTTGTACGTGGCCCTCCAGCAAGCTCTAGATGAATCAAGCCATACCATCCCCTGGCCTCTGTCTACTATCATGGAGAGATGGACTACGCAAGGAGGTTTTCCAGTTCTTAACGTGACCAAGTCCAGCCCTACAGCCAATTCTGTAGTTATCAGCCAGGTAATATTATTTGAATCAAACCACAACACCTTTACCCCAATCCATCATCATGGAAAGGGGATTTACTATACGTGATCAGGTACAGCCCTTTGGCCAATCCTTTAGACAGCAGACAGATAAACATTCTTTGCATTAAACAACAACTATCCCTGGCCTAAACCATCAAGGATCAATCGATCACGCAGAAAGGCTTGCCGGGGTCAACAATACATCTTCTCGGCCAACTATATTATCATCAGCTTATTTTTTGAATCTATTTTTATCATGGTTCTATCAAACCAAATAAATACCTGGCTGATAATAAGATAACTATGACTGATTTCATCATCATCATCATCTCAGCCCGTCTTCCGCCCACTGCCGAGCATAGGCCTCTCTTCGTTTCCGCCATCCGTCTCGGTCCTGTGCTGATTTCATCCAGGAGCGACCCGCGATTTTGACTATATCGTCAACCCATTTCATCGGAGGACGTCCGACGCTTCTTTCCCCGGTTCTAGGCCACCACTCGGTTAAGTTCTTGCTCCATCTGCCATCACTCCATCTGGCCAGGCCCATGACCGTTTCTCCGATATCCCGTAGTTTAGTACGTTATTTGTCTCCTGTCAAAGACCGTTATATACCAGGGCTCTACTGATGTTTAATGTTTGTAAATGTTACAAAATTTTGTGAGGACACAACTTAACTTTTCTCTTTGGTAGGGGACTTAAAAACTAACATAATTTTTTTATCATAACCTTTTTATAGGAACGTTACCTGACCGATCGCAGCCAATCCTCCAACGACCGCTGGCACGTCCCCGTCAACTGGGTGCTGTCCTCCAATGCTGATTTCTCTGACACCAGCCCTCAAGCCTGGGTGCCCGTCACGTTCCCTGCAGTTTCCGTTGACATCCCTGGCCTCGCCAATGCTGACTGGTTCATCATTAACAAGCAACAGACCGGTGAGACCCTTTCAACACAAAAATTAAATTCAAAAAGTTTCCAAAAACTAAATTCAAAGAGTCAGCACGCAAATTTGCTCACGTCTGTGATGAAGAAAGAGCATGCTAGGACAGTGAGAAAAACGTAAACTGCGTATTCTCCCGTGCAGATCTTAATAACTAGACAGCAGAATAAGATAAATATCTGGAATCATGTCATAGGTAGGTAATGCGGATAACAATAGGGTATGTTAACTTTTTTAAAGGACATGATTTTATCTTTTTATCAGAAAGAAAATATTATAAAATTCATAACCTTGAATCGTAAATTTTCTAATTGTGACATTATTGTCACCGACAATTTTTGTTTCCAAATTACAAAGCAGAATATTAATTAACTCATTTTCGTGTAATAGACATATTATTTTTGAAAAAATGGGGTTAGAAACAATGCATTCACGAATGACGCCGCAAAACGCGAAATTTACTTGAGCATGTATCTCGAAATGACTATTATATTATAGTCATTGAAAATTATTAGAATTAGTGAATTATTAGAATGAGGCAATTATTAGAATTACTAAATTATTAGAATTTTGATTTCCTTTTACCTACACGTTAACAACCACCCTAAACATGGC
The DNA here is from genome assembly GCA_947532085.1 of Elegia similella. NCBI lineage: Eukaryota > Metazoa > Arthropoda > Insecta > Lepidoptera > Pyralidae > Elegia > Elegia similella. The sequence goes on from OX383931.1 coordinate 887,106, forward strand.
CTATTATAGTTTTTATTCTCCCTGACCGTTTTTCCCATAGGGGATAAAAACTAGATTAGTATGTACAAGTATGTGGGTATGAACGTGCATAATACATACATAGTATCAAAAATGAAAATGAAAATGAAAATGAATAATTTTTATTCAAAGTAGGATACATGTATCGCTTTTAGAACGTCATATGTTTCTGTTGTTTATTTTTCTTTCTTTTATGTTTGTAAAATCGAAAAACTACTAGCGTTTCGGAATGACCACTGCTGAGAAGAATACGCCGAAAGAAACTCAGTCCAGTCTTGGTCTCTATGTGCCTGAAGGGCTCGAATATAACAATATATTTTACAAAAATTAAATTTAACTACATTAAAATATACATTTAAATTATTACCAAGCATTTTTATCGAATAAATAATCTTTTATACAATAATAAGCCCTTTTAAGTAAATGATTTTTTACAGCCGTTTTAAATTGAATTAATGGCAGACCTAATATTTCTGCGGGAATTCTATTATAGAAGCGTACTCCAAGACCCAAAAAAGAATCCATAGTTTTCTGCAATCGCAATGCTGGTGTAAATAATTTATTTTTATTTCTTGTGTTTCTGCTATGTATATCACAGTTTTTTTATATAAATGAATGTTATGGCGCACAAACATAATATTAGAAAAGATATACTGTGAAGGGAGTGTCAGAATATTAATATTTTTGAATAACTCTCTAAGAGATTCTCTGGCGCCTAATTTATATATTGATCTAATAGCGCGTTTCTGTAGAACAAATATGGTATTTACATCTGCAGCGTTTCCCCATAGTAATATTCCATACGACATAAGACTATGAAAGTAACTAAAATATACCAAACGCGCAGTATCAACATCAGTTAGTTGTCTTATCCTCCTAACCGCGTAAGCCACAGAGCTAAGTTTCCCTGCCAATTTTTCAATATGGGCACCCCATTGAAGCCCAGCATCAACAGTTATTCCAAGAAAAGTTGCTTTGTCTACCAATCCTACTGTTTCATTATTGACGACTATACTTGTTGAAACTTTTGCAACATTTGGTAAGCAAAATTTAATACATTTAGTTTCACTAGCGTTCAACAAAAGATTGTTCGCAGTAAACCAGTCCAACACTTGAGCTAATGTACTATTAATCTCGTCAGAAGAGTCAGTATTCCTATCTACTCGGAAGATGAGAGATGTATCATCGGCAAATAGTACAGCCTTGCATGTGTTAATATAGTACGGTAAATCATTAATGTATATAAGGAACAGAAGAGGCCCTAGGATAGAGCCCTGAGGTACACCCATCCTAATACATGATCCGGAAGATTGAACCCCATCTAAACTAACTTTTTGAATTCGGCTACTCAAGTACGATTTGATTAAGTCGAGAGATTTACCTTTGATTCCATAGTGTTTCAGCTTGGATATAAGGGTATTGTGATCTACGCAGTCAAATGCTTTAGAAAGATCACAAAAAGCACCAATAGCATTCTGTTTTCCCTCCCAAGCTTCATAGATATGTTTTAAAAGAGCTACACCCGCGTCAGTTGTTGACCGACCCTTAGTAAATCCATACTGTTCACTATGAAAATGATCATTTTTATTAAAAAAAGACAATAATTGATTGAAAATCAATTTTTCAAATATTTTACTGAGAACTGGTAGAATGGAAATAGGCCGGTAGTTTGTGGGATTACTTTTATCCCCTGATTTATATAATGGTATAACTTTACTCAGCTTCATCAAGGCTGGAAAAGTACCGGTATCTAAACATTTATGATATTACTTATGACGGATACCGAGATGTCCCACAAATCTCCAGTTTTTTTTATTATTTAAGCTTTTAAATGTATCAATGATTGTGAGCGGAGTCACATGTTGAAATATTAAATTATTTTTACATTCGAGTATACAACTTGTTAATAATTTTTTAGATTCATCTGTCGATGAACATAAGGAGGCAGTGGTGTTTATGGGAATGTTAGTGAAAAAGTCCTCAAAATATTGGGCAACGTCTGCCTTACTGCTGAGAACATTATTATTTATTTTTAATTCTACTTTATTGTCACGCTGTTTATTCTTACCAGTTTCTGTGTTAATAATTTTCCATGTTGTCTTTATTTTATCTTGAGAATTTAAGATAGTATTTCTAGTATATAATGATTTGGCATGCATACATACCTTTTTAAAAACTTTTGAATAATTTCTAACATAGTTAATAAATTCAGGATCCTGGTTATATGCCTTCATAGCCAGTAATTCGTATATCCTATTTCTACTGATGTAGATACCTGTAGTAGCCCATTCACTAAATTTTTTACGATTACGTCTGGTACAAGTTTTAACTTGGAAGGCATTATTGAATTTAGTTTCTATGACATTAAACATTTTATTGTAAAGGGCATCCGGATCATCTCTCGTTTCTTCGATTAGGGGCATTTTTTCTGATATATTTTCCTTGAATACCTTGATTTTGCCTTTGGTTATAGGTCTATACGTTATCTTTGGTAAGTCTACCTCTACTTGATTTACTAATTTGACAAACTGACCAAAATGATCAGAAGTGAGATTTTTAATTATGTATTTATCAAGAGCACTACAATTGCAGAAAATATTATCTATACATGTTGCAGAATCACCATTAACTCTAGTTGGTTCTAAAAATAAATTAAATAAATTAAACGACTTAAATACATTCAACAAGCCAACACTTTCAGTTGTAGTTACTAATAAATCAACATTAAAGTCACCGCACACTATGATATTTTTGGGACTACAGGATAGTTTCCTCAAAATATCTTCAATTACTAATTCCAAAGTATTATAATTTGACTTAGGGGGTCTGTATACGCATACTATAATAGATTCCTCAAGTTCAATACATGACAATTCAACATTACATTCTACCGAAAGACTGACGATATCTTTGCGTTCTCTATATTTGACATTGTTTCGCGTTAAAATTAAACTGCCTCCTTTCTCTTTAGTCTTTCTGGTATATGAGCTTGCCACTGAATAATTATCTATATTAAATTGTTGCTGATGGGGCTGTAGAAAATGTTCAGTAAGGCATACTACATGTAAATCTATATGATTTATGAATAATTCTAATTGTAATAATTTGCTAGTCAAGCCTTGAATGTTCTGGTGAATGATATTTAATTCTTTGGCCTTGACTGTTGTCTTATCAAAGTCACGTCTATTTCCCTTGTGAGATAGACAGAGCCTAGGTCTATAAGACTTTAAGGCTACATTTAGCATATTGGAAGGAATCAAAATAGTGATGGGTTGCTAGCCGCATCGCCTATTGACAAGATTCTGTAGATTTAAGCCCAATCCCTTGAGCGATTTTTACGATCTGCGCGGGAAGAGAAGCAGCTGGCACTTCTACGTTTTTTATTTTCTCCCAGACCAGAATGGAACAGATTATAACGTGAAAAATAAGTTAAGTTTGTTCAAGCAGATACAACCTGAATACTCGAACATATTTCTAAAGCATCATTTTTGCATACAGGGTATTACAGAGTCAACTACGACGACGATAACTGGCGAGCTCTGGCGACGGTGCTAGGATCATCCCACGACACCATTCACCTGCTCAACAGGGCCCAGATTGTTGACGATGCCTTCAACTTGGCCAGGAATGGACGTTTGGTAAGTATACGTAGTACCTTTGTCTTATAGCGAGAAATTTTATATTTATTGTGCCGTTTCACGAACAGTTTCAGGCCAACAACCAGTTCTATGTTTCTTAATGGATATCTGACATTTATTCGATGGACGTGTGGTGTTCGGCAGGCAGCTTATCGTTATTATATTTATATATAATCTTTATTTATAATCCTTTCCAGATTATTTCAATCCACATGCATTATTAAGGGTAAGACCCAAGCGCTGAAGCACTACAGCTCAGTAAGGGAAAGAATTAAATTATTGAGTTTTGTCAAAACTTTATCTACCTGACTGACAGGTGAATTACTATAGTATAGATACACTTATTTCGTCGTTCTAGAATAAAAGACGAAGAAATGTAAATTGTGATAATTCCTTAAGTGACTGTTAAATAAAGATGTACAGGATCATCTAATTATACGAGTATAACGATTCAAGTTTTACCAAGGTGCTAGCTTTCGCTCGTAACTCCGCACGCGTTACTGTAATAATTTGCATTTCGTTCGTACTCGCGGGAAATGTACCCTTCGTCCTATCCCTAGCTGATAATGTGTACGCAAATAATAATGTTGGTGATCAGAAAGCGCAAAAACCAAAATATTAACTCACTTTCCAGTGTGTTTTTATACTTAATCTTATAAAAGCGAAAATCACTCACTTACTCATCACAAAATCTCAAAAACGACTATACCAATGGACATAAAATTTGACAGGAAGGTAGATTGTGACTTGGATCCCAATACGGGTGAAATAGGGGTTGCAAACTTGTTTGAATCTTCGTCGTTTTTGAAGCGAGAAACATGACATTTTTTAATTATAGGTTAGTAAAAAAAACCATTAAATACATTTTAAAAAATTGCATCTTTACAGGGTGCATTAGGGGCTGCAATTTTATATGAGACTGCGTAATTTTATGAGTGAAAGACAAAAAAATTGAGATAAATATCCCTACATTAGAAAAAATTAAGTTAAAAAAAAATTGTAGTCTACGTGGGCGAAGCCGCGGGCAAAAGCTAATTTTAAGATAAAGGTTTACGTTATGACGTCAATGTGGGTGCAAAAATAACATTTATGCGTCAGACCTAGACTTATCTGGGATTCCTGGCTTCAGCAACGTGATAGATTGTCTGCAATCAGTCTTGCTTGTGGCAGCTGGTTTTGTTTAGCCAAGAAATTCATTAATAAGAGTAGCCTGATAAAATATCATGCTCATACTAAGAAATATCTAGACTTTTTAGTACCTTTTGTGCTATTTATTTTAGCTCCAAATACTAAAAAAGAACAGAATAAAGACCCCCAATTTTTTTGCTTGCGTGCTTATTGACGATATAAAAACGCAATTGGAATATGTAAAACTAGTTAAAAGCTTTTAAGAATTGTAAACATCTAGACTTTTTAGTATCTTTTGTGCTATTTATTTTATCTCCAAATACTATTGAGTTGGCAAAAAAGAATAGAATAAAGAACCCCAATGTTTTTGTTACAGAGTTTTGCTTCTTGACCCAATATATTTTTTTTTAATTACTCAGTCGTAAAAAAACGGCGAATCAGATTTATATATAAATAGCATTTACCACCTTTCCCAAAAAAAGTATAAAATTGATGTAAATTGTAACGTAAATGTTCACTTTTTAATTTTTATGAATGTCTAAGTGGCCAACAATTTTATTATAATAGGATTTTTTCCGAAAAGAATACCATTTAATAATTAGTCCGTCTTATAGATAATCGAAAAATATTAGATACTATTTTTTTCTTATATCAGTTAAATAAAAGGTGATAAAGATACAGTGCATCAAAGTTCAGGAGTGGGAGCTCGTGACGCAACAGGCAGATATAAAGTGTACTGACGTCACGCATAATTTTAACGAACTATATCTTTATACATTTTTATTTGATTGAAAAAAGAAAAACATACGTTTTCGATAATCTATAAGACGTACTATAATGTACGAAAAATAATGTAAAAGTTATTTTTTTAGAAGACAAGCCTTTTGTCATGGCTAAAATATGCCTTCCGACACACGAAGGAGCTTAAGATATTTTTGTCGCTTGAGGTCACAATACAATACAATACAATTATTCTTTATTGCACCATAATTAATAAATACAAAAAACAAAAGAAACATTTAAAACAAATTATGCTACAAAGGTTAAAATAAATAAAAATATATACACGGTGATATTTTGATCGTTCTGGACCCTCAAAGGGGTGAATCAGCTCGTCGATATGAACAACTTTTCCTATGGGACCAATGCTGGGAACTTTAAAGAAATGGACGTTTCCATACAAAAAAAGTTCGACCGCCCGGTCTATTTGTATGGGAATGTCAAAATAATTTTTGAGTTTCTAGCATTGGTCCCATAGGAAAAGTTGTTTATTCCAACGGACTGAATCATCCCTTTATGGGTCCAGAACGATCAAAATTTCACGTGTATATACATATAATATATATTATATCACCCATCTCAGAGAGGACTATGTCTGGGGTTGCCCAACATGCGAAAGCACTAATAATGCTTCCATTTGAAACACTGGATTCCTCATATCTCTATCAAACAAATAAATGGATCAGCCTACAGCCTGTGTTTCCGCGGCTCGAAATTAATATTACGCGCGGTTTGGCAAATTGACGTGGTAACAAAGTTGCGGCTTGCGGCTGACTGATTGAACGAATAGTGTATTTCACAGCCACCATAGAAGTAGAGTTTATTTGAAATTTTGTAAAATAAAAAGCGCATGCGACTGCTGGTTTAGTAATAGTCGAATCGTTCACGGACACTTTTTTTTAATTTTTTACTAAATATTGTATTAGGCATTTGTCTCCCATCTCACCTGACGGTAAGTGGAGAAGACGAGGATGTGGCACTGGACCAGACACAATAAAAGTCTACGCGTACAGACGGGACGTCCCGAAAAGTGCTAAAAGGAGTATGAAATAATTCTAACGCGTCAAAAAAAATCTTATTCCCCCCTCTCCCCCCTGGACCTCGAATGCGAGTAGACGTGTGAATCCGTGTTATTTTCCTTTGAAAATCATTTATTTACTTAAATTAATACAGTTATTCTACCAGGAATCCATAAACTACGAGTACTTAACATAAGTCGGTGGCGAGCCAACCACAAGCAGTGCCCCAGACCATATCGCAATTACTGGCAACTACCAGGCACCCATAAAGCGCAGGAACATCTCAATACTACGACTCTGTCCAGCTTACGCCAAAAAAAGACATTTTCTGTGACAGCGACAATCCGGCATTGGGACTGTTCGAAGACCTATACCAAAGTTTTCGTGTCAAAGAAAAAATCTAGGAAGAGGTGAGTGAGTCAATACTAAAATTCTGCGCATACGCCACCCGTAGTTATAACACACTAACTACTAGGCTTCCATAAAGCGTAGAAGCATTCAAACTGGACGCAGCGCACGCGGGCAGTTTACGCGAGAAAGAGACGACAAGATAACTGTGAGATACGAACTCCGTGACATCGGTCGACGTCACGTATACGTAACGCTGCGACTGGCTTATTGCTTGCCGTAACTTATAGGCGGTAGCGGAGCGAGCGAAAGAACTTGTAATATTTTGGTATTTAAATTAATTTGCCGAAACAAAAAGCCTAATCTGACACGCTCCCCACCATTAAACAAGTCACTTAGTATGTCAGAACCAGATGTAGCACATTACACATTATCCTTAGAAGGTGCTCATATCACACAAAGAGACAGCAAGAGGCGCCAAGTTAAGGATTGCGTGACTGATTCTGATGCAGCAAACCTTCGTTCAATTATTAGAGAGGAGTTGCGAGAAATACTTACCGCCGTACAATCCCAACAAAACGATCGATTGGATGTACTGGAGAAACATATGTCTGAAATCAAGTGCCAAAATGACACTACGCATAAAGAAAATTCGGAGATTGTGAAATCCATTGAGTTAGTTACTGCTAAAATTCAAGATCTGCAAATCACAATAAATAATATGGAAGAAGATCGCAGTAAACTTATATCGCAAATAACAACTATAGATGCAAAATGCGACACGCTAGAGAGAGTGTCACGCAAGACTAGTGTCCAAATCAGAAATGTCCCTAAACAGAAAGGTGAATCGAAGAAAAAACTTCTTGATATGATCAAAAACTTGTCATCTACCCTAGGAATCAACATGGGATCTACTGAGGTTCGTGATGTTTACAGGATGCCCTCTAAACCTGACCAAACCAAAACAACGATTGTTGCTGAGTTCTCTTCAACACTAATTAAAGAAAATTTTCTTACTGCAGCTAAAAGTCATAAGTTCAACTCCATTAGATATAAAACTGAACAACTGAACTCGTCCCACATGGGTCTGGATGGCCCAAAAACTGAAGTGTACTTATCGGAACACCTGACTCCCCACGCCTCCCGACTGTATTTTTTGGCACGGGAGTTCCGTAAGACAATGGGGTACGACTATTGCTGGACCTCGAACGGGCTTGTTTACCTACGCAAAAGACAAGGAGAACCTTATGTTCTTGTCAAAACTGAAAGTCAACTCCAGCAGCTACGAAACCAATGACTAGCTGCCTGCCCCGAACTGTTAGTTTTAAATTGTATTATTTACAGTAGTTTGTCAATACACACATTTGCAAATACACTTCACAACCCACTAAAACATAACATCCTCACTACGCCAGTTATACTTAAACATAGAAAACAAGATTCACTTCTTGATACCAACGATATAATCAAACCAGCTATACTAAAAGTCGATTTCCAATATGTCTGCATGCCAGCTCTTTCCCTTTCAAACATTATGTATTCTAAACTATCCTTTGTAATCCATTGTAACTTTGCCCTAAAGCGTCATCATTTGACAGTTATCATTCTCACAATGGTACTTGAATATGGATCGTAGGGCTTTCTTTGATGAAATAGATAAATCCTGCTCCACCTCTTGCAAGATAATTAATGATCCCAAGCTGATTGAATTAGATCTTCTAAAGCAACACAATATCAACAAAAGTAAATTTAATATAATTTCAATGAACATACGAAGTGTAAACAAAAATCTTGATAATTTGTTAATCTATATCACTAGACTAAACACTAAAGTACATATGATAGTACTCACAGAGTGCAGGTGTGATGAGAATTCTGTTCTGCCTACGATCGATGGTTTTTCTCTTTATTTCACCAAAAAAAGTTATAACCAGAATGATGGTGTGGTTATGTATGTTAACAATTCTGTTAAAGCTACAGTGCAGGAAATCGATCTTAACGAAGCGAATTGCTTAGAGGCTAAAATCGGTAACATGACCGTAATAGGAATATATCGTCCAGACTGTTTCAAAAACAAATCTTCTTTCCTTGATTCATTGGATACCCTTTTGACTACGACTAGATCCAGAAATGTAGTACTCACAGGTGATATAAATATTGATACCCTTGATACAAATGATTCCTATGTTCGAGATTACTTGGAAATCGTAGGTTCTCATGGACTGCAGAAAACGATTGATGTACCTACCCACGGAAAAACCTGTTTGGACCACTTCATGTGTAAATTAGTTGCTTCCTTTCAAAGTTATGTCTTACTAACAGATATAACAGACCACTCTGCGCTTTTCCTGTCTATTGCTTCCTCGCTGGGTGGACATACTGAAAATATCACCTCTCTGACTAGAACTAAAATAAACTATGTACCAATAGAGGAAGCTATTAACAATAAAGATTGGAGTGAATATTTAAAAATTAAAGATCCAAACACCGCGGCACATGAATTGATTAAAACCCTACAAGATTTAATTACCACTAACACTAAAACACTAACTTTGACCAAAAGAAAAAGACCCCTTAAACCGTGGATAACGTTAAATATAATAAAATGTTTTGAGAAACGTGATCGAATGCACCTTCTTGTCAAAAAAAACCCTGATGATAATAAAATAAAAAATACATATATAAAATATCGTAATATCTGCAATCAAACAGCCAAAGCCTTGAAAATTAATTATTATAGAGAGAAATTTGCACAAAATTATAAAAATAACAAAGGAACATGGGAAGTTGTTAAGGAAGTATGCAATATCAAAAATAGTCGTTCTCAAGCCGATTCACTACTAAATCTGTTACCAACGCCAAGAGAATCTCTGAATATTGTTAACAACTTTTTTACATCTATTGGTGGAGAGCTTGCATCAGATATACTAAATAAATTAAAAACAACAGAATCCCAGCTGATAGCAGAAACGAACACTTCTCAACCTGTTCACTCCATGTACATGTACCCTACCGACTATATAGAAATTGATAAAATCATTCGTAACCTAAGAACTAGTAGTGCCCCAGGTATTGATTCAATCCCTACTATTGTAATTAAAAAATCACACAGAATTCTATGTACAATGATATCACATCTGTGCAATCTGAGTCTTTCGTTGGGAATATTTCCTACAATATTTAAGAAAGCTGTTGTTGTTCCCATCTACAAGGGGGGTGGTGAAGAATCCGTGTCAAACTACCGACCTATTTCCCTACTCAGCATAATTAGTAAAATAATTGAGAAGGTAGTTAATATTCGTCTAACAAAGTTCCTAGAAAGCCAGCTGCTACTAGCAGGGAACCAGTATGGCTTCCGATCGGGAAGAAATACTGAAGATGCTGTTGAAGCACTATCCCAAATAGTTACCGAATCTCTCGACAAAGGGGAAAAATGCCTTGCTGTCTTTCTGGATCTAAAAAAGGCATTTGACACCGTGTCTATTCAACTACTCTTAATCAAACTAGAAGAGCTTGGTGTAAGAGGTACTGCCCTTGACTGGTTTAAAGACTACCTAACGAATCGAAGTCAAGTTGTTAAAGTTTCCAACACCTTCAGCACCAGTATGCCCATTAATTATGGTATACCGCAAGGTAGTACACTCGGACCGACACTGTTCTTGATTTACATTAACAGTCTATGTAAACTGAACCTAGACAATGGCAGGATTCTTGCATTTGCTGACGACACGGCTGTAATTTTTAAAGGAGAATCATGGACTGAAGTGCAGAAAAATGCCGTACAAGGGTTACATAAGGTTATAACATGGCTCGACCACAATCTGCTAACGATCAATGTCCCTAAAACTAAATTCATCTGTTTTAGAACTTGCGGTGCTACAAAGCCTCCAGTTAATTTTTCCATAAAAGCACACACAAGTGGATGTACCCAGAACATTAACTCAATATCTAAGTGTGACTGTCCAAATTTAGTCGAAACAGATACACATAAATACCTTGGCATTATTATAGATAAAGACCTAAATTGGCATCCTCACATAACTGCACTTAGCAAAAGGGTTCGTAAATTGTTGCACGTCTTTAAGAATCTTAGGGAGTCCGCTGACTCAAAACTCATAACACAAATTTATTTTGCACTTTGCCAGTCTCTCCTGACCTATTGTATACCTATCTGGGGTGGGGCTGCTACTACCCATCTCCTTGAATTAGAAAGAGCCCAGCGAGCTGTCATAAAGGTTATGCTGAACAAGCCTAGAAAATATCCGACGACAAAATTATATAAAGAATCTGGCCTACTAACAGTTAGACAATTATTTATATTTAACACTGTTCTTCGACATCATAAAAAAATTGACCCCTCAATCCTTCCTACAAATAAAAGACGAATACGTACTTCCATACCCAAATTCAATCTTAACCTAACATGTCGCCAAATATATTACACTGGTCCATGGCTTTACAGGAGATTTAATGACCTACATCAAATATTTAAAATGAACAGGACATCACTAAAGGAGACGCTAAAGAATACCCTAAAGACGTTAACTTACGATGAAACTGAAGCCATTTTTAAGCGCATTACTTAATCCATCCACACATGTCTCACATTATTTTAATATAAATCTGGTTTTACACTATAAAAATTTACATATATAAATGTGTATTTAAATATATATATATATATATATATATATATATACAGACGTACTCATGTTCATTCATACATACATACAGCATAAATATACGAATTATTATACATATATGCTTACAGATAAATACCTACGCATGAACTTATATATATATATATGTACATACGAATTTAAATAATATATATAAATAAGTACATAAAACTTACCTATAGTAAAACACACAGTCAAAATAACATAAATAATGCCAATTGCATCGGTTGCACTGTTATCTAAAACGCTGATTTCGCTTCACTTAGACCGCCGGTGCCGGTCGGACGAACGGTGCACACATTGACACATTATTTCTACCTATTGTAAATCGAAGTTGATGATAATTGTGCGAGTTCCGCGCACGGATCTAATTTCTGTTGTTTTCTTTTTTTTTATGTTTACCCTCTTTTTGTTCGCACTCACAACGTAATTGTATTTATATTTTTACTTAAAATTCACATAGACCATTTTATTGGGGTGGAGGGTTGATAACCTGAGATACAGGACTAGTCCTAGTTCAGGTATCAATCCACCATAATTCTCCAGAAAGAAAGAACAGTTTTATTAACCTAACACCTAAATATGAATTAAAAATTTTATTGTACCTACTACTTTCGAATTAAGTTTTTATATTGTTCTTATTAACTAATTTGTAATTGATTATGGTGAGCAATAAACGTTTATTATTATTATTATTATTATTATTATTCATGAAATTAATTTGTAAAGTAAACTTGTGATGCGCAATAGAATTAAACCGTGAGTTAGATAATCAAAAAATATTTGATATTAAACAAAAAATATAAAGATATAGCCCTTTGAAGCGTGTGACGTCATAGTTTGCTACACTTTTTAGCAAACTTTAACGTCACGAGCCCCCATGGTTCCATACTGGTCTGGTAGAAAAGAAAAATGTACGTAGAATGTATCAGCTGATCCTCTCCCCGCGTACATCGTAAAATCCGATCGAGGGTATGGGTAAATTCTGAGGAATCATGTTAATAGACGATGCGGCTAGCAACCCATCACTATTTTGATTCCGTTTTCCACCGAATGCCCACCATCATGCTAAATGTGGCCTTTAAGTCTTATAGACCTAGGATCTGTCTACCCCGCAAGGGAAAAAGACGTGATACTATGTAAGTATGTGTTTTTGACAAAAGAAAAAATACGTATGCGATATTTTTGATTATCTTACTGAGAAAACCAGCCAATTAACGTAGCAACAGTGTTGCGGCTTGCGGATAACTAATTGAACGAATAGAGTGTATTTCATACAGTTTATTTAAAACGTTACAAAATAAACGCAGCGCGCGAATCATATACTTATTTTTTTTTTTAATTTTAGTGTCTGGAAGGTAAGTTATGTAGGAATAATATGTCACTTTTGAGTGAAGCTTAAAAGTTTTTTTATTCATTGGTATTTAGAAAATAATATACTTATTATATTATTGCGTTAGAGCGGTTTGTGTAACATGTAAACTTTTATTTCCATTTAAATACCCATAATCAGTAAAAGTTTGTCAAAATTTCCAATTTCCTTTTTTACGTCACATTTTAATTTTTATTTGTGACCAGCCTTTTGTAAAAGCCAATCATCATCATCATCATCAGGTCTTTTTTAAGTCTCCACTACAGGAGCACGACCCTCTCTGTACTACTAGAGCTATACTTGACCAGAGCAATCAGAGAACTTGGCCTACACTTTCCACGCTGGCCAGACGGGTTGGAGAGGTCTCTCAGATGTTCATAAGCTTTGTTTAGCTTGTATTTCCTAAGTCGCCTTCTATGACATCCACGGGAAGACTTGGAGTGGTCCTATTCTACTCTGCCGGATACCACACGGCAGTCAAAACCAATAAGACGCGATATTTGCGTTTTTTTCATGTCTGTAACATGGTACATTACATAATCTCAATTACTTAATGACATATCTTCATTACTTCATATTTAACTTTTATCTACTTGCCAGTGATCCAATATATTGCTTTTAATATTGAAACAGTATTTCAATATGCATCGAGTGATCTACTGAGTGATTTCGATCAAAAGTCTGCTCTTGTCAACACATACAGCGAGCGTAGGTATATTTGTAATATATGCTAGAGTGGTTTGAAATGAAAATAGAATAAAATATTATAGTCACATTGTTAATTTTTTTATTTCTTTTACTCTTGCTGTTAACTTAGTAAATATGTCATTATTTTATGCTTTATAAAATAATTGTTCAAATGCCGATCATTAACTGGATATTTGTCACAAAATATGAGCTATTTACATTTTAAACAATATTACTCTTATCTAAGAAATTCGTCAAATGTAACAACACCAGAATAGAATCAAGCTGTTCGAGCTTCATAGCATGATAAATAAAATAAGTTCAAATAAACACTCAAAAAACATGCATCCGGCGAAATCCGGTTTTCATTCAAATCAAATTTTAAAAAAACACACCAGTCGTTTGAGTTTTAATTATATTATTTTACTAGCGACCCGGACCCTGGCTTCGCACGGTTGCAATGTACAATAAACCTTCCTCTTTCATCAAAATCCGATGCGTAGTTTTAAAGATCTAAGCATACATAGGGACGGACAGACGACGGGAAGCACACAGTACATCATTTCGAGTAGGTGTCATGGTCAGTCGACCATGCACAACCTTCACTTAAATGTAACCTATCCTGGCCAGTGGTCTAATACTTTCTTTTTAATACTTAAACAGTATTTCAAGCATTGCCGTGAGCTGCTACGAAGCTCACTGTGCAATATGAAATTTAGCGAATATCTACTGCAAATAGGTTTTTAAATAAAATATTTCATAGCAATCATATATAATCATCCTCAATTCTACATAATATACTTTATTTCCAAAACCAACAAGTAAAACTTTTAAGTTAAGTGTGTTAAAGGGACGTATGGATGATTATTTCCATATTCGGTAAATAAAAAAGAAATAAGTATTGAAGCTTTATCTCAATGAATATCTTTATCTCCTATATCAAGTCAAGTCAGACCCTTTTTTACCTTTTAAATGTAACCTAACCTCGGTAGTGCTCCAATACATTCATTTTAATATTTGAAGAGCATTTCAGTATACATCGGAGTGAGCTACTGAAAGATTCCGAACTCTCCAGTCGTTTTGAAGCGATATATTAGATTCTAGTTCCATTACATCATATCAATGTGCATCGCGGAAACCTACTGAGAGATTCTTCAGGCGGTAATTTTGTATACAACATTCTGATTCATTTGCCTTGTTACTTATCCTTACTAATATTATAAATGAGTGAAAGTGAGTTTGTTTGTTTGTTACGCTTTCACACCGTAACTAATTAACCGATCATTATGAAAATTGCATACAAGTTCTCTGGAGTGCGGAGAGGGACATAGGCTACCTTTTATCCCGAGAAAAAGTACTATTCCCGAGGGATCGACATTGACGCAGGCGGAGCCGCGGGCGAAAGCTTGTATTTAATAAATTACCGGTTCATATCAAAACTATCGATATTATGACATTTAAAAAGAAATTAAAATTGTTTGTGAGCGAAAAGAGCTATTGTAGCGTAGGATACTATTTAAATGATATTTTGACTGTTTTTTTATTGGACTGATTATTAAATGTAATAATTATCAATTTATTGTTGAATTTAGTAATAATAATATGCTGGTTGGGGGTAAGCTTCGTAGAAATTGGAATAATTTGTTATCAGACTGCAAATTTACTTTAAGCACTTTGGATATTATTTATCACGTCTGATGTCCGTTAGTGAAATCTTGTTATTGTCTGTGACTTAATTTATATTTTATTGACTTTTAATTACTATACGTCTTTTATGGTTAGGTCACAGTGAACATTTATCAGTAACATCTTTTGTTAACCTGTCTTGCGCAATAATGTGATTAGTATTTGTATTTCATATTA
Organism: Elegia similella; assembly: GCA_947532085.1. Classification (NCBI taxonomy): domain Eukaryota; kingdom Metazoa; phylum Arthropoda; class Insecta; order Lepidoptera; family Pyralidae; genus Elegia; species Elegia similella. The sequence continues at coordinate 902,638 of OX383931.1, forward strand.
CGATATTATTTAGAGTATTTTATGTTGAATCTCTTGAGCTATCTTGTCGTTTTGTTATTGTAAAATTTATTTAAATCATGACAAAATAGATGTAGTTCTACATGAGATACATCAGCGCCCTGGCATCCCACACCCATTCCCTTTCTTAAGTGTCTAATACTACGGCTATGTATAAATGAATGTGTAACAAAATCATTGGAACATGAATGACGTCATGTTTGTGACTTTATTGATCGGAAAATACTTCCCAAACTTAGTCACGTATGCAAAGCACCCTTCAATAGATACCTACGATGATGTGATCCAATGTGTCATTATAATCAGATGATAAGAGACTACGATCAAAACAATTGAATCATGATGACTAAATCTCCGGAAATATCTTTATTTATCTCCAATGAAATAATCAGGAAAATGTGGTGTATTATCAAAAATATTGTTTATTTTAACGAACTGGATCGAATTTTAAAGGGCATGCCCAGCGTACAATTATAATAAATTTTATATTGCCATAGGGTCAATTGAATGACGTTATTTTTCCAGTATTTAAACTTTTTTTTAGTAGGTAAAGTCTACCTGTTTTAGTTAAATTCTACCATCATCATTTCCAGTAGGTGTCACGGTCAATTGACCATGCACACCCTGGTGTCAGAGTTCTTCGGAACCACCTCTCGGCCTCTGACGTGGTTCATTAAACGACTACTAGATGGCAGCCGGGGCCACCGTCTTAACGTGCCTTCCGAAGCACGGAATCATCTTTAAGTCAAGTCAAGTCAAAGATTTTTATTCAAAATTGGATACATGTATCTCTTTTTGAACGTCATATTTTTATTTCTTATATATTTTTTTATATATGCAAAATTGAAATACTACTAGCGTTTCGGAACGACCACTGGTGAGAAGAATACGCCGAAAGAAACTCAATCCAGCCTTGGTCCCTACGTGCCTGAAGGGCTCTGAATACATTGTTAACATTAAATACAATTTTTCATCCTATAGATTAATTTTAACATTTAATAATTGTTAACATTAAATAAATTTATATAAATTTCCACGCATTTTTATCAGTAATATAATCATCAATGCAGTAATAAGCCTTTTTTATTAACTGGTTTTTTACAATCGTTTTGAACTTAAGTAAAGGCAGACCTAATATTTCTGCAGGAATTTTATTATAGAAGCGTACTCCTAAACCCAAAAATGAATTCATAGTTTTCTGCAATCGCAATACTGGTGTAGCTAATTTATTTTTATTTCTCGTGTTTCGGTCATGGATATCACTATTTTTCTTATAAAAATCAAGATTATAGCGCACAAACATAATATTCGCAAATATGTACTGAGAAGGTAAAGTTAAAATATTTATATCTTTAAACAATTCTCTAAGAGATTCTTTGGTTTTGGTTGGATTAAATTTATTATCAGACAATCAGATGATTGTCTTGACAATGAAGCCTGCAATGTCCTAACCAAGCTGGAAACAACTAAACAAAGTACGCTTCCGGTGGGAATCAAACCCACGACCCCCGGGTCAACAGGCAAATGCTTTAACCACTGGACCACGGTGGCTGTCACAAGATTTTACGCAAAACTTTACACAAAACTTTACCTGTTTCCAGGGTTACAACTTCGCCTTCGAGATCTCGCGCTATTTGGTGGATGAAACCGACTACATTCCCTGGGCGTCCGCTAACGCCGCCTTCACCTTCCTCGACACCGCTCTCAGTGGAGCGCCCGCCGTGTACAGATTATTCCAGGTGAGACCTCTTACTTTGAGATGAAATTAAATACATTTCTTGAGCTGCAAAAATGAATTAAACGAGTTTTCTCCCTATTATCTTCTATACATCATCATTATAGCCATGAAAAGTCCACTCCTGGACAAAGGCCTCTCCCAAAGATACTTCCTTCCATGGGTAAATAAATAAATATATATACGGACAAATCACACAGTTTGAGCTAGCCCCAAAGTAAGTTCGAGACTCGTATTATGGGATACTAACTCAACGATACTATATTTTATAACAAATACATATATAGATAAACATCCAAAACCCAGGCCAATCTGAAAAAGATCAATTTCCATCTTGACCTGACCGGGAATCGAACCCGGGGCCCTCGTGTCGCAGGCTGGCGTGTTAGATACTACGCCACGGAGCTCGCCAACTGGGTACACGAATTGCCGTACTCACCACAAAAAATTTTATAACAAGTAAGTACCTACATCAAAAAATTGCTATAGATGTGTTAAACATTTTCTTTTCCTCCCTCAGAACTACGTACTTAACCTGACAGCCCGTATGTATGAAGAGTTGGGCTTCATCGCTTCAGAAGAAGAGGAGCACGTGACCCCATTCTTCAGGACCATCATGCTGAACTTCAACTGCCGCTACGGCAATGAACACTGCGTCAACAGAGCCTCCGAGATACTGCAGGCTTACAGAGACGATCCGGGTAAGATTTTAATCTTTTACCCAAGTAAAAAAGGCGAGCTCTTTGGCGTAGTGGTTAACACGCCAGCCTGCGACACGAAGGCCACGAGTTCGATCCCCGGTCAGGTCAAGTGGCTTGGGTCTTGGATGTTTATCTATATAATATTTGTTTGTTATAAAATATAGTATCGTTGAGTTAGTATCCCATAACACAAGTCTCGAACTTACTTTGGGGCTAGCTCAATCTGTGTGATTTGTCCGTATATATTTATTTATTATTTATTTAAAAATATTTTTTGAAGATTGTTGCCTAATTTATATTGCATCCGGTTCCGAAATCGGTTAAGAATTTTATTTCTTAAAATAATATTGCAATGATATTACCTATAGAACATGTTTGTAAGTCGTTCAGCTAAAGTAACAATATAAAGGGCCAAACAGTATATTAGACGTCAACACTGATGTGAAATTTATGCCAAACAGCACCTTAATTAAAAAACTGTTTTGAAAAAAATTCAATAGCCTGTGTCATTCGGGAGTGTAAGTATTTTAACGAAACGTCTTTACAGTTATGGAGGAAAAAAGAAACTCTCATATATAGATACATACATACACACAAGAAAAAACAATATATAGTGCTGTCTTGACAGTCGTGAACTAAAATTCAATATAGTTCCTAGATATAGAAGAAGAAGAGAAAATAAATCCTTAACAGATTCAATGTATACCAGATAACAACCACATCAACCCCGACATCCAGACCACAGTGTACTGCTCCAGCCTCCGCGGCGGCAGTCGGGAGAACTTCGACTACTTGTGGGGACTCTACCTGGCGACCTCCGACTCTAGCCAGCAGTCTATTCTACTAAGCGCACTCGGCTGCACTTCCAATGAAGAGGCCCGTACTTTGTAAGTACTCATCGTCATTTCGAGTAGGTGTCACGGTCAATCGACTATGCACACCCTGGTGTCAAAGTTCTTCGGAACCGCCTCTCGGCCTCTGACGTGGTTCCTTTAACGACTATCAGATAGCAGATGACCAACGGCTTAATGTGACTTCCAAAGCAGGGTATCATCTTTATTATTAGACAATCAGGTGATTCAAGCCTGCAATGTCCTAGCCAAACTGGAAACAAATAACAAAATATGCTTCCCATAGGAATCGAACCCATGACCCAGTCTACAGGCAAACGCCTTAACCACTGGACCACGGAGGCAGTTGTAATACTGACTCCTTTATCTGTCTGCTGCCGTCGTGCCCGTGGCGGCTGCCGTAAGAACTAAAACTACCTGTAAGGTATATTGAAACCTGTACCTCTATATGAAACATCTTCGTCTCGAGTCAGGTGGTGGAGAGGGGAATAAAGTATATATTTTGCATTCAGCCGTGTGGTATCCGACAGAGTGGAATAGGACCACTCCAAGTCTTCCCGCGGATGTCGTAGAAGGCGACTTAGGAAATACAAGCTATGTAAAGAAAGCTTACAAACATCTGTGAGACCTCTCCAACCAGTCTGGCCAGCGTGGAGAGTGTAGGCCAAGTCCTCTGACTGCTCTGGCCAAGTATGGCTCTAGTAGTACATAGAGGGTCGTGCTCCTGTGTGGAGACTAAAAAAAAAGACCTGATTATGATTTTGCATTCACAATGCTATTTACATCTACTTATTTACTAGGTCGTCCGATAGACCTAAGGTAGTTGGTTTGGATCCCACACACGTGGAATCCTGTCACCATATTTTATTTCTTAGTTTAATAAGAGTATATCTATGATAAAATAAAAGGCAGGTTCCAGGCAGGACTTGTTAATATGTTTAATGAATACTTTAAAAAAAAATATCTAATAATGGCGGCTGGTGTTCACACGGACAGAAAAACAGAAGAACGCAAATCAGTACGATTTACATAGCATGTTTTTTGACAATATCAGAGGGAGGAATGAAAAAAAATATCGTTTTTGGATGTTATGCTAATTTATACATTTTGATATCTTTTTCATGCTTATAGAAGGAACTCAGGTATTTCTATAAATTACTATAACATTTTTTTGTTCACTCACAGGGCTTTTACACTCGTGAAAGCCCTGTGGGTAAGCCGATACTTCAACCAGCTTTTGGTCAATACCGTAATAATAAGTTTATGCACCAACGGGCCCCACGGACACAGTGCCTTCACTCTTTTTGACGTGTTTACGTCTTAAAATCGATGGACGCTGCATGTACAAAAAAGTGTCACGTTCCGTGTGCAAGCAAGAGCGCCCGACAAGCGATAGAGCGGCACGATCGGCCTAAGCGTTGGGCTTATGACGCATCTATCTCTCTTCCACCGTTATCACATAAAATTATCATCCGTAAACCGACATTACGGATAGTAAATTTTTTGAAGTGAGAACATCTTTAGCGGCGTTGTGTACTTTCGGGATGGGTAAAAATGTAAAACTTGCGTCAGGACACGTGACCTGAGACCACGTTAATGTTCAAGTTTTCACTTCTGCCTGCACTCCTGGAGTGCAACCCGTAGCTTTTTTATGAGAGCATTTGTAATAATAATAACATAATAATAATTATTATTTGTTTTTCGTGTGTGTAAGTGGCCAACACTGGTGTCAGATTTTTCAAGCTGCTTAAATGCATCTGCTTAACGACTGCCATCTATGATGACATCCGGGACCAACGGCTTAACGTGCCTTCCGAAGTACGGAGGAGCTCGAGAATTTTCTTATGCCACTTGCGGTCACCCATCACAGTGGGGACTGCGCCCAGGGTTGCTTAACATGCGTAAGCGCTTTTACTGCTCACGACCACTGGGGCCATCGGCTTCTCGATATATAATAATACTTAATAAGTTCTTTATTTCAGACCAGTAATAAACACAAAATAAAATAAATGTATAATTCCAGCTACCTGAACCAAGTTATCGACACCAACTCGGAAGTAAGGGAGCAAGACAGACACAGCATCATCGTCGCTGTGACCAACGCGAGCCCCGCCAATACTGAAGCTGCGTTCGAGTTCATCATCGAGAACTTCCACCTCATCCAATCAAGGTAGGGATACCTACATACTTGCGCCTTTTGAGGCATTCCGCTGCGGCTGCTGCTGTACCGGCCTTTGACTTGGTGATAAAAAAATATATATAATATTAAAATATATATTTGGAATAATAAAATATACCTTGTCTGAAAACGTGTGATAAAACCTAAAAGCACGCAGACGAAGTTGCCAGGAAAAGCTAGTTTTTAATATATTTGTTTTAATTTTCAGAGTTCAAGGCCTTACCGGTACCACAAATATCTTGAACACGTTCGCAAGGACTTTGACTACGCCAGCACACGCGACCAGGGTAAGACTTCTCACTTCATTGTCATATCTGTATTAAGGCTCAGTCAAAATATGTTTTATTTTCTTATAAATAATCAGGATTGCTTCACCCTTATTTTGAGGAACATATATTGATCTAAGATATGTAAATGTGTGCATAATTGCATACATACGTCATATTATCGCGTTTTAATCCCTTACGGGGCAGACAGAGCCTACATAAGACCGGAAAGCCACGTTGGGCATAAATGTGCAAAACAGAATCAAAATAGTGATGGGTTGTTAGCCGCGTCGTCTATTGTCATGATTCTATACATGATCACCCATTCCCTTGACCGGCTTCTATGCTCTGCGCGGGAAGAGAAGCAGCTGGCATATTCGACGTTATTTCTTTTCTCCCAGACCAGCATGGAAGGCATGTATGCTTCGGTCACTATTACTGTAGTTGACATAATTTCAACGCGTTTTTAAAAATAGTCATATATACATAAATACTGTAAATATCCTTATTCTAACTAATATTATAAATACGAAAGTGAGTTTGTTTGTTTGTTACGCTTTCACGTCGTAACTACTGAACCGGTCATCATGAAATTTTACATACACATTATCTGGGGTACGGAGAAGGACAAAGGGTACATTTTATCTTGGGAAAAGTACTGTTCTCGATGGAACGACATTGACGCGGGTGGAGCCGCGGGCGAAAGTTTAACGTATAAATTTACAATCAAGTATAAAAGTGCACCTTTTTCCAACTAGCTGGATGTCTTCATCGCTCGTCACCAAGACATCTTCACCGCCGGTGAGCTAGCTTCCATCGCTGCCATCCAAGAGAACCTTGCTGCCGCCATATCTTGGACTACCGAGAACTTCGGAGAGGTAGACTCTTGGCTGGAGGACAACTATGGCGAAGGTGAAGGTGAACCCGACGGAGCGGCCGCTCTCCAAGCCAGCCTGGCCGTCCTTATGTCGGTCTTCTTAGCACTTTTCTATCACTGAGTTTACAACTCATTAATTGTACATACATACGAATGAGTAATAAGGTACATACGTACGTTGGATTTATATTATAATTTTTATTTTGAACACGTAATGCTATTATTGTGATAATTAAAGTAGTAGCCATTATTTATTAAAAGAATCAATATTTTTATAATTCTTTTGTCTTATTGTCCCATTCTTAACAATGAATCTACAGTAAATTATGAAAAGGCAATATTTAGGTAATACAGAGCCAATTTGAAAAATTCTTTCTTTTTATTTCTTTCTTATTATATACAAACTTATTATATATACTTTTACTTTTCGTTTTTCTGAAATGAATTAATCTTTAGATTTTACTGTTAGATACTATAGTGCCGTTATTGAGTTATTTTTCTTGTGAAAAAATAAATTGTTAATTTCAACGGATTCAGCTTAAAAAAAGAATGAAAAGATGACAGCCCAAGATGATGAGCGCAATTACTCGGGATAAATCCAAATCCTTGCTGATTCTAACATTCCCTAATATACAAATCTATTCAGGGATAAAAAAAGTTTGTTTGAAGATAAGATGGAGTAAAAACAAAACTAATTTATGAGCTGTTGTGAAAAATCTTCTAACGGTCATTGAATATCTGAAATAATTTTATTTAATGTACTCAATCAAATAAACTTTCATTACTTCTTTTCAAATTGGTATAAACCTATTTCATTAAGGAAATGTTTTGTTTTAACATTCAATTCGTATTATAATAACTGCAAAGAGAACGCTGTAACGAAATTTGCTCTCAAAACCGCTGCGTCATTCGTTATCTACACCTCGTAAGCGTATATTCCAAGATTAAATTTATCAATTGGTACTTATTGCTGAGATCAAAGTGAATAGTCTTGTGTCCACCGTTTCTTTTGAGAAATCACGTGTTGAGCCTAGCCTAATCAATCACTGTTTCTAGAAGATATCGCCATGCCCAGTTTGAGTTCTGCTGTGGCCAGTTCAACAGGCTGAGATGTGTAGGATTAGAACCTAGTGAAATTAAAAACATCACAATGAAGACCTTAATTATATGTGTGCTCTCAGTCATAGTGGTTTCTAAATCTTTACCAATAAGAGATTTAGAAGATAATAAAGTTAAAGTAGCTACAATTGAATTTCCTAGTGAAAATAATGAAAATAATGATACCGTTATTAGTCGAAATGCGTTAAGGAATTCTATAAGGCCAGGGATGATAGTAACGAGATATGCGATCACACTGGAACCGGACGTGAACAGTGGAATATTTAATGGAATATCAGAAATTGATGTAAACATCTTGGACCTTGCTAGTAGAGAAGATGATATTATATTCCATGCTGAAGCTTTGAACGTGCAATCGGTTTCTTTCCGTATCGGAGGTGGTTCTATACTTTTTAATGCAGATTTCAATGTGGATGAAGATGAGGATCTCCTGATTATCGAGACTGGGCGAATTGCATCGCTGTACACCTTCATCATCGAATATACGGGGAGCCTGGAGATAGCTGGAATGGGATTGTACTCTGGAATATATCCGGGAAAGTAAGTATCTCTACAATTATATGAAATTATGTTTTGTTGTTGAAGCATTACGCAAAACTAAGTTACATAGATTAAATTATAAATGTTTTCTCAGCGATGGCTCTAGTCTAGATTTTTTTTCTAAAGGACTAATAACACAAATTAAGGTAGCGCCACAGTAAGTTGTGATCCAATTTCGTGAGATACTAACTTAACTATATTATGTTTTATAATAGATAGTGATCTGAAGGCACTTGTGTAGTGCTACTGAACCACAGAGTTCGACAATTCGCCAAATTCCCTAAGAAGAAAATGTTCTTAACTTCTTTATTACCGCTGTTGTACCAGCAACAATCGTAGTGCTTAGTAAAATTGATTGTAATTCACGAACGATGGAACAGGTTTCAACTGTCACCAGTCGGCCGGAGGTCTTCCTCAGGGAAAATGTGCAGTAACACCAGCACGAAATCGCCCCAATCCGCACCGAAGACGACTTCATGCACGTCGGAAAATGTCGGCCAGTAGCTGACTTAATACGCGAGTAACCCGTAGTTACATTTTTTAATAACTACTATATTACTTTTTCCTTGGAAAAACGGGCAGTCGCTTGTATGGGACGCCACGTGTTTAGAAACTGTGGCCCTATCCCACTAACGAGCAACCGCCCGAAGAGCGGGCGCTGCAGCAGAGGCGGCGGAGGCCATTAAGAAGCGCAAATATGCAGCCCTAGGCGAGCTTTACATATTTGTGCCTTGCGCCGTGGAGACCGTAGGGCCTTGGGTTGCGGAGGGCGGAGGCCCGACAGATCTTTAAGGAGATCTCCAAACGCTTAATCGAAATTTCCGGTGAGCAAAGGGCTGGCTCGCATTTTGGCCAAAGATTGAGTTTGGCCATCCAGCGAGAAAATACCGCCAGCATTTTAGGCACCCTGCTCGCCGACCGAAGCCATTTAGGTTCCATTTTTTGTGATTCTTAAATACAGGTAATTTTACTTTGAAAATTGTAATAATGGATAAATTACATAAATGTTTATCACTATTGATAGTAGAAATAAATACCTGTTCTAAAATTGATTAAAAGTACATACGTCTTGCAAAGCACCCTAATTGTTTGTGGCCCGAATGCTGAAAAGAATTTTATCCATCATTCTTAAGTCCGAGCTGTTTCAGTCTTACTAGGTTATTGTCTAGACAGTGGCAGAACGAGATTTGAGACTGTTTTTTGTTACGATGATTTTTTGTATTCGGGCTAATAACGATTAGTATGTTAGATAATTACGTCAGATTTTTTTAAAAAACCAGGCATGTCGTATCTACTGAAAATGAATGATGATAATAAAAATTCAACGGATAGGTTATTTAAAAAAATTGGGTAACAGGTGCTAGGAGGCAAAGTCAAAGATGTTACCACATAATTAAACCATAGAAGAGTAGCTCTTACTTTAAATTGAACCTTTTGTCGTTCGTAAAAGGTTCAAAACCAATGGAAAATATATACCTACGCGACTTGATTAAGGGTTAATGCACACATTTTAGTTTTATTATTTTACGCATGTTTGGGTAAATTATAAAAAAAAAATTAAAAAATTTCAAGTACTAGCTGGTAAAATCAAAGAAATATCATTATATGACGAAAAGTCTGACAAAACATCAATTTGTAGCTTTAAACAAGTTTGTCAATACCACTTCCACAGATGAGATAAACATGCTATCAGTTACGATACGATAGTTGTGTCAAAAACATAGGTACTACAAAAACGTCAAGATAATGTCAATCATAAATGTCTACGGAAAATGCACTAAAAGGCGTATTGTCCAAAATCTTGATAATAATACAGTGGTTTATATATTTTTAAAGCACTTACAATTTTTATACTATTAAATAATTTGTTTATATGAAGTAAATTCATCGAAATTACAACGCATTTTTATCAATTATATAATTATCAATGCAGTAATAAGCCTTTTCTTACTTACTGGTTTTTTACAATTAGGTACTTTAAACTTAAGCAAAGACAGACCTAATATTTCTGCAAGAATTTAATATAGAAGCGTATTTCTAGACCCAGAAATTAATCTATAGTTTTCTGCAATCGCAAAACTATACACTATTATAAAAATAAATTATTGTCATTTTTCGGTCATGAATATTACTATTTTTCTTATATAAATCAAGATTACAGCGCAAATACATAATATTCGTAAATATGAGAAGATATTGTTAAAATATCTATATCTTTATACAATTCTCTAAGAGATTCTCTAGCACCAAGTTTCTACAATCTATATATTAAGATAAAGTAGCAGGATAGCGGTAGCGTCCACATAACTATCGATGTAGATGACATTTCTGCAAATGTTGTCTGTGTTTCTATCCGTCTATATGGTGTCATGCAAAAATTAATATATGTCACTTCTTTGCATTCTAATAAAGTAAGTTAAAAGTCAAGTAAGGCAAGTCTAAGCCAATAATATACTATACGACTTCCTGCGGAAACATGCCAAAAAGGCCGACAGCACTGCTCCGTTGTACGGCAATGCTTATTCTTTGTACCAAGAACGGCGAAATATTTAAGGAAAAATATGATTGAAATTCTGAACATATTTGGCAACTTTCTTTCTTTATCTCGTTGAAGCTGGATTGACGTTATCGACGATGCGATGAGACATTCAATGGATATTTCTGCCTATTTTAGCCACATCGGTGTCGTGGTTACAACGTGTGGCTGTTTGAGTGAAAGTGAATGACCATTGGCGAAAATGGTCAGGTTTAAATGTAAATGGATGATTGTGCTACTTTCGTACCTCGCATACATCAATGTGTATGAGTGTTTGCCTATTCACAAATCAACAATTGATGAAAGTGTTATAGAATCAAATACAGCGGCTGAACTAAAGGTTGAAGTAAATCATAATTTCACTTTACCTGAAAACGCGTCAAGAATTTCGCTAAGACGAGATGTGAGACCAGGACAAATGGTCAGGCAGTACGCCGTCGAGATAACTATCGATGGAGATTCCTTCAATGGACGGGCAGTGATGAATGTAGAACTGGAGACGGATACAAGGGAAGATCCGATAGTGTTTCACTTTGAAGACCTAAGTCTAAGCAATGTCTTAGCTGGAATCCTCAGTGATACGAACCCTGAGCCAGCAGACTTTTGGGCAGAAGAGGGAGTTTTGGAGATTTTTCCAAGCCGAATAGCTTCGTCTTACACTATCGTAGTTGAATACTCGGGATCTCTACGCAATATTGGTTATGGGCTCTATATGGGAGAGTATCCTGGAAAGTAAATATGTTTTTTATTTATACAAAAATGTATTAACAATCATAAGCGCAGTAATCGTATCGGCTTTAAGCTGCTTTTGTGTTAAGTAATAACAACAGAGCAGTAGTAGTTAGAGATTTTTATTTTAATTTATTTATGCCGGATTCCCCAATTTATTTTTTTTGAGTTAGTTTTACTTTATTTAGTAATTTATATTAAGTTTTAGTGTTTATGTTTTTCTATCATAGTCTTTGGGCACTTTTTATAACAATCTTTGAAATAAAATAGTTATACGACTAAATTAAAAAAAAATATTAATCCATAAATAACATACTTACAGTTTTATAATATTAATATCGCCAAACTGTAAAACAGTTTGTTGGCGTGCAGTGCACTCACTTTTAACTCTAAACTTACTTTATCTTATCTATATTAATAGACTGATGTATGTACATTTTAATAATTTGGTATATGTACACGAGTAGGTGTCATATTAATATCACAATTTTAGTCTGACTTTTTGAAGTTGTGGTCGAAACTAGCTGAATTAAAACTACTTCCTAACGTTCGATCGAGCTGAATTTTTTTACACGTATGTTAACACGTATGGTAATGCCATATAAATAGATGGTCGTGATTGGAATCGGTGATGTAAAAAAGCTTCAACGTTATAATATAACCCGGTACATAATTAAATCCAACCAAAGTATAATTTTTGAAGTAATAAAAAAAATTTAGAGTTACTAAAAAAAAATATCGATTTATCAATAAAGAAATAATCAGTTGATTAAGTTAGTAAAAGTGCTAGTACATACATAAACATATACCGTGCTAAATTCATAATCCTCACTGGAACTATGAGTAAAAAACGGATCAAGTGCGAATTGAACGCGCGCACGAAGGTTTAGTTCCAAACGTTTCTATTTAGTTTTAACTACAAATTTGCGGTATTCGGAATTTTTCCTTTATTCTTCCTTCATGACAAGTTTCATGTCTACGAAAAGTATCTATTGATTTTGATTCCTACGCGAGTTTAAGAAAATTTTTTAAAATAGACAATATAGTTGACCATATCTTTTGATCTAAAAGTTCTCCTAAAAGGTTGTATTTCATCTTTTTTAAATAAATAAATAAAAATATATACGGACAAATCACACAGTTTGAGCTAGCCCCAAAGTAAGTTTGAGACTTGTGTATAACACAACGATACTATATTTTTTAACAAATACATATATAAACAAACATCCAAAACTTAGGTAAATCTGAAAAAGATTATTTTCCATCTTGACCTGACCGGGGATCAAACCCGGGCACCCTCGTGTCACAAGCTGGCGTGTTAACCACTGCGCCACAGACCTCGTCAAGAGGAAGTTAGCCTCTAAGGAACCGTAGATATCAATATGTGATATTGTTTTTAACTGAATAAGTTCACGTATTTCTAAGAAAAATGAAGTAACAGTTAGACAGACAGACAGATGTACAATTGAGTGTTCTTATAACCGGTAGAAAGGATCCGCTTAAAATATAAAATGTGAATAATAATACACCCTCAGGATCTTCTGTATGCTATGATCGTTAGTCATTCTTTCTTAGATATCTTGTTTTAGTGTTTCAATTGATATCATAACTCCCTCCGTGGTTCAGTGGTTAAGGCGTTTGCCTGTAGACTCGGGGTTGTGGGTTTGATTCCCACGGGAAGCATATTTTGTTTAGTTGTTTGATTAGGACATTGCGGGCTTGAATCACCTGATTGTCTAATTAGCCGTTGGTGGTAGTCGTTACACCTCCACGTCAGAGGCCAAGAGGCGGTTCCGGAGAACTCTGCCACCAGGGTGTTTGTGGTCGATAGACCGTGTCACCTACACGAAACGATGATGAATTGGTATTTGATTAGGTACTAAAATAAGCACCTATACGTTGTATTTTTAGCCATATGATAATGATACCCTATTTAACACACTTTACATAATTGAAAAAAGGAGATTTAGCTTTGGTAAAAAGCTCAGTAAAGCAATAATTATTTTTCAGTAATTACGTGGGTATGAACCTACATCCGACGAACGCAAGAAGAGTGTTCCCTTGCATGGACGAGCCCACGGAAGCTGCCACAATCTCCTTCACCTTCAACAACCTGAACTACATCAACGTTGTCTCCAACTCATTGCCTGAAGACAATACTCAGTGAGTTACACATTCATTATTTTTTTTATTTCTAGAATATGTACTGCTTTTGCTACCAGTACATGTACATTTTTATTCTGTGTTCCTGTCTGCCTCTTAAAACTTCAACCAGATAGAATATTTAATCAGAAACTATATTGATAAAATTTTGTAAGAATAAAGAGCTTGGCGTGAAACATAGTGTGCCTTTTACATAAAAAGGTAATATAATAAAATAATTATTATTTATTTTATTATATTATACATTTACGTATCCTAGACATAGAAAGTTATATTTGTCCTTGCATGCACGAACACTGCATCAGCCATGTTTGACTAGTTTGCTAAATAGATGGCTTTAAAGCTTTGACCAAAAAGAGGGGGTCATAAAGTTCACGCTATACATATTTGCCAAATGATTAAATAGATTACGCCTTTCATTATCCTAACTAATATTATAAATGCGTGTTAAAGTGAGTTTGTTTGTTACGCTTTCACGTTGTAACTACTGAACCGATCATTATGAAATTTTGCATGCACGTTATACGGGGTACGGAGAAGGACATAGGGTACCTTTTTTTCCCGGGAAAAAGTACTGTTCCCGAGGGATTGACATTGACGCGGGCAGAGCCGCGGGCGAAAGATCGTTTAAGATAATTTAGCGAGCAAGACTGTAGGCTATTGCCTGTTGCTGTAGCTCAAATCCACTGGAAATATCTGATTAAATAGTACATCTACAACTGTGGTTATCTGTAGTTTGGCCATTTTGACTTGTAAAGAAAAAGAAGATAAAGTACAGAAGTTGTAAGATTTAGTAAATCAAATCTTTGTGTTATAAGTGTTCATAAATGTGTTCTTGCAGAACTCAGTTCCGCGCGCTGATGGGTCCACCTCAAGTTTGGGGCATGGTGGCCCACAACTTCGAGAGCGTGTTGTTCCCCACGCAGGGGGTCCAAGTGTATGGGCGCATGGGCCTAACCAGCCACGACGCGCAAGCAACGGCCATCAACTTCATCTTCAACACCCTCAACACGTGGACCAATAAAAACTACTTTGAGATCGATGTGAATCAAGATGGCCGACTGGTTATACTGGCGCTGCCAGATGTCGATGTCGATTGGAATTCTTTGTCAACTCTTGGTATTTGGTAAGTTGTTTATGTAGTTTTTAATATAAGTCGTCCCAAACCAACATATTTATGACGTCATACTGGATATGTATAATTATTAAATACAAAGCCTTGTTATTCGGGATGATGTAACGACACCCCTTATATTCAAATCTGTTTGAACATTTAGCTTACATATGTACATAAACCATCAAAATAAAACCAGCCAAGTGCGAGTCGCAATAACTAAGGGTTTCGTACAATCATGACTCATCATCATCATTTCAGCCAAGAAGTATAACATGAACCTGTTTATCCAAGAAAGGTTGGCGTCTAAATGGTTAAGGCGTTTGCCTATAGACCTGGGGTTTGTGGGTTCGATTCCCACGGGAAGCATACTTTGTTTAGATGTTTTCGGTTTGGTTAGGACATGGCAGGCTTGAAACATCTAGTTATCTGATAATGAAGATATTTCCGTGCTTCGGAAGGCACGTTATGCCGTTGGTACAGGCTGCTATCTGGTAGTCGTTAAAGAAACCACGTCAGAGGCTGAGAGGCGGTGCCGAAGAACTCTGACACCATGTCAATCGACCATGCACACCACATGATCGATTGACCGTGATACCTACTCGAAATGATGATGATGGTTAGCGTCAGGGTTAAAAAGCGTAAAGCTTTCGCAAAATCATACTTTTGCATAAATGCAGGCATAATAATGGACACCGGGCTCCACCACATCAGAGCCGAAAACACAATCGCTGGGATGATGATGATAAAATCAATTGTAATTGGGCTCATTTGATTTGTCTTGGAAATAATAAAATAGAATGTAAACGGTCATAAAAAAAGGGGATTTAGACATTATTTTTTTGAAGGGAACCATACGTTGTCATGGAGGTGCAGCACTCAGTGAAGCAGAGGAGCACGGCGCTGGTGAAGGTCGCGGAGGCGATCTCCAGACAATGGTTCGGCTACGTGGTGTACCCCGAGAACTGGAAGCATCAGTGGGTCGTAGCCGGGCTGGGGTCTTATGCCGCTTGGGAAATCTTACGAGAGGTGCGTACCTTGGGTATTATTCGAAGACATGCATATCGATACGTGTCATAGTTTTTTAACTAAAACTAGATTGAGTTAGCCCCAAAGTAAGTTCGAGACTTGTATTATGAGATATCAACTCAACGGTACTATACTATAGATAAACATCCAAGACCCAAGTCAATCTGAAAAATAAAAAAAAAAAAAATTATCTTGACGTGACCGGGGATCGAACCAGGGCAACTTCGTGTCGCAGGCTGGCGTGTTAACCACTGCGTCACGGAGCTCGCCAATTATTAATATAACTAGCTTTCGCCCGCGGCTCCGCCCGCATCAATGTCGATTCCTCGGGAATAGTAACTTTTCCCGGGATAAAAGATAGCTTATGTCCTTCTCCGTACTCCAGAGAACTTGTATGCAAAATTTCTATATGATCGGTTCAGTAGTTACGGCGTGAAAGCGTAACAAACAAACTCACTTTCGCATTTATAATATTAATAAATTAAGGAAGTAAGGATAAAAATGTGTAACAATGGATTTCACACGTACAAATTCAGCTTCTGACTGACATGTTATGAGTTCATCCGAGACGCGAGCCCTGAGGAAAACCTCCAAATGAGGTCGAAACATGTCGGCCACTAGCGGACTTCATGCATGAATAACCCGTTATTAGACATTAAATAACGATTTATCATCATCAACATCATCATTATTTCAGCCAAAAGAACTCCACTGCTGCTTAAACCAAATACCACGTAGTGGGCATCCGGGAATCAAATAAGTGAAATTTAGATAAGATAAAAATTTGTGAAAAAACCTATTTTCAGTTTCAAGCGCCTACTGGCACCGCCGCCGACCTCTCTCTCCTGGACATCAACACACTATTCGTAACTGAAGTCATTCAAGAAAGCCTTTTACGTGACGCAGCTAGCAGCTCCAGGATAATGGAGCCAGGCGATGACCTCTTCGGAGTTGAAGAGATAAGAGATCACATCAACAGCGTGAAGTACAAGGCGACGGCGCTGATGAGGATGCTGAGGCTGATCTTGGGAGGGGAGGATGACGATTTTGTGCAAGTCGCTTGCAGCTCTCTGCTCAATGCCAGGTACGTGAATATTATAAAGATACTATAAATAATAATAAATGAATAAATATATACGGACAAATCACACAGTTTGAGCTAGCCCCAAGGTAAGTTCGAGACTTGTGTTATGGGATACTAACTCAACGATACTATATTTTATAACAAATACATATATAGATAAACATCCAAGACCCAGGCCAATCTGAAAAAGATCATTTTCCATCTTGACCTGGCCGGGGATCGAACCCGGGCACTCCGTGTCGCAGGCTGGCGTGGTAACCACTGCGCCGGAGCTGTCTGATATATCACTATGGCCCTAGTAGTACAGAAAGGGCCGTGCTCCTGTAGTGAAGACTAAAAAGGACCTGATGATGATGATGATGATGATGATGACATGATCTATGTGATATCTTAGCCAAAGAAAGTTACGGTCTTAGGTCGCATAAAATAAATGCATAATTAGTTTAGACTTATTGCCTCCGTGGTCCAGTGGCGTTTGCCTGTAGACTCGGGGTCTACTAACTAAGCATACTTTGTTTAGTTGTTTCCAGTTTGGTTAGGACATTGCGGGCTTGAATCACCCGATTTTCATTCTGTGGATTTTTTTATTGGATTTCGTGAATTTTTCCCTGGGGAAAGTTAAAAAAAAGCATTTATTGCCAGAAAAATAAAATACAGTCATAGAATTAACATTGATTCCCAAACTAGGGAGACCCAGTATCTTAAGAAATTAGTTATTACTTCAACTTTTGTTTGATATTTTTATCAGATGCTTTGATCAAATATCCAAATAGTTTTCTTGTGCTCATTTTATTTCAACTCTTTTAACATTTTTTGTACGTAATACTCGTATGATACATTCTTTGATAAACTATCGCAAAATTTCGTCACTGCGTATCTTATCGTTCAACAATTGAGAAGAATTATCTGAAATATTCCCCTGTATCTCTGCAGAAAAAATACTTCAATATATCATGATATATTACAAAATATAGAGATAGAAATATCCTCGCCAATTCGAGTAGAGAATGTGACAAAGTACTGCAAATTATGAAATGATTATTATTCTCCGCACATTATTCCCCGCATATAAATTGTACGCCAAACTCTGTTGATATTAATATCTTACTTTAACAGTATACAGTCTCCGTCTATGCTTCGAAGCGGTTCCGATCATGTGGTATTAAAACGCAACTCACAAACGAAAGGTCTCTTAAGTTAATTCCCACTCACCCCAGCTTAATAAATTAAGATTTTATTATAATTTTACTCACGTAGCACCATTTTAATCAACTCTTACCTACTTCTGGATAAGGAAAACGTCATAAAAAACCTGTACAGTAACTGCTTAATGTTTATAAGTGTATAATCATAAATGAATAAATGATATAAAGCAGTAATATTGAACCCTTGGTTGGTTGGCATGGCAGCAGTGGCCGCTGAATAATATCAGACATCAGTTTCTTTTTTTACTGAATGTTGTATTAGACATTTGTCTCCCATCTCACCTGATGGTAAGTGACGATGAAGACGAGGATATCACATGCCTATCCAAGAGATACCCATTTATTCTACTTTTGAATGTCCCGGGACTGTATTTGTCTGGGAATATAGACGCAGGCAGCTCATTCCACACTTTAGCTACTCGAACCAAAAAGCAACCGTCAAAGCGTTTAGTTCGACTCTTTGGTATTCCAACGATAAAAGGGTGAAATTTCTGTCTGCGCCTAGTAGTTCGATGGAGGAATGGTGAGGGTTCAACTAACTCAAAGAGCGGTTTCGCACACTCTCCAAAATGGATCCTATAAAAAACCGATAGGCAAGCGACTTTACGGCGATGCTCCAGGGATTGCAATTTTCTATTTGAGACCTCATTATTTTTGAGCCTGCGGGCTCTTCGGTCAATAAAGTCCAATGCTTCAAGCTGGTACTTAACTGAGCCATCAGAGAGTGACTGCAGTATTCCATACAAGAGCGAACCTGGGTTCTATAAAGATTGAATGCTTCAAGTGTTAAACTATTGACATACGAGAAAAATCACTGCACTATGTACTGATCAGCTCCAGTTTCATCCTTCCACGGTAGATGGTGCGGTACAGCTTCTAAAACAGAACAGCGGTAGAGTTTCCTCAACAGTAAAAATGTATATTGTGATACGAGGGTGAATTTTTTGGAACGTTTTCTGATTGTTTTGAGTTTTTTGATTCCATTACGATGTATCATTTAAGTCGTGAAGCAAACGTTGATAACCACATATGATTCACCAGATCCCTGCAAACCGTGAATTCTATCAACTTCTTCGACGCAGTGAACAGCGAGTTTGGCGGCAATGATTTCGTGTTCGACATCGAAGAGTACATGGAACAGTGGCTCAAGAACACCGGCTACCCCATCGTGTTTGTCAGCTTCAGATCTGGAGGCCTTATCCTTACGCAGGTAACTATATCGATGACTTCAAGTGGCCAGTTGATGCACTTTTTTCCGTTAGAATTTTAGAAAGAACCTTAAGAATAAGTTCATAGTCAACTTTATGTTCATATCTACTAAATTATTAAGAACGCTAAGAACGAAACTAATGCAATCTACTTGAATAAGGAAAATTGTGTAAAAGAAAATAAGTTAGTTATAATTGTTAATTACGTCAAACAGGTCGTCAATATACGGAACCCTACACTGCGCGTGGTCCGTCCGCACTTGGTTTATATTATGTACCATAATAGAGATTGGAACAACTTTAAAATCATTATCAGTACCATAGAGGAAATTATATGTAACAGTATATTTTAGTAGAAGGCAGCTTGAAAAATGTGAAACTTTTAAAGTTTCAATTCATTTAGTTATCTCAGAACAAGTAATAAAAATTATGAAGCCAAGTAAAATGAATTACATTTCCACTCAGATAATATGAAAGTTGTTCTCGCATTTCTCGACTTAAACTTAAAGCTGTAACTGCGGAAGTTTGAATGTGACTCTTTGTCCGCGTCTGCTCGCATTTTAAACTATTTTCTTAACAAAGTAATATTTTAACTCAAAATTATATCAAACTTTAAGCAGTAGACACTGTGGATTGCGGATTTATTCTTTGTTGTTTTACTATATTAATAAAAGTAAAAAGGTTGCGAAACTGATAATTAGCCTTATCGAGTGAGAAGCTTAATTACCGAGTGGGCATTCGCATTATTAGCATTTACGAATGTAATGTATAAAATTTAATGCTGGGTGGACAACCCACTAGAATCAGTGATACAAGTGACATAAATGATTTGGAGATCATCCGTGCCTTGATCATGGCAGATCTTTAGTCTGCATGAGTCGCCACACTTGTCGACGCGTAATCGGCTTCAGCCGGTCAGAAAAACCTTTATGTCTACGGAATAAGGGAGTTGCTAATCCCATTCGCATCGACTTAGCGCGGAAGACGCGACGCGACTACAGCCGATGACAAAACGAGCAGTTTGCCGGTTATCTGATCGTATCCGTAAGCCGCTGAAAGTAGCCGAACACACGTCGACGCGTTTAATTTTTCGGCAGCAGTCGTTTGCATAATTTCGTCTCCGGCGGCATTCGTTCGGCGTCGATCTGCTCGCACGGCACGATTCAATCTTTGACGGCAGCCGAACGGCGCGGCGCCCGAATTGTTCCGCTCGTATGTTTACTAAAATACATGAGGCGCAGGCGATCTCAGAACCTACGTCATAGTCTTTCGGAAAAACCAACGACCGTTCTGGACTGCCGAACGCAAGTGATTAACCATCGCAACGGCCTTCCAGAGAAGTTGGCTACTGCTTGCCTGTGATCAGCCGTCACGACGGATGATTGGCGATCTTTAGTTGTGTGGTAATACGCAATCAGCTTAAGCCGATTCCGCGTCGATAAGTTTGGCTAGTCCCTAATCCAACACCAGTATTGGCTACTTAATTACAAGGTAAAAACACTGATTTAAGTATAATATTGCAGGAACGGTTCGCATTCACGAGTCCGGCGCAAGTGAGCTTCCAAGTGCCCATAACCTACACATCCAGCGTCAATCCTAACTTCGACAACGTGTACCCCCAAATCTTCATGGACAACACTGTTTTAATTGACATATTCCTGGACGAAGAAGACTGGGTGCTTATTAACATCCAGGGTCAAGGTAAGAATACTATGAAATTATGACATTTAATTCAGGTCAGGGCTGACATCCTCTTGGCCGGCTGTGGCAGGTATGGCATCGGGTACGCGCCCCCGACTTTCCAAGTCGCTACTTGCTTTTCCCCCATTCATCATCATTAAATACCTTAATTCCCTTTCCAATTCCAAATTCCTATCCTTCCCTAGCTTAACAATACTTCTGATGGGCAGCAACATCGTAAGCACAAAAAGCTAAAGAAACTTCGCTCGCCAACCTACCTACCTCGCGTAGTTAGTATCATATGGCAATATCTTCCTATGAAATGAAGAATCGTTGGGAGACGCCTTTGTTCGGCAGTGGTGATGATGATGATGATGACATTTGATACAAAGTTATAGGCAAATAATTACATATTCATCATGTACAGTCGGGAGCAGATAAATGTGATCCCCATGCAATTTAAAATCTGTTGTTAAAAGGGTCAGTTCTATCTGCCCCCAACTGTACCTATCATGGCTATCGCGTGTGAATTAAAATGCATCAGCTGCCTTCTTGGTCCAGTGGTTAAGGCGTTTGCCTGTAGACCCGGGTCGTGGGTTCGATTCCCATGGGAAGCATACTTTGTTTAGTTATTTCCAGTTTGGTTAGGACATTGCAGGCTTAAATCACCCAATTTGTCTGATAATAAAGATGAAATCCGTGGTTAAGAAGGCACTTAAAGCCGGGACCAACGGCTTGACGTGCCTTCTGAAGCACGGACGTGCTGTCTTGGCCAGCTGTCATCTGGTAGAATAGTGGTAGTTAAAGGAACACACGTCAGAGGCCGAGAGGAATTCTGACAACAGGGTCTGCATATGGATTGACCTACACGAAATAATGATGATAATCGCGCGTGAAACATCCGCTAAAGGAGTTAGTGTAGCGTGAAGTGTACGAATTGTTTTGATAGGTAAGATATAAGATATAATACACCCTATATACTAAATTTATTGTTGTAACTTGTAATATGTTGTGTTATGTAGAATATTTAAATGCACAAACATTTTTTATTTTATTGATCAAACCTTCGCACACTAATGAATGAAAATTTCTATTTTAGGCTACTATCGTGTGAACTACGCGGACGATCTGTGGGAGAGAATCATCGAAGCGCTAAATGACCCCGACCAAAGAGAAGTCATTCATCCGTTGAACCGTGGCACGGTATGTTTCAAGATTCTTATACACACGTTATTTTGGGATTTTGACCTTGAAATACTTAAGCATTATTGAAGCTAACTTTTGATCAGTCTTCATAAGGTTTTCGTTAAAACACAAACGTCAAGATTTTTTAAACAATCTTGTATCTGAAATCAAATCTTGCAAGTCAAAGTGCGACTTTTCGTATGTAATAATGTCTAATATCAATAAATTAGTCAATTAATGCAATCTAATGCCATAACCAAGCTGATTTAATGATGAATAATACCTTGACAATCAATTAGATTAGTAATCAAATAATTCGCTCACTATTAAAGGATCCCATTTTATTTATATATTTAGTTTTTTCGTGTTGTGGTAACACTGACTTTTTCCGAACAGCTTGTAGATGACGCTTTGAACCTGGCTCGAGCAAACAGACAGAGCTACGACATCGCCTTCCAGGTGGTACTGGCCATGGAACATGAGACGGAATATGCGCCTTGGAAAGCTTTCGTTAGAAATATGGACTTCTTGAGGAAGCGGCTGGAAGCGCTCGTAGCTGAGGACGAAGAGTTAGACCCTGACATCTATTTGGTAATGTCTTTCTACAATATCTTATCTTTTTTTTTTACTTATTATTGAAGTAGGCATTTAATTTTGTCTCCCATCTCGCCTGATGGTAAGTGACGATGAAGACGAGGATATTACATGCCTATTCAAGAGATACCCATTTATTCTACTTTTGAATGTCCCGGGATTGTATTAATTGTTATTAGGATAATAATAAGGATAGAGGTCGTTAACAAGTCTTGTTATAAAGCTTTAATGACGATCTTGGCTAAAGATCATAAAACAGGATAAGGCCTTCCTCAGGATGATACTGTTATTTTCATAAGGGATTACCGCGCTTTGACCGTCTTTTTGAAGATAATCTCAGAGAAGCTTGAACTTTATGATTGGTGTTCTTTGTCTTATCGTGCCGGTGGCTCAACAATCTCTACAATCTGTTAATATTTTAACCCCCCCTCCAGTAAGTTTTGATCGACACGTAATTTTCAGAGCCAGATTTGAAATACGAGTAGTACTATTTATATTTTCTTTTGTCTTAATTTGTGTACCATATGTTACATATCATTTCATCTTACAGAGAATGGTAAGAAGAACTGTGGGACGCGTTGAAGCTGAGCTCGGCTTCTATCCTGATCCGATGACATCCGAACCAATGATGACGTCATTGACCCGTGGACTGGTCATGGACCACGCCTGCAGGGCTGGCTACCAGCCATGCATTGCCGCCGCTGTTGACTGGTTCTATGATAGTGGCGCTCCTGAGCCAACAGTGTAACTATCAGTTTTCGTTTCATGTGTATAATTAGCTTATACCGGAGTCAGATTCTTCAAGCTACCTAAAGATCGCTGATATAGCTAAGTGATGGATATCTCAAGATAGCAATCAATTAACGCAATAGTAAAGGGCGATTCTCCTGTAGTTTATTCGCTATGTAATAGTCGTCAAAGCTGCCGTAAATGTGGAAATTTTCATGCGGTCTTTCCGCAAAACTTCCCACGACTAATACCGCAAATTCATCTCCGTGGTGCAAAGCAACATCTTGCACCTCGGAGATGAATTTGCGTATTATTATTATTTGTATCTCCTTTTTATACGTGCGTGTGTACGATGTTAGGAATAAAAGGGACAAACCATGCCAAAAAAAATCCAACACTGCAC
Organism: Elegia similella; assembly: GCA_947532085.1. Classification (NCBI taxonomy): domain Eukaryota; kingdom Metazoa; phylum Arthropoda; class Insecta; order Lepidoptera; family Pyralidae; genus Elegia; species Elegia similella. The sequence continues at coordinate 926,583 of OX383931.1, forward strand.
ACTATTACACAAATAGTCGATCTTGGAATTAAATCTGCTTGGTTAAAGTAAAAAATTAAATTGGGACTGCGCAGGTCACGTTTGCCGAATGATGCCGGAAAGACGGGCTTATAAAAAAACCTTATCGGTACCTACTGACGGGATACAATCAAGTGGTAAGCCAAAAACATGATGGACAGACGACACGTCTGCTTTTGATAAAACTTGGAAAGAGATGAAAAGAGTTAAAACAAAGTGGAAAATAAAAGGCAGGCTCTTGCCCAGCAGTAGAACCTAACTAGCTACCAAAAAAGTATCTCCTTTAGATTTCACGGGAGTAACCCCTTTTGTTTGAGAGGCTTGGTGATATAGATCCAACACGTAGAGGTCCTTTGGATAAGTTAATGTAATGGTACGTCTCCTGCTATAACCAGTTCCTGGAAATACCAATGTAAGCTTTACCCTTAAACAGGTTTTGACCGAAGGAAGAACTATTGTATTTTAAAAAATAAAGTGATTAGTTTATAAGATTGAAATTTGGGTGGACTTGTACAGGGTTGTCGCAAAGGAATAGATGGGAGATTCTGATACCTGACATTATAATAATAACTGACTGTAATCGGCAAGTAGTGGCTTGCTGTCCACTTGATGGGCTCCTCAAATTAGCTGACGATTATTACTGGCAAAAGCGGTAACTCCGGTTTAGGCTACTCCATAGTTACTCGCGGCGTTATACCCTTTAACACATTCACTCCTGGAGCTACAGCTCTGACTTCTCCTCTATGAACAGCCAACTAAGCCAGAGCCGAGAGTCCTGCGAGTCCTCTTGGACTTTCACCCCCACCGATGAAGACACGTCGGGGCGAGGACTCTGACCAGCTTTCTGGAGCACTCGAGTCCGTGTTCGTGGTGTCGTTACTTACCAACAGCGCACCACAATATGCCCTGGGGCTACAGAAAATATAACCTCTATGGTTATATTGTCTGGGCCTGGGGCCTATTTATTATTATTATTGTAGCTTTATAATAAATGACAGTAGTTAAATTGAAAAATTATATTTAATTTCAGAAACCCTAACATCCCCCACGATATTCGCCCAGCAGTGTACTGCACCATGGTTCGAGAGGGTGACAACGCCGTCATTCAGGCGTTGGAGAACAGACTGGAAATCGAGCCCACGCAATACGAGCGCGTGGTCATCTTGGAGTCCTTGGGCTGCTCTCGGGACATGGGCTATATTAACGTGTAAGTTGAAAATGTAGTTCAAAGAAAGTCTACCATTCGTAGAGCTCACGTAACACCTTATTTAAATAGTAATGATCTACTTAACATGGAGTCCCGACGAACACTGCATTTTGCAACACTGCTTTTCGGTGTCATTAAGAAAGAAAACCCACCCTATCTATTTGATAAATTGAAATTCACCAGACGTGCTCGAGTGCCTGATCGCCTTATATGTCCCAGACATAAATTCGCAGCTTTTAGGAGTAGCTTTAGATATGCTGCGCGTAAAACAGTAAATACTTTTAAATTAAACTAAAAAGACATATTCTTAATATTCAAAAGTCCTAAATCGCAGTTTCGTACTAATTAAATAATATTATATTTATTTATTTATAATAATATTATTATATATATTAATAGTATATTTTATTTATATTTACATTTTAATTGCTGCGCACAATATAGTGTAACGCCACGTTAGCCTTAATTTATTTTTGATGTCTTTGTTTTGTATCGTATATTATTTGGTTTGTGTAAACTTAATAAGGCATCCGCGGAAGACCAGCGTCGTAGGTTCACACTGCGACATATGCTGAGCAGAGACCTTTTTGATACATTTATAAAATACCTGTACATTTTTGTTGATAATATTGAATGTTCCTTTATATTGTATCAAATAAACATTTTTTCTTTCTTTCTTTCATTCCACAGTATTTGCCACCGCACACCGTAGCATTATAAGGGAAAATTATGTTAGTTTGGTGGCCAACAATAATGTCAGATCATTTTATCTCTTATGTTTACGCTATTGTTACATATCTATATATTAATAGTACATAGTATCACGTCTTTTTCCCTTGCGGGGTAGACAGAGCCTAGCCTGAAGGCCACGTTTAGCAAGCATTCATACGTGAAGCATAAACGTTGTGCCCCTTTTTACGAAAATTGCGCGGAAGGAGGAGTATGAAATTAACCACACTTTATTTTATTTTTTAGACTCTGTTTGCGTATATTACGATTTCTAAACTAAACAAAAAATTAAGTAGCCTATCATGTGACCTGTACTGTCTAAATGTCTATCTACCAAGTTTTATAGAATTCAGTTAATTCGTTTAAGAGTTCTGGAGAACATATATATCTACATATAAAAATCGTCAATTTAGTTTCAGTAGTTTATAAACTCGATATCTCTGAAAACAAAGTATAACTTACTACATGATCAACCCTTACAGATTTATTATTACTAGTATTGATATAAAGAAGCAATGAAGAATGCTAATATTTAAAAAAAATTAAACAAGTGTGTGATGTTTCAAGTTCCTAAACGCAGTTGATATTGCTTGATGACTGTCTGTTTTTTAAAGCAAATTAGTGCTTTAGAAAGCAGACAGTGAAAATGTTACGTTCTGTGTGCAAGCAAGAGACAAGCGATAGAGAGGCACGATCGGCCTAAAGCCGAAAGCTTGTGGCGCATCTATCGTTAACACATCAAATTATCGTCCGCAAACAGACTCTACAGACAATTTTTCCTTGGAGGTCGTCAAGATACGCAATTATTAACCATTTAAATGAATTTCAGACTGCTGGAATCTACGATAGCTGTAAATACTCCGTACTTGGTAGAGGAGAGAGTCAAGATCCTAGCCTCCGTGATCAAGAGCAGCTACGACAGCGCCTTCGTTGCTCTCAACTTCATGAACCGAAGAACCAATGAAATAAGAGCCATGTGAGTATTCTTAAATTTATTCTGTTTTACCCGACTGTCACCTGACCGGAAGATGGTTTACAATTTCCCGTGTATGTTTCTTCCATTGTGACCTCTTGTGTCTTATCCATTACAGCCGTTAGATTGCTGGACAAAGGTCTCCCCTAAGGATTTTTAGTTTCATGGGAGGATAATACCGTACTCACCATGCTAGGCAGGCGGGTTGGCGAACTCACTTTTTTGATATTTTGTGACACTGTTGCCCATCGGGAAACATTTTTAAACTGGGGAATGGTACGAATTTGTTCGATCTGGGAAAGAAATGAAAGTATTGGGATAATAATCACTCGAATGAATGGGGGAATAAATAGATGATAAAATATTTTGTTTAAGTGTTATACGTTTATTTTTGCATTCACAATGCTATTTTGATTAGTCTTATTAATGGTTTCTGATGTTTTCGCGATTGTTACACATTTAAATAAAATTACTTTAATACGGTATTATCGCGTATATTACATTATTTTTATACCTATGCGACTTTTACTACCTACGACCATAAAAACTGTAAAGTTTTCGAAACGTTGGGTGTAAAAATAATGTAATATATGCGATAATACCGTATTAAAGTGATTTTAGTCTTATTAAATTAAGAAATAAAATATGGTGAAAAAATTTTTCAAGCGGGCGGGATTTGATACATAGACTTAAGACATAGAAGGTCGCAGGTTCAAATCCCGCCCACTTGAAAAATTATTTTACCATATTTTATTTCCTAATTTAAAAAGAGATAATAAAATATTTGTTTTTATTACAATATAAAACTTTTCTTTGTAGGTACGGTGGTCCTCAGAAACTGGAGGAACTAATATTCCTGCTGGCTGAAAATATGGCAAACGACATCCTGGCTATGGAGGTACATATCTTTTTTCTAAAATCAATCATTTCATCATTCTAAAGTAATTATTTTATTATAATTCTTACTTCATAGATATATGAGAAGCAGAAATTGGATAAACTTGGTCTGCTTGGTTCCGAAAAGCCCGCGCTGGATATATGTTGCATAGGCAATATCCTGGGTGGAAAGTGGTAGTGATTTAGTAGTTATAGAGCGCGATTCATTAACAAAAGGTTACGGGTTCAACCCTGACCTGACCTGCACCTTTGAGTCTGTACTCCTATATGACTCAAGTAAGATTTTACTTGAGTCATATTGCATTTTCATCAACTACTACTTGCTTCCGTTAATCGTAAATATCGTGAGGCAATCAGCACTCTAGTGGATTATACACTACCAGCTAGCACTAGCAAACCACTTCTTATTATATCTATCGTTTATTTCCATTTATTTCAGTTCAACAACTGGAGAAGTGATAGGAACAATAACTTAGAAGATTCCCAGGAGGCAGCAGATAGAGCGTACGAAATTGTCCAAGAGAACCTGAGCTGGGACGCGATGCACATGGACATGGTGTACGAATGGATAGACGAAAACGATGCGCCCACGCTGGCTATTTCCCTGGCGCTGCTGTGTATCACAGTGTTTGTCACGCTGTTCAACCACTAGTTAGTAGTATCCAAACACGGCACTCTTTGGTATTATGACCAATCATTTTAATAAGTTTATTCATAATTTTCAATGACAAATCACAAAATTGAATTATATTGTCATCTGAAATCGTGATCAATACGCTTAACGCATATTATTCGTAATATGATTGTTAGTTGTCTTATATACCCACAGATTATAAAATAAGAAAGTTACAAAATTTCTCCACGCCGATGTATCACGTAACGACTCATTTTTAGTTGTCGCTGCCTACCGGCTGCAACAACAGATGCGCGCTTACTGTCAGTAGCCGCAGCCAGCCTTGACGCTTGGTCGGGGTTCTCTGCCGTCATATGGAAAAAGGACGTTTCTACACAAACTCGCAAATGGAGAAAAAAAATAAAATGTGTTATTAAATTTAAAAAATTCGCTGCGCCAAGGAATTTAGACTGTGATGTATTTTCATACATGAAAAATGTGTAAGAGGGTTCGATCTATAGGTATGAATTTTCTTTTTCTTCTTAGTAAAAAAATATCAAGAATTACGCGAATACTGTAATGAAAAGACGTTTATGGCTAGATACTTCTTTTCAACTTCTTATTGTATGAGACGTCTTTTCTACTCAGTAAAGATGTAAATATAGGGTCTAGTGAAGTAAATAACAAGGACGGTTTTAGCCATTAGCTGCTTTTAAACTTAGTATGAAACCTAATTATCTATAACATTTAGAATATATATTCCAGTTATGGCTGTTTGCATAGTTTTTTAATAACCAACCACTCCATCGCAGTTTTAGATAAATTCTAACACGTTAACCAAATGTATGGTATATACACAGTACAAAGTAAATTGTCTTTATCTTTAAAATAATGTCTGTCTGTTTATATTTAAAATATAATCTCAAATGCTGCCTATTTAATCCTATTTCAAAGCTTGTACGCAGTACTGCAGGTCATTAGTTTCAATAAAATGTAAACTACGAGATCAATATTATTTATTTAGAAAAATACAGTTTTACAAACTTCTTTCAACATAACATTACTAACTTCCTATATAACAATTATTATTAATAAAAATTTTGATCTTTTTTAAACTTTCGGCGGAGACTCTTGAACTGATGAAGATTCGACGTGAGATGCCAGAGGGAGCTTCGTCGGATACCCACCGTCTCAACAAAGAAATCCGCAAGTCGGTGAGACGTGACCTCCGAAGCTACAATACGAATCTCATAAGAGAGGCGATTGAGCAAAATCGGGGGTCAAAAGTCTTTGCTAAAAGACTGGGTAGGAGCCACCTGACGAAGCTCAAAACCTCGGAAGGCAAAACCTTCACGTCAGTTCCGGAGATCCTCGCCAAAGTTAAAGACTTCTATCAGAAACTGTACTCCTCGCATGCTCCAAAGCCTCCACCTGACGCGAACGACCCCCGAGCCACACTGACGCGCCACTTTACCAACGATCTCCCAGAAGTGGATGAAGACGAAATCGGGAGGGCTCTCAAACAGCTTCAGAATGGGAAGGCTCCCGGCGAAGACGGAATTACCTCAGAGCTTCTCAAAGCAGGAGAATCTCCAGTGCGGAAAAAGCTAAAGGAGCTATTTAATACCGTCATAGCCACTGGGACTACCCCAAGGGCGTGGAGTGAGAGCGTGGTGGCTATGTTTTTCAAGAAAGGAGACAAAATCCTCCTCAAAAACTATAGACCAATCGCGCTCTTAAGCCACATCTATAAACTGTTTTCGAGAGTTCTCTCGAATCGTCTTGCCGCAAGATTTGACGCCTTCCAGCCACCGGAACAGGCTGGGTTTCGAAAAGGCTTTAGCACCGTAGACCACATTCACACAGATTATAGACAAGACAGATTATACAGAAGTCGCAGGAGTATAATCAGCCGCTGTGCCTAGCATTTGTGGACTACGAGAAAGCCTTCGACTCCGTAGAAACCTGGGCTGTTTTGGAATCCTTGCAGCGATGCCAAGTCGATTGGAGATATGTGGAGGTACTGAGAAGTTTATACAGATCAGCGTCGATGTCCGTCCAAGTACAGAACCACAAGACGAAACCCATCCAGTTGCTCAGAGGGGTGAGACAGGGAGATGTCATCTCTCCGAAACTGTTCTCCAACGCACTGGAAGATGTCTTCAAAACTCTGGATTGGAACGGGCTGGGCATCAACATCAATGGCGTATATCTCAGTCACCTTCGCTTTGCCGACGACATAGTATTGATGGCACAATCGTTGCAGGATTTGCAGAAAATGCTGCACAGCCTTGATGCTGCTTCAATGTCAGTCGGTCTCCGGATGAACTTGGACAAGACCAAGGTCATGTTCAACGACTTTATCACGCCGGAGCCGATCTTGATCAATGGTAATGCGCTCGAAGTTGTCCAAGAATATGTCTACCTCGGGCAGACATTGCAGCTAGGTAGAGACAACTTCGAGCGCGAAATCGCAAGAAGAGTGCAGCTGGGCTGGGCAGCATTTGGGAAGCTACGTCATATCTTCTCGTCGACACTACCGCAGTGCCTAAAGAGAAGGGTGTTCAATCTGTGCGTCCTACCCGTCATGACATATGGAGCCGAGACGTGGAACATGACAGTCAGGCTGGCCCACCGACTACATGTCGCTCAGCGAGCTATGGAAAGATCTATGCTCGGTATTTCGTTGCGGGATAAAATCCGTAACGAAATCATCCAGCAGAGGACCAAAGTTTTAGACATTGTCCAGAAGTGTAGCAAGCTGAAGTGGCAGTGGGCTGGCCACATTTGTCGCAGAACCGACGAGCGATGGAGTAGACGGGTTCTCGAATGGAGACCACGTCTCGGCAAACGTAGTGTTGGACGCCCCCCTGCCAGATGGACCGATGACCTGAGGAGGGTCGCTGGTAGTGGCTGGATGAGGAAAGCGGGAGATCGTGCAGTGTGGCGTGCCCTTGGGGAGGCCTACGTCCAGCAGTGGACTGCAATAGGCTGATTGATTATTGATGAAACAAACAAACAAACTCTTCAGCTTTATAATATAAGTATACATTTAGAACTCCTTCTTTATACCCATACATCTATTTTTACTTAATTAAACAATATACATAAAATATATAATCGATCAATACATAAATTTAATGATATTTTCACGTATTTCAGCCTTATTTCGAAGACATAAACCGCTTACCCAAACAATTTTTGAATAACCGCATGAAATAATTTCGAGCTAACTTACCATATTGCTGCAAATTTTACACGGAGCGTGCGCGCGTCTGTCGCCCCGACTGCCGGGACGCAACTGATTGAACCGGCAGCCTGCCGCGATCCCCACTTCATCCCGCACATCTAGCGATACTACATAAAAAAGACGCTACTGCCACTTGCGTCTAGCTAATAGTGTGTAATGCTAAGATGAAGGGGCACATCTCCGCAGAACCATCTTTTCTTATTATTAAGATGTAGAAACTCCTTTTCATTTTATGAAACCATACGTATTTTATAAGTTAATAAGACAGTACTACTTAAATATGACTTTTCATTTTAGTATACATCAGAAATGTCTATTCAAATTAGTAATACAAGCGATATATCGCACATGCGTCGTATTTTATAGTAAGGTTTAATGGGTAGCGTTTGTTTTCAGTAAACTTTAAAAATATTAGTAGATGCGTCTTTTTTTACTGATTCCGAATATGTATGTAACTCAATTTTGGAAAAAATGTCAGATGCGTCTTTTTTCCGTATGACGGCAGTTCTAACATGCGAAGTAGGTGCATTTACGTCATCTATGTATAGCTCTGTCCTACTAGCAGATCAAAACCTTCTTAATTATCGTTTTAAATTAAATTTGAAGCAAATGCGTCCTCTTGCTCCACACTAATGGTGAAACTTTAATTGACAGGGTTTTATAGTTCTTACTTTCTTACTATTATTATTTTCAACAACAAGCTTCAGAATTTTGGATAACTGATTTTTATCTAAAACGTGTTATACAAATTAGTCCTGTTAAAAGGATAAAACTAATAGTTAAGGATAAAAATATTATCATAAATCAAAGAGTGCTTTTGTTTGGACATGCATTAATATAATATAAAATGTCAACTAGTTTTAATATTGTTTATGTACCTATTAGCAAAATATTGTATGAAGAAATTATTTTATACAACGAGAGCGTAGGTTCAAAATATTTGTAAATAAAACTTAGGATTGCTAGATATTATAAAATTAATATAATATAAAATACGTAATTATTCTTTAAATAATGTTATACATACGTGTGTTGCAGGCGTGTCGGAAACACATTATTATCATTTCTGATAATATTGCTGTTTCAGAAAATCATGTGGATTTAAAATAATTAGATTGTAAATTTATATAAGCCATTTTAATGAATGGAATATATTGAAATTAATATTATCATAGATGATAAATAGATGTACAAATAGATGTACGAAAACAAGTAAACTTTGTTCGCTTGGGTTTAGTCACGGCGAGTAAATAAAAAATTAACACTTGCACAGATGTCACGTTAAGTCAAGTGTTAAGCTAGAATTTTATACACATGCAGGCGTTACCTGGTGAATACAAGCATCACTATATTACCATGAGCATCAGACAAAACAACGTATGTGTGGATTGTAATGACGTCATCTGAGCGGACAGAGTTTGCGTTACCATGAGATAAGTTTTTTAATTTATTTAAATCCAACATGAGAAGTGTATTGAGTGGTCACATCTTGTTACACTTATTTGTAATGAGTATGTTTGACATTATTTTGTTGTAAATATTAAAGTATTTTTAAATTAGAAGTTTAAATAGTATTGAAACAATGTATTCCAAATATAATTAATTTTATTTTTATTAGTTATTGATATAATATAATGTCTATAAAAGTAGCTAATTATTAAATACCATTATTAAATGTAAATGAAAGCATGCGTGTGTAAATGTAAACGAAAAACAAAACTGAATTGCACAAAGTGAAATTATATCTAGTAGGTACATTTAGGCATATAATGTTTACAAACTATTTTAATTATATTCTTATAAAATTAAATTATAGTAAATTAAATAATGTCGGTACTAAATATTTAGAGTATTTTTAAATCAAAATTGATAGTTATAAGTTTTATACTGCATTTTCACTCATAGATATAATAAGTGTCTAATTTAACTGAATGTTATAAAATGTTAGGTTTAATGTATAATATTAAAATCTAATTTTGAAGCAAACGCGTCCTCTTGCTTCAGATTTAGTAACTATATTATTAAATATTTTGTTTTTATAATTTTAATAAGGTACCTTTAGAAAATAAAAAGTGCGTACATTATTTTATGTAATATAAATAAATTTAGGTGAAATAAAAACGTCTTTATGTTTAAAAAAAAGTTAATGCATCCGATATTTAGGCTGGGTTAGGATGTCCCGGCGTACAAAATTTCGTTCAAATCCTTGTGGATGATGTGTTATTGACTGAAATCATCGACATTTTCACCATTGTGCTTCTCAAAAACTATATACTTTATTTAAATTCAAATGAAATCTTAAATTACCTTTTTTCCACAAATGTTAATGTGTCCCAACAGACACATCGCGGATAACGAGTAAACTTTGACAACAACGAAAGTCGAGAACTTTTGTTGTTGCATGAGAATTGTTGTTCTCAAGAAAGTTCTATACAACGGGGCGTCTTTCGTCTCTTTGGGAGTAAATAAAAATATTTCACTATTAAATTTCGTCTCTTTCCTTTTAGTAGCGTCTAATACATATACAAGTAAATAACGTCTTTATCGTTTACGAAGTACACAAAACTTAGGACCTTAGGATCCAAAATTCCTATTCCTATGACGTGAAGAATGCAGGGACAAAGGGAATTGCATTGCTAGTTGCATTACCTATTGACATTCTCCATTGCTTGATACTAAGCTACTGAGAAATAGGTATTACTTAAACATACTCGTATCAAAACAAAAAAGCAGAGAAGAGTATGTATACATAAATAATAATAAATAAAATGCATTTAATTTAGACTAATAGCATCCATAATGAGTTAGTAAAATACAAAATATAACCTACAACCTATGTTAGTTTCTAAGATCGGTCCTAAGATCTTTAAAAGAGCTATAAAAATGGCAGCAGTCAACTTATTAAGCTAGAAAACAGTCAAGGGGAAATCGTTACGGAAACGTCAAAGTTGCTTGATGTAATTGCTGAATTTTATGGGGAATTGTATGACTCACATACCAGCAAACCAGAGACCTTAAACTTCAACGATAAAAGAGCACCTCTAGTGAGACACTACACTGAAGACATCCCGGAAATAAGCATGTACGAGGTTAAACGAGCGCTTAAACAGCTCAAGCAGTACAAAGACCCCGGAGAGGATGGCATAACCACAGAGCTGCTTAGGGCTGGTGGACGACCAATACTGAAAGAACTCCGGTGGATTTATAACGAGGTGATGTTTACAGGCGTCATTCCAACACAGTGGCATAATAGTCTTGTCGTGCTTTTCCACAAAAAGGGTTCAAGAACGGATCTTAAGAACTATCGCCCGATTGCGCTGCTGAGTCAAATTTATAAAGTATTCTCACGTGTTATCACGACACGTATGACAAAGCGACTCGATGAACATCAACCTAAAGAGCAGGCAGGCTTTAGATCAGGCTTCAGCACAATCGACCACATATTTACTGTAAGGCAAGTGATACAGAAAACACACGAATACAACAGACCACTCTACCTTGCCTTCGTGGATTATGAGAAGGCGTTCGATTCTGTAGAGCACTGGGCCGTGTTTGATTCTCTATAGCGATGCCGCGTCGACTACAGATACGTTCAGGTACTAAAAAACTTGTACCAGTCAGCTACAATGACTACACAGATACAGGATGCTTCCACGACAGTTCATATCAAACGAGGAGTACGCCAAGGTGATGTTATATCACCGAAGCTTTTTACTAATGCCCTTGAAGATATTTTCAAAACTCTGGAATGGAACGACATGGGTATCAACATAGACGGACAATACCTGAGCCATCATCGCTTTGCTGACGACATCGTTCTACTTTCCGAAACACCTGAAGATTTAAAAAAGATGCTCAGCGATCTAAGCCAAGCGTCACGGAAAGTCTGCCTGAAGATGAATTTAGAGAAAACGAAGTGGATGGGCCCCACGGATACTCAAATTCTAATTAATGGCATAATGGTGGAGAAAGTCAAAGATTATGTGTATTTGGGTCAGAAAGTTGGGCTGGGGAAGGACACAATGGAAAAGGAAATCGACAGACGTATACAACTAGGCTGGGCGGCCTTTGGGAAATTGACAGATGTCTTCAAGTCAAAGATACCCCAGAGTTTGAAGACTCGAGTACATGACCAGTGTGTACTTACTGTCGGGACGGTACACCGCTTAAAAGTGGCCCAGCGCGCCTGGACCAGGATCGCCGCATTACGATCAGAGTGGAAGTCCCATCAAGAGGCATATGTTCAGCAGTGGACGCAAATATGCTGAGAAGAAGATGTTAGTTTAAAAATATTAATTAATTATTACCTTAAATACTTTCCTGGCCAATTGTTAGATCCTGGAACATGCATGTGCGTATGTATCCAGTGACCAACAATCGGACAGTCTGGTTTATCGCTAATAATCCTCAGAATAATATTGGTGCTCCCGCGCAATCGACATATCAGTGACGCGATTCGCTTGCGCACTACAGCGTGAAAGCCATCGACCTGCGCTTGCGCAAACATGTTCGATGCACTGCAGAATCGCGGAAGCCCCAACATTACTCTGAAAGCGTTATTATACTGTACTCGGAGAGCGTTGCGCTGCGTATAATTGACCCACAGATTGCATGTGTACATTGTTTGGCAGAATGCTTTAAACAGTGTTATTTTAACTTCAGCACTACACTTCGCAAATCTGCGGGCCAACATATTGCAGCGGACTGCCATCGCTCTCCTTTCCCTTTCAATATCACAGTCGTCCTTCAGGTCCTCAGTAACTATATAACCAAGGTACTTGAAAGACGACACTCTGGCAAGAGTCTCCCCATTTAATTATACAGCCGGGATATGTGCCACTTTTCGACCCTTCGCGTGAAACACCATAAACTCACTCTTTTTAAGATTAACAAGAAGACCATGTGACTCTGCAAAGTTCTCACACACCGTTATAAGTCTTCTGAGTGCAGCAATTGATGGACTCAGCAACACAGTGTCATCAGCGTAACTTATACTGTTGACACACTGACTATCAATTGAACATCCGACACGCGTGTTGCTCAGCTCAACAATTAGTTGATTTATGTACAGGTTAAAGAGTGAGGGAGAAGTCAGGCCACCCTGTGATATAGCAAATGAAGCTATCGGCTCTATTGAGGATGCTGTCGAACAAAGCCAATTAAAGGTGTGGGTTATCTCTGATGGTAAGGTGCCACTCCGACCTCGCAGTCACCTACAATAATACAGCCTTCACTTTTTATTCTCCCTAATCCACCTCAGCTTACCATCAAGTAGGCGTCAGTCCTTCAGTCTCAAATCAGTCACACAGTCAGTCTCGAATATAGCCAATATCACTAGTCTCACATATGTAACTCAACGCATATTAGGAAATGTTCTCAACTGAAATTCAAAAATTATCGCAATTTCCCAACGGCATTTCAAAAAGTCATTTACTTTAATTGTAAAAATATAGACAAGATATATTCTTACAGAAAATCAACGTTTGAGTAGAAGCTTTACCGCTTCTATGCTTCGTTCAGTGAGTGAGAGAGCCGGAGGCCCATCCTTCCTCCATTTCCTCCCCCCATGTCCTTTCCCCAACTCCTTGAAAGGCCGGCAACGCTCCTGTTACGCCCTGGTGTTGCAGTTGTCCATAGGCAGTGATGGTCGCTTACCATCAGGTGATTCGCTTGCTTGTTTGCCGTCCAATAACATAAAAAAAAAACTAAAATTCTTGCCTTTTTTTATAATCTTAATCTGTCCCAACAGACACGTCGCGCATAATGTGTAAACTTCTGCTACAATAATTCTAATGAAACACAAAAGTTTTCGCCCAAGACAGTTGTATACAGGAGATCTTTCGTCGCTGTCAGAATAAAATCGCAAAATTTTCAGAATACGGTTTTTTTAATCATTAAAGTGGCGCATGCCTGCGATTGGGAACCTCAGGTTTATGTTAATCCCTCGGGAACCGACTGTCGAAACGAAAAGCTATTCTGTATTGAATATGTAAAGTCAGGATGAAGTGTTACTTATATGCAGTTTGTTTGTTTGTTTGTAATATCTTTATTGTAGGAGAAAAAACACAGAACATAAAACATAATATAAACGAAAAGTAAACATACAATGGCGGACTTATCCCATAAAGGGATCTCTACCAGTCAACCAGCCAAATGATTGAGAGGATGTTTACTAATTGGGCAGAAGAACGTACAAAATAATAAAAGGAATAAAATATATTCTTAAATACATAAATATTGCTGGTCTGGGAGAAAAGAAAAAACGTAGAGAATGTGCCAGCTGCTTCTCTTCCCGCGCAGATTGTAAAAACCGATCGAGCGATTGGGCTAAAATCTGCGGAATCCTGTCAATAGACGATGCAGCTAGGAACCCATCACTATTTTGATTCCGATTTCCATCTACACGCCCTCCAACATACTAAATGTGGCCATAAGGTCTTATAGACCTAGGCTCTGTCTGCCTCGCAAGGGAAAAAGACGTAATACCATGTATATATGGTTAAATAAATATAAAAGAATCACTTTTAAATATTTAAAAAGAACTTAATTATTTAAATATCAACCTTAGCAAAACAATATATACTCATAAGTATATAAGGATTTTAATGACAATAAGCACTAGGAAACGTGAACAGCTGATGCGTTTTATTTTTCGTGCTTAAAGGTATCAAATAAAACTTAAAGATTACCATGCAGTGAAGGAACAAAATAGGAACTGCCTTCCATATTAAATGAAGTTTGACCACCACATAGAAGAAATGAGAAGAAAATAAGGTAAAATAAGGTTTTGTAATCTTCATAAGATGGGTCGCCTGGCAGAGGTTTTATTTATACTTATACATATCAGATTCCCTAAACCCAAAAACCTGGTTTTTAGGAATATAATATGTACGATGGTACTGAACAATAGTGTGTGTGTTAATGTGCCTGTGTCTCTATTCCCAAACAAGTACAGTCCCGGGACATTCAAAAGTAGAATAAATGGGTATCTCTTGGAAAGGCATGTAACATCCTCGTCTTCATTATCACTTACCATCAGGTGAGATGGGAGACAAATGCCTAATTCAATATTTAGTACAAAAAAAAAAAAAAAATTTGACTTTGCCAAATTTTGATTTTTATAAGTGATCGTGATTTCGCATAAATCTCGCCGGAGGGTCCAAAATCAACTAGTCATTTAAAATAGGAATGTTGCCGACGTAACTTGAGCACTTATATGAGTTTATTACAATACCTGATTTAAGCACCACGTATTTTCCTGAAAATTGTGTAAATCGCAGCACATTTCATCCGGAGTTTGTCCGGTTAGCCGGAACAGCCGGAACAGTCGGGCGTCGTAATTAACGCAATTTACTGGGCGCATGCCGCGCAACGGAAATTCTAAAACATTTTAGTCAGTTATTTGAAACTGCCTGTATCAATTTTATAATTTGATTTTATGGTGAGCGGCTCTTCATAGAATGGAATCAATTTTACAAGCTTTGACTTTTACATAAATCTTCTTTCTACTTTTTTTTATACTTTTGTTGTTTGTTTGTTATGCACAAGCCCTCTTCCCAACTTAGGGAGACGTGGGCGGTCCGAGATGCCATAGAAGGTGACGGCTGAAAATCAGTGTTGTACTAGGTCATGCATATACCTACTACAGCGTAATACTGAGCCATCACCTTTTGTAATAATAAATAATAATAAATAAATATATACGGACAAATCACACAGATTGAGCTAGCCCCAAAGTAAGTTCGAGACTTGTGTTATGGGATACCAACTCAACGATACTATATTTTATAACAAATACATATATAGATAAACATCCAAGACCCAGGCCAATCTGAAAAAGATCATTTTCCATCATGATCTGGCCGGGGATCGAACCCGGTCATCCCGTGTCGCAGGCTGGCGTGTTGACCGCTGCGCCACGGAGCTAGTCTGCTGATGATGGCACTGCCTTATAATTATGTTTTTGTCTTATACTGTCCTTTTTAGGGTTCCGTACCCAAAGGGTAAAAACGGGACCCTATTAATTTCGCTCCGCTGTCCGTCTGTCTGTCTGTCTGTCCGTCTGTCACCAGGCTGTATGTCATGAACCGTGATAGTTAGACGGTTGAAATTTTCACAGATAATGTATTTCTGTTGCCGCTATAACAACAAATACTAAAACATAGAATTAAATTAATATTAAAGGGGGCTCCCATACAAAAGACATGATTTTTTTTGCCGTTTTTATAAATAACGAGAGAACCCTTCGTGCACGAGTCCGACTCGCACTTGGCCGGTTTTTTTTTGTTTGTGTTATGTGTGCGATTGTGTATTGCAATAAATATATTTCATTTTATTAATTTTTAGTTTCACCTAAGATGTTTGACTGTAATGAAATCTTGCAAGTTAAATTGGATCCACATCCCGGTTACCAATGGAACTGAAATTTTGCATGATATGTTAATCGGACGACAGTACAATATTATGAAATCGTTGCGCCGGTCTGATGATGGAGTCGGAAGGCGGCTAACTCTTAAACTAAAATCAGTGATTTGTTCTGCGAGCAAACGTATCGCTGAGCTACAACCTTTTGGTATCGTTGCGGCACACATGCTAACAAGATCAGGCTATTTTTGTGTTTTTCTTAATGTTTATAACTGTGTTGTTTGTATATATTATGTTTGTATGTGTGTCTTCTTGATGCTAATAAAGTTGAAATATATCTATCTAAACTATAAAAGGTATACCAATAGTGTTTGGGCTCATTTGATTTGTCTTGGAAAGCACTTTATAATGTAGATTTATAATTCGTTTTTAATATAATAAAAGCTTGTCACAAATTATGACATTTTTGCAAAAAATAGAAGCGGTAGAGTTTAATCTTACTACACACAAATGTTAACAAACAGAGTACGCCATATTGTCATGGTGTATTGTAGGAGGGTCGAAGAGCCATTCAGTATGACCACGAGCGTGATCGATCATTGGTTCCCAATTGATATGCGTGGTGTGAGGTATCAGGCAGAGTAGAATAGGACCACTCCAAGTCTTCCCGTGGACGTCGTAAGAGGGGACTTAGGAAATACAAACTAAACAAAGCTCATAAACATCAATGAGACCTCTCACACCCGTCTGGCCAGCGAAGAGAGTGAAGGCCAAATCCTCTGTCTGCTCTGGCCAAGTATGGCTGCAGTAGTACAGAGAGGGTCATGCTCCTGCAGTGGAGACTAAAAAAACCTGATGATGATGATGATGCGTGGTGTGCAAAGTTATCTCATCTAGTCTAGTCTTAACGCGGGCGGGGAAGTGAACATGCGGTAGCTCAATTGGCAGATCGTAGGCCTTATATAGACCTAAGGTCGAAATTTAGATTCACCATATTTTTATTTCTTTATTTAATAAGAATATATCAAAAATGGCATTGTGAATGCAATATAAACACAAAAAATTCCACATTAGATATTAATTTGATCACAGGCCTATGTCCTTTTAGAGCCTTTGTCAGTGTACTTCTTTGATGATAAGTTCAATAGTCAAAGCCGTAAAGTTGTACAAATATGCAAACAACAAACTAATAGACAAACTTACTTTGTTAATATTATTTAGAACGAAAAATAATAGATATTTATTACAATAAATAAAGTATCTAAGAGCCTTAAACTAGATGAAAATATTTTGGACTTAGCATGTACAGAAAATAAATAATATAAGGAAATTGAAACATCTTTTATTAGGAATGGAAACGAAATTCTCCGGCGATAAACAAGGTGCCTGTTGCGTCGCTCACCGGCGTAGCGCCGCTACGAGCGCTACGCCGTAGCCGACGCCAGTTTTCTCGCGACTCTCTCCGCTTCCGCCCGCAGCCCGCGCGCTCCATCTAACCTACTTTTCACACGTCACTTTTGTGCTTTCAAAAGTGTTCAAAATTTGAAAAATGATATAAGTTTTTTATGTCATAGTTTTCGGAGTGAGTTTGAATTTTTTAATGATGACGTGGTTTTGGAAGTTTCGTCCGAGTAACTGACCGGTAAGTTACTTTTTAGATTTATAGTGCCATATTATACATAAAATATTAACTTATAAATTCCATATTTTTTTATTTGTTTTAATAGATATTACCTATTTTTTATTTTCCTAATAAAAAATAATTATAAAGAAAAGAATAATATAGTATTACCAGGTTTATTAAATTAAAATCTATTTAAAATCTGTTTTACCTTTTGTGAATGATGAATATGCTAATACCCACTGAATAGAAGCAAATAGTTTTTGATTTTATTTTAATTTACAGAACAATTGTACAAATTTAAAATTATTATTCTTAAAATATAATTTAACAATATAATTGGACCACATATTAAAAAAAATATGTATTATGCTTTACGACAGTATTACGCATATTTATTATTAATTGTACATATTTTTACTTAGATCATTAATATCCAAGTCTTATTATACTGCACTTGTATTAAAATCAATGGTCTGATCCCACAATCAATCTATGATATTTATTTTTATAGACAAATGTAGAGTCAATGGAAAAAAATAAACCATAAAATATTTTTCGAGAATTTTTTTTAGCTTATCATTTTGTTAATTGATTTTCATAAATATTTATATAGAACATAATTTCCTTACGTCAATTGTCATTTTATCCCGACGGCATCTGATAAAGCTGTATTTATTTTTAACCGACTTAAAAAAAAGGAGGAGTATATATAGTTTTTACTATATATTTTATGATTCGGACGACAGAACTCAAAATATTTTTTATTATTAATGTTAGACACATTAATAATGAAAAAATATTATTAGTTCTGCTTACAGAGATTGGTAACGTGAAATATATACAAAACATTTAAAAAGTAAATTATATACAGACATTTACGTAAGCTATCTAACAGTAATTTAGTATTAATTTAGTTATATGGAATAAAGAAAAATATATCTATGCATATAAATTAACATACAAATGAACTTCAAAAACACTCCTTTTTGAGCAGTTGTGTAAAATTATAAATGTGCCTTACATAAAATATAATTAATAAAATTTTAAAATTAATTGAGTTGCTTACAATATTTAATAAACTAAAAGAAGTAAGGTACATTTTAATTTAATTTATAGAACACCTGATCGTAAACTGAACTTGCCCAAGGTACTTCAGACATATAATTATAACTGAATCTGAAATGATGATAAAGACTATGAAGTACAATAAGTCTGTATTTATTTTTCAGGAGAGAAGCGTGCCAGACAATATTGTAATTATGGTTCAAAGTTCTGAGACGTTCATATTCATTGTGAACTATTACTCAAGAAATTTAATCTAAGTTCTCACATAAATTGACTCAGTATAATAACTTAAAAGACACAGATGGTACTCAAGATAATTAAAGAATATTAAAGAATATATCACTGTAAGGAGACACTGAATGCGTAGGAGAAAATGATTTTACTTCTTTTTCTAAAATATTTTTAACTTTGTCATTGTCTGTACAAAGTCATATCATGTGATTAATTTGATCATCTCCCGTCTTCGTTAGTATCATGATAAATTATTGTTACTTTATTTAAATGAATATCTTATATCATCATCATCATCATTTCGAGTAGGTGACACGGTCAATCGACCATGCATACCCTGGTGTCAGAGTTATTCTGAACCGCCTCTCGGCCTCTGACGTGGTTCCTCTAACGACTACCCGATGGCAGTCGGGACGAACGGCTTAACGTGCCTACCGAAGCACGGAATCATCTTTATTATCAGACAATCAGGTGACTCAAGCCTGCAATGTCCTAACCAAACTGGAAACAACTAAACAAAGTATGCTTACCGTAGGAATCGAAACCGGGTGTTCAGGCAAACGCCTTAAGCATTGGACCACGGAAGCAGTAAAATGATGAATATATTATATTATTCTTTACAGAAAACAAGACATAGTTGAAAAGTAAGTTGAATATAGTAAAATACATAGTAGCGCACTTTATAAGAAATTGGAAGTTAAGTAAAAAAATAGAATAAAAACGAATAAAATAAATGATCTAGGAAACTTCTAGTTTAGATGAGGTTGTCTAGTCAATTCTAGTTTGAATCATGTTTTTTAAAAGGTTCGTGCTAAGTTTAGTTTTTATACATAATTAAAGAAGACATTTTTAAAGCAACGAAATTTGTTTGGATTATGCGATATATTGCTTCCCACTGCAGTTGGGTACTACAAATCATATACTAGTTTTCGATTCAAATTTATAACGTACAACACATAACGTGATAATTTAAAATTTCAAAAGTCCGTTGGAACGTTCAGAATTGATATTTACTCGTATGTACGAATAATTAAGCTAGCTTCGGAATAAAGTTGAATTCATAAGTAGATACTAATTTAAATATTTTGGAATACCAAAGAGTCGAACTAAACGCTTTGACAGTTCCTTTTTGGTTCGATTAGCTAAGGTGTGGAATGAACTGACTGCGTCTATATTCCCAGACAAGTACAGTCCAGGGACATTCAAAAGTAGAATAAATGGGTATCTCTTGGATAGGCATGTAACATCCTCGTGTTCATCGTCACTTACCATAAGGTGAGATGGGAGACAAATGCCTAATCCAATATTTAGTAAAAAAAAAAAAACTTAGCATCAAAATATATAGTCATTCGTTACATACTGCATCACAAGTCACAAAAATTATACAAATATGTTTTACCAGAAATTTTACCTCATGAAATAAATAAAAGCAAATAAAAATCTTATAAAACAATAAGTCTTGAAAACAATGCTAGCGATAGTTTTAATTATTAAGCAGAATAACCGAAGCAAAAAGTACGTTCCAGTAAACAAGTGTAGATATTCACAAAGAGCGGAGTTTGGTCGGCTTCGCTTTGTCCTCGACAAAAACAAGAACTACACTGCTTTAAATATAAATTATTGAGACGTAAGAACAATGAATCAAGAATTTGTAGTTTCTATAATATACAAATAAATGTCGTTGAGGTACAGACCAATTAATCTATATTATAATAAACTAGCTTTCGCCCGCGGCTCCGCCCGCGTCAATGTCGATCCCTCAGGAATAGTATTTTTCCCGGGATAAAAGGTAGCTTATGTCCTTCTCCGCACTCCAGAGAACTTGTATGCAAAATTTCATGATGATCGGTTCAGTAGTTACGTCGTGAAAGCGTAACAAACAAACAAACAAACAAACTCACTTTCGCATTTATAATATTAGTTAGGATTAGGATACGTCATTTTCGTAAAAAGGGGTCCAAATCTTTTAGTTTTGGACCCCTTTTTACGAAATGTAGCTGTCGGAGGAGTATAAAATTTCGCACTCTTATATAGAGAAGGAGGGCAAAATGGAATTTTTTACTTTTTCACTAGTACCAATTGTTTTATCAGAAACTAGCTGTTGCCCGCGGCTCCGCCCGCGTTAATGTCGTTCCCTTGGGAACAGTAGTAATGATAAAAATTCCAGACTAACCCCTGCCCCTTTGCTTTTTCCTTTAAGGGGGAATTTAATACATTTCACCTGCATAGATCTTTAGCCCTTAAGGAGGGGATTTTGCCCATTTCACCTACACAGATATTTTTTTATTGTAATGGAGAACTTCTTATTGTCATATTTCTAAGTAAAAAAAAAAACCATACAAACTTTACCCCACCTATTCTACCCCTTCAAGGGGAAATTTTGACCATTTTAACTACACAGATCTTTTTTATTGTAATGTAAACATATATACTTATTTTTATACTTCTATGTCCAGAAATGAGAAAATTTCAATACAATCCCCCCCCCCCCCTATATCCCTTAAGGGGGGAATTTTGTATATTTCACCTACACAGATCTTTTTTAATTGTAACCTAGAACGTATATACTTATTTTCATACCTCTAAGTCTAGAAATGGAAAAATTCCATACAAACTTTACCCCCTATTTACCCCTTCAAGGGAGAATGTTGCCTGGTTCACCTAAACAGATCTTTTTTAATTTTAATTGAGAACTTGCGTACCTACTTTCAAACTTCTAAGTCCAGATATGAGAAAATTCCATAAAACCTCAACCCCATTGATTTTCTAAAAATCCTTTCTTAGTGCTCATTTACATCATAAAAAGAATCCCTGTGCCTTTCAAGTTTCTGCGCACAGTAGTTTCGGCTGTGCGTTGATATATAAGTCAGGTTTGCCTTTGGCCCGCGGCTCCGCCCGCGTAAGTGTCGATTTCTCAGGAACAGTAGAATAACAGGAATACATTAGTTTATGACTTTCAATTACTTTCAATTACCTTAATATTGAATTTCAATTGAATAACTTCAAAAACGGAAAGTTTCATACTAACTTTGCATCCCCGTTATATCCCCTTAAGGGATGATTTTTGAGAAAAATATTTTACTCGTGTTTCATACCTTTCAGTAAAGAACCTTCATGCTGAATTTCATTCGAATAACTTCAAAAACAACAAAGTTTCATACTTTATTTGCAACCCGTTTATCCCCCTAAGGTGATGAATTTCCAAAAATCCTTTCTTAGTGCTCCCCTATGTTATAAAAGGAACCCCTGTGCAAAATTTCAAGTTCCTAACCCTTATAGTTTAGGCCCTGCGTTGATATGTCAGTCAGTCAGTCAGCTTCTCCTTTTTTTTTAGTATGGATTAGTATGGATAGGTATAATGCTGTCGTATAATGATGATAAATTGACTTTAAATTTTAATTTTCTTATGTCACTTATTATTTTATTTTATTTTTGCTATATGTTTGCAGGCAAACTCATGCCTTGAGTTCATTCAAATGACGATAACTTTTTTTTTAATGAACCGATTTTGATGAAACAAACTTTAAATGTTAAACTGAGTTAAAACAAAGCAATTGGTGAAAGTTTGAAGTAAATCGGTTCAGTATTTTCGGAGATAATCGTGATCATACATACAGACAGACAGACAGACAGACAGACAGACAGACAGACAAGAAATTCCAAAAATTTTTTTTTCTTTCTATTATTCTTTTTAAGTGTCCCTCTATCCATTTCAGTCAAAAATTCGAAATGTACAGACAAAATAATTTTACTGTTTTATTATATGTATAGATTATATACAAATTACACAGACCGAGCCAGCCCCACTGTTATTTGTTAACTTGTGTCATCGAATACTAACTCAACGGTACTATATTTAATATAATAATAGATACATTCAAGATCCCGGGCCAATCTGCAAAAGGTCGTTGAACCCGGGACCCTGTGATTATAAGGCACTTGCGATACCACTGAGCCATAGAGGTCGTCAAAATCAAGTTTTTCCACAATACAGCCAAGAAGGAAGAAATTAGTTTTTTTTATATTATCACGTATTTATCCCTTACGGGGTAGACAGTGTCTAAGGTCATAAGACCGAAAGGCCACGTTTAGTGTGTTGGTTCGTTAAGGTGGCTGAATCAAAATAGTGATGGGTTCCTAGTCGCATCGCCTATTGTCATAATTATTTAGATTTTCGCCCATTCCCTTGACCGGCTTCTAAGGTCTGCGCGGGAAGAGAAGCAGCTGGCACATTCTACGTTTTTCTTTTCTCCCAGATCAGCATGGAAGTATGGTATGGTTTTAATCTTGACCATAATATAAGCTTGAGGATATGGTCTAAGATTGAGCGAGCTCACCCTGCCAGAGGCCTATTCACTATAACATTAAAGAGATTCAGGTATACAGACGCAGGCAAGGCATTCAAGTCTTTAGCTGTGCGCATAATAGATGAGGAAAAGTAATTAGTACGAATTTTTAGACATTCAGACTATTCCCAAAATAGCTAAAATCTATAGTCTCTAGGCAAACAACAATAAAAGTATATTTATACCGTGAATAAGGACATGAACACAGTGCCTTCCACTTAATACAGACAGTAAGTTTTGTTACTGTCATTACGGGAAAGTCGTGTTAAAAAAAATCTTTCGTATATAAAACCGACTTCAATTAATCTACTGAACCGATTATGATGAAATTCAATGAGACCAACTTGAAAGCATACCCGTTCAAACAAAAAAAAATTCTTTAATATATATTTAATAAATGACGGAGTTCAGAGGTAACGAACATATAAAAATATTTACAACCGCATTTAAAAACCTTCTCCTTTTTTTTGAAGTCAGTTTAATATTATTGTGTAAGAAGAGTTATATTCATATAGGAAATATTCTAATTATGATGATGATGATAATGAACTAAATGTGGAAGTTATGTCACATTGGTGAAAATGAGATTCATTAGTTGGTTGGATACCTACTAATAGCCGATATGGATTATTATACACGGTGAAATTTTGATCGTTCTGGACCCTTAAGGGTCCATACTACCTCACACTGCTTTGCAAAATTGACTGTTATATCAATAATAATTAAATACTCAAGTTGAAATAAAAATGCAGCAAATTTCAGGACTAACTCTGGTAACTATATGACTCAAAAACACGATTGCGTTAAATTTTCTCGATAGAAAAAAATTGCAAAGTTGCCTCCAAATCACGTCTAATTTACTCGGTATATAGCATTATTCACCAAATACATTGAAATTAACCTTGAAACTTTTGATTATTATTGCATTACAGATAAGGCAGCCATCATATGTTTTGCTTTTTCGAATAACCCTTGAATATTCCTAAAAAACGAAAATATCCAAAGTAGCCAACGCGTTTAGACCATCCGCATTTGTATGGCCACGCCGCCTGGCATATGTCGGGCTCTTAAAGGAATGATTCAGCCCGTTGATATAAACAACTTTTCCTATGGGACCAATGCTGGGAACTCAAAAATTTTCCCATACAAATAGACCAAGCGGCCGGAATTTTTTGTATGGAACTGCCCTTTTTTTTTGATTTCCCAGCATGGGTCCCATAGGATAAGTTGTTCATATCGATGGGCTGTCACCCCTTTAAGAGTCCAGAACAATCAAAATTTCACCGTGTATATACGGCTGTAAGAGCAAGAAGAAGGAATAGCTTATCAGATCCTTAAACCAGCGGACCACACGCCAATCATTTCATTTCTATGCAGTTCCCCAGCACCGCATCCCACCGCTTATCTGTTTACCATTCCTGTAACATTCTGCTGCAAAATAATAATGTTTAGTCCCCACTTTGGAATTATGTCTCATTGGTGAAAATTGGATTCTCTATTTGGTTGGATACCTATCTACTATAGCACCAGTAATAGCCGAGATTTTCATAAATAGCCGTGTGGTTTCCGGCAGAGTAGAATAGGACCACTCCAACTCGTCCCATGGATGTCGTAAGAGGCGACTTAGGAAATACAAGCTAAATAAAGCTCATAAACATCTATGAGACCTCTCCAACCCGTCTGGCCAGCAAGGAGAGTGTAGGCAAAATCCTCTATCTGCTCTGGCCTAGTATGGCTCCGGTAGTACAGAGAGGGTCATGCTCCTGCAGTGGAGACTTAAAAGACCTATCTATAAGATAGATTTGGCCTACACTCTCCTCGCTGGCCAGACGGGTTGGAGATGTCTCATTGATGTTTATGAGCTTTGTTTAGGTTGTATTTCCTAAGTCGCCTCTTACGACATCCATGGGAAGACTTGGAGTGGTCCTATTCTACTCTGCCGGAAACCACACGGCTAAAAATACTATGAACGCTGCATAATAATTACGTTTATAAACTAACACATATTGGAATTATTCTTATTTACTTTATCTTTCACCAGCTTTAGCACGCGGCTCCGTTTGCGTTAAATTCGTCTGTTTTTTTAATGATGTTAATACATATTATACATACATACTATCGCATCTTTATTCCTTATGTGAACTTTTGTATTGACCCTGAGGTCAAAACCAAAAGGCCACGGTTAGCGTGTTAGTGGGCGTAGAGGTTGAAAATGGAATCAAAGTAGTGATGGATTGCTAGTCGCAACGCCTATTGTCATGATTAGATTTGCGCCCATTCCCTCGGCCGGCTTCTGCAGTCAGCGTGGGAGGACAAACAGCTGGTTCATTCTAGTTTTTAAGGGGTTCCGAACCCATAGAGTAACATTGGGATCTTATAACTTAGCCTCCGAAGTCCATCCGTCCGGCATAGCGCCGCATCTATTGAAAAGTATTTGGTCAGTGGTCGTTCCGAAAAGCTAGTAGTATATCGATTTTGCAAATATTAAAAATAAATGATATGACGTTCAAAAAGAGATATTTGATATCCTTTGAATAAAATCCTATTTTATTTCATTTTAAACTTTTTAGCGTATTTTATATTAATGCGTATCTATTGCCGTTATAACAGAATAATAAACATTATATTATATTAAATCTTAAAGGTATAATAGAAGAAACTTGTATTTTTTGTCATTTCTCGATTTTGTCAAAGTTGCTACTCCTTTCTTTTTTTAATACCTGACGTATTTAGGCAGTATCAAATATAAATTTAAGTATTCCGCGGTTTATCTTAGTCTGGGTTATCAACGAAATGATGATGTAGTTCATTTTGTTGATTCTACTGAGCCCCTTGCGACAATTCCCACGAACACACTGGCTTGATCATAGAGGAAACGTATCGAGGCGCACAGCAACTAGCCCGCTACGTAAATCCCACCACAGCCACACTATAACAGTTTATTTTAGTTATTCAGCTCATCGTTCATAAACACAGACATTTATAACACAAAATAACACCAATTTCACATTATAAAGTCCAAAGAAACAATTCGCAAAACAGTCCATAACAAAAGCCGTGCGCCAAATTCCCGCCAAGAATTCTTAAGTTGCTACCGGCCAGGATTATCTTATCTCTATGCTACCGGCTCATTTCTTACTGAGACGTCAAACCACAGATAATTAGATGACATAGGACGGCAAACGAGCAAGCGAGTCACCTGATGGTAAGTGATCACCGCTGCCCATAGACAACTGCAAATCGTGTGGTGAATTTAGAACAATAGTGTATAAACAATTAAGAATTTGTGTGACCTTACAAAATAGGATACATGAAAGAGGGTTAATACGTACTGTGTGGACTCTGATGTATATAAATATTGTACTAAACCATTAGTGTGTGTGACTCGCACTTGGCCGATATTTCTCTTCTCCCAGATCAGCACTTACGATAATAGATAAAAGTCTTTTCAGTATCTGATAATGCCTGCAAAGTTTCGTAGAGGCCAGTTTAATAGTTAAAGCGTAACAAACAAATATAAGTCAATAAACGGCAGGGTTTTTAATTTTCTTTAACTAGTAGTTCGCTGCGAACGTGGACCTCGCGATTATTTAATTTTCCTGATAATTTCGTGAGATAGCCACTATTTTACTGATTTTGATAAGCATGTTGTCATAGTGCTATGTTTAGATGACTTCAAAAGCACTCTTTTTATTTTACTCACCACGACTTATTTTAAATTAACATACAATGAACACGATGTTTCTTGTACTAATAGTTAACATTCATTTCTATCCAAACAAATAAACTACGAGCAATGTTAAACCCCTTTTTTATTACTGTTGCAAGAATAGTTAAAATAGTTTTTCCCTTGCAATTTGTCATAGTTATATTTAAAGGTTTGCAGAAAATTAATACGATTTGTATGTGGATCTGAAATGAAATGAAATTTTATTCTACTTTGGATATGTATCTCTTTATATACGTCATATTTTTATTTTTTAACTTTGCAATCTCACACAAATTGAAGCGGACGGGCGAGTCTTACAATTTACATTTCGCAGAGAATAAGGCAGGTTGACATTATCTCTTTTATTTAATTTACACGTGGAATTCACAGAAATGAACACGAAATCTATGCATAGCTCGTACGCAGTTGTGATGACTTCTACTGATTAGTTTTTTTTTTTAAGTAAATGTTTCTTTATGTGCATTGGCCGGTTTTTTCGAAGGTGATACACTTGTGGATTTGCGCCACGCGCCATGTGTCATAGGTACATGTTGTTTTCTCTTCTATCGACAGTCCTTGTGACTTAGTAGTAATAAAAATCTAGTGATTTTTATTATTATTTTGTACTTCTAAAAATGCGAAATAGCGATGTCTCTGTTAGACCAGTCTGTAAGTATATTGTGTAACCAAAAACAGAATCAAAACGTTTATTCAGAAAATAGGCCTTTGCAGGATTTTTCCTTATCACGTCTTTGTGACCTCATGTAGTCATAAGCACGACCCTCTCTGTACTACCAGAGCCATACTTAGCCAGAGCAGCCAGAGGACTTGGCCTACTCTCTCCACGCTGGCCGGACGAGTTGGAGAAGTCTCACAGATGTTCATTAGCTATGTTTAGCTTGTATTTCCTAACTCGCCTTCTACGACATCCACGGGAAGTCTTGGAGTGGTTCTATTCTACTCTGCCGGATACCACACGGCACAGTGTGGTAAGTAAGTGGCAAATAATATAAATATTTTTCCCCTCCTCCACCGTTGGTCCCGGCTGTCATAATTAGATAGCAGTCGTTGCGCTATGTCGAATGCCTAGTCAGCTTGAAAAAACTGATACCAATTTATTCATTTCGAGTAGGAGTCACGGTCAATCGACCATGCACACCCTGGTGTGATACCAATGATGGTATCACACCAGGGTGTGATACCATCATTGGTATCACACTTACATGTACACGAAAAAAACCGGCCAAGTGCGAGTTGGACTCGCGCACGAAGGGTTCCGTACGTTTATCTATAAAAATGGCAAAAAAATCATGTCTGTTGTATGGGAGCTCCCTTAAATATTTATTTTATTCTATGTTTAGTATTTGTTGTTATAGCGGCAATAGAAATACATCATCAGTGAAAATTTCAACTGTAACTATCACGGCTCATGCCATACAGCCTGGTGACAGACAGGCTGACGGACAGTGGAGCGAAATTAATAGGGTTCCGTTTTTACCCTCTAAGGGTGAGGTTGCTTTTTTAAAAAAAATGGGTGCTTTTTTTAAAAAGCACCCGTTTTAATAACTCAGCGATCGGGAACAAAATGATGACGTAAAGTCGAGTTAAAAGACCGGTATTTTCCAGTCGCAATCCGCTTTAAGCCAGATGACAATCGGCTCGATGCGCTCAGATAATCGCAATGAAAAATCGCAGCGATTCCCGCGATTGGACCGAGTCCGTCCGGCCGCCCCGCCATTTATTTGGACACGGGGAGATTTATGCCCATCGCCTTTTTTGTATTGTAATATTTTACAAAAAAATAGGCTTCTGCATCTTTCTCATTGTGTTTTATTCGCTCCGATAAAAATAATATACTCTTTAATTATCTTTTAACCCATCAAGCGTGAGAAACGCAGACACAATGGGTTTTCTATTGTTACGTGGCCCGATCGGCCCGCTTGGTGGTTGGGAGGTCAAATTAACAAAATTATAGGAATATATATATTTTATATATATGTTACGGTAAATTTGATTAATCGAAAATTATTAATAATTTTATAACATTATTAATAATAACCTCGTGTTTTGTTAAATGTGAATAAAAACTGAAATTAATTACTTTTGGTAGTTATTATTAATAATTCACTACACACATTGGTAAAAGTTATAAAAAACCCAAAGTTATTAGTCCAGCAGGTATTTATTTAGAATATGATATGACGACGATACTAATTATTCGTAAGATATGACACATATAACAGTGCTTGTCTCAGATCACACAAACAAGGGTAGGTAGGTACTTGTTCTAAAGAAACTAACAACAATAATCACCTCTTAATCTGTACTCTTAATAAACAAAGTTAAAAGAGTGAGAGAACAGCCTCTCGGCAGCGAAAGGGAGTCGCTATTGCTGCCCTATCTTGAGCTACTGGAACAGAGTCCACGTTGACTCGAGACTTGCTCGTGTCAATGTAAAATAACTTTAGTTTTTAATATTTTTATTTGGGTCACTTTACTAACCCTAGTTTATAAGCTTATTTTTGGTACTAACCTATGTTATAGAAATGTATTGCTAAAATAAAACGTTATTAGTATTATTATTTGTATCTCCTTTGGTTTCACGGGTGTTACCGGTCAAGGTAAGGACCGGTCCTTTGGAGGCTTCATCATCAGGTCCTTTTTAGTCTCCACTACAGGAGCACGACCCTCTCTGTACTACTAGGGCCATACTTGGCCAGAGCAGCCAGAGGACTTGGCCTACACTCTCCACGCTGGCCAGACGGGTTGGAGAGGTCTCTTAGATGTTTATAAGCTTTGTTTAGCTTGTATTTCCTAAGTCGCCTTCTACGACATCCATGGGAAGACTTGGAGTGGTCCTATTCTACTCTGCCGGATACCACACGGCTACTGCCGGATACCACACGGCTTTGGAGGCTTGCGTGGAGATATATATCCAACATGTAGAGGCCCTTTGGAGAAGTTTATGTAAAGTTGGTCTCCAGCCAGAACTTGTTTCTGGAAATACCAATGTATGATAAGTCCTTGAACAGGTCTAGGCTGGAGCAGAAACTATTGCATTATGAAAGACAAATTTATGAGATTGAAATGTGGCTGGACTTGTGCTAGTGCTATTAATATAAAATGGCAAAATTATAGACTCGTCATCACCATCATGAAGGCCTCTTGTGATCAAAGTATTAAAAAGGCCTCGAGATTACCACCACACCATGGGAACAGGCATGAAAATATGTAGGTAAGTGTCTATTTTAGGGTGGAGATCTTGAAAATGATGTAATTTTTGGAATCCAAGATGGCGGACGCGACTTTCCATGAAAAACCTGCAAAGGGGTCGTTTTTTGGGTTTTTATCTTAGTTATGTAATCCAAGATGGCGGGCGCGACTTTTCATGATAAATCAACATGAGTGTCGTTTTCTAGGTTCTTGGGGTGTAGAGGCGCATATCTCGAAAATGATGTCAGTTATATAATCTAAGATGTCGGACGTGACTTTTCATTATAAATCGACGTGAGTGTAAATTTCTAGGTTTTTTTCGGTGTAGTTTTGGAAAATTACATCAGTTTTAGTATCTAAGAAGGCAAATCTTCGCGTGGCCTCTCGCACATCCCGCACGCCGCCTCGCCACCCCCGCCCGCACCTCTGTTGCCCGATCGAGTTAAAAATCGCCAGTGTACATTTATTTTTATCGGTAGTTATTACATTTATCGGTACTAAAGTTACATTATTAATAATCACCGACAAATGTGATTAATTTCTCACTTTTACCTGTACTTTCGGTAATTATTAATAATGATAGACAATTATTAATAATTTTTAATTAATCACTCTAACCGTAACATATATACAGACAAATCACACAGATTGAGCTAGCCCCAAAGTAAGTTCGAGACTTGTGTTATGGGATACTAACTTAACGATACTATATTTTGTAATAAATACTTATATAGATAAACATCCAAGACCCAGGTCAATCTGAAAAAGATAATTTTCCATCTTGACCTGACCGGGGATCGAACCCGGGTACTCTCGTGTCGCAGGCTGGCGTGTTGACCACTGCGCAACGGAGCTCGCCAATGTTATTTAATCTTTTAGTACGAAGTTTTATAGTTTATTTTTTTTCTTTTATAACAATAACACCGATAAGGTCACAATCAGAAATATAATTTCCAAATGGTTATTTCTCAGAAATGTAGGTACTAAAAGTTTTTTTAAGAATTCTAACTAGCACCTGTAACTTTGTTCGAAACATTTCGGCGAATAAAATAAGGAAAAAAGTTGGAAGGGGCTTGGAAGTTGTTCTGAATAATATCCGAGATAAAACCATTCAACGTAACGAATTTTACCTTGTCTCTCTTTGTAGAAATACTCGGATATGTCTTGCAAAAACCGGCCAAGTGCAAGTCGGACTCGCGCACGAAGGGTTCCGTACCGTTATCTAACGTCTGAAAACGAACCCACATAAGACTGTGGTAGCTGAAGAACGATTTATAAAGTCCTACTTCACAAGGGAAACTTAAAAAAAATATTATCCATTTGAGTACCACCACGAGATTTCGTAGGTATTGATTACCGAGCGCAATAGCTAGCAAGCGGCCTCCTATCGTTCCGTTTATTATCTATAATAAGTTTAACATTATTATTTATTATATGATGTTACTAAAAATGTATGCTTTTAGCAATTTTCCCTTTACTTGTCCTATAAGATGTTGCTTCATACCAGATTTCAAGATTCTAAGTTCACGGGACGTACCCTGTAGGTTTTGAATCCCTTGCGAATCTAGAAAATTTGCGGCATAAACGGCTGTATCTTGATTGCTTTGGCTTTGAAGTTTAATTTTTCACAGCTCCAAGGGATAGTAAACCTGAGTATTTGATACGAATTTCAGTTTGATACCTCTACGCGTTTCTGAGTAAAAGGGTCTTGACAGACAGACGGACATAAAATGATCGTATAACGGTTCCGATTTTGCCTTTTAAAAATCGGGACCCTTAAAAAGGAAAAAGTACCAGCTTTCCGTACAGACCGTAGATGTCGGTTAAGGGAACGAACTTAAATCTAATAGAAACGTGATTAATATGTATGAATTATATCAATAATTGGCCAGCTCCGTGGCGCAGTGGTTAAACATGCCAGTCTGCGACACGAGGGTTCCCGGGTTCGAGCCCCGGTCACGTCACACAATGTTTTTTTTTTCAGGTTGACTTGGATCTTGGATGTTTATTTATAGTATTGTATCGAATTTACTTTGGGGCTAGCTTACTTTAGGACAGGTTCTATAGGAAAAGTCGTTCATTCATATTGATGGTTTGAGTCACCCCGTTCAGGAAACGACAAGGGTCATTTTACACAATGTATAGGTATACGGACAAATCACGCAGCAATCTTTTTCTATAGAACCTTTGCTGGGAACTCAAAAAAATCGTAATTTCCATAGAAAAGAGTTCTGCCACCCGACCAGTTTGTATAGAAATGTCGATTTTTTAAATTTACCAGCATTGTTCCCATCGGTATAGTTGTTGTGGATACATTTTCTCGCTGTATATTTATTTATAGTTCACGTCAGCATTAATTGTATGAATGACGCGCGCTGCCGGAGGCAAACGATCCAGTGACGTCTATTTATCACTGTTACACACATATAGTTTTAAAATCATCATCATTTCGAGTAGGTGTCACGATCAATCGACCATGCACACCCTGGTGTCAGAGTTCTTCGGATTTGCCTCTCGGCCTTTGACGTGGTTCCTTTAACTATTACCAGATGGCACCCGGGACCACCGGCTTAACGTGCCTTCCGAAGCACGGAATCATCTTTATTATCAGACAATCAAGTGATTCAAGCCTGCAATGTCCTAACCAAACTAGAACAACTAAACAAAGTATGCTTACGGTGTGAATCGAACCCACGACCCCCGGGTCAACAGGCAAACGCCTTAACCACTGGACCACGTAGGCTGTCAGTTTTAAAATAAACATACTGGAAGGTGGACCTTAGCCCTTTGCCCCTAAACCATTAAAGCTGAGGATGCAACCGGAAAGTGCCGTGTTTAAACTATCACAGCAAGACCAGATAAACTAGGTAAGTTTATCTGGTTCCAGTTCACGTCAGCAGAGCGTATGATTGACGCGCGTTGCCGGTGCCACCGATAATCAAGATGAGAAATCGCGACAATATCGAGCTACCGCAACGTTAAATTGTTATTTGTAATGAAGTGTCACTTGGGAGGATAAGAGGGTTCTAAAATTAAGAACTTGGAAGTTAATGGTGGAATAACAAACTCACAAACATAAACTTGTAATAAAACATTACACTCATTTTTTGATCTAATCTCAGGAACTACTGGTTCAAATTGAAAAATTATTTTTGTGTTGGAAAGTCCATTTAGTGGGGAAGGCTTTAGGCTATATAACATCACGCTGCGACCAATAGGAGCGAAGCATCAATAAAAAATGTTTAGAAAACGGGGGAAAAATATTGATCTGTACTAATAAAAAAACTAATTAATCAAAATAACAGAAATTGCCGCGGACGAAGTCGCGGGCAACAAATAGTAAAATATAGCTAGTGTCACTCAGATTGATCGGGGGTCAAGGGTTTCATCCTGAACTACTTGGCCGGTGGCTGGAGGTATGGCATCGGGTACGCGCGTCCGGAGACTAAAAAGGACATGATGATGATGATGATGATGACGGCCGCCCGACCTCCCGAGCAGCTACTTGCTTTCCCCCATTCATCTGAGTGAATACTATCCCAATACCTTCATTCCCTTACCAAATACAATTTATTTCTATTCTTTCCCAACTTAATAATGTTTTCAGTAGGCGTCGAAAGCACAAGAAACCAAAGAATCTGCGCTCGCCAACCCGCCTGCCAAGCGTGTGTATATATAAAAATATCCTCCCATGGATCGAAGCATCCTTGGGAGAGGCTTGTCCAACAGTGGACTTTTATGACTGATGATGACTCAACGTGTTGTATGAAATCAAACTATGAGTATACATAAAAGTTCCTTAAGACATATAAAAAATATGGCACCTTTTTGAAAATTTCGCACTCTTTGCGACCACGATGGATGTTATTCGATTGAAATGTCAACGGAAACAAACAATAAAAAGGTTCGCGATAAGTCCCGTTGATGTATATACCTACATCTAATTATAAATCATAGTTGTATGTTGTTAGCAGTGTGGTTTCCGGTAGAGTAGAATAGGACCACTCCAAGTCTTCCTATGTGGATGTCGTAAGAGGCGACTTAGGAAATAAAAGCTAAACAAAGCTTATAAACATCAATGACACCTCTCCAACCCGTCTGGCCAGCGAGGAGAGTGTAGGCAAATCCTCTGTCTGCTTTGGCCAAGTATGGCTCCGGCAGTACAAAGAGGGTCATGCTCCTGCAGTGGAGACTAAAAATACCTGATGATGGTGATAAATCATAGTAGAATAATGAACCGCACATACTCATACGTGAACTCGGAAGCACGACACTCCTTTTGTGAACAGTCGTGTGAATAGATGAAAACGGCACAGTGATCAGGCCATATCTGAGACACAACAGGTGCGGTGTAATTGAATGGCACAGGACCGGATCCTACGTGATCAGTCTGGATAATAATTTAAGTCAATATTATGTACTTGACGAGCTAACATTTGTTTAGGGTTTGTTGTGTTTCATGAGGATTTATATTATGAACAAACTGGACGAGTATATCGTGGCTTTATTAAATTTTATTGATTGCTTTATATTCTAAAAATTTCTTATGACTTAATTAATTTGTGACATATATTATTATATAATTTTCAATATTAGTGGACTCCTAATTCTAAACTGACACGTCTTTAGGTACGAAATGCAACCAAAGATTTGCTTTAAAACTATAGTTTTTACTTCTAAGCTTAAGTATAGTTTTACACGCATGTTTTGTCATTTTTAGCCTTATCTCTCAAATAAAAACATAAAAATAGCATTGTGAAAGATTGTGAATGCAAAATAAGACACTTACAAAAAAAAAACACTTATCTTAAAAATTTTATTTTATTGCCATGATGCATCTTTGAACGAGCGCTGCTCCATTACACAAGCTAGTTTTAGTACAGTTGTTACACAATTCACTTTAGTTCAGCCAGTACTTCCTTATTGTACTAATTTCAGTCAGCCTTATCACTTTTTATTGCAATGAGGCATCTTTGAACGAGCGATGTTTCATAACGCAACATAGTTTTAGTTCAGTTTCTAGACAATTTACGTCAGTGCTACTAGTCTTTTTTACTATATTCAACCACAGGACAAGTCCAAAAAATATTAAGATATTTTTTTTTTCGATCAAGATAATACATATTTATGGCACCATATTATAAGTGGAGGCCTATGTCCAGCAGTGGACTTCTTGCGGCTGAGATGATGATGATGATGATGATTATAAGTAATGCAGGATAGAGAGCATCAGAGAGTTGCTCTCTATCTTTTAAGGCTGGATTCAGCCCTTAACGTCGTCGTTATTAGATTTGTCGTGACCTCCTAGCCTACTAGGTGAATTCAGAGCCCAATGCAATTCAATTCGTTTATTGCATTTCATACTGCACATAAGATTACAACAACACACTGCACTGTAGTTAGCTAGAATATTTCATTTACCTTTGATTTTGTATCATCATCATTATTATCCGCAAGAAGTCCACTGCTGGACATAAGCCTCCCCAAGGATTTCCAATATGACCGGTTGGCAGCGGCCTGCACCCAGCGTCTTACTGCGACCTTGGTCAGGTCCGACCACCTGATTTTGTATACAAAAGTGTATATTTTAAAACATATTTGACACATGTATAACCCTGTTCATTGCACTCCAACGTTATCTCGTATTCAAATTAGCTGTTTGTATTTAGTTCACACGAAGTTGCGGCAACTTCACCACTGTAAGTTTAATGGAACAACTTTTGTTTGTTGCTTATTTGAAACGGCTCAAGTGATTGTCAAATAATATGATGTTACTGCTATGTTTTTAAAGTCTGAAAGTGTCTTTGGAATACAAAAAAATTGTTGCCTTGTAGCAGGAGCGAGGTGTTAAGGCGAATTTAGAAATCGCCACAACTTTCTCAGTACGGAGCTAGAATATTTAATTTACCATACTTTAAAACATATTTGACACATGTATTACCCTGTTCATTGCACTCCAACGTTCTCTTGTATTCAAATTAGCTGTTTGTATTTAGTTCACACGAAGTTGCGGCAACTTCACCACATGTAAGTTTAATGGAACAACTTTTGTTTGTTGCTTATTTGAAACGGCTCAAGTGACTTTTCAAAGAATGTGAAGTTACTCGTGTGTTACTTTTAAATGTCCTGGAGGTAGATTACAAAAAAAAAATAGATTTTCTCTATTTTTTTGTGTAAATTCACGCTACTTAGCGTGATATTTCGTATCCCAAGGTCCGTTTGTAGGTATGTTCTGTATGTCATACGGTTATTTATTCATATTCATATGTATTCACATAAATCATGGTACATTGAGTGTTAAATGCAGTATACAAGAGCACATGTTTAGCCATGTTAAATGGCATGCAAATACATAGGTCTAGGTGTTAGTAATAATTTTTAATACATCAAGATAATAGACTTAACAAAGATATTGTCAATTTTTGTGAAATGTTGTGCCTTAAGGAGGTTATAGACTTAACTAGGTATATACTTAATATAACGAAAACAATATATTAAAATTATCGAAAAATAAAAAAAATAATAATTGTAAAAAAATTAACTGACTTAAAAAAATTAACTGGTTTAATTTTTTTTTGTTTGTTTGAAGAACGATCAAAATTTCACCATGTATATACCTAATGTACGGAACCCTTTGTCTGCGAGTCCGACTCGCACTTTCCCGGTTTTTTACCATAAATTTACCCTCGATAAAAACAACTGTTCCCATAGGATCAATGCTGGGAACTCGCACTTTTTTACGCAATGTCATTTAAATGTATACACATTTTCTGTGTCAAAGCTATTTAAGTACCCTCAAATTAAATTAATTAAATGAAAGGTAAATTTAGATGCGGAATTTGATAGATTATTTTTGTAACATGTTTCAAAGAAATAAAATAAAGCTACTTACTACAAACTTACATACAAACAAATTATCACGTCTTTATCCCTTGCGGGGTAGACAGAGCCTAACGTCATTAGACCGAAAGGCCACGTTAAGCGTGTTGGTGGGCGTAAAAGTGAAAAACTGATTATCGCCCATTTCCTTGACCGGCTTCTACGGTCTGCGCGGAAAGCGAAGCAGCTGGTATATTCTATGTATTATCTTGTCTCACAGACCAGCGTGGAAATACGTACTACAAACTTAACAAAATAAAATTAATTGCTATATTGATACTGCTCTCTTTCCCACTGTCGTGTAAATCAGTGGCTTACTTTTAGTCAGATTATTTTAAGTTGTTTGCAAAATTTGGCAAATTCAACGACGTAAAGTCGGGTTTGCATCATCATCATTTCGTGTAGGTGTCACGGTCAAACGACCATGCACACCCTGGTGTCAGAGTTCTTCGGAACCGCCCCTCGGCCTCTGACGTGGTTCCTTTAACGACTACCAGATGGCAGCCGGGACCAACGGCTTAGCGTGCCTCCTAACCAAACTGGAAGCAACTGAACAAAGTATGCTTCCCGTGGGAATCGAATCCATGACCCCCCGTCTACAGGCAAACGCCTTAACTACTGGACCACGGAGGTAGTTTACATCATTAAATTTTCCAAATCAACAAAGCATCCTTATATACTTAAAAAAAGAAGTTGTAAGTGGTTTTCGCACTGATAAACACTATTAATATTTAATTAGTACAAATACTTTAAGAGGTGACTTGGGCCGTCAAAATGAACAACTGTTTCCATGGGACCAATGCTGGGAACTTGAAAAATATTTACATATTCATATAAGAAATATTCGGCCGGCCCGGCAATTGGTATAAAAAAGTGCCCTAAGTTATGCAATTTAACGGGCTGAGTTGCCCCTTAAAGTGTTTATACGAATTAAAAACTATTGATGTATATACTTAAATTAAATTATACATATATTTCATTATTTTTATACCTTATTATTTTTAGAGTTCATAAAACACAAAAGACAAATGTCAACTTAGTCTACCCGACCATTACTATGAAAACTGCAAACCTTTTTAAAGGTAAGGTGACAATTTTATACACCGTGTATCTTTGCATCCTTGCCATATTTACTGAGGTAACTCTATTACTGAATCTGAACACAAATCGTTAAAAAAATCATGACCTAAAATTTTGCGTTTTAATTTTTTGTGATTTATTTTATCGACAATCTGTAATGCACACCACTAATTATCGTAACACTTGCTCATCACTATTCCGTCGGCGTCGGCAAGAACAAAGTACAAAGTCGCGCCGCGTACGCGCTGCCGGGAAACTACCCCCGCCCCAGTTGTAATCGTAACCGCTGACCGTAACGGACGTGCGTGTCGCTTCTTGTCGTCTCGCGAAAAGTAGTGAGTGTCACGTAAAAATGACTGACGCGTATTCCAATAACGAATTAGTGGAAATGGTTCGCTTGTACGCAATAAGTGGTGACAGCTTGCGACGAGCAGTAGAAATGTTTCCCAATCGACCAAGGCCGTCCCGTCAGGTGATGCTTAGTGCCACGCAAAGACTACGAGACCATCGCCAGTTTGACGTCCCAATCCATGCTCAAGATTTGCTCCCTCAGGATAACGCTGCACGGATTGAATTTTGTCGCTGGCTGCTGAGGCATCAACATGTCAACATCTTGTGGACTGACGAATCTTTATTTACGAGAGTGGAATTTTTAATATCCATAACGAGCACTGGTGGACTCATCGTGATCAGAAACCCAAAAAAACTAAACGACACTCGTTTCAACATCGTTTTAGTCTGAACGTGTGGGCTGGCATAATTGACGGGTATTTGCTCGGCCCTTACTTCATCGACGGCTATCTCACCAGTTTAACGTATTTGAAGTTGCTGCAACACGTCATAGACGAAATGCTTGATGACATACCCCTCAACTTACACCAAAATCTGTATTACCAACATGATGGTGCTCCTCCGCATTATGGACACCAAGTTCGTGACTACTTAAACGTTACATTTGGTGAACAGTGGATTGGGCGTGGAGGCCCAGTAGCATGGCCAGCTCGGTCCCCGGACCTAACCCCGTTGGACTTTTATTTATGGAGTGATGTAAAACGTTTGGTGTACGAAGAGGAGATAGACAGTGTAGAAGTGTTACGTGAGAGGATTATTTTGGCATTCGCAACGGTGAAACAAGTCGCTTATGTGTTGCGAAAACTCAAGCGAAATTCGCTGCGCCGTGCTAGACTGTGCCGTCATGAGAATGGAGGACATTTTGAACAATTGCTACGCAAAACGTAAATTTGTAAGTAGATTTTGTAAATAAACTTTAAAAATGCCTAAATCAATTGTAAATAAAATGATTTCAGCTTTTTAACTACGCCAAAAATAACTAATTTATTCATAATAAAAATATCAACAGTTTCTCTAACTTTTCAAATCTTCAAAGCAATGAAAAATCAATGATAATAATAATAATTAGGCATTTTTGTCGGTCCTAAGCCCGTAAAGTAGGAACGAAAAATCTGAAATCAAAATTATTAATTGGCACGCCCGGCCACGCCCACTCGGTTTATTCCTATTGCGCCTGTTGAATGCGCTCTAAAAAATTGGTTTACTCCCATGTGTACCGTAAATAAAATTTTACTGATAACTTGGTGTGCTTTATTTAGGGGATTCACTTATTTATCGAAAATAATAGGAAATGCTTCATACTATTAGTTCTGTGAATATGGCAAGAGTGCAAAGATACACGGTGTATAATAAACGGGATAAAACCATACCTATCAACCACCAAGTTGCCCGATCGGGCCGCATAACAACAGAAAATCAATTTAGTATGCGTTTCTCGGGATTGATGAGTATCACATTTAAATAAAATAATTTTAATACGGTATTATCGCGTATATTACATTATTTTAACACCCAACGTTTCGAAAACTTTAAGTTTTCGTGGTCGCAGGTAGACTAAGTTGACATTTGTCTTTGTGCTATAAGAACTATACAAAACTACCACCTACGTTAGTGATTTAATATATTTTTGCGATTGTTACCTACTCATTTATTTGTGTAACATTAAAAAAAATATTAGTGTCGTCAGGATTATCTTATCTCTATGATTAGTGTATAGCTTCATCCCTCTCTGTTAAGTGACAAATTGAATCGTGCGTAAGTTGTAGTTGCAATAAAACTCTCTATTATGTAATATACATTATAACTATCATACGTCTAGTAAATATCCAAATTCTTGATCGAGGCCCGCAACCAGCGACCCTGGAGGACGTAACAAAAGGTTAGATTGACGACAGTACTTACCCAAGAACCGACGTCATATATTTTACTCCATGTACGTTGGATTGATTAAACTCTTCGAAATCGAAATGTATTTTTGTAAGGAGCACGAGTAATGAAATGTCACGCGGTAAAGGGGGCGATTTGTTACCGAAATGATAAGAAATCAATTTCAGCTCGGTCCAATTCAAATGATGTACAATCTGCTCCTATCCTGAGCATTTTCCCAATTTTTTATTTTATTTTTATTTATTTATTCTTATAGTAAAATTCCACATATACAGTGATACAATGTCTCTCTTAGTTGTGACAAGATACAATGGCTGGTCGTAAGACCAAAAGTGGGTACCCACAGCATACTAAACAATATTGTAACAAGAAAACATGAATATAAAAACATATGAATACAGTAAATATGAATATACGTATATAATAAAAAGTAGGAAAATTTAAAAGCCATTAGCAGGATTTAGTTTGACTGACAAGTAAAACATCAATCGTCATAATTTTAAGGAATCCATACCTAAAGAAAACCACGGTACCCTATTATTATAGCCTACGATATCCGTCCGTCTGTTTCGTCTGTTACAGAGCTGTATTTAATGAACCATAATAGGTTACGGCTTATATAAAATAAAATAAAAAAACTAAAAGGGAGGTTCCGATACAAAAAACTTGTATTTTTGGTGTTATTTATCTCAAAGTTACTCAACCAAATATAATTATGAAAAATAGTGTCAATTCAAGAAAGAGTTTGGTTAACATCATAAGAGGTCACCTGACGTTTGCCCGGGGGTCGTGGGTTCGATTCCCATGGGAAGCATACTTTGTTTAGTTGTTTCCAGTTTGGTTAGGACATTGCCGGCTGGAATCACCTGATTGTCTGATAATAAAGATGATTCCGTGCTTCGTAAGGCACGTTAGCCGTTAGTCCTGGCTGCCATCTGGTAGTCGTTAAAGGAACCACGTCAGAGGCCGAGAGGCAGTTCTAAAGAACTGTAACACCAGGGTGTGCATAGTCGATTGACTGTGACACCTACACGTAATGATGATGATGATGACATAGAAGGGGTTTCAAGCGAGCTAATACATCAGAGTCCACTTAAAAAAGGTTTAGTTTTTATAGTTGAATATTATATGAAACCCAGTATGTGCGTCTCGCTATTGGCCGGTATTATGTTTCATAAAATATTTTACCAAAAATTTAATCTAAATATATATAACTCAAAGGAGACTGACTGACATAGTGATCTATCAACGTACAGCCCAAACCACTGGACGGATCGGGCTGAAATTTGGCATAAAGGTAGATGTTATGACGAAGGCATCCACTATGAAAGGATTTTGATCAATTCTTCCCCCAAGGGGTAGCAAAATATGGGATGAAACTTTGTCAAAAACTATACTTCTTAACGCGAGCGACGCTGCGGGCAAAAGCTAGTGAATATATTAACTTTTTAACACTGATAAGCTACAAGAAAATAACCAAGTATATAGCATTTGGTTATTAACTTGAAGCTGTCCGCTGTATTCAGTCTAGCATACGAGCCTCGTTTGACGTCAGCGGCCGTTATCCGGCCACGTTCAATCCCAGGCAGCTGTCACAAACAGTGGTACGTCCAACAAATTGAACAACGTACGTAGGCATTGTTACGTTTGTTACATTACTGAAGATATTTTTTGCCCAGCATTATCGTAATTGACTATGATGGCTAAAAATCTCTCTTGTCTTATTGGTAACAATATATCAGATGTAGGAGTGACTTGCAATCACAACATGTTATTAAAACAGTTGGTTGTTTTATATAATACTAGCGATCCGGGCCCCGGCTTTCCAAGAGTTCAATGTACATATAAACCTTCCTCTTGTCTATTAAAATGTCACCAATTTTTAGTTTTAAGTAAAAACTATTTTAAGTATGACGACCGCGGAAGACCAGCGTTGTGGCACACAGCAACATTACGCTGAGCGGAGACCATTTTAGTCATAAAAGATTTTGATTTTTTTTCTTTTTGTACAGTCAGCCAAGGAGATATCTGACCCCCTACAACAGCGCCATTTTTCGCAAACTAAAGAACCATCCGTGGTTTAAACCCAAAGATAAAAATATACAAATGTAATATCCTTTGCGACTTGTGCCATCTATTGAATTGTGAATGAACAAATAAGGTTAATAAGCAGAAATCTGATACCCTTGATGACTAATGCCATCTATTCGATTTTTGATAAATAAAACAAGCCCTAGCATACGATACGCTTATTTCAAAGATACTTCAATAGTTAGATGTGGCGCAAGTGGTAGGCACTACGGTTAAATAGTTAGCGTGTTTATGAGGAAACCGGTTCAAATCCTCCAAAGCTTTTTATTTTTTAACAAATATCACAAACTTCGTATTGTGATGTTGGTGTAATTTTGGTTGTTTTAACATAATGTTACCGAGCTAATTACTGTTAATAAAAAGCATTTTAAATTTTTAATTACTTTATTACATAAAAAAAATTTAACAGTGAAATAAATACC
Organism: Elegia similella; assembly: GCA_947532085.1. Lineage (NCBI taxonomy): Eukaryota > Metazoa > Arthropoda > Insecta > Lepidoptera > Pyralidae > Elegia > Elegia similella. Next base: position 969,532 of record OX383931.1, read on the forward strand.
TGCCTACTTAATTCAAACTATGATTAATCTTCTGTAGAGAGAAACAACATGTTACTTAATAAGTAACAATTTACATCTCTCAACTTTTTTTTAATCATAGTATTATATTTTTTTAAATGTGTAGGGTCAAATAGTGCTATGTGAATAACTTTGCTTCGATAATAGTATACGAATGAATATGTAAACCTATGGCATTAAATGAATTTTAATATGGGAGAGGGTGACCCCCATTTTGAAGCTTTTGTTCAAGTCTATTTGTCATTTCACTTATCATGTTAGATCAGATCACATATCACTTATGCGCATATTTATTAATTTAGTATAACCTCTTTGTCTAAATTGATTTAAGTTCAAACTTTACTCGTGTCTTGTGTCTCAGTTAAGCACTATTTGACCCTACAATCTGGGATTTTAATTGGTCACTCAATAACAGTTAGATCACAGAACAATTGTCTTAAATAAAATATATTCTACACTGCACACTGTTGGAATCACCACATCTCATAAAATTTCCAAGTATTTTTCTTTATTCATCCGGCCGCCGAATTCTACCAGCTCCCCTGGGCCCATTGAAGACATCTGTCCCCAATAACCTGCAAAACAATAATACGATCAGTTACCTAATAATCTACACTGCGTAATACTAGAGGTATTAAATATTATTATTATTTTACTTAACTATTTAATGAATATTTTTACCTAATGTTATTCTGCCACTGTTCTCAAAGGCAAATTATTTTGATGGCTATACGCTGGCCATGTCTTCTCCGCAATATTTTTCTGTCATCATCATCAGACTTAAAACTTTTTTCATCAGAATAAAATACGATCTCGTTCTTGTTAAATGTTTCCTCACTGTTTCAATTGCAGTTGATCGAGTCTTCTTAAATCAGTTAATAGACTCAGGTGTTACTTTGCGGAAGTCAAAGCTACATTTACTTTGAGACAATTTACTTTGCGTGCTTCCGCCACCAGTTAGTTCATGCAAACTATTGCTGGCCAGCGCCCACCCACTACTGTTAGTCCCTTCATACCCGCCACCAATAGTTGATGCATGCAACCCTGGTCGATACTGCTGCATCCGATGAGGCTGCAGCAATATCGGCCGTCGTGCTCGCGACACGTGTTTCGCCTCTACACGAGGCATCTTCAGGCAGTGAACCCTAGATGTTGATCGTTCGAATGACAAGCAACGAATGACGAACCTTTTCGTCGCGAGCACGACGGCCGATATTGCTGCAGCCTCATCGGATGCAGCAGTATCGACCAGGGTTGCATGCATCAACTATTGGTGGCGGGTATGAAGGGACTAACAGTAGTGGGTGGGCGCTGGCCAGCAATAGTTTGCATGAACTAACTGGTGGCGGAAGCACGCAAAGTAAATTGTCTCAAAGTAAATCTTCTTAAATCTCCGAATCCACAAACGGACGGTGTTTCTCTGTAAGAGATATATTTATCTTAGACATTTATCACAAACCCTATGTTTTACGGAACAAAAAATAGTGTGACAATTAAGTAAGTATATTAAATACTTATAATTTCTACTTACCGCGATACCTAACTCTCTAGATATAGATACTTTAAATACTGTGGTTGTCTTCACAAAAAACTATTAGCTTTCACAAAATCTGCTATATGAGATGAAACGGGATGCCTAATAACTGGTGGGGTTTTGGATCACTACACAGTAATCGCAGTATCTTGAATGTAATTGTGACGCGAGTGAACAATATTTTTGATTAGTTGGTATCAGGTATAAATAAATCTGATAGATTACCCTCAATTTATTTGTTAAAGCAATGCGTTGCAGTTGGTGACAATGATGTCATAGCAGTAGAAATAGATAGCCAATTTCGCCCGAGATGTCATATCGTCGGTTGGCGTATTGAGATGAGCGCTAGCTTCTCAAGTCGTAGGTCCATGGTTCGAATCGAACTTTACGTAGGATTGTTTTTGATTCTTTCTTGTTCTTACCATTGATGATTACTTGAATTATTAGCTGAGCTTATTAGAAATACAAAATTTGCAACTGAGCAGGTTATCAGAAACAAGTTTATACTAGCAGTTGTCTGTCTACTTGCCAAAAATCACGGTAGGTGGCGCTTCACAGCAAAGTGTGAATTTACGTTTTAAAAGTCAGGGGGTCAGGTATCTGCTTGGCCGACTGTATGTTTTTTTTTTTGTAAATACTGTGAATTTATGGTGTATTAAAAAATGCTTTTTCTTTTCTTTTTTATAATAAGACATAGAAACAGACAGACAGCGGAAAGCGACTTTGTTTTATACTGTATAGTGAAGTAGTTCGCCACGGAGTTGGATCTTGCGAAATTTCAATTAAATATTAAATTACAGAATCGATTTTAGTGCCAACTTACTTGAACTAATAATTATTACGTATAACATACAGTCAGGGACAGAGCTACCTGACCAGGTCCTCTCCCTAGATGTTGAATTTTCTCTTAAACTATAAATAATTTTAAATTGAAAATTTATATTGAGTAAGACTTCATTAAAAAATCTTTCTGTACATACATTTTCATAGTTTAAATCATACATTCTAAATGTCATCTTAATTGGAGTCTAAGTCAGGTTTTGATCAGTGAACCTTGAATTAATTGACCTAAAAAGCCTAAAAATAAAAGACATTTCGAACTAAGATAATTAATTAATTTCGCCAACAAAGGCTTTGACAAAAGACTCACTTTATACAGACTTAATCAGGCCTGAACTTAGACAATGAGCAGAGCTCGTCGAAAATAATTGATGGAGACTACGTTCTCGACTGGAGATAAATAAAAATACTATAGAAGATGCACTTGTCACTTGACACTCTTATTAAATCCCTTTTCATCTTAGCTTGCAATCTTTATTCTTTATTAGCTAGTTCTTTATCTTTTGAAAAGATATTCTTTTTATATTTTTGTCTTAGGAGGAATTGCCCGTGGCTTTTATGTAGCAGTCTTCGATCAACTGTAATGGTAGATACACAGTCTCATACAAAATGAAGCCTTTAATGTCCCCGAGTCAAAACATCATGCATACTTACAAACAACGACTAAACGGTACACACTGAAGGTATGATCATGTCTATCTTTTTTTTTCACTGTTGATGCGTAGTTTTTGCATCTTTTCACTGTACCTTCGTCATCGCGAGACGTGTGAGTGCTAGCGCATTTATTGAAACTGTGGACAAAACAGTTTTGAAACTCGATTAGTGCGCTGTTTTGCCGGTGCCTCTTTTCGAACACGGATCGTGTATCTACCATTATATTTGATTGAAGGTAGCAAGCAGTTGATATTTTTTTTGATAAATACATACATAGCTGGTGGTCTCAGGTCACATGTCCGTCAGACGAGTTTTCGATCAGGTCACGTGTCTCGACGCGATTTAAATTTTTTTTCCCATCCCGAAAAGTGCTCAACGCCGCTAAAGAAGGTTTAACTTCAAAACACGGTTTCACTCACGTTTATTTAGTTGGAATCGCCAAATAGTTTCGATCTGTTACGAATACCATCATCAGGGCGAGTGCTTGCAATTTTTTTTTTAATAGTATATGACGGTAAACGGGCAAGCGAGTCACCTGATGGTAAGCGACCGGCGCTGCCCATGGACAATTGTAACACCAGGGTGTAACAGGAGCGTTGCCGTCCTTTCAAGGAGTTGGAGAAAGGACATGGGGGGAGGAAATGGGGGAAGGATGGGCCTCCGGCTCTCTCACTCACCGAACGAAGCATAGAAGCGGTAAAGCTTCTACTCAAACTTCGATTTTCTGTAAGAGTGTGGTACTACCCTGGACGAACCGGCCCATTCATGCTACTAGCAAAAATGAATTTTGCCGGTAGCGTAGCTTTACTACAACTAAAATTTGTTATGCTGGATTTGCAGATATCCTTCTGTAGTATTTTTATTACATTTGGCTGCCCCGTAATTTATTGCGGTTCCCAGATCAGAATCTGTTAATTAACGTTGGTCACTCTTCACCTCATCTGGCTACTGGAGGAAGATGTGATTTATATAGGTCACTTCCCATTCAGAATAATGCCACTGTAATTTTGGAAAATGGCATGTTATTTTATATGGTAATGAAATAGGACGCGTTTCTCTTCATCATCATCATCTTAGGCATTACAGCCGCATGTGAGCGTTGGCCTGGTCAAGTAAATCTGTCCAGCGGTTTCTGTTTCTGCCTTTTTTTTCATTTCTAATTCCCTGTACTTTTAGGTCTTGATGTACTCCATCCAGCCATCCAAATTTAGGTCTTTCGGGGGTCTTCGTTCGTCGCCATTCAGCAATCCGGAATGGTAAACCTGATTGGATACGTTTGATTGCCATATAACATTTTCCGTGGTATCCGTAGTATGGTGCAGTGGTTGCACGAACATGAACGAGTGGTGGCACGGTCCCTATACCCAGTCTCATCATATCAGCCGCAAAAAGTCCACTGCTGGACATAGGCCTCCCCCAACTTCCCCAAGCATTTCCAATACGACCGGATGGAAGAGGCCTGCATCCAGCGTCTTCCTGCGACCTTAGTCAGGTCATCCGACCATCTGGTCGGTGAATGTCCAACGCTGCACTTGCCCATACATGGTCGCCATTCGAGAACCCTTCTGCCTCATCGGCCATCGGTTCTACGCGCTATTTGCCGCGCCCACTGCCATTTTAAAGAGCTAAGCCGCTGAGCTATCGGTCGGTGACCTTCGATCTCTCACAAATCTCCTCGTTTCTGATTCAATCTCGCAGAGAAACACCGAGCATAGCTCTCTCCATAGCTCTTTGAGCGACTTTGAGCTTTCTTATGAGGCCCATAGTAAGGACCACGTTTCGGTCCCGTAAGTCACCACTGGTAATACACATACCCTGTCTAGAGGTAATAATAATGCGTGCCAATTTTTCACACGTATTGTTTGTTCTTTGTGTATGTAAGTGGCTGACACTGGTGTCAAGATGACAGCCATGACCAACGGCTTAATGTGCATCCTGAAGCATGCAGGTAATCCACATGTTTTTTAATGCCCCTTGTGGTCACCCATTACAATTGGAATCCAACCCGGGGTTGCCTAACACGCGTAAGCGCTAATAAACATCTACGCCCACTGTTCTAAAGAGTTTCTTATGACTATAGTTACTAAAGGCTTTGTTTTATGACAAATGCTGATGCTACGGACTCGTTTTATATAAACATATCCTAAACTTTATGTACTACAAAAAAAACGGGTCACTCACGTGCTATTCCGTCGTTATATTTCATCGGGTTTGCCGAGTATAGTTTCAGACTCGTCAGTTTTTTGTAGTACATAATGTCTCTATCTCACGTTAGTTTCAATGATATGTATTCTAAACTCATGAGCATATTGTGAAATGATCCATATTACTCTTCTCGTCTCGCGGCGCAATCTCATTTTTCATAACTGGTTCCACGGAAGACCAGCGGAGCGGTAGCTACTTTTTGGTACTTATATATGTTTACTGTTTTAAAATTCTGTTTTGTATAATTAGTTTTTATTTTTGTTAAATTTGTTTTTATGTGTTGTTAAATTTGTCTTAAGTACCGAATAAATTACTTTTCTTTCTTTCTAAAGAAGAAGAATGAGCAAGAGGATAAGAAACTCCGGGACAGCATTGCCAAATATTTTCAAATTAGTTAGCTAGCATTCTCAATATTTAGAATCCGTATCCGAGAGCGATGCATAATTCATTGCGTTGTTTGTATAAACACGGCGATTGTGCTCCGAATTGCCGAAATGAGTATTAAGTATTTCAATTTATTCTAGGGCCTTTGAATCTTAATGACTTGTTTCGCTGTTGCGTTATCTGCTATCGATTGTTACATTTGTTATGTTTATGTATGTGTATTTTTATGAAATAACTTTCCAATCCGCATTTCAACTTCCTTTTTTCTCCCTGGCAATATTTTAATGTCGGAATTAGAATCCCTAATAGAATAAGAACCCCAGGAAAACAAGGTAAGAAGTGAAACAGAAATTGGATTTCCCATACAATATACAAATCACTGATCAGTTGGTTAAATACCTATGGCATTAATTCGTAAATAAGCTTAACTCCCTCCGTGGTCCAATGGTTAAGGCGTTTATCTGCAGAACCGGGGGTCGTGGGTTCGATTCCTACGGGAAGCATACTTTGTTTAGTTGCTTCCAGTTTGGTTATAAATAAATAAATAAATATATACGGACAAATCACACAGATTGAGCTAGCCCCAAAGTAAGTTCGAGACTTGTGTTATGGGATACTAACTCAACGATACTATATTTTATAACAAATACATATATAGATACACATCCAAGACCCAGGCCAATCTGAAAAAGATCATTTTCCATCTTGACCTGGCCGGGGATCGAACCCGGTCACACCGCAGTGTCGCAGGCAGGCGTGTTGACCGCTGTGCCACGGAGCTAGTCATAGGTTAGGACATAGCAGGCTTGAATCACCTGATTGTTTGATAATAAAGATGATTCCGTGCTCCGGAAGGCACGTTAAGCCGTCCCGGCTGCCATTTGGTAGTCGTTAAAGGAACCACGTCAGAGGCCGAGAGGCGGTTCCGAAGAACTCTGACACCAGGGTGTGCATGTTCGATTGATCGTGACAACCTTTCTTATTCTTGCGGATAGGAACTCTGGTTTCGTCATTAAAATGTTGACAGAGAGTCCAGAATCACCATGTTATCACCTTTTGTGTTGCAAGCGTCCATAGGCTACAGTAACCGCTTTCCATCAGGTGAGCCGTATGCCTGTTTGCCTACTCAGTGGTATAAAAATAAAATCATCACCATCTTCCGAGCCTATTTCCCATATCTTTTGGGGTCGGCCCACCTAGTCCTATTCCGCCACTCGAAGCGTTGTTGTGATGTTGTTAGCCGTGTGGTATCCGGCAGAGTAGAATAGGACCACTCTAAGTCTTCCCGTGGATGTCGTAGAAGGCGACTTAGGAAATACAAGCTAAACAAAGCTTATAAACATCTAAGAGACCTCTCCAATCCGTCTGGCCAGCGTGAAGAGTGTGGGCCAAGTCCTCTGGCTACTCTGGCCAAATATGGCCCTAGCAGTACAGAGAGGGTCGTGGTCCTGTAGTGGAAACTACAAAGGACCTGATGATGATGATGATGAGGCGTTGTTGTGCCATTACTGGATTTAAGTCCATCGTCTTCATATCTTTAGAAATAGTTCTCAACCAGGTCATTGGCGGGCGGCCGGGCTGTCTTTTCGGGTCTTTTATGGTTATTATACATGTCATATGTTCCTCGTTATGTCTCATCACATGTCCAGTCCATACCACCGTGGCCTTTTACACGGCGTTCAGTCAATTAAGTTCAGTTAATAAAGTTTAATAAATAGGTATAATATACTCCATTTCCTTTCTTCTTTTTCTTGAGCACTCTGTTCAATAAATTCCTACTGCAAACCATCTTTAAAAAACAATATATTTACATTTTTAACATTTAATTAATCATCATTTTTATCTAAGTATATGTTGAATTGATAATTGTTAAATTAATATATGCACGGTTCGGCGTGTCGATGCAGCGCGCAGTAGTACTTCTCGATTGGCCGGTGTCTCCGGAAGACCAGCGTCGGGGTATTGCAAGATGCCTAGACTCATGTTGAGTGGACATCGGTTTAGCGTTATGTTTAAAATACTTAATCTACAAAAATGTTATATCTTAGCATGATATTTGACACTAATAAACAATTTTTCTTTCTTTCTTTCAATTATATTTGCCACTTTTAAGGGTTAGTAGTTAGTAGGAAAATGCATACATGAATTAAAAAAAAAAACTCCTTTTTGGAGGTCATGTAAAAATAGTCATTGTCGGCGTTTCTTTTCACACAATGACCGACAAGAGCCTTAAATGTCAGAAAGACTATATTTGTATCCTGACAATAAGGCAGACTTTCGTGCGGCACAAACATATTTACCCTTCCCTGCCGCGCAGGTCGATCTGACCTTCACACCCCTTTTATTTTGAGACAGAAGTGAAGCACTTTGAACCACGTACTACATTAATAATTATATACACCCTTCAAACCCAAAACCAACCTTATATTAAAGCTATAAAACCGAATATTGACTGGCAGATGCTGTAACTATCATTAACAAAGTTAATGGTATATTGTTCATCGAAATATCAAATCTAGAAAACACAAAAGAAGGTCATTTAGCAAGAAGAGTTCAGTGTTCTGTTTGTCATTTACTTGAAGTATATAAGAGCATTTTTAGTATGTTCTTTTGATAAGGCACGCGAATATACGATACAATTTGTTTTAATATTGATAGAATTGCTTGTAATTTGTGTGTGCGAATTTGGAAAATGAATCGTACTTCGTTAATTTTGTATTTTTACATGACTGCTCAGGGAGGGTAATATAAAAGCTATATTACCCTCCCTAGCTATGGAATAAAGAAATCCACATACGTAGCGCACATAGGTGCGCTACGTATGTGGATTTCTTTATTCCATAATCAGCATCATATCAGCCGTAAGAAGCTCACTCATCATCATTTCGAGTTGGTGCCTCGGTCAGTCGACCATGCACACCCTGGTGTCAGAGTTCTAGGGAACCGCGTCTCGACCTCTGACGTGGTTCCTTTAACGACTACCAGACGACAGTCGGGACCAACGGCTTAACGAGCCTTCCAAAATTTCTTCATTATCAGACAATCAGGTGTTTCAAGCCTTTAATGTCCTAACCAAACTGGAAGCCACTAAACAAAGTATGCTTCCCGTGGGAATCGAACCCACGACCCCCGGGTCTATAGGCAAACGCCTTAACCACTGGACCACGGAGAAGTTCACTTTTGGCCTCTCCGAAAGATTCTTCGTTCCATAGTAGGATATTGCCATACTCACCACGCTTTGCAGGCGGGTTGGCGAGCGCAGTGTCTTTAATTCCTGGTTGAAGACACCAGAAGCCAAAGACACTGCTCGCGCCGCCCATCGGAAGTATTTTTTAGCTAGGAAAGGATAGTAAATTGTTTAATCTGAGAAGAGAATGAAGGTATTGGGTTACTACTCACTCAGATGAATGAGGGAGAGCAAGCAGCAGCTCGGGAGGTCGGACGCGCGTACCCGATGCCAGACATGCAGCCATTGTACTGGCGGATGAGGATGACACCCCTGACCCTTGATACCCCTTATCACCATTATTAAGCTACATTATCCTTATCCTTACTAATATTATAAATGCGAAAGTGAGTTTGTTTGTTTATTTGTTTGTTTGTTTGTTACGCTTTCACGCCCTAACTACTATACCGATCATCATGAAATTTTGCATACAAGTTCTCTGGAGTACGGAGAAGGACATAGGCTATCTTTTATCCCAGTTAAAAGTACTGTTCCCGAGGGATCGACATTGATGCGGGCGGAGCCGTGGCGAAAGCTAGTCATAGAATAAAAAAGGGTCAATTTAATTTAAAAAAAAAATGGGATCCATTTGGAAGTGCGTAAATATATTTGAATGTATTAAGTATCGTAAGAATCTTTTTATATACCGAGTCTTACTGGCTAGTTTTTTGAAGAGCAGATTCTTTCTTTGTTTGAAAAATATAATTATAATACCGATGTAGGTAGTTATTACCTACTCTAAATAAGTCTATCTGATGAAGCTTATCTTGGAGAAAATTGCAGCATATTTTGTTGCAGTTATCACAACGCAAGTTTTTTACGAAAAGTGAAATAAATAAAAAAATCAAGTGTCATCAATCATCATAATATTTACATAAACAACTTTAGTGCCGAAATTTAATAATTATCAGCGCAACTTTTAAGGCGTGAAAACGTTACAAACTTAATTATCTAATTAACACAAAAGCAAAACAAAATACAATCCCAATTTTGCATTAATAATTTTAAGTTAGGATTTGAATCAGTTACGTTCCATGTTGATGTGGGAAAAAATAAAAACAAAAGAACCTTGGAAGTGTAACATTCACACCCTTACCTTAATTTTTCCTATCACCCTCTACTCCATGTAACATTTAAGGAAACTAATTTTCATTATTTAAACAAGCGTAATCGTCGTCATGGCCAGAAAATGTGATCGTTTATTTGTCTTACAAGGACCCGTACGTTGTGTTTTGTTTAAATCAGTTACGAAGTAGTTGTTTAATACATTTGATTAAAGGAATGCACGCATAAAAATAAAAGCAGGACTAAAACTATCACTTAGCTTTGAATTACTGCCGACGTTGATACTGCGTCGCCTCAGTGATGTAGTGACGCCTCATCATGTCCCGTATGATAATCTCGCCTCGCGATTTCTGTCGTCTGCCATATCAGGAGTGTCTCGATTCGCGTTCACGCATGAAACAGGTTTTCCCACAAGTTTATATTTATATAATAGAAATATGATGGGGTCTTACAGGTCATTTTATAGTAAATAAAATATACATATAATATTCAAGTTAAACTAAGCTATAAAAACCAATTTAAACTCCAAAACTCCATCTAGAAGAAAATGTATTGAGGCAGGTCATAAGACCTGTAGAATTCCTATGAAAAAATTAGATATATGCGGGTCTCCCATCCATCCTAGCAACCCGCCCACACTATAGCCAGTTCCAAGACAGAATTGGAGGGTGCTGATGTTCCACATGCACCTGGCTATAAGTGTCCTGCAACCTGGCTGATCGACCTTCTAACCTAAATTCCCTAGACCCTATTTCCTATCCTACTTCGTCTGCAGACGTCTTTAACCTACTTTTCCTAAGCCTACGCTACGCCGGTGACTCTTCCAGATCACCTAGCTCTAGATTTATAATTACAGCTATCAATTCCAGGCTCAAAACCTCATTCTTTCGACAATATTCCCTAGAACTGCGGCTGTCTACAGTTAGCTTCCCTCGCTGCGGCTACTGCCGTATCTAGACGAAAGCCTTAAGCTTTGAGTAGAAAATTGTAGCTACTATGTCTTATGACTGCAAAATAATTATAATTAAATTAATTGAGTAATAGTGATATGGTGGAGTCTACAAAAGTCACCAGACGCTCTAACTAATAAAATAAATTTAGTAATAGCTTCTGATAATTTAAGAAATGTTACAAAAAGCAAGTGACAGAGTAAGGGCTTGATGAAAATACGTCCCTATCAAACACCTAGTATTATTTCAGATTCATTACTATATTGACATGATTTCCAGCTAGACATCAAGACATTCACAAGAAATAAATACTTAAACAAATATGTATAATGCAGCGACTCATAATCTCACTTTTCAACGTAGACTGGACTGTACAACCTCGCCTTCTGACATTATCACACAATGTTAATTGTCATGCAAATATATGAAGAAATATAATAGAATAATAAGGTTTATAAAATAATAAAATATAAATTTCATACAAACTTTGTAGCGTGATGTTAAATTTACCAGGAGATATCTGCGCAGTCTTGTGAAGATTCGCCCCTACTTCACTAATCACTTAATTATATATTTAAAATTTACAGCAGATTTTTGATTTTAATATTAATTTAACGCGAGATTTAATACAAATTATTTTAAAGACTCGAAACAACAAGCTTGTCTCCCGTAATTATCGAATTAAGTGTGATTTTCTAATTTTTATACGTTGTTTTAATTAATTTTCTTTGAGACACTCCCGACTAACTCAAAAATCGATCCGTACACGAAACTCTAATAATTAATCTTTGGTACGACTATGCGTACACGCATCCCAAGCCCGACTACCTGATCCCTTCCACCCCCGTCACTGCCAATCTCCCTGTCTTAGCCACACCCCTAAATTCTCCGAATTTTACTTAATTCACCCTGAATGGCTAAGGCAAATATAGCTATCCTTTTCTTTTATTGATAAATGCCCCTCCTTAGAACATTGAGTCAAAGCGAGTTTTATTTAATAATTGTAAAGCACAGTATTGTTATATAAGTATATAAATAAAAAAATATACGATGAAAATTCTGTAAATGACTGTGTCTGTTACAGAGCGCCCCTTGATGAACGATAAATTTTATGATAAGGAAATTTTGAGTGAATCACATTAGATTTTTGTTGTTATATTATAAGATTATAGCCTACCCCTTCTAGAACCATATATTCTCATTCTGATTAGAATCTAATCATAATAGTTTCAAATAAAATATTTTGTTATTATATAATTGTTGTTACGCCTTAGAGAAAGCTTGATGTATCAAGTTACATGATTAATTTAAGTTCCCATTTATTTTGTTAATCAATAATAAAGTCTTCACATTGTTTAAAATGCAAGAACGTTAAATTAAATTAAACTATATTTTAATCAATTCAGTAGTATTATAAATCGACCAAGGCAAACGCAATACGTATTAAACATAAAGATCGAGTTGTAATGCTGATGAGGTTATAAAATTATTGATCAGTTTGAAAGTACGTACACGTATGATATTATCACATTCTTATCCAACGTGGGCCAGCTAGTGTCCAAGGTCACTAAACCCGATTATCACACTCAGCGTTTTATTGAACGTATATGTAGAGACGTATACTAACGTAATCAATACAGTGATGGATTGCTAGCCGCAGTGCCTTAAAGATACATAGTATGTTTTAACAACATCACAAGTATTCGTAACTAAATATTACCGACTCTACTTTCTTTCTCATCCGTGTATATTTCGATCTAACTACATATCCTATATCCTAACTAATTTATAACGTATGTTTGCTTTAGTTTTCCTTTAAATTTCTCTGCTCTTTTTATTTTATTGCCTTTTTATTTAAATAATAAATAACAAAGAATTTATATTACTTAAATAAAAAAAAAACTTTACCTAAAAATTGCGTGATATTTTAGCATAAGTAATTGGATTTCATTTTTTTTTTTAGAAATTGTATATTTTCTATAATTTACAGACAATATCATTATCCATACCATGCAGACGATCACGCTATTTTAAACTAATTAATACACAATGAATTATTGATCACTTAGCTGAATTCGTATGTTCGGCAACGCCCCTATTTCAGTTGCCAGCATATGTCCATCTTTAACTTAGGCCCATTGCAACCTGAAATTGATTTACATAGGCTATGATTACTAAATGATATTGAGAAATTTGTATGAAATAACATTAATTTTACAGAAATGAATTATTTGCAGTCTTATTTCAAAACCATATGAGGGTTGCATTGTGTTTAAGTGTTGCGATAACATAACTTCAAGTTCCTAACCATAAATTATGGTCTCTTTAAGAGCACTACTAATTTTACATAACAAGTTGTTTATTCACACTTGTACCTTGTTCAGAATCCCACGAACCTTATCGCTCAAAGATTTAAGTAGGTACTTCATTTGTTTTTATCGAATCCGAGAATTTTGACTGCGTAACAGACCCTCTTTTTTTTGTTTTTTTTTGTATGATTCAACATGTGCAAGCCATGTTTCAAAAATAGCTTATCTTTACTGCAGGGCATAAAGAACAATAAATATTTGTTGTATTGTTATTGTTAACCGTTTTCTTCCTTTCATTTATCCCTTAAAATTACAACCAATAACTATTATTGCCTAACAACAAAGGTATAATATAGATGCAAAAATAAAAAACTAGTTACAAAATCCCCAAGAATCCACCTCTAGTTTTTTTTTATTTCTTTATTCTTTGCGATCCTTATGAATATTATTTTCCCAAAAACATAGAAGTGTACCTGTATGTAGCCCTAGTGTTTGTGTTTCGAGGGTAATATGTTTTTAAACCGAGAGAGTATTCGTTATTGTTCAAACTTCAGCTTTAAGCTTAAAACTTCAGCCTATAAACGACAATAGCTTTTTACAATGTTAATTCAAATTTTTGGACAATGTGAGGTTGTGAGGCTCACAGATCCTATTAATCCTACAATAGCACATACGAACTGATTAGAATTTTTAATCAGAAACGTATCTACTATCATGTCCATCCATAAAATTGATCAGCACTTATAGCAAAAACTATTATAATCTATATCCCGAAGTCACACCTAAAACTTACATCTAAACAACTCCATAATACTGTCTTGGAAAATGTATAGTGTAATTTCATCATAGCTTAGCTTCTTGTGGAGTATGGAGTTTTATACAGGTGTTATAACACTTGGGATTATTTCCAAAGGATGATTATATCCATGGAATAATAAAACTAACCTAACACAAAAAAACCCCCCTATACAAAACTCGTGTCTGTGATGTGTAGTTTCTAATATTTGGGTAAATAATATTTAAATTTGGATTTCACAAAAGAATGAACCCTATATTTTTGAAACCACTAAGTGTTTAACTTAAAGTGTGACGTGAAATATTATGCCATCAACAATCCCATAAATAAAAAACAGTACTTCACAACTCTCTTAAGTTCTCGAAAGTTACATGTTAAGATGTTTATTCCCATGCTGCACCAATTCAAAACGTCAAAATTACCAAACTTTACGATGGGTACCTTTTTTTTTTTTGTTTTTCTAATGGACATCTTTATTGCCGTCAATAACTCGGGAATTTTACGAAGTTGTGAGACAATAGCTCTACTTACACGTGCAGATAATAAATGGGTCTCGTAGGGTCATATTGCTTTAGTCAAATTCTTATCTAATTTTAAAACTGCTAAAGAAATTGTATAGGTTTTTGTTCAACAGAAATGCCTTTGTTACCAATTTCCGACATAAGATTTAGTTTTGATTATTTACTTTACTCTAAAGCGGACCCGCCATAAAATCAAGGATAAAATTAAGCATCGTGCTATTTATTCTATTAATCTTGGAATTCTCGTCATCCAAAACATTATAGAAATCATAATATTAGTTTCTTCATTTACAAAACAGTTACTATCTTACTCTTTAGAAAGGTATCCTAATATTATAAATTAGAAAGTAAATTAGTTTGATCATTAGTTTGATACGTTTTCAAGCCTCAATCAATGATCCGATTGTTATAGAATTTTGCATACATACTTTCTAGGTACAAAGAAGGACATAGGCTTCCAAAAGGAACCATTTCCAAGGGACCATTAAAGATGTTAACGAAGTAGCGGTAGAAATTATAAAATAAATTATTATTTCTTCCTTCTATTCATTAAGTAACGATATACCACATTATTTCGAACAGGGATCGAACCTGAAACGTGAACGTGAACTTAATGTCTTAATTTTAATGTATAGTATTAAAATAAATTAATATTTATCTCTTCTATTTATTATGTAATTAAATATCACACCATTTCGTACAGGGATCGAACCTGAAACTTTATGTCTTAAAATTCATTTCGTATTAGTATTAAAGTAAACTAATATTTCTCCCTTCTATTTACTCAAAACTAAATATCACAATATTTCATACAGGGATCGAACCTGCCTGCAATTTCATGCTTCTTATTTTATTTTCTTATACCCTAACGTTTTCTTGGGGTTTCAGTCAGCAATATAACTAAATAATATATATTTGATTGCCATAAAAATTAGTTATTTAAGCGGGAATCGAACTCACCTATATTAAGTATCGTTTTAAACTAGTATCAAATAAAAGAAAATTACATATTTTAGCACGGTATTTGAATCCAACTAAGAATTTGTTGGTATTTGTTTTATTCTATAAAAACACCACATCTTTTGAGATGGAATCGAACCTCTCTTAAATTTATCCATGCTAAGTCAAGAACAGATCTATTAAAAATATTTATATTAGGTATAGTTATTTGTTGAAGAAATCATATATCAAAACCTGATGCTGTATGTAATATATATTTTGCGTAGGAAATGAACCTACAGTTTATATAACATAAGTTTCTATAAAACTCTTCATAAATCGGCAAATAATATATTTTTTTATTGTTTAGGAGTCGAACCTAAACTAGAAGTCTATAATTGACTACAATTATATGAAATATAACCATTCACCCTTCTATCATTCTTTATTTCCTTTTAACCATAACTACTCAACAATGCAATAAACATATATTTAGAGCACAGAAAAGGATATATTTTACTTTATTAAAATCGTGAGGAAACCAAGGAAATCACCTACTTTTAATTTTAAAAGCAATTAAATTAACTGAATATGTGATTCAGGATTCGAACCCGACTATTTCTCTCTCTCTCTCTGAATAATCTTATTCTATTATTATAATATTTTTTGTTACTGACCCTAACTGTTTCGCCCCTAGCTCTTAATACTTATTCTCAATAAAATAAATTAGACTTACGGAGTATGATTATAACTAAGCAATAAAATATTAAACTTAAATAAAAATATCATCCTTCACTAAACTAGTTCAATTTCAACGATGTTGAACAGTTCTCTATTTTGTAATAAGAGTTAAACCTACAATGCCTTTATCCTACATATTTCCATAGCAACTTCCAGGTTCTTTTAAATGCGTTCTTGAGCTCAAAGAGTTCAAGATTGTATGACGCACATCCTGGTCACGGCACCACTCTGTAACATTCACACCCTTACCTTAATTTTTCCTATCACCCTCTACTCCATGTAACATTTAAGGAAACTAATTTTCATTATTTAAACAAGCGTAATCGTCGTCATGGCCAGAAAATGTGATCGTTTATTTGTCTTACAAGGACCCGTACGTTGTGTTTTGTTTAAATCAGTTACGAAGTAGTTGTTTAATACATTTGATTAAAGGAATGCACGCATAAAAATAAAAGCAGGACTAAAACTATCACTTAGCTTTGAATTACTGCCGACGTTGATACTGCGTCGCCTCAGTGATGTAGTGACGCCTCATCATGTCCCGTATGATAATCTCGCCTCGCGATTTCTGTCGTCTGCCATATCAGGAGTGTCTCGATTCGCGTTCACGCATGAAACAGGTTTTCCCACAAGTTTATATTTATATAATAGAAATATGATGGGGTCTTACAGGTCATTTTATAGTAAATAAAATATACATATAATATTCAAGTTAAACTAAGCTATAAAAACCAATTTAAACTCCAAAACTCCATCTAGAAGAAAATGTATTGAGGCAGGTCATAAGACCTGTAGAATTCCTATGAAAAAATTAGATATATGCGGGTCTCCCATCCATCCTAGCAACCCGCCCACACTATAGCCAGTTCCAAGACAGAATTGGAGGGTGCTGATGTTCCACATGCACCTGGCTATAAGTGTCCTGCAACCTGGCTGATCGACCTTCTAACCTAAATTCCCTAGACCCTATTTCCTATCCTACTTCGTCTGCAGACGTCTTTAACCTACTTTTCCTAAGCCTACGCTACGCCGGTGACTCTTCCAGATCACCTAGCTCTAGATTTATAATTACAGCTATCAATTCCAGGCTCAAAACCTCATTCTTTCGACAATATTCCCTAGAACTGCGGCTGTCTACAGTTAGCTTCCCTCGCTGCGGCTACTGCCGTATCTAGACGAAAGCCTTAAGCTTTGAGTAGAAAATTGTAGCTACTATGTCTTATGACTGCAAAATAATTATAATTAAATTAATTGAGTAATAGTGATATGGTGGAGTCTACAAAAGTCACCAGACGCTCTAACTAATAAAATAAATTTAGTAATAGCTTCTGATAATTTAAGAAATGTTACAAAAAGCAAGTGACAGAGTAAGGGCTTAATGAAAATACGTCCCTATCAAACACCTAGTATTATTTCAGATTCATTACTATATTGACATGATTTCCAGCTAGACATCAAGACATTCACAAGAAATAAATACTTAAACAAATATGTATAATGCAGCGACTCATAATCTCACTTTTCAACGTAGACTGGACTGTACAACCTCGCCTTCTGACATTATCACACAATGTTAATTGTCATGCAAATATATGAAGAAATATAATAGAATAATAAGGTTTATAAAATAATAAAATATAAATTTCATACAAACTTTGTAGCGTGATGTTAAATTTACCAGGAGATATCTGCGCAGTCTTGTGAAGATTCGCCCCTACTTCACTAATCACTTAATTATATATTTAAAATTTACAGCAGATTTTTGATTTTAATATTAATTTAACGCGAGATTTAATACAAATTATTTTAAAGACTCGAAACAACAAGCTTGTCTCCCGTAATTATCGAATTAAGTGTGATTTTCTAATTTTTATACGTTGTTTTAATTAATTTTCTTTGAGACACTCCCGACTAACTCAAAAATCGATCCGTACACGAAACTCTAATAATTAATCTTTGCTACGACTATGCGTACACGCATCCCAAGCCCGACTACCTGATCCCTTCCACCCCCGTCACTGCCAATCTCCCTGTCTTAGCCACACCCCTAAATTCTCCGAATTTTACTTAATTCACCCTGAATGGCTAAGGCAAATATAGCTATCCTTTTCTTTTATTGATAAATGCCCCTCCTTAGAACATTGAGTCAAAGCGAGTTTTATTTAATAATTGTAAAGCACAGTATTGTTATATAAGTATATAAATAAAAAAATATACGATGAAAATTCTGTAAATGACTGTGTCTGTTACAGAAGAAATAAAAGAACTGAAGAACCTTTCTGCAGATAGAGTAAAATCTAATCAATGAACATGGGAAATATGAATTGTGATGTGGACAACCGGTCGCGCTGACATTGCATACAAAATGCGCGCCGCGTCCGCTGGCACTGAAGTTCAAAATACCAATCACATCTGGTTCGACTTGATTAGTTTTTTTTTTTTATTTAACTGTTAATATGACTATGATGTTGTATTTTGTGTTAGAATTATTTTTTTCTTATTAAAATTCTTACAACTATACATTGAGTTGAAAAGTCACATGGCGTCTAGATTTTATATACTTTTTATACCTATACAAAATCGCCACCTTAACTATAATGTGGTATAACAAGGTTTTTATTTTTATTGCGGCAAAGTTATTACCTGATTTTTATTTATCTGATTTAACTGATGGTTAGTCCATCATCTGTTAGATTTTTCCTATTCATCATAACTATTGTATCAGTGTTGGAAATAGCTGTAGCAACAGCTGTTGAACAAGCGGCCGCCGTGGCAAGTGAACTATGAATGCACTATCTTAGCCACGGTTCAATACTAATGTGTGTACTGGAGCTAATATCCGGAAACATGCCGTCCAAGCTCCGTCTGTATAGACTGCCAGACGCGACCACACGTTGGGGCTTAGTTGTGTGGCTTTGGCTAGCGCAGCGGTCATCACGCCAGCCTGCGACACGAGAGTGCCCGCGTTCGTGCCCAGATCAAGATGGAAAAAGATCTTTTTCAGATTGGCCTGGGTCTTGGATGTGTATCTATATATGTATTTGTTATAAAATATAGTATCGTATATCACAAGCCTCGAACTTACTTTGGGACTAGCTAAATATTTGTGATTTGTCCGCATATATTTATTATTTATTTAGTTAAATTAAAATGTTGTATACTGAAGACACGAACTGAGACAAAAACAAAAATTTTATGACATTTTATAATTTAATACAATCATACTTCATTTAGGATGTTGTTGAGACTCTCCACGTTCTGTACTGCGTCAGAAATATTTGCACAGTCTAGGACAGACGGATATTACGCCGTGATCTGAAAGAAAATGGCATCATTGATGGGGAGGTTGAGGTCGTCACAACACCATCCTTAAAACTGTGGCAGACAGACGGGACTCGCCTATATTGAGGCATCTTGTGAAGGGGACCATGCCGGTGGCCAAATATGATATTATTTTATTAAGTAGGTAGATTTAAGTAATAAAACGAATTTTTAAGTTACTGTATTACTAACAAATTGGTTCCAGTTATCTGAATCAAAAAATTAAATCAAAATCAAAACGTTTATTCAGAAAATAGGCCTTTACGCGTCAAATCACATTTTAAAGGATCTAATTAAGTCATATTTATATTAAATGGTCAGTTTATTTATGTTAACTATATCATTACCATTACATAGAAAACTAATAATAATTACAACTACTTAAAAAAATATATAAATATTTACAAATTATATAGTCCCTGCAAACCGTCATTCTGTGGCAACGTGCCCAAAAGGCTGGCAGCATTGCCACGTTGGATGGCAATGCTTATCCTTTATTTATATTATTAATTAATGTGCAAAAGCCACAGACTACTAGCGTTTCGGAACCGTCCACTGCAGAGAAAAAACGCCAAAAGAAACTCTTTTCCACAGTATTGTTTGCCTACTCGCCTGAAGGGCTTTTTAATTTTATCATCTGTCTTTATCATTTATCTATTTTTTTCATTTATCTGCTTCTCTTCCGGCGTAGATCGTAAAAGCCGATCGAGAAATTGGGCTAAAATCTGCTGAATCATATCAATAAGCGATGAGGCTAGCAACCTACACGCCCTCCAACATGGTAAATGTGGCCAAAAGGTCTTATAGACCTAGGTTCTGTCTACCGTGCAAGGGAAAAAAGTCAAAAAAAAGTCAAAAAGTCAAAGATTTTTATTCAAAATTGGATACATGTATCTCTTTTTGAACGTCATATTTTTATTTCTTATATATTTTTTTATATATGCAAAATTGAAATACTACTAGCGTTTCGGAACGACCACTGGTGAGAAGAATACGCCGAAAGAAACTCAATCCAGCCTTGGTCCCTACGTGCCTGAAGGGCTCTGAATACATTGTTAACATTAAATACAATTTTTCATACTATAGATTAATTTTAACATTTAATAATTGTTAACATTAAATAAATTTATATAAATTTCCACGCATTTTTATCAGTAATATAATCATCAATGCAGTAATAAGCCTTTTTTATTAACTGGTTTTTTACAATCGTTTTGAACTTAAGTAAAGGCAGACCTAATATTTCTGCAGGAATTTTATTATAGAAGCGTACTCCTAAACCCAAAAATGAATTCATAGTTTTCTGCAATCGCAATACTGGTGTAGCTAATTTATTTTTATTTCTCGTGTTTCGGTCATGGATATCACTATTTTTCTTATATAAATCAAGATTATAGCGCACAAACATAATATTCGCAAATATGTACTGAGAAGGTAAAGTTAAAATATTTATATCTTTAAAC
Organism: Elegia similella; assembly: GCA_947532085.1. Classification (NCBI taxonomy): domain Eukaryota; kingdom Metazoa; phylum Arthropoda; class Insecta; order Lepidoptera; family Pyralidae; genus Elegia; species Elegia similella. The sequence continues at coordinate 990,498 of OX383931.1, forward strand.
AATTCTCTAAGAGATTCTCTAGCACCAAGTTTATATATAGATCTAATAGCGCGCTTCTGCAGGACAAATATGGTGTTTACTTCTGCAGCGTTACCCCATAGTAAAATCGCATAAGACATAACACTATGAAAGTAACTGAAATATACCAAACGCGCAGTATCAACATCAGTCAGTTGTCTAATTCTCCTGACAGCATAAGCTGCAGAACTAAGTTTACCCGCTAACGTAGTAATATGGGCACCCCATTGAAGCCCGGCATCAAGAGTTATTCCAAGAAATGTTGTTTTATCAGTTAAATCTAGTGGTTCATTATCCATTACTATTTGTGTTGGAATTTTTGTAACATTTGGTAAGCAAAATTTAATACATTTCGTTTTCTTAGCGTTCAACAATAGATTGTTCGCTGTGAACCAATCCAACACTTGAGCTAAAGTACTATTAACCACGTCAAAAGAATTAGTTTGTCTATCAATTTTGAAGACAAGAGAAGTGTCATCGGCAAATAGTACAGCCTTACATGTATTGACACAGTAAGGTAGGTCATTGATGTAAATGAGGAATAACAGAGGCCCTAGGATAGAGCCCTGGGGTACGCCCATCTTAACCGATGATCCGGAGGATTGTACCCTATCTAAACTAACTTTTTGAGTTCGGCCACTTAAATAAGATTCAAGTAAATCGCGAGATTTACCTTTTATTTCATAGTGCTCCAGCTTGGAGAGAAGGGTATTGTGGTCTACGCAATCAAAGGCTTTGGAAAGATCACAAAAAACACCAATAGCATTTTGTTTTCCCTCCCAAGCATCATATATGTATTTCAACAGAGCTACACCCGCGTCTGTAGTTGACCGACCCTTTGTAAATCCATACTGTTCACGATGGAAAAGGCTATTTATGTTAAAAAAAGCTAATAACTGATTAAAAATCATTTTTTCAAATATTTTACTAAGAGCTGGCAGAATAGAAATGGGACGGTAATTAGTGGGATCATTTTTATCGCCAGATTTGTACAAAGGAATGACTTTACTTAACTTCATCAAGTCAGGAAATGTCCCAGTATCTACACACTTATTAAATATAGAAGCTAAATATGGTGCAATTACTTCAATGATGTTACTAATGACAGCTACAGAGATATCCCAGAAATCTCCAGTTTTCTTATTGTTCAAACTCTTAAATGTATCAATGATTATTTGAGGTGTTACATGTTGAAATATTAAATGATTGTTACATTCTGGTATACAGCTTGTTAATAGTTTTTTAGATTCCTCAGATGATGAACGTAAGGAGGCAGTAGTATTTACGGGAATGTTAGTAAAGAAATCTTCGAAATATTTTGCGACGTCTTCATTAGTACTGAGGATCTTATTATCTACTTTTAATTCTATTTTGTTGTCACGATTTTTAGTTTTCCCGGTTTCCATGTTAATAATTTTCCAAGTGGTCTTTATCTTATCATGAGAATCTAGAATAGCTTTTCTTGTATATAAAGATTTTGCGCACAGGCACGCCTTTTTAAAAACCTTAGAGTAAGTTCTAACATAATTAATAAATTCAGTATTTTTATTGTAAGCTTTCATAGCTAATAATTCGTATAACCTGTTTCTACTAACGTAAATACCAGTTGTAGCCCATTCACTAAATTTTTTACCGATGCGTTTAGTACATTTTTTAATTTTGAATGTATTGTTGAATTCCGATTCAATAATACCAAACATTTTATTATATAGAGCATCCGGATCATCTCTAGTTTCTTCAATTAGGGGCATTTTTTCAGATATTTTTTTCTTAAATACATTTATTTTAGCTTTGGTTATAGATCTAAAGGTTACTTTTGGTAAGTCTACTTCTACATCATTTATAAGTTTTACAAACTGAGCGTAGTGATCCGAGGTTAGATTTTTAGTTATATATTTGTCAACAGCAGTGCAATTGCAGAAAACATTATCTATGCACGTTGCAGAATCTTCAGTAACTCTAGTTGGTTCCAAAAACAAATTAACCAAATCAAATGATTTAAAGACATTTAAAAATCGAACACTTTCAGTTGTTGTAACTAACAAATCAACATTAAAGTCACCGCACACTATAATATTTTTGCGACAACAACATAATTTTCTCAAGACATCTTCAATAACTGATTCTAAAGTATTATAATCTGATCTTGGGGGTCTGTATACACATACTATAATATAATTCCCTAGTTCGATACATGACAGCTCAACATTACAATCTACCGAAAGACTAACAATATCCTTACGTTCTTTACATTTTACGTCACTTCGAGTTAGAATTAAGCTACCGCCTTTCTCTTTAGTCTCTCGGGTGTAAGAGCTTGTCAATAAATAATTTTCTACATTGAACTGTTGCTGGTGCGAATGCATAAAATGTTCAGTCACACAAACTACATGCAAATCTTTACTGTTTATAAACAACTCTAATTCTAACAATTTGCTAGTCAGGCCTTGGACATTCTGATGAAAAATATTTAATTCTTTAGCCTCGACTGTTGTCTTATTAATTAGTTTAAATCAGACTGAGGATTTTGTATTTTAGGTATATCATTAGTTGCAATACCTGTGTCAAATTTAAAATTATTTGCAGTTGTACTACATACAACAGAAGTTTGTAAATTAAAAGCTACTACTGTAGCTATTTGTCTTTTAAAATTAAAAGGAAGATACATAGTATCGTTAGTCAACTTAAATCTACTTATAAACTTATTTATATCTAAATAAAAAATAAAATCGCCATGACGATACGTCATGTTGTACATATGTACATTTAAATTGTGTATGTGCTCGTTTCTTTTCCTATCTAAAGATTCCGAATACGGAAAGGCACATATCATAAATTTACATTGTGTTCTTTCATTTATATTAATTAATTTGTCCATACTTTGTTTAATATTCCTTTTTGATACAGAGGAACTGTCACCACATAATATTAATATTGTACAGTTTTCATCAAGACTGTCACAAGAAATACTGTTTACCAGGTCTAAATAAGAAGCGCCGGGTGTACATGTGTTGTAGACAGAACAGTTATGGTTGAGGTGACTCAAAATTATGCTACTAAGACCTTGACCTAATTTATCAGAGTATATAAATAATTTGTTACAAAACCTTTTTTTATTAAAACTATTTTCTATCGTACCTATCCTTGTTTCTAAGTTACATTTACCAGTATCACATTCTCTAGACTCGGGAACAATGGCTATTACAGGTGACATTGTAATTGCCGTTTCAGGAGTACTATAGCACTGCTGTTTTTGTAAGAGAGCATCATACCGCTCTTTATTATAGTGAGCTTCAGCCACAAATTCTTTGGCCTCTAAAATATATTTACTTATATCTTTTTGGGACAATTCATACATTTTTGATAAATTATTTAAGGACTGTTGCAATTCCGAGACCTGTGACTGCAACTCATGAATCTCGGTGTCATATATACGGCTAGCCATATATAGGTCATCTTCACATGATCTAAGTTCCTTAGACAAACACAGTTTTTCCCTACTTAACTGCGCTAAAAGACGTGATACTATGTATGTATGTATGGAAAGACGAAGAAAGCGTTGATCTGATGACATAAAAAAGATTGGGGGCCCATTATGACATAATGGGCCCCCAATCTTTTTTATATAAAATGGCAAAAAATAGAGACACTTGGAAGAAGCTGGAGGTGGCCTTTGTGTCTCAAGATACGCCAACCAACATGTCAGCCATGTCAGCAACTAAAGGCTAATAAATAAATCTGATAAATAAATTAATTGAATTGAATAATTCATAAAATTATTTGGAGCATTCCTCGGTTAAAACCAGTCACTCTACTACATGCTAGTTCACATAGCTCTACCTTCGTTTTAAAATGTGACTAAATATTGCAATGGCCTACATAAAATATTATTTATAACCAGCGAATGCAAACCCGGTTGAATTTAAGCGGCGTCCACATTTCCGCCTGCACGATCAAACGCGTTGGTATCGCGGTTGAGATCGCCGTTTCCTTTGCAGGAAGCGACGCGGGCGGGGTGAGAGTCGCTTCCTTAGTACCATGACAAAATCAGACTGAATATTAAAACGACATAATACAAGTATTAAAGTAACGTATGCAAATGAGGGTTATCTGAAAAAAAGCAGCAACAATGTGTCATCTTTATCTTACCGATATGCTTTGAATACCGTACATGAATAGAGTAGCAGACTCTATCCGTGTACAATTTTCATGTAAAACTTAAATCCGACAAACTCCTATCCTTCCCTAGATTAAAATTGCTTTCGATGGACAGCAGCATCCGAAGCACAAGAAGCCAAAGCGAAGCTATGCTCGCCAACCCGCCTACCAAGCGTGATGAGCACCTATGCCTATATCCTCTAATGGAACGATGAATGCTTGAGACAGGTCTTTGTCTAGCAGTGACAATTTCAGTCGTGGTAGAGCCACGCTACCGGCAAAATGAATTGCTTACTAGCAATTCATTTTGCCGGTAGCGTTGGACGAGCCGGCCCATTCATGCAGTAGCATCGGCCGGCTTGTCCGGGGAAGTACCACACTCTAACAGAAAATCGAGAAGAAGTCGTCTAAGTAGAAGCTTTACCGCTTCTATGCTTCGTTCGGTGAGTGAGAGAGCCGGAGGCTCATTCTTCCCTCTCCCCTCCCCATTTCCTTCCCCCAACTCCTTGAAAGACCAAGAACGCACTTGTCATACATATATAGCATACCTGGTATTGCACTTGTACATGGGCAGCGGTGATCACTTACCATCAGGTGACACGCTTGCTCATTTGCCGCCTTTATCATTAAAAAAATGAACTTACTCTGAAATTATGAGGACGAGTGCCGTGTGTGGCGCTCTAGCTCTACTAAAAATCCAAACGTACGTCATTTACGTGAAGATATCTACTTTAAAAAAGCTCAGAAGAGTAGCACGCTAGTAAGGGTACACACTTCAAACGAGACACGAGTGTGTACCGGAAGGTGCTCACATTTTCTGAGCATTTCGCTTTCAAATCTATTAAACTATTAAAATTAATTTTAAATAATTTTAATCTATGCAAACTGGTCTCAATTTAAGCGGCGTTCATTTCCGCATGCACGATCAAACAAGTTGATACCGTATCTGTTTGCAGGAGACGGCCGCGCAATGCCGCCGGCGTGTCCCAGCCTTATCTCGCCGATATGCCTTGAATGCCCGACAGTGACGCGGGTAAGTTTCTATAACTATTGTTTGTGGTTAATTGTTAATAGACAGACAGTAGTGACCTTCGACATAACACGTGTAGGGTCTTCTCTTGGCAATGTCATGTAAAGCATCCCCATGTGTGCCAAAGTGGCACAAAAATCCTCTGTGCTTCGCAAGGCATGTTAAGCCGTTGGTACCGGCTGTCATCACTGATAGCAGATTAGTCAGCTTGAGAAGTCTGACACAATATTGGCCACTTTGGACACACACACAACGCCGTGTGGTATCCGGCAGAGTAAAATAGGACCACTCAAAGTCTTCCCGTGGATGTCGTAGAAGGCCACTTAGGAAATACAAGCTAAACAAATAGAATAAATGGGTATCTCTTGGATAGGCATGTAACATCCTCGTCTTCATTGTCATTTACCATCAGGTGAGATTACCATCAGGGAGACAAATGCCTAATCCAATATTGTGTAAAACAAAAAAAAACCCAAAGCTTATAAACATCTATGAGACGTCTCCAACCCGTCTGGCAGCGTGGAGAGTGTAGGCCAAGTCCTCTGGCTGCTCTGGCCAAGTATGGCGCTAGTAGTACAGAGAGAGTCGTGCTCCTGTAGTGGAGACTAAAAAGACCTGATGATGATTGGCCACTTACACATATGAAAAGCAAAGCAAGCAATGAGGAGATCGATGGTTTAGTGGGTGTAAGCATTATGAGCGCTTACGCATGTTAAGCAACCCAGGTTGTGATCCCCTCTGGATTGGGTTAATAAGTAAAATGAAATTACCGAGAACCCGCCTGAAGGTCTTTGATTACATTGTTTACATGTAATAAATCATCAATATAGTAATAAGCCTTTTATAGTAACTGGTTTTTAGCAGTCGCTTTGAACTTAAGTGTCGTATGATACTAACTCAGCGATACTATATTTTTTAATAATATTATTTATTTATTCTGAATTTAATAAAATATCAAAATAATAATAACTTAAAAACTACTTATATATAAAAAAAATTACAAATAAAATAGCCCTGGCAGCTTATTACCCCGTGGTAGCGTGCCCAGAAGGCTGGCAGCATTTTTTGATGGATACTTATTTAAAGGATATTTTTTTAATACCTGGCACATTTCAATGTTGGGATCAGGATCTCTAATAGAATATACATGCGCAAGAAAAAAAAAGTAATTAAAAAAAAAAATCTCAGGCTCCATAGAAATTTCAACAGCTGATCGGTGAATATGTATGGGAGGCTCAGTTTTTTTGTCATTACTTTTACCTTAATATCCTGCAGGTCTATATTCTATTAGGGACTCCGATTCCAACACCAAAACACTGCCAAGTATTAAAAAATCAACCTGTAGATAAACATAAAAGACCCAGGTCAATCTGAAAAAGATCGTTTTCCATCATTACCTGACCTTGGATTGAACCCGGGACCCGTCTTGTCGCAGGCTGGCGTGTTAACCACTGCGCCACAGAGTTCGCCATTTTACTGTGATAATTACAAAATCAGTATTTTGATCGTTTCAACACCGTTTCATAGTAATTTTCTTACTTCGATCAAAAGATCTATATAACAGGTAAAGTAATGGCTAAGTATAATTAACAGTGTCCGATCAGGTAGGTAGTATCTTGATTTATGTTTGATATTTTTAGTTGCCCCACGGTATCACGCTCAATTTATGCCTGTTGCACACTTTTTGATTTATGTTCCTATTCGTAGATAAACGACTCTCTCATTTTCTACTTACACTGGCTCCTGTATTTATGTGAGTTTTGATCAGTTTACAAATACCCATTATGACGTATTTTTTGATATTGTAAATGAGTGTGACAATCTAGTAAGTAATAATAAACTTGCTATTATTTATGTAAAATGTAATTTATATTTTTGTATATTGAAATTCGTATGCCTGACGGGCGAATCACATCCCACAACATACCCATTAGGATCCTATAACCTGTGATGACAAATAAATGATTTGTATTTGTATAACTTACAATACTTAATTCATAATTCTAGTCCGTTTGTCTAGCCAACCGAAAGAAAAGCAGATTATCTACCTACCTCGCATTAAGTAATTTATATTGCATTTATGATTTTTGCATTTTAGTCACAAACATTTTACATTTACTTTAAGACAATTTACTTTGCGAGCACGATGGCCGATATTGCTGCAGCCTCAATATATGCAGCGGTTTCGACCAGGGTTGCATGTATCAACTATTGGTGGCGGGCATGAAGGGACTAACAGTAGTGGGTGGGCGCTGGCCAGCAATAGTTTGCATGAACTAACTGGTGGCGGAAGCACGCAAAGTAACGCTGGTCGCTCCTGGATGAGATCAGCACAGGACCGAGACGGATGGCGGAAACGAAGAGAGGCCTATGCTCAGCAGTGGGTGGAGGACGGGCTGCGATGATGATGATGATGATGATGAAATGTAGCTTTGACTTCCGCAAAGTAACACCTGAATCTATTAACTAACAAACATTTTAGACAAAATAACTGTTAAGGCAAACGGATTTTGTACCTAAGACTACACAGGTTTCTCTCGACAACTAGGTATTCTGTCTAAAATGTTCGTGACTAAACCCATGTCTCATTTGTTATCAGTTCTTCTGTTATGTTCCATTCTATTATTATGTTTATCCCATGTTCGCATTAGTCAATCAGTTCAGTTCCTCACTATGGTGAATTCAGTTTGAATGTTGTTTATATTGCAAATAATAGTAAATTGTTGCAACAAGCGCTTATTTGGAGTCCGAGCGCCAGCGAGGGCTCTACAAAGCATAAATGCAATATAAATTACTTAATGCGAGTTACATCATCTGCTTTTCTTTCAACTTCTACGAGAAAAGTATATGAAAAATAAAACTGAAGAGAAGTTAGGTACAATTAGTGAAAATTAGAGTTGTTTACATCTCCCGCCCTTTTTTTCGTTATGGTCAATATTTTTTTAAGTTAAACAATACACACGTCACTTCACACGCTAACTGTATAACTCCATACGGCCCTCAGGTTTGCCAACCTTTTTAGTGACATGAGACACCAATTGTCCCGCGATTTAAAAAAAAAGACTATACTTCTATAATAGGTTTTCACTAGCACAATTTGAAGTTCTTCATAAAACAATTAGTATTTATAACTTTATTTATGCTTTCAAATAAAAAAATACAAATCATATTAATTTTTGCATGCAAAGACCAGACACTGGTCTGATGAAATGTTTGAATCTAAGTGTCTATTGTATCCTTCATGTACACCACATTTAAAATAAATAATTGAATTGATTTCAACAATTAATGCATTTAGAAAAAAAATGTAATATTATCACAATTTTCAATGTATATTTACAAATTCTATGCGTACTTGTTAGTTGATTGTATATTTTACCTACCATCTTTTCATTAAATGTTAGGTTTGAGAATAAATTTAAAATATATTCTGAAGCCTATGTCCTAAATAGAGAAGGTACCACCTTTAAATTTACTCTCAACGTTCACTTGAAAGAGTGCCTCAGCATCGATATCATCAACAATTCCTATAGGACCACTACTGGGACTAAAAAAAGAAACGACATTCCCATACAAAATGCTCGACCTACTCGACAAATGCTCGATCTTTCACACTTTTATGTGAGAATGTCGATATTTTTGAGTTTACATCATTGCTTCAATGTCAAGACTAAATTTACCACGGAAGGATAGCCGACATACTATTACGCACGTGATGTAGTATTAAATATGCCTAAGCTTTGACGTGAGAGGACCCGATGTAATTCCGGGTTCCGGGGTAATGACGTTTGATGCGGGCTTGACTGGCTAGGGACGTGGGTAATTCACTGTCATAGAGCACAGAATGGAGGAGATTGGTTACACTACACGAAATGTGAAGACGGATGCTAAGGCACTAAGATATAGGATGAAGTGCCGAATATACCTCTACTCATCTAATACTAAGCCTTGACATTAGTGAACCCTATGTAATTCCGGGGTTATGCCGTTTGATGCGGGCTTGGCTAGCTCGGAATATGGATAATTTATATATAGAGCAAAGAAAGAAGGAGATTGGTCAATTTATACGTTAATATGAATCTGTAGGTAAGACACTAAAATTACTACTCACGTAACACTAAGCCTAAACGTAAGTGCACTTGATGAAATTCCGGGGTAATGCCGTTTAATACGAGATCGATTGGCTCGAAACATGGATAATTGACTGTATAGAGCAAGGAAAGAAGTAGATTAGTTAAATAAATAAAAATAAATAAATAAATATATACGGACAAATCACACAGATTGAGCTAGCCCCAAAGTAAGTTCAAGACTTGTGTTATGGGATACTAACTCAACGATACTATATTTTATAACAAATACATATATAGATACACATCCAAGACCCAGGCCAATCTGAAAAAGATCATTTTCCATCTTGACCTAGCCGGAGATCGAACCCGGTCACTTCGTGTCGCAGGCTGGCGTGTTGACCGCTGCGCCACGGAGCTAGTCAAAGTTAGCAGTAGAAAAATTAGTTAAACCACACGTAAATACGAAGACGTATGCTAAGCCACAAAATGAACGAAGAAGTTCCAAATATACTTCTACTCACCTATTGTAATTACTCTTGATTAGACTCAACTGGGGGAATGGATTAATTTCTATCATACAGCAGATACAGAAGGAGTTTAATCAAACTACACGTAAATACGAATGTGAATGCTAAGAGACTAAGATATAATGAAGTACCAAAAATACTTCAAATCACCTACTAAGCCTTGATGTATGTGGATTTTAAGTAACATGTATAATTTTTTTCGTTGTTCTATGGAAAGACTGGCGAGGCCATTAAGGCCGCCGCCGTCCACCTAGATAGGACCAGAGACCAGACAGATGTTGTACAGTGTCACTGAACATGCATTTGCTGATGCCGCGACCTTCACAAGTCGCGCGTCGCAATTTTACTTATAACTTATTGTTTTTAAGCCAGAGTGCGTTCGCAACTACACCGCGACAGACACATAGGGAACGGAAGTGCCTAATCTTTAACTTGTACCTACGACTAAACTAATATACAGTGAAACTTACTGTGATTGTTTGGTGATCTACCTGCACTCTCAACTATAGTCAATAGTCAAATATTTTATTCATCGTAAGATATTTTAAATATCATTTGGTGAACGTTAACTTAAATAACACATTATTATTTACAACATTATTATTGTTGACGTCAATAACTTACTTAGAGCTAACTTTACGCCGCTTCCAAGGCGGAGTGCAGAAGAAGCGGCAACAAACTGCACACCGCATTTTCTCCAAATGACATCAACTTACAATCTACGACATTCTTAGAACTAAACGTGTGGACTTGAGCTGTCATAAAATGAAATTCATTTAATAATATGAAATAATTGTTTGGAGATAATAAAGGAAATGAAGGAAACTGAATATTGATAACGGAAAAAAAAATAGTAATGAAAAAATGTTACTTTAATTTTTTGATTTAATGTCGTCTCAATATGTACAAATTGTACCAATTCATGTCATTTATATATTAATATCATGACGAGATTCCGGCACCGAGCTTTGGTCAGATATTTTTATCATTTAGAAAACTCAACTCAAGCTATCATACTTCAACTTGTATCCAACGTCAGCCACGCAAAACTGCTATTCAACTCTACAACTACATCCTACAGATGTGATGTCAAAGATGTCGCTTTCGTATGGACGATATTAAATTGCTTTTATGGGAATGGCCTCATAATAGCAGTCCATGTAAATTTAACATGGTAATATATATTTTTTTTTAATATTATTTAAATGTCAGAAGAGTCATGTTCATATTGTCTGTCTGGAGGTTGTTGTTTTTTATATATATTTGACGGCATACGAGCAGACGAATTACCTGATGGAAAGTAGTCACCGTCGCCCATGGACACCTGCAACACCAGAGGAGCTGCTGATGTTAAGGTATGTGATATGTAAGGTATTCCCCATTCATCCGAATGAGAAGTATCCTAATATCTTTATTTCATTTCTAAATCCCAAAAATGTTCTATCCTTCAACGAGTTAACCAAATTACTATTAGAAAAATGTTATTATAAAGTTAAAGACTATCTTGACGACTCTCTTAAATAATGTGTTTAAATTATAGTAAATAAATAACACTTGTCTAATTAATATTGTAAATTATCAATGAATTATAATAATTACTAATTGTGTGACATAATTTATGATTTTATTTTATGTAATAGTAAGTATTATGAACTTTTATGAAAACTTATTCCAACGCCAAATAATGGCAGAATGTGCTTGTACTATTCTGTTCTGTAACACCTGCTTTTGACCATTTTCGATGGAATAAATGATTTCCGATTCTGATTCTGATTCCCCAACCTAAAAACACAGACGGGCAGAGCAGCGTCGAAAGCACAAAACGTCAAAGAAACTTCGCTCGCCAACCAGCCTGCCAAGCGTGGTGAGTATGGCAATATCCTTCTATGGAACGAAGTATCTTTGGGAGAGGCTTTTTGTCCAGTAGTTGACTTTGAAGATGATGATGATGATTTTTTTTTATACTTTTAAAATGTTATTGCCCAACCAACTTTAACGAAGCTTAACGTACCAATATTAAATTAAAAATATACTTACTAGTCTTTTTAGGGTTCCGTACCCAAAGGGTAAAAACGGGACCCTATTAATATCGCTCCGCTGTCCGTCTCTCTGTCTGTATGTCTGCCCGTCTCTCTGTCCGTCTGTCACCAGATTGTATCTCATGAATCGTTATAGTTAGACAGTTGAAATTTTCACAGATGATGTATGTCTGGTGCTGCTATAAAAACAAATACTAAAAAATAGAATAAAACAAATATTTAAGGGGGCTTCCATACAACAAAATTATTTTTTTTGCTTGTTTTTGCTCGATATTGATAACGATAACAGGTAGACGCTTGAAATATCCACAGAATATTTAGTTATATATTCACTTTGAAAATAAATAACTAAATAAAAATAAAATTAATATTAAAGAGGGTCTACCACAGAACAGACTTGTTTTTATGCTGTTTTTATAGATAACGGTAATGAACCCTTCGTGCGCGAGTCCGACTCGCACTTGGCCGGTTTTTTTTAGATATAAGTTAACGTAACCAGAAACATTTTTCTAAATCTTCGCATCATGCATCTCCTCTAGTCCGAAGTAATGACGTTTGATGCGGGCTCGACTGGCTTACGACGTAGGTAGTTTATTGCTTCAGGTAACAGGAAATAAGAGATATGGTTGACAAGGACTCCGACTTATCTCGGAGTAAGAAATTTTAAGTAATTAGAAGCACATTACATTCTCACTTATGACTGCTCCCAGCGTTTTTGTTTGTTTTCAAATCGATGGGGCAAAATATATTTTTCTGTGTATGTTCTGCAAACTTCCGAACTAGTGCTCTAATTCAGATGAAATTTGCATGCTATGAGATCTTTGAGATCTCCGGTGTATCCCCTCTGTGACTAGTGCTAATTTTGTGGAAAATAATAAAATTTATGAAATTAAATCTTTGAAATATTTGTGTTACACAAGTGACTTCACACTTAAACAACCTTTTTTGTAACCAATGTACTGTGCCCTATAAAAGGTTTTCAAGTGTATTCGAAACTGAAATAATTTTTAAAATATTTCAATTTTTTTGAATATTGAATTAAGAAATTATATACCCTAGTATAACTTGAAATATTTCTTAAATGATTCATAGTACTGACATAAGATATTATTAAAGCCGACGTACTCGAAGGCACATGGATAAACGGAATATGAAACGGATAAACTCAAAAATCATATTTCCTTGTTTTATACATGTATGATCAAACTCCAAAACTTTTTAAAATACACTTTTTTTTTTGTACGGACAAATCACACAGACTGAGCTAGCCCCAAAGTAAGTTCGAGACTTGTGTTATAGGATACTAACTCAACGATACTATATTTTATAACAAATACATATATAGATACACATCCAAGACCCAGGCCATTCTGAAAAAGATCATTTTCCATTTTGACCTGGCCGGGGATTCAACCCGGTTACTCCGTGTCGCAGGCTGGCGTGTTGACCGCTGCGCCACGGAGCTAGTCAAACACATATATAGAAGAATTTGCTAAAAATATAAGATTTAATTCACTATTTCAATACATCATTTAAAAAAAAAACAGCTAATGCAAAGTCTATTAAACAAATTTCTTCAGCTTATGAATAATATAAGGCGTAATATCAGTAAAAGCGCTACGGAATTTAAAAATATATTCAGCATTTCACTCCAAAGCCTACATGTTTGGTGAAATGTGTCATACAACGAATAAGAACGTGTTTTATCACGCACAAGCGAAGGACTGAACGAAATAATTTTGCATTTTTCATCAGCATTTATGTATGTATACAACGTGATTTTGAACCCCCTAGCTATATTGAAATCTGGGAATCAGAATCCCTAATGGAACACAGAATTGCAAGAAAAAAAGGTAAAAAACGAAAAAGAAAATTAGGTTTCCCATACAAAGTCGCCGATCAGCTGGACGAATTTCTATGAAAGGTTAAATTTATTTTTTCCATTTTCACCTTTTTTTCTTACAATTCTGTATTCCATTAGGGACTCTGATTCCCTGATTTCAATATAGCTAGGGGGTTCAAAATCACGCTGTGTTGTTTTACGTAAGTTAAACATTGATTAGATTTTGAGCATCCAAATAAATCATCATCAGTTCAGCCATTTATATGGTCCACTGCTGCATAAAGTCCACTTCCAAGTATTCTTTCCATGGGAGGATATTGCCATACTCACCACTTAGCATTGTTATAAATTAAATGTAAAAAGAAACAAGGTCATTAATATAAAACATTAAGTATAAATAGTAATAAATAATACATTTAAAAAACCGGCCAAGTGCGAGTCGGACTCGCGCAAGAAGGGTTCCTTACCGTCTATGAAAACGGCAAACAAATCATGTCTTTTGTATGGGAGCCCCCTTTAATATTAGTTTATTTTGAATTAATATTTTTTTTGAAAAGTGAATATATAACTATGTATTCTGGGTATATTTCAAGTGTCTACCTGTTGCCGTTATCTATAACGAGCAAAAATAAGCAAAAAAATCATGTTTGTTGTATGGGAGCCCCCTTAAATATTTATTTATTTCTAGTTTTTAGTATTTGTTGTTGCAGCGAAAACAGAAATACATTATCTATGACGGTTTATGAGATACAGCCTGGTGACAGACGGACAGACAGAGAGACAGACAGACAAACAGATAGACGGACAGCGAAGCGATATTAATAGGGTCCCGTTTTTACCCTTTGTGTACGGAACCCTAAAAAGGAAAAAGCAGAAAAAATATATTTAGAATTTCGTCTTGTCGATAGGTGAAGTTGTAGAGTTAGAGATATTGATTTCAATATCGGTAGTGTGTTCAAGTTTTCATCAAACGCTGCTTGTGGCAAATATTTGGCATTTTCTGGGCTGAAAAAATCTCCAACTATCACCTGTGGGAGATTTGCCATCATTCACGAATTGAAAAGTTTAAGAACGCGATTCGCCAATACGTTTGTATTGGCCTTTTGCGTTTTTGGCCATTAGCGTCGTAAGGGCCGGGAAATGCCAATTGACATGCAGAATTTATCACCGTGATGGTTCTGGAATATTCAACGTGTGTGATTCCTCCTATATAAGCATTAGTTAAAAACAAAAATTGATCAAGTGCTAGTCGGATTCACACACAGAGTTTCTATATTCAATTACAAAACCACGCTTGTTGTATGGAGACCACACACTAATAAGAAGATACTTATGGGGACTTTGATTGATGTATATGGTATGGTATAATGGTCGCATGAAGACCTCTTTAAACTCTTTCTGTCACGAATATTATTGTTATCAGTTCTCAGTAGTGTGGTCAGAGGTCGCAGTTATTTTAATATATAAGAAATAAAAATATGACGTTCAAAAAGAGATACCTACATGTATCCAATTTTGAATAAAAATCTTTGACTTTATCCATCCCTCTGGCTGTCAGTAACCCGTTTATCGAATATTACTTGACACGTTCGCTGCCAACCACGGCCATTCTTGTAGTAAAAAATATACATTGTTATAAAAACTTCGGCAGCGTTTTATTTATGTCAATTTAAAAATCCATATGCAACAAACTGAAAACTAAAAAATATATACCCAACAAAGCACTCTGTGATTTTTGCATGCATTCAAAATCAGCCAGCACTCAACGGCAAAATGGTAATCAACGGCATTCAATGAATAAATTATTGTCGGCGTTTTTAACTTCGATATGAAATTAGATCATGTTTGGCTCAGAAGATACGTACCCTAATTACGTAACTCACAAATTTCAATAATTGAAATACAAATAAAACTGTGTTGCAGTAGTCTATAGGCAGCGATCGCTTACCATCAGGTGACCCGCTTGCTTGTTTGTCGCCCTATGATATAAAAAAAAACTAACCTGGTATTTGAATGTGTATTGATAGTCGAGTTACTTTCTCAACATGAGTTAACATGTAAAATATAGTATCTACAAATACTAGGTACCTATATTATTATCAATGAGAGACTTATTGTACAGATTGTATTGTCATTTTAACAAACAATATACATTATACCAAAATAGATATAAATTAAATTATACTTCCTCACCTCGCTCCAGTAAATAACAATTAACTGAACACAAATTAAATTAAGTCTTTCAGTGACGGTTTACTCATAGAATATTTCGAGTCCAACAACAATAGTGTTTGTGTGGACTCATTTATTTCAGGTCCAATTAAAATTCCGCTCATTGTGAGCTTGTGAGTCGCCTTCAATGAAAGCGGCGCGATAAATTGGAAATATTGTTTTACAAAAACGTGAAATTTAAAAAGGTTTCAGATGATTGTTTGGAGATTGATGCACGATTTATAATGATAGATGCCATTGTGATGTGATTATGAAGTTTTTATTACTTTACGTAATCGAATTGTGCTTGCGTTTATATTTCATTCTGTTGATTTTAATAGTTACAATATCTACAGAATGATATCTATTAGCGATAATGAACAACTTATCTTTAGTACATATACCAATTTAATGAAATAAATAAAAACTCGTTTTCTTATCTAAATCTATGGTCAAATAAATCAGTGAATTCGTGTGATTTGTTGCAAGAATATAACGGAATGAAATTAAACTGTATTTTCGTTGATGACACACGTTGAAAATATAAAGGGCTAAAAGCATAGAAGTATGAAGCAATTTTTTTTGAAATCTTTGGCTAAAAGAGTAAACTGGCTGCACGCACGAGAAAATGTTAAGTGTGCAAACGAGAGCCCGGAACAAGCGATAGAGGGGCACGATCAGCCTAAGCGTTCTGCTTGTGACACATCTATCTCTCTTCCACCATTACCACATAAATTTATCGTTTACAAACGAGTTTAGTTGTTGGTGAAGGTATCATGCAGAGATTTATAGAAGCAGTCTACATGTAGGGACACGTGACTCCGCTCGCGTGAACGTACATACCTACTAAATTTATGCAGGATTAAAAATGATGTAATGCTGTTGTGATTAGTTTAAAAAGATTATTACTTATAGTTATTGGATTTTGCTTACAAACAAACATTATTTATTCTATTGATATCAAAACTTACAGTAATTACAGAGTAGGATCCATTGATGATACTGAACAACTTCAACTTTAAAACATAAACTAAGAGAAATACTGAAATTGTACAGCTCTATCAATGAATGTGCTCAGTGAATGTTGGAGCTTTGAACATTAAACGCATTGTGTTTGCACTAGACGTTGCTTTGAAATCAACTTTTCTTTCACTAAATACCTACAGGGTGAAATTGAATTCATTATCAATCGTTTAAGGAGTGACTCAGACCATGAATCTGAACAACTTTTATTATAGGAGCAAGTTCGAAATAAGCAAAAATCTGCTGTCCCATAGGTTTTGCCCAAGTAGATATTCCACTTTTGTATGAGAGCAGATAATTTTTTCACGATGTTGAAGTTGGTCCCATAATGAAAGTTGTTCAGATTCGTGGTCTGAGTCACTCCAATGAATTCAATTTCACCCTGTATATGTATCGTATAGGGACAAATCACCTAGAATGAACTAGCCCCATAATAAGTTTGAACTTGTGTCGTAGGATACAAACTCAATACATACATACATACTCATCATCATCATCATCAGGTCTTTTTAGTCTCCACTACAAGAGCACGACCCTCTCTTTACTACTAGGGCCATACTTGGCCAGAGCAGCCAGAAGACTTGGCCTACACTCTCCACGCTGGCCAGACGGGTTGGAGAGGTCTCTTAGATGTTTATAAGCTTTGTTTAGCTTGTATTTCCTAAGTCGCCTTCTACGACATCTAAGAGAAGACTTGGACTGGTCCTATTCTACTCTGCCGGGTACCACACGGCAACATACATACTATCACGTCTTTTTCCCTTGCGGGGTAGACAGCGCCTAGATCTATGAGGACGAAAGCCACGTTAAGCATGTTGGTTTGCGTATAGGTGGAATTCCTCAGATTCCTCAGATTTTCGCCCTCGATCGGCTTTAACGATCTGCGCGGGAACAGAAGCAGCTGGCACATTCTACATATTTTTCTTTTCTCCCAGACCAGCTTGGAAGAGTAGAATACTAACTCAACAATCATCTAAAACCTAGATCAATCTGCAAAAAAACATTTTTCATTATGACCGGGGATCAAACCCGGATCCCAGCGATTCAAAGGCATTTGCCACGTAGCCACAGAGGTCGTCAAAGTTAATTAAAGTAAATTTTTATTAAATTTCGTATTATTATGCGTCTTCAATTCTTGTGAATTATGTATCTTCAATTCCTTTGAATAATGTACTTTTAACTGATAACATCCGATGGAGCCCGAAATCCCAGTGGTCATGAGCATGTAAGTTTAGGAACCCTGGGCGCAGTCCCCACTGTGATGGGTGATCGAAGTGGTACAAATAATTCTCGAGCTCTTCCGTGCTTCGGAAGGCATGTTAAACCGCTGGTCCCGGCTGTCATCATTGTTGGCAGTCGTTAAGCTATATCAGATGCCTTTAGGCAGCTTAAAAATTTTTCACCTGTGGTGGCCACTTACACACACGAAAAACAAAAAAAACTGATAACACAGTTTTGACCCATAAATTGTTTAAATATGAATGTAATAAGATAGACAATGAAAGTTCTTTCATTATCTTTGACGTGATATTTTTGTAAGGGTCCTATCATTACTACATAGTAAAAAAAATCCCCTTCCGCTGTCTGTCTCTATGTATGCTTAGATCACCGTTTCTCTAATATATTATTTATTATTATTTAGTTCGAGCCATCATGTGTCCCACTGTAGGGCAAAGGCCCAGCAGTTCTCTAATATATAGATCTTTAAAACTAAACAACGGTTTTGATGCGGTTTTTCTAATTGATAGAGTGATTCAAGAGGAAGTTTTATATGAGAGACGCATTTTTTTAGGGTTCCGTACCCAAAGGGTAAAAATGGGATCCTATTAATTTCGCTACGCTGTCCTCTCTGTCTGCCTGTCCGTCTGTCACTAGGCTGTATCACATGAACCGTGATTGTTAGACATTTGAAATTTTTAGAGATGATGTATTTTTTTTGCCGCTATAACAACAAATACTAAAAAATAGAATAAATTAAATATTTAAGGGGGCTCCCATACAAAAAACGTGATTTTTTTGCCAAAGGGTAAAAATGGGATCCTATTAATTTCACTACGCTGTCCTCTGTGTCTGTCTGTCTGTCACCAGGCTGTATCACATGAACCGTGATTGTTAGACATTTGAAATTTTTAGAGATTATGTATTTCTGTTGCCGCTATAACAATACTAAATAATAGAATAAAATAAATATTTTAGGGGTTCCCATACAAAAAATCTGTTTTTTTTTTCCGGTATTTTTATTTAAATACGCGAATATTATTACAATCTAGCTTAAACGTTGGCTAATGAGTAATTTTACATTGACCTAGTTTATAAAGTATAGAATAAGAATGTGTCCATCAGCACTTTTCTTACTGTCTCTATTAAGGGGAAGCCACTTTGTTCATGTGTCTTTATTCGCACTTACACTGCACTACTTTGTTATTACTTATCACTACACTAATTCAAATGGTTTAGTCCTTTTAAGTCTTCGCACTATGTCCGTGTTGTCGAGGAGCTGGATCGCCTCGACGTTCACATGATGAAGCAATCTATGCTCATGTGCTTCAGCGTATTTTTTGATTATTTTATCAACGATCTGTATATTAAGATGTCCCGATGCAGGTCGTCGTTTCTTACGTACCAGGGCGCATTTACAATAGCCCTCAGCACTTTGTTTTGGAATCGTTGAATAATATCTACATTGCTCTGTTTGGTACAGCCCCACAGCTGTATGCCGTAAGTCCACACTGGCATAAGGACTTGTTTATATAAAAGTAATTTGTTATGTACTGATAAGGTAGAGTGTCTTCCTAGTAGCCAGTACATTTTTTCGAATCTTATTTCCAACTCCTGTCTCTTCTTTTTGACGTGGGCTTTCCAGCGGAGCTTCGCGTCAAGTGTCATACCTAGGTATTTTGCTGTGTCTTCATATGGTATTTGCTTATCATTTATATATATAGGACAATATCTATCACGTTTGTTTGTAAAGTTTACATGAATAGATTTTGACTCATTTAGCTTAATTCGCCATATCTTTGTCCAGTTGTTAAGTTTATTTACAGCTATTTGAACCTTTTCAGCCATTATGGCCGTGTCATCAGCAAAGGTCGCAATAGTGTTATTCTCTAGCTCAGGAATGTCACAAGTGTATAGTAGGTACAGGACCGGACCTAATACGCTTCCTTGAGGTATGCCCACTTTTACTTCTTTAATTTCTGAATATGCATCTTCTTGTCGAACTCTAAAAACTCTATCCGATATGTATGACGTTAAAATGTCTGTGTAATTTTTTGGAAGCATTCTTTTCAGTTTGCTAATGAGTCCATCGTGCCATACCTTATCAAAAGCTTGTGCTACATCTAGGAATATCGTAGTACAAACTTTTTTCTCTTCATATGATCTTTCAATTATATTTGTTATTCTATGTACTTGGTCTACTGTTGAGTGCTTTTCTCTAAAACCAAACTGATGGCCTGGAATCAGATTTTTGGCATCTATTATAGGTTTTAATCTTTTTAGAAGCAGTTTTTCAAACAATTTGGATATGACAGGTAACAGCAAAATAGGTCTGTACGAAGCAGTATCATTCGGGGGTTTCCCCGGTTTTGCTATCATTATAACTTCAGCTACTTTCCACAGGTCTGGCACGTATTTTAGTCTCAGTGCAGCATTAATGAGATTTGTTAGCTTTACTACAGCTTTTCGTGGAAGGTTGTGTAATATTTCACCCGATATGAGGTCAAAACCGGGAGATTTTTTTGGGTTAATATGTTGTTTTATTTCTCGAAGAACTTCCCACGGTGTTACTAGCTTTATTTGCTCATCATAATAGTCGTCATTATTTTCATCATTGTTGTCTTCAGCTGATTTTTTTGCTTGTTTTTGCTCGATATTCATAACGGCAACAGGTAGACGCTTGAAATATTCACAGAATATTTAGTTATATATTTAATTTTAAACAAATAATTGTTTAAAAATAAAATTAATGTTTAAGAGGGCTCCCATACAGATATGATAACAGACATGATTTTATGCCATTTTTATAGATAACGGTACGGAACCCTTCGTGTGCGAGTCCGACTCACACATGACCGGTTTTTTAAATGTATTATTTATCGCACCCGTGCGTAGCCGAGGTGGGTTGCTACTAACTAAATAATATAGAAATAATCATAGGTGAATTAAAGCATAGTGGGTCATCATCATCATCATCATTTCGAGCAGGTGTCACGGTCAATCGACCATGCACACCCTGGTGTCAGAGTTCTTCGGAACCGCCTCTCGGCCTCTGACGTGGATCCTTTAACGACTACCAAATGGCAGCCGGGACCACCGGCTTAACGTGCCTTCCGAAGCCCAGAATCATCTTTATTGTAGGACAATCAGGTGATTCAAGTCTGCAATGTCCTAACCAAACTGGAAACAACTAATCAAAGTATGCTTCCGGTGGGAATCGAACCCACGACCCCGGGTCAACAGGCAAACGTCTTAACCACTGGACCACGGAGGCTGTCAGTACTGTAGTGGGTCAAACGTATAATTGTGTTCGTAATCCCATTGTTTCATCACAACAGCTGCGCCTTTATAATCCTCTTAGGACGAATGTCTTTGACCCGGGGCTCAGCCCGGACAGTTGGCATTATAATTGTAACACTTATTATACCTCCGACAGTCGGCACAAGACGTCATTCAGTTAGTAAAAGCTGCTTAGTTATATTTTATGCCTTCTCGGAATTTTGTCCATTTCACCAACAGAGATCGTTTTAATTGTTAACTTAAACTTATATTCCTACCTATTTTTATACTTCTAAGTCTAGAAATGAGAAAATTACCTTACAAACTTTACCCTTCTTATTTTTCGAGGGTAATTTCGTCCTTTTTATCTACATAGATCTTTTTACAGTTCCGTACCCAAAGGGTAAAAACGGGATATTGATTTCGCTCCGCTGTCTGTCTGTCTGTCTCTCTGTCTGTCCGTCTGTATCTCATGAACCGTGATAGTTAGACAGTTGAAATTTGATCACAGATGATGTATTTCTGTTGCCGCTATAAAAAAAATAGAATAAAAAAATAAATATGTAAGGGGGCTCCCATACAACAAATATGGTTTTTGTATGGGATTGCCGTTTTTATAGATAACGTTACGGAACCCTTCGTGCGCGAGTCCGACTCGCACTTGGCCGGTTTTTTCATACTTCTAAGTCTAGAAATGACAAAAATTACAAACAAATTTTATCACCCCCTATTTTACCCCTTAAGGGGAATTATGTACATTTCACCTACACCGATCTTTTTTTATTGTAATCGAGAACTTATGTACCTACCTATTTTTATACTTATAAGTCAAGAAATCAGAAAATTTCCAAACAAATTTCCCCCTATTACACCCTACATTCTACGCAACCTAGACATAAACAAAGCCAGTGGTCCTGACGGTATACCTGCCATTGTCTTACGAAATTGCGCAGCCGAATTGTCACCTGTCCTGACTCGCCTATATCGTCTTTCTTTTTGGACTGGGAATGTTCCTAAAGTGTGGAAACTAGCCAACGTTCAACCCGTACCCAAGAAAGGTAGTCGTGCCGACCCTGCAAACTATCGCCCAATCGCGATCACCTGCGACTGCTGGCATACCTTGAAGATAATGATCTTCTCAGCGACCGACAATACGGATTCCGCCAGTGCCGGTCTACTGGGGATCTTCTTGTGTATGCCACGCATCTTTGGAGTGAGGCCCTTGAAAAACATGGTGAAGCATTTGCTGTCTCACTTGACATTTCAAAGGCATATGACAGGGTTTGGCATGACGGTCTTATGGCGAAACTTCCAACCTACGGTATCCCCGCTAGTCTTTGTGCTTGGATTTCAGATTTCCTGAGAGAACGGTCTATTCGAGTAGTTGTTGACGGCTGCTCATCGAACCTATTGGCTATTAATGCTGGGGTACCTCAAGGATCTGTTCTTTCCGCGACGCTTTTTTTGCTACACATTAACGATCTGTTAATACCAGGAATTATTGGGTACGCAGACGATAGCACCGTTACGGAAAGATATTTTTCAAGTGCAAAGACAAAAAAAACAGAAATCGATGATCTTAGAGAGGCAATGGTGAACCGCACCAATCTTACTCTGCAGGCTGTCTCCGAATGGGGCGATGCCAATCTTGTAAGATTTAATGCCTCGAAGACACAGGCAGGTCTTTTCACCGCAAAGAAGAGCCCGTTCAACTTGGCTCCTACTTTTCGTAATGTTCCTGTTCCCGTCACAAATCATCTCGAACTTCTTGGTATTGAACTATCCTCCAACCTTAACTTCGGTAGCTATATCGAATCCAGGGCTAAGACTGCTTCAAAAAAACTGGGCATCCTCTCCAAGGTCCAACAGTATTTTTCTTCAGGCCAGCTATTGAGCCTTTACACAGCTCAAGTCCGCTCCTGTATGGAGTATTGTTCCCATCTGTGGGATGGATCCGCCCGCTACCAGCTCGAAGCCAATTCCCCCTGCACCATTCCATCTTCGGACGACACGGCGTGGACAGGGATTCCATCCATATGTGGTCGATATTCCTGCTCATCGCACCTCTAGATTCGCCTCCTCCTTCATTTTGCGAACCGCGAAGGAATGGAATTCCCTTCCCGCGTCGCTGTTTCCCGACTCGTACAATTTAGGGATTTTCAAGGCAAGAGTGAATAGGTATTATTTGAGTTTGCGTGTACCACCCTAGACCTCATCGTTGTTTCCCATCAGGCACGATGGAGGTCAAACGCACTCAAATTTATGATTAATAAAAAAAAAAAAAAAAAAAAAAACCCTCTTAGGGGTTGAATTTCCAAAAATAAAAAGATTCCATGTACCAAATTTCTAGGCACAGTAGTTTCGGTTGTGCGTTGATATTTAAGTCAGGTTTGCCTTTTGTCCGCGGCTCCGCTCGCGTTAGTCACGATCCCTCGAGAGCAATAGATTTCTTCAGAATGAAAAATACCCTATGTCCTTCCCTGGGCCTTAAACTACCTCCATACGAAAATTCATCCAAATTGGTTCAATGGTTGAAGCGTGAGAAGGTAACAGACAGACAGAGTTCCTTTCGCACTTTGCTCGCAGCTCTGCCCGCATTAGTCACGATCCTTTGGGAACAGTTGAATCTCCCGGAATGAAAGATATCCTAAGTCTTTCTCCGGGACTTAAATACCTCCATACAAAATTTCATCCAAATTGGTTCAATGTTGGTTCGTGAATAGGTGACAGACAGACAGAGTTACCTTCGCATTTATAATATTATTACGGATTACAGATAATTACGGATTCGGATTACGCATATTACGGAATTACGGATATTACGGACTACGGATTATTACGGATTACGTATGCAAATGAACTGGAGAGGCTTTTAGTTTTAAATTTGACAATCTGCACCAGTAGACCGGCGGCCGGTGGCAGGACTTCCTACCTCATAAGATACCTGAATGAGACTAGTGCCCGATTATAGTTCTGAGGGTCGGCACTGCGAATAAAATAGATTGCCTGCGGCTACCCTGGAAGAACCCATGTTCAGGCACGTTTAAGACGTGGAATTTGAAAATTAAAGTACTAAAAAAAATCTCGGAACCATATCCAAAAGCACTGCAGGATTACGATCGTAATATTATTTTTAACCGACTTCAAAAAAATAGGTTTTCAATCCAATGTTCAATATATTCTCCAAAACTTTTAATTGCATTGTAACGAATATTAATTGATGTTTCATTTTATATTTAATTTAGTGTAAGTTCCATCAAAATCGGTTCAGTAGTTTTCGAGATATAGGCTAATACGTATAACTGTGCCATTTTTTTTTCATCTCATATAGTACATGAATGAAACTAGTGCCCGATGTTAGCACTGACGATCTTGTATATGAATAAAATAGGTTGCCAATCCGTAACCTGGAACAATCCAAGTTCGGGGATGAACTTGGATTGTTCCGGGTTACGGATTTGTACGTGGAATTTGCAAATTAATCATTTAAAAAAGAAGTTGGAACCATATTTAAAAGTAAGGCGAGATTACGATTGCGATGCTTTTCAACCGACTTCAAAAAAGTGAGGTTTTCTTTTCCATAACCTATTGGTTATGGTAATTATTTAATTATTTAATAATAAACATTAAATATTTTTCCCGGTTCGCCCGGGCCACACATCGTATGACTCGGCTACTGTAGTCCAACAGCGTTTCCCTTAGTTGGTTGTTTGCAAATGCTCTCAATGTATTTTCATGTGTCAACTCCATACCCAGTCCCAATCTTCTTCTTTTCGAATCAAAATGGTTATGTTTGCCTTCTTTTATACAGTTTTTAGCCATGTGGTTTCCGATAGCCGTGTAGTTTCCGGCAGAGTA
Organism: Elegia similella; assembly: GCA_947532085.1. Classification (NCBI taxonomy): domain Eukaryota; kingdom Metazoa; phylum Arthropoda; class Insecta; order Lepidoptera; family Pyralidae; genus Elegia; species Elegia similella. The sequence goes on from OX383931.1 coordinate 1,015,775, forward strand.
GAATAGGACCACTCCAAATCTTCCCATGGATGTCGTAAGAGGCGACTTAGGCAATACAAGATAAAAAACAAAACTCATAAACATCAATGAGACCTCTCCAACCCGTCTGGCCAGCGAGGAGAGTGTAAGCCAAATCCTCTGTCGGCTCTGGCCCAAGTATGGCTCCAGTAGTACAGAGAGAGTCATGCTCCTGCAGTGGAGACTAAAAAGACCTGTTGATGATAATGATGATACAGTTTTTGACCAGTAGGTAGCCAGAGCGACGCCGACGCCTTTGTCGCTTGCATTCATCCTCGAACTTGGATTGTTCCAGGTTACGGATTGGCAACCTATTTTATTCATATACAAGATCGTCAGTGCTAACAACCTGCACTAGTTTCATTCATGTACTATATGAGATAAAAAATGGCACAGTTATACGTATTAGCCTATATCTCGAGAACTAATAAACCGATTTTGATGAATCTTACACTAAATCAAATGTAATGTGAATTCAATTCAATTCATTTATTTCATAACAATAAACAATTGTGTTGAAATGTTTATCCTAGATTACAGACATATTTATTATAATTATTATGAACATATGTGGGTAATTAAATATAATTTATCCAATACAAAATGAAACATCAATTAATATTAGATGCAATGCAATTAAAAGTTTTAGAGAATAAATTGAACATTGGATTGAAAACCTATTCTTTTTGAAGTCAGTTAAAAATAACATTACGATCGTAATCCTGCATTGCTTTTGGATATGGTTCCGAGATTTTTTTATTACTTTGATTTTCAAATTCCTCGTATTAAATGTGCCTGAACATGAGTGCTTCCAAGGTTGTCGCAGGCAACTTATTTTATTCGCAGTTCGGACTCTCAGAACTAACATCGGGCACTAGTTTCATTCATGTACTAATGAGATTTAAAAAAATGGCACAGTTATACGTATTAGCCTATATCTCGAAAACTACTGAACCGATTTCGATGGAACTTACACTAAATCAAATGTAATATGAAACATCAGTTAATATTAGTTACAATGCAATTAAAAGTTTTAGAGAATATATTGAACATTGGATTGAAAACCTATTTTTTTTGAAGTCAGTTAAAAATAATATTACGATCGTAATCCTGCAGTGCTTTTGGATATGGTTCCGAGTTTTTTTTTTTAGTACTTAAATTTTCAAATTCCACGTCTTAAACGTGCCTGAACATGGGTTCTTCCAGGGTTGCCGCAGGCAACCTGTTTTATTCGCAGTGCCGACCCTCAGAACTAACATCGGGCACTAGTTTAATTGAGGTATCTTATGAGATAAAATACCATGAAAAATAGCCCCTTTCAGGGTGGCTGAACTTGGACTTCTTCCAGGGTTGCCGCAGGCAACCTTAGCTGGTTCACCTCTCCATAAGGATATCTTTCACTACGTCAAACTCCCGTTTGAGTATCTGATGAGATAATTTTTGGCCAAAATTGACGTTTTCGACACCTTTTTTTTTATGGTTCTTCCAGGTTAGGGAGTGGCAACCCTACCTGGCCCCCACCTCCAAAGCACCTACTTTCACTACATACTAAGTCTCTTTCGGGTATCTTATGAGGTAGGAAGTCCTGCCACCGGCCCCCGGTCTACAGGTATTAATATTTTATTTTTCGATTTGAACTTATACTTCGCCCGCGGCTTTGCTTACATTACTTAAGGTCCCTCAACATATACGTCTTTTTTATAGCGGAGTAGGCAGAGCCTAGGTCTATAGGACCTTATTTACCCACATTCAGCATGTATAGAAGTGTAGATGGTAAACGGAATCAAAATAGTGATGGGTTGCTAGCCGCATTGACATGATTCCGCAGATTTTCACCCATTCCCTTTGGTTCAATCGGTTTTTACGATCTGCGTGGGGAAAGAAGAAGCTAGCATATTCTCCTTTTTTTCTTTTCTTTCAGACCAGCATTGTCCCCTAAGAATAACTTTTATCGATATAAAAGGCAATTTATGTCCTCCTCAGAACTTCTGACAATCAGAGTGTGTGTATGTGATATTGAAGATATATGATTATTGATCGATCGACAAAAATATTTTTTCATTGGTTAAAGTGCATAAACGTAACGAACGTATACATAAACTCACTTTTTCAAATCAGTCGTGATGGAGCCACACTACCGGCAGTTTTGTTAGTAGCATGAATGGGTCAACTCGTCCGGGGAAGTACCACACTCTCATATAATCGACGTTTGAGTATAAGCTTTACCGCTTTTATGTTTCATTCGGTGAGTGAGAGAGCCGGAGACCTATCCTTCACCCACTTCCCCCTCACGACTCCTTGAAAGGCTGGCAATGCTCCTGTCACACCCCGGTGTTGCAGTTGTCTATGGGCAGCGGTAATCACTTACCATCAGATGACCCGCTTGCTCGTTTGCCGTCTAAGATTATTAAAAAACAAGTAGAAGTTAGGATAGATGATGGAAAAAACATCTGCATCGGTCGGCTTTGCAAACCCTGACTCTGTTTACCCTGTTAGCTGTATGTCTGTACCGTAGGTCTGTACTGATAGTTTCTGAATTGAAGAAAGCCGACACCAATGTATTATTCATATTGTATTAGTAATACCATTGTTTCATCACAATAGTATACAATAGCCTTTATGATCCGCTCAGGACGAATGTCTAGGACCCGGGGCTCATCCCTAACAGCTTGAATTACAAGGTTTTGAAATGCCAGCTAATATACATTTGAATCGGACGGAATCAGAATCTCTAATCTATGTATGTATGTGTAAAAGTCCAGGTCCCAAGGAGCATTGGATACGCAATAAAACCAAAGACTGTTTGGTATTATGATGGTTTATTGTAGCCTACTACTTTAGGCCGGTACAAGTATCGCAGTACCTATCATAGAACTTTTTTTTTTTGGATGGATTTGGTGAGCTTTCGTTACTTCACCGGGCGTTTGAGGCGAGGGCAGAGTGCCCTCAACCTTTTAGACAACATCACCAAAGGGCCCCCAGGAGGGACGGAGCTCGGCTTGTCGTAGCCTGTGTGCGCAAGGCTTGGAGAGACAGCAAACTCTCATATTGCCTAATGGGCCGCGTGTACGTGCATGCAAGCCTGAAGGGCCAATCTGAGAATCACCGGGCCTTTTTTTTTTAGTCATTGTAAATATAGTATCAGATGTAAAACCTTTTCAACGCTTTATTCATCACATTTTTTGCGTTATTTCAGTGATGGTGTCTCGAATATTTTGTTTTAATTGCTGAAGGTTAATTGGCCTAGAATTGGCATAGAAAAAGTCAGGATCTGTTAAATCAATCTTGGGGGCCAATCAGTGTCACCGTTTCTCGAAATTAATCGACCAAGAAGAGTTATTTTTAATGATTAATAAAACGTTTTTATAATTAAAACATGTTGTTCCGTCAAAAAACGCTCCATAAAAAAATTCCGTATCTACACAAAGTAATTTTCGTGCAACAACTGTCATATTTACCGCCAAAACAAAATAGCCACAAAAAAGTTTTATACCTCCAAGTCGCCCATCGGTATATCAACGCACAGCCGAAACTACTGTACCTAGAAACTTGAAATTTGCTACAGGGGTTTATTTTGTGATGTTAATGAGCACTAAGGAAGAATGTTTAGAAATTCAACCTTTACGGGGGTGAAGTTTATATGGAGTTTTCTCATTTCCGGACTTCGAAGTATAAAAAAAAGGGATATAAGTTCTCGATTACAATTAAAAATGATCTGTGTAGGTGAAATGGACAAAATTCACCCCTAAAGGGATAAAGTAAAGTTAGATTTTTTTTCATTTTTTTTTTTTTTTTTTTTATTTATATCCGACGGCAAACGAGCAGACGAGCCACCTGATGGAAAGTGGTCACCGTCGCCCATGGACATCTGCAACACCAGAGGAGCTGCTGATGCGTTGCCGACTCTTAAGATACCTGTAAACACGCCTTTTGAAGGACCTTTCGACTTAGCAGTATAAAAATTGGTACCTATATATGGTCCTAATCGTCATCGTTAATAATCGTCTATTTTATTACGGATCCTGATTCAGACATTCAAATATATCCAGGGAATTCCAAAACACCCTCCACATCATTAAGTTATGTAATTTAGTTGCGAACTAATTTAGGTTACATGGAATTCATCATGTTCCCAAAAACTTAAGCATTATTTAGTACTACTAAACTTGCTGTAACATACCAAGTGTTACTACACGAGTATTAGTTTGAAATATTAAACCTAAACTTGCTTGCTTCCACGGTTTCTCTCGTATTTATGTGACGTGATAATCTACGAGTACATATATACATATAATAAAACAGTAAAAATATTTTGTCTGTACATTTAGTATTTTTGACTAAAATGGATAGAGGGACACTTAAAAAGAATAATAGAGAGCAAAAAATTTTTTGTCTGTCTCTCTGTATGTATGATCACGATTATCTCCGAAAATACTGCACCGATTTACTTAAAACTTTCACCAATTGCTTTGTTTTAACTCAGCAAAACATTTAAAGTTTGTTTCATTAAAATCGGTTCATTAAAAAAAAAGTAATCGTCATTTAATGAACTTAAGGCATGAGTAGCCTGCAAATATAGGGCACTAGCTTTCGCCCACGGCTTCGCCCGCGTCAATGTCGATCCCTCCGGAACAGTACTTTTTCCCGGGATAAAAGGTAGCCTATGTCCTTCTCCGCACTCCAGAGAACTTGTATGCAATATGCAACATTTAATGATGATCGGTTTAGTAGTTACGGCGTGAAAGCGTAACAAACAAACAAACAAACTCACTTTCTCATTTATAATATTAGTAAGGAAAAATAAAAATAAATATATAGCATAAATTAAATAAATAAGTGACATAGGAAAATTAAAATCAATTCATCATCATTATATGACAGCATTATACCTATCCATACTATCCATATAAATGCGAAAGTGACTCGGTCTGTTTTTCTATCTTCTTTTTTTGACGCTTCAACCATTGAACCAATTTGGAAGAATTTTGGTATGGAGAGTTTGAGACCCGGGGAAGGACAGACCTTTTATTCCGGGAAATTCTACTGTTCCCGAGGGATGGACTACATATGGGGACATACTAATGGGGGTGGCGTAGCCGCGGGCAAATGGCAAACCTGACTTATATATCAACGCACTGCCGAAACTGCTGCGCCTAGAAACTTGTAATTTGGTACAGGGGTACTTTTTATGATGTGAGTGAGCGCTAGGAAAGGATTTTTAGAAATTTAACCTTTTAAGGGTTAAATTTATATGGGATTTTCTCATTTCTGTACCTAGAAGTATGAAACTAGATATATAAGTTTTCGATTAAAATTAAAAAGATGTGTATAGGCGAACTAGACAAAAATCCCCGCTGAAGGAGTAAAATAGGGGGTAAAGTTTATACGGAAATTTTAAAAGTATAAATTAGGTATATATGTTCTCGATTACAATTAAGAAGATCTGTAAAAGTGAAAATTCCCCCCTTAAATAGCAAAATAAGGGGGTTAAAGATTGTATGGAAATTGGAAATTATCTCATTTCTGGATTTAGAAGTATGAACAAAAATGGGTATGTAAGTACTCGAATACAATTTAAAAAGATATATATGTAAATGAAATGGACAAAATTCACCCCTAAATGGGTAAAATGGGAGGGGAAAGTTTTTATGGAAATTTTCTTATTTCTGGACTTAGAAGTATTCCATTCCATAGTATTCCATTCCATACTAATATAATAAATGCGAAAGTAATTCTGACTGTCTGACGGTCGTCTTTTTGCGCTTCAACCATTGCACTGATTTGGATGAAATTTGGTATGGAGGTAGTTTGAGGCTCGGCGAAGGACATAGGGTATCTTTTATTCCGGTAAATTCTACTGCTCCCCAGGTATCAACACTAACGCGGGTGGAGCTGCGGGCAACAGCTAGTGTCTGATAAATCGATGAACGCCAGCTGCACACTGAAAAAGTGTCAAGTTCCATGTGAAAGCGAAAGCGCGGAACAAGTGACACAATAGGGACGATCGGCTTAAGTGTTCGACGTGTGACGCATCTATAGTCGGGCTCAGTGGTCAACACGCCAGCCTGTGACACGAGAGTGCGCGGGTTCAATCCTCGGTCAGGTCATGATAAAAAACGATCCTTTCAGATTGACCTGGGTCTTAGATATTTATATATATATATATACGTGTGAGGGCTCGACCGTCCCGACGCTCTAGCCGAGTTCCCACATATAAGGATGTTAGGGAGAGTACAAGACGACACACAGAACACAGAATAACTTTATTATAACTTTGCTTTACAACTTCAATAAATTAATAACAGAGACTTATGCTCCAAGATATGGTAGTAGACTCAAAGATGTTAGTAGACTGAAAGATGTTAACAGGCTGAAAGGTGGTAGCAGACTGAAAGATGGTAGCGGACTGAAGAATGAGTGATGAGAAAGAGAGAAAGTAATCTAAAAATGGAATGGAATGCAATGAAATTTGAATTAAAATAAGGAATGAAAAATGGACAGGATGAGAGAAATGAGATTGGATGAGATGCAGCATGCAGGTGGCATGCTGCAACGTTACATACGTATCTATTATAAATATAGTATCGATGAGTTAGTATCCTACGACACAAAGTCGCAACTTACTATATTTCTCTTCCATCGGTATCACGTAAAATTATTGCAGTTAACCATTTTTTTAAGGTAAATGTAGATAACATATTTTTCTCAGTATACCTGACATCTCGATGAGACCAGTATAGATGAGAAAGCGCATGGATCGAACCCGAAGCCATACGGTTACAAATTACGCTTTCAGATCGCTTGGTCACTACCGCATTCATCACCAAATGGGGGAAGAAAATATATAATTCCTCCACACACGTGCGAAAGGAGGATGTTTTTACTTCTGCCCATCTGTATTTTATGAGATGTTTTGATATCTTATTCTGGGGAGGGTATCCGTTGTGATCCGGGTCTTAAATCGGTGGGTATATGACCCATGGAATGACACAATAATAAAAAACTCATTTGGATCATGTTTTTTTAGGATTCCGTACCTCAAAAGGCAAAAAAACGGAACCTTGATAGTATTACTTTGTTGTTCGTCTGTATGTCTGGACCTTTTACTCAGGAAAGCGTGGAGGTATCAAGCTGAAATTCATATCAAATAGTCAAGTCTACTGTCCCTTGGAGCTGTGAAAAATTAAACTTCTAAGGCAATTTTATCACTAAAATGAATCCATTAGCCAACTTTACTGTACAACCACTTTTTGTTCAATGATTCCATTTATTTGCCAACTATGAGTCATAATACAATACAGGTCTAAGGTATAATGTTTGCTCTTTTCATATTAACTCAACGATTATTGCAAATGTGGTAAACTACAATTAATAGGCCTTTAGGTCCTTAGGCTCTGTCTACCCTGTAAGCCTTGCAGACGTAATTACATGTATTATATTTTGAGAACTGGTCACTCACGTGCTATTTTGTTAATGATCAAAATGGACTCCTGACGATCCGAAACTATAGTCGGCAATCCCGACAAAATACCACGTGAGTGACCCATTTTGAAAATTTAATGTACTAGCTTTCGCCCGCGGCTCCGCCCGCATCAATGACGATCTCTCGGGAATAGTACTTTTTCCCGGGATAAAAAGTAGTCTCCGTACTCCAGAGAACTTGAATGCAAAATTTAATGATGATCGGTTCAGTAGTTACGGCGTGAAAGCGTAACAAACAAACAAACAAACTCACTTTCACATTTATAATATTACTAGCTTTCGCCCGCGGCTCCGCCCGCGCCAATGTCGATCCCTCAGGAATAGTAGTTTTTCCCGGGATAAAAAGTAGCCTATGTCCTTCTCCGTACTCCAAAGAACTTGTATGCATGATATTTGGTTCACTAGTTACGGCGTGAAAGCGTAACAAACAAACAAACAAACTCACTTTCGCATTTATAATATTAGTAAGGATAAGGATATAGTAAGGATAAGGATAAGGATATAGTAAGGATAAGAATAAGGATTGATCTCACGTTAGTTTTAATGATGTAATTACATGTATTTACAGAAAAATCTCAGAATCAGCCGTCAGACGGATACATAATTTTATTTTCCATCAGATTTGTCATACGTTTGTTATTCAATAAAGATAATACGGTTCCCTACATTCAAAGGAGTTCATCAGCGTAACTCGATAATGTTTTGTCTTTCCAATTTTTTTATCTTTTTACCGAATTCAATAAAAAGGTTATCTATTCAACACGTATGTATTTACATCATATAAAAATAAATAATTAAAATTGATTATTTTTATTATTTTTTATATATTTATATCAAAATAAATATTTGCAATATATCCTTTAAATATAATAGTTTTTTTTAAATACAAAATATAATGTTTTTTTTTTTTAATTTACAACATACATAGGAACGTTGCAACCTTTTTTTTTTTAAAGAAAAAGTAAACCTTTTTGTCGTGATATTGTAATCGTAAAAATTTAAATCAATTCGTAATAATATAAATTCTCATAATCTAAAAAAATATATATCAAACAATGCAAATGAAATAACATTATTGAAGGGAGCAGTGTTTTTCAATATTTTTTGTTTTCTTGCCATTTTAGGAAGAAACAGTACAAATCATTTTTTTATTATTTTTCTCGAAGTTTTAGAATTATATAGTAACTACTAAAGAATCTTTTTTTGAAATCCAATCAAGGGTTACAAGATACATAGTATGACGACCTCTGTAGCTCAGTGGTGCCGTAAGTGCCTTTAAAACGCGAGGTTACAGATTTGATCCCCGACCAGGTTACGATATAAACAACAAACACGAAATACACAACATTTTTTAAAAGATAGGCCTGGACGTTAGATGTTTATCTATGACAGCTCCGTGGCGCAGTGGTTAACACGCCAGCCTGTGACACGAGGCTGCCCGGGTTCGATCCCCGGTCCGGTCAAGATGGAAAATGATCTTTTACAGATTGACCTGGGCTTGGATGTTTATGTTTATCTATATATATATATTTGTTATAAAATATAGTATCGTTAAGTTAGTATCCCATAACACAAGTCTCGAACTTACTATGGGGCTAGCTCAATCTATGTGATTTATACCTCTATATTTATTTCTTCAATAGAAGTCGGTTTTTTAATTACTTACCTTCCATATGGAACTGTAGAGTAAATATTGTACTTAATTGTATAATTATAATTTTTATATAACATATTTCAGATATATTTTTCAACTTGATAAATTTGTTCGGAATAATGGGATATAACTAAACTTAATTATTTGATTTAAATACCACCTTACCTCGGGGATAATGTTCAGTATCAAGGACATGGTTTATTAAAATATAACTTTTATAAAAATATTTATTTTTAACATTACAGACAGTACTTAAGATTTGAAGCTAATAAACTAATTCAAACTGCGTTACAAATAAATATTGTAATAACCTTTCATCCGGGAGGCATCCGGACCACTGCCTCCGGTCGTGAGTTCAATTCCCACGGCAAGCGTACTTTGTTTATATGTTTCCAGTTTGGTTAGGACATTGCAAGCTTGAATCACCTGAATGTCTCATAAAGATGATTTCGCACTTTGGAAGGCACATTAAGCCGTTATCTTATTTTCGCTGGGGCCGATTCAGAATCGGTAGCACGGCTAACCTTTGGGTTAGCGAAGCGAAAGCGAAGCTAAAGCGAAGCTAAAGCGAAGCTAAAGCGAAGCTAAAGCGAAGCTAAAGCGAAGCTAAAGCGAAGCTAAATCGAAGCTAAAGCGAAGCTAAACCGAAGCTAAAGCGAAGCTAAAGTTAAGCTTAATCGAAGCTAAAGCGAAGCCCATTTAATATGTCTACCTACGAAATATTATTAATAAAAGCTGTTTCGTTCCAGATGCGATCGTAACCGCCATCGCCGACAACGGAGACAATAACACAGCCTTCAGCATGAACTCGACCGAGCTCAGCATCGACGGGAACCGGTCCACCCCCATATACACCATCGGCACTAGCTTCATTACGCAATGGTTGGTATTCACTTAACTTACTTTCATAAAATCATCCTTGCTAATATTATAAATGCGAAAAAGTGAGTTTGTTTATTTGTTTGTTTTGTTACGCTTTCACGCCGTAACTACTGGACCTATCATAATGAAATTTTGCATACATGTTCTCTGGAGTACGGAGAAGGACATAGGCTCCGTTTTATCCCGGGAAAAAGAACTATTCCCGAGGGATCGACATTGACGCGGGCGGAGCCGCAGGCGAAAGCTTGTAATTTATATTTTCCTAGCAACCCGGACCCCGGCTTCGCACGGGTGTAATGTACTGTATATAAAAACTTCCTCTTGAATCACTCTATCTACTAAAAAAACAGCATCAAAATCCGTTGCGTAGTTTTAAAGATCTTAGCATACATAGGGACAGACAGCGGGAAGCGACTTTGTTTTATACTATGTAGTGATAATCAAGAAAAAAATATAATAAAATAAAATATTTGCCTGTAAATTCAGTTTACCGACCTTTTCACGTGATGACGGTGGAAGAGAGATAGAACGTCACAAGCCGAACCTCAGAAGAATAACTATAGTATTTTTCTGAGAGCCGAACGCTTAGGCCGGTCGTGTCTCTCTATCGCTTGTTACGTGCCCCCGCTTGCACGCGGAACGTGACTCACGTTCCGCAACGTGACACTTTTTTGTGCGTGCAGCCGGCTTTCATCGATTTATAAGACTATCATGTCAAAAAACATAGATAAGGTTTAGTTAGTTTCGCGATTCATCGAGGTTTCCATTCATGAATTTTATATAATAGTTCATTCTCCGAAACTGACGTCATTTTCTAAAAGATAAAGGGAAATTGCCAGAAAATCAATATTATAATTAGGTTAAAAATATAATTATGTTTATAATCACAAGAATACCTATTTTAGCAATATCAAGATAATTTACCATGTCTTTATATATTTTTATCTTTAAGATGGAGAAAAATTAATAGAGCTAAATAATATTTATATATACTTTTGAGAGGTCGTATATATGTATTTTTCTCTACGGATAGTGGCTGTGCCATTGCGTACGAGGTATATTGAATTTCTAAGTTGCATGCATTTTCCGTAGGTTATGCTTTTAATACGAAGGCAAGTAATGTATCAGACCCATAGAGATAAGATAATCCATCAGACGAAAGAGTGAAACAAACTGGAACAAAAGTCCATACAATAATTTTAGTTTTAAACACTATTTTATGCAAATTGAGTTTTGATATATTTTTTCATAACTTGACGTATCCTTTTCCATGATCAAAGTTTTTCAACCGTAAGTAGGCCAATGCTGGACTAAAGTTCTCCCAAGGATTGTTCGTTCCATTGGACGATATTGCCATTTTCACCACGCTTTGCAGGCGTAGTTTCTTTGGCTTCTTGTGCTTTCGACGCTGCTGTCCACACAAACTAATTATAATGAAACAACCACAGATGAGCTAATCTTTTTTCACAATGCAACGCTAATTAGTGGTAGCAGTTTGGGAGCTTTACCACTTCGCGGTATTGCTGGCTCTCTCAAACTTGTGTTTAGGCAAATTTATTTTGAGTACGAAACAGGTACAATTTTATTTTATTTTCTTTATTAAGGTACACGAATAGTATTTACATGTTACAGTGAAAAACACACTTATCACTTTGTTCAAATGTAAACACAAATAACAGGTATACACAGTTTTCACTTTATAAATTTACTTTATAAATCGACTAGCTCCGTGTCGCAGCGGTCAACACGCCAGCCTGCGACACGGAGTGACCGGGTTCGATCCGCGGCCAGATCAAGATGGAAAATGATCTTTTTCAGATTGGCCTGGGTCTTGGATGTTTATCTATAGTATTTGTTATAAAATATAGTATCGTTGATTTAGTATCCTATAACACAAGTCTCGAACTTACTTTGGGGCTAGCTCAATCAGTGTGATTTGTCCGTATATATTTATATTTACACAACATTCTTTATACAAGGCTAAGTACACTAAACAAAAATTACATTACGCATTGAGAAGTTTAAGCATCTTATTTTTAAACATTTTCAAACTATTCGAGAACAGATCCAAGTCCTCTGCGTCCCGATTATGGAGATTGTAGGTATACAACATAATGAAATTAATAATATTCAAACTTAATTAGTCAAATTATCTTAAATGCTATGCGGTAATTGTGTAGCAGACTAGGCGTTAATCTAATTAAACCAGCATCCCTGCAACACGGCCGCACCAGCCAAATTATACGTAAACACGATTCCTTTAATTTTAAACTACTATTTATATGCAAATTGAGTTCTGATATAGTTTGTTACAGCTTTGCGGACCTTTGTGTATTCTGTGGTAATGTTCGGATAATAGTGTCAGGGTTTTTGGATAGACGATGGTTTCTGATAAAGTAAGATACAGTTTGTAAAGTGAGACGATATAAACGTACCTATTTTGAGTGGTCTACACTCTAGATCTAGCTAATTTATGTGTATACTCTAGGCTTACATCCGACAAGGACAATATCTTTTGTCAGTTATAATTTCTCGTCACGTAATTTTCATGGAATAACATCATCATCGTCGTCATATCAGCCGCAGAAGATATTTTTTTTTGAAGATAAATTCGTTACATAATTTATAGGATACATAACACTTACATTGCCTGTTGTATTAAACAATACACTTAAACTTCTTATACAATAGCGGTAAACTCCAAGAACAAATGACCCGAAATCCCAATGTCATAGCGAACAAATTATTGCGATTTTACGATGGCGATCGATACGCATAAAATTTTATCCCTTCGATCCCCCGGACCAATCCAGCTGCCTGATAGCCTAATCAAATTGATTGGGACCGTACGAAAATCGAGTATGAAATTGCAGTAACATTCATAGCAACCGGGCCGCTTATGGTTGTGAGGGCTTGGCTCTCGACTATCCCGGCGCTCTAGCCGAGTTCTCACATAAATAGGAAGTTAGGGAGAATACAAGACTCGACACACAGAACACACAGAGAATAACTTTATTGTTACAACTTCACTTTATAACTTCAACTATGTAGATGTTGACTTCAATAAATTAATAAGAGAGACTGTTATGCTCCAAGAGATGGTAGAAGACTCAAAGATGTTAGTAGACTGAATGATGGTAGAGTAAATTTTAATTAAAATAAGGAATGAAAAATGGACAGGATGAGAGAAATGAGGTTGGACGAGATGCAGCATGCAGGTGGCATGCTGCAACGTTACATGGTTAAGCATATCCAAAGAGGGCTAACAAAATATATAAAATGGTCAATTTTAAGCAACCTCCGATAGGTAAATCTCTTTACCATGCAAGCGGCTGAATCGATTTTGATCAAACATATCTAAGAACCATTCCTATGAAACCAGCTTTTAAGTAAAATAAATCGCATCTAAATCTATTTAACCGTTTAGGAGCTTCCGTGCCACAGACACAACACACATTATTACTTGAATTCGCGTTTAGCGCGGCTTTCGCCGCTGCTTGAACTTGCCACTATGGCTTCTAAGGAAGTCGTAGTCAACGAGTTGCTGGCATTTATTGATCATGCCAAGGACACGATGGATGAGGTCAGCATCATGCAGATCTGCAAATCAAATTTCACCGTGGAGGAGATTTGCAGCGGCAAGGTGCTGCTCTACGAGGTGCTCGGCAGGACCGCGCAGATGCCATCTCGCAGGAGAGATGAGAAAGGCGAAAGAAGTCTCCAGGATATCATCGCCTCGATGAAGGAGACCGACCCCGACGACATGCCAGCGCTATGCGCTGCCAATCTGTCGAGACTTCCATCAGTCTCTTTTGATCATGTGGACGTTACCAGGCTCCTCAAGGACATCACGGCCCTGAAGACCAGCCTGGCACAGATGCAGTTCAGGTTAGAAGCCTCGGAAAATACCATCACCGAGCTGCGTACCGAATTATTATCAATAAAAAGTAATAAATCGGTATGTAGGTCACCCGTGGCTACTAACGTCAACACTCGTCGCGGAGCGCAAAATGCATCCATCGGCAGTTTTGAGTCTGCGAAATTGGAGAACTCGCCGCCAGCTGTCGACATCGTTCACGATGCCCCGCGCCCCGCCGTCCGCTCTTCCCTCCGCGTGGAGCCGACGTCACTGCCTAGCACGTCAACCCCGACACGTGCCTACGCAGCCGTAGCCGCCGCCCCGGCTACTGCATCACCGCAGCGGCTCGTCACAAAGGGGAAAAAACAGACAACGGGTTCCCGAAAGGACCAGTGCGACAAGGAGGGCTTCGTTAAAGTAGAGCGGAGAAAAAAGAAGCCCACCAGCCGTAACCACCACGGCAATGCACCGCCAGGACCGACCCAGCTGTTGCGTCCAGAAGTGAAGTCGACGCAGCTGTACGTGTCCCGTCTGCATTGGTCTACGAGGGTAGAGGACGTCGTAGACTACGTGCTGAAGAAGTCGAAATTCACACTGAGGGTCGAACGGTTGGCATCTCGCCATAAAGTAAACTTTAGTTCATTTGTGGTGAGAGTGCCGACCCACCATCTAGAGACCTTCATGAAGGAGGACTTCTGGCCACAGGGAATCGTGTATAGGAAGTTCCGAGGACGGCTGCCTGCTGATACACCGCGCCTCACGTCGCCGACAATACGTGAAACCTAGTTTTTAAAATATATTTGTATATGTATGTTAGTCTATAAGGTATTTATCTATGGGCCTATGTTAATTTTAACTTGTGTTGCCTGAAATAAATGATTTATTATTATTATTATTATTACACCCCGCTTTTTTCGTAAAAGTTAAAAAATCGAATCATTTATACTTCTGTTGGCAATACGCATGACTGTCGAGGAATTATTGCCACGACATACGTGAACTGTCACACTGAACTGTAGCTACTCTGACATGGCGGTAAACTCCTTGAACAACTAACCCGAATACCTAATGTCGTAGCGAACAATTGATCACTATTTTACGGCCGAGGGTCATAAATTTATAACGAAACGCACAAAGTTTGCTCCGGACCAGTCCAGCAGCCTATGATAGCCTCATCAAATAACTTGGAACCGAAAATTGAGATCGAAATTATAGAAAACTGCTGAAGCTTCCAAAAAAAGATAATACGCGGGATTGACCGACAGTTTTATATCCTTGCCCTTTACTGTAGAATCGTTTGGTACCTAGGGCACTGAAGCAAACAAACAATTCTATATGGAATTGACAACACGTCTCATCGAGGTATTTGGTGATCCAAGAGCTGGCAGTTTTTTTGCACAACAGTCTCGCTGTGCAACGGTTCCTTTAACGACTACCAGATGGCAGCCGGGACCAACGGCTTAGCGTGCCTTCCGAAGCACGGAATCATCTTTATTATCAGACAATCAGGTGATTCAAGCCTGCAATGTCCTAACTGGATACAACTAAACAAAGTATGCTTCCCGTGGGAATCGAACCCACGACCCCCGGGTCTACAGGCAAACGCCTTAACTACTGGACCACGGTGTATTTACCTATGTCCTCCATTACGCATTCCATCCACCATTTTTTGGTCTGCCTTACCAAAAAATAAAGCCAATGTTACTCGGAGTGATGTAAGGATTCCAATGAAATCCTATACATCCAAATCTGTACAGGTATTCAGGGTTTATGGTGGGTTAAAGAAACTCATATATATACATATACTAGCTTTCGCCCGCGGCTCCACCCGCGTCAATGTCAATCCCTCGGGAATAGTACTTTTTCCCGGGATAAAAGGTAGCCTATGTCCTTCTCCGCGCTCCAGAGAACTTGTATGCGAAATTTCATGATGATCGGTTCAGTAGTTACGGCGTGAAAGCGTAACAAACAAACAAACAAACTCACTTTCGCATTTATAATATTAGTAAGGATGTCTTACCTTACTCAAAGGCTTTCCACCGCTATACAACGTGGAAATGCGGCAAGTATAATGGGAACCTTTGGGCCGGGAACGACTCGGAGTGGTCTTTTATGTGATATGATATTTTATATGATATGTTATTATATGATACTTTTAATGAAGCATGTGGCGGACTTATATCTGTCAATTATTTGCTGATAATTTTTTGTAAGTTTTGACGAAGCTTGTTGCTGATGAACCACTAGCTATTTGACGAATCGTGTTGCGGATAGCCTTGTGTATATTTTTTATTGAAAATAAAAGATTATACCTACATGCTTACACACTATATAAACTATACAAAACATAGTACCCGTTTATCTGTGCAGTCATGTAAAAAATATCAAATGATTATATCATTTGATAATTTTTACTTTACGTTAGAGGGTGAAACGTACGATGTCCACTGGACAAAGGCCTCTCTCGAAGATTCTTCATTCCATTGGATGATATTGCCATACTCACAACGCTTGGCAAGCGGGTTGGTGAGCCCATCTCCACACTCGATGCTGCTGCCCATCAGAAGCGTTTTGAAGCTGGGAAACGATAGGAAATTGTGGAGGGAATTAAGGTACTAGGTTACACTCGGACAAATGGGCGCGCGTACGATACCATACTTGCCACCACCGGCCAAGGAGTTTAGGATGACACCCCTTTTCTTTTTTTTTTAACGTGTTGAAAGACTCATGTCTCGTTTATTCAGCCACGGGAAGTTGTACAGGTATGTGGGACTCGAACCAACTAAAACCACACAGTGTCATAATCCAGTCCGCATAATGCCGGGGCCGTGTGCTTCCGCAGCTCCGCAGCCCCGGCGCTGCGGCCGCTTTTAAGCAGCCCCACCTAGCTCCGGTACCCTCTCTAAAGAGAGGGGTCGGAACGGCCCTCGGCCAGCCAATCTGGCCGTAACGGGTAGATGTCTTGACACTAGCGACGTCTCAATTCGGAGGGCTGTCTGTTGAACGAGACGGAATCCCGACACCTGACCTAACATGTCTAGGTCCTGTCCTGTCTAGGTGATTATGAAATTATATTTATTACAAAATAACTCTCTTGATAGCAGTCGGTGAAAAACTCGTACAGTTTGAAAATGTGGATTGCAGTCCATTGTTAATATCTCAATGCATTGTACAAAGCCGCGGCGGTTATTGTACTCCTGAAGTGCTGCTGTAGCGGGACATTGTGATGAAAGGCTGTTTGTTTATTTCGCTATTTCATTCCAGATATTGCTATGGTATTTTAGGTACTGGGTATCTCATACAGTTGGGTCAGTGGACAGATTGTTGAATTTATACAAGATAGAGAAAAAATTAAGTCAAGGAACCATCACTCTTCCATGCTGGTTTGGAGAAAAGAAAAAAACGTAGAGTGTACCAACTGCTTCTCTTCCCACGCAGACCGTAAAAGTCGATCGTGGGAATGGGCAAATCTGACAAATTATATTAGTAGGCGATGCGGCTAGCTAGCAACCCATCACTTAACTTTAATTCAACTTTCCACCTAACGCCCACCAACATACTAAGCATGGCTTTTAGGTCTTAAAGACCTGGGCTCTGTTACCCCGCAAGGGAAAAAGACGTGATACTATGTATAATCACTCAGAGTGTTAGGGTTCCGAAACGACGAAACTCAACCCTTATGGACTGTATGCTACTTCAAGTAAATGCTTCACACCAATGACCTTTTCGAATAATTAGTAGTTTTGAACTTTATAGAAAAAAAAGAAACCTTAAAATATCAAATCTCGCAACCTAATTTGTAAAAAAGCTACACTATTACTCAATTTTATTGAAAGTAAAGCTCTAACAAATTTAGAGGGGCTTTATGAGACACTATCGATGCAGTTTACTATCGATAATAAGCACCCTCGATACGGGGACAATCGATTTGGTGTGCCATCGATGCTGTGCACCATTACTACTTAGCGCCTTTGATTCAGCGTACTAGCGATATTGTGTACCTCATCTACAGTGAACCGCCGAAACAATGGGTGAGATGCCGCGACCAGCGATGAAATACTGACGACATTGTGCCCTAGACCCCTATTTGAGAGAAGAAATACGAGTATGAACGTATACGTAGTTTGAAAGGAGCTTCTTTTGGCGTTTCTTCTCTGCAGTCGTCGGGTCCAAAACCACGGAATTTAAAAAACAAGAGGAAGGGACATAGCATATATTTTTCTTGAAAACCACTGTCGCCAAACTCACATAATAACATTTTACGCACACTGAAATTTAACGAATTAGAAAGCTTATAATTTCTTGGAATCACAAAGAAATAACAATCAGTTTGCATTACAAAAAGAAAAACCTTATTTCTTGCGCCATAAAGTAGAATTAAGCAATAACACTTTGTGATTTAAAAATCATATGACAGCGTGCATATGCTACGTCGGCTTCTTTCAATGTGCTTTTAACGATCTCAGACTACTTAGTTCAGCTATTCGCCAAAAGATGTCGTACTTAAAAGTTGTACACAATTTTACACCCTATTTACTAAGATTTAAGGTTTCAATTTGAACTCCATTATTTATTCTTCTAGAATGTTTTATCAATAATGTCATTGCTACTCAAATAGGGATTGGGTTCATATCTTTTTGCTAATGACGCTAGGAAATCGATCGATTCTAAAATTGGTGTTAATTCATTGTAATTCAATAATTATTGTTGAAAAGTAGCATACGCCATCTCGGTTTCTAAAAATGACCTCACTGTTGTGATCTATACTGACCGACTTCAGTCGAACTCTGTGGGGCAGTAGTTAACATGCCAGCCTGCGACACGAGTGGTCCCGGGTTCGAACCCCGGTCAGGTCAAGATGGAAAATGATATTTTTCAAATTTGACGTGGGACTTGGATGTTTATCTATATTATCTATCCTTACTAATATTATAAACTGATATTATAAATGCGAAAGTGAGTTTATTTGTTACGTAAAAAGTACTATCCCAGATATTGACGCGGGCGAAGACGCGGGCTAAAGCTAGTTGATTATAAAATATAGGATCGTTGAGTTAGTATCCCATTACACAAGTCTTGAACTTACTTTGGCTCAATCTGTTTGATTTGTTCATTATTTCTTATATTTTATTATTTTACCCCTTAAACTACCATAAATAATTAAACAATATTTAAAATAATATATAAAAATAATTAACAGCCTCCGTGGTCTAGTGGTTAAGGCTTTGCCTGTTGACCAGGGGGTCGTGGGTTCAATTCCCACCGGAAGCATACTTTGTTTAGTTGTTTCCAGTTTGGTTATGACATTGCAGGCTTGAATCACCTGATTGTCTGATAATAAAGATGATTCCGTGCTTCGGAAGGCACGTTAAGCCGGTGGTCCCGGCTGCCATCTGGTAGTCGTTAAAGGAAACACGTCAGAGGCAGAGAGGCGGTTCCGAAGAACTCTGACACTAGGGTGTGCATGGTCGATTCACCGTGACACCTACTCGAAATGATGATGAATATTTAAAATCTGTTCATCCTAGGCCAAATTAGTTTATTCTATAGAATTCAAGACAAACTAGTTTCAATAGCGGTTTCTCGGAAACATAATTATATTATAAATTTTTTATCTGTATTTTATATTATAAATGAACGAATATGATTATATTTATAGGTAGGTTTTTATTTAAGATTTATTTATTTTTAGATTTATCTATTAAAATAATATATAACAGGAAACATCAACTGACTTTCGCCTGGAAGTCAGTAGATGTTTTCTTTGACCAGGACTGGCCTTGGACAAAAATCAGCATTACCATCTATCGTGGCAATGCTGCCAGCCTTCTGAGCATTGTAGGGCAACGAACTGCCGGGCCTTTTTGCTTGTAAATGTTGTGTAGGTTTAGTCTTAAATTTTAGGTATTATCCTTACTAATATTATAAATGCGAAAGTGAGTTTGTTTGTTTGCTTATTTGTTTGTTAGTTACGCTTTAACGCCGTAACTACTGAACCATTCATCATGAAACTTTGCATACAAGTTCTCTGGAGTTCGGAGAAGGACATAGGCTACCTTTTATCCCGGGAAAAACGTACTATTCCCGAGGGATCGACATTGACGCAGGTGGAGCCGCGGGCGAAAGCTGGTACGTTAATAACGTCAACTATATTAAAGTTAAATTATCCAGTACACAGTGACAATAAAAAGCGTGTGCATATATAATTCAAAAATTAATACTTTTACAAATCGATATTCGATGATATCACAACCCTATTAATTAGAATGGCTTACTTCGCCTTGTGTCGTAATTTCTGATTCTACCACTCGCCACTAGATGGCGTACATGGTCGAGGCATCATACAATTTTAGACTTTATCTCAATAGGCATACGTGTAATTTTTTATTTACTCTAATATTTTTTTTCAATTAAATAGACAGAGGTTAATACTAAAACAAATTTATGAAATACAGAGTAAATAGCGACTTATTGATGATAAGAAACACCTGATCGTAGTAAGTTCTTAGTACTACTATTGTTTTTGCACTCAAGGATAGAGCATCGAGTATTTTATAAGAGTTTTTTTAAGAAACACGCAAAGTAACACACCGGCAGCCACACGTCGCGTCACACCAGCAACAACAGAGCAATTGAGCCTGGTTAAGACTCGCTGTGCTTAACTGCGGCACGCGGGCCACGCCTACACGTCCCTTCCATGAGGTTTATTATTCCGTGTCCAAAACGCTAGTAGTCTGGCTTTTAAACATTTATTCATGAAAATAATTAATTAGATCCATTAAAATCTGATTTGAAGTGAAAATGGCTGCAAATGCATTAGGCTAGCTCCGTGGCGCAGCGGTCAACACGCTGGCCTGCGACACGAGAGTGCCCGGGTTCGATCCCCGGCCGGGTCAAGATGGAAAATGATGTTTTTCAGATTGGCCTGGGTCTTGGATGTTTATCTATATATGTATTTGTTATAAAATATAGTATCGTGAGTGAGTATCCCATAACACAAGTCTCGAACTTACTTTGGGGCTAACTCAATCTGTGTGATTTGTCCGTATATATTTATTATTATTTATTTAATGCATTATTTCAAAATAAACGCTCTGATTTGACAAAAAGTCTAACACATTCACAAATATTTTTTCGCAAACACTATTAGGTGAAACGATTGTCAACCATCAGTATCGAGTTTCTAAAAAGCTGAACCAACTTGTTTATTGACTATAAACCTCATCAATCTTCCTCGGGTTAATCTCGGCCGAACTTCGCATAAACGTAATTCTGAGAAGAAGCCGAAAAACACTGTTGTTCAATATACTCACGACAAAAGCAATTTGAAGTTCGGATAAACAAGTGTAAAATTAAGTTGTGAGAGAAATGTTTTAGGGATTTTATTAAAGTGTGTGCGCAACAAGATGGATTTTTATACATACAACTTATTATACTACTAGCTGCCCCGGCGAACTTCGTTTCGCCATAAGTTAAAAACTATCCTATCTCTCAAGTTGGATCGAACTGCACATGGTGTGCGAATTTTATTATAATCGGTTAAGTGGTTTAGGAGTCCATTGAGGACAAACATTGTGACACGAGATTTATATATATTAAGATGACCTTGGGTAGTGCATAGACCTAAAGTCGTTGGTTTAATATAATAGTCGATAAAGAGGATGGTTGGCAGTTACCACCAACTTAGGATTATGTCATCTGCCTTCTGTCAGACCTTCAGACACAGTGAGCCAATACTGCGTACATCCGGAAGGTTATCAATAATTATAGGTTGTAGGCGATAGTTTTGTATAGTTCTTATAATACAAAAGACAAATGTCAATTTAGTCTCCCTGCGACCACATGAAAACTGTTTTCAAAACGTTAGGTGTATAAATAATGTAATATGCGCGATAATACCGTGTTAAAGAGATTTTATTTAAATGAATAAAGTGTAAAGTAAAGACAGATTTATCCAATAGCTAATATGCATTCGTTTGTTCTCAGGAAACTCCAGAAGATGCGCCGGACGTGCCTCCCCTCTAGCTACCAAGACTGCCAGAACAGCACCAACTTCACTGACGTCTACTTCTACAACAGTTCGTTGGAGAACATCCTCGCCACAAATGGTGAATTGGTGAGACAGATTCTTTTAGTTACTCTGTACAATTTTGTTTTGCTTATATCATTAAAACTAACGTGACATAATTACATTATATTTCGAACACGGGTCAC
This sequence comes from Elegia similella, assembly GCA_947532085.1. Classification (NCBI taxonomy): domain Eukaryota; kingdom Metazoa; phylum Arthropoda; class Insecta; order Lepidoptera; family Pyralidae; genus Elegia; species Elegia similella. The sequence continues at coordinate 1,037,884 of OX383931.1, forward strand.
TCACGTGGTATTTTGTCGGGATTACCGACTATAGTTTCGGACTCGTCAGGAGTCCATTTTCAAGGCGAGTTCGGCATGCGCGACGACGAAGAATCCCGGTTCATACAGCTAACCCTCGGTGCTCAGCACGCAGAGGCGCGCGCTGCGACCTAGCAGAGGGGATATTAGGGAGCTGGACGGGCGGGGGATGTGGATGATTTGACGTCATGGTAGTACTCCTATTGGACATCGTTTCGCCGTCTTCTGTGTCCGATGATGGCGCCTGTGTGAGTGAATCTGTGTGCCGGACATTATCTTTCACTTCAAGAATTGGTTTTAGTTTTATTTTGTTTCTCCAGGACGGGGGTCCTGGGGTCTATCTAAGTAGCCCCCTCCTTCTCACCTGCTATGTGAATACTATCTGGGCGTTTTTCTTATTTCATTCTTAGCCGTGGTGTGTAGTTGCCCGAGGTCCGCTGTTAGTTCAGCATTGATGCTGCAATATGACCAAAGATGATTCGGAAGCTATTCGTCTGCCTGACGCTAACTCTCCTTGGGTAGCTCCAGAGCTAACGACAAATACCTGTAAAATTATTATCATTATCATCACACACACACACACACATACTATCACGTCTGTTTCCCTTGCGAGGTAGACAGAGCCCAGGTAGACCTAAAAGCCACTTTTAGCATGTTGGTGGGCGTTAGGTATGCCGCATCGCCTACTTACATGATTCCAGATTTTCGCCCGCCATCATCACAGCCGTAAGAAGTCATTTCTAGTTAAAAGCCTTCAAGGATTTTTCGTTCCATGGGAGGATATTGCCATGATTAGCTTCGTGGCGCAGCGGTCAACACGCCAGCCTGCGACACGGAGTGACCGGGTTCGATCCCCGGCCAGGTCAAGATGAAAAAAGATCTTTTCAGATTGGCCTGGGTCTTGTATGTGTATCTATATATGTATTTGTTATAAAATATAGTATCGTTGAGTTAGTATCCCATAACACAAGTCACGAACTTACTTTGGGGCTAGCTCAATCTGTGTGATTTGTCCGTATATATTTATTTATTTATTATTTATTAAGTGTATTTGTCCATGGTCCAAAACAAGTAGCAACTTCGAAGAGCGGGAGCACGTACCATACCCGCAACCCGCAACCACCGGCCGACGCCCTGACCTGTAAAATGAAATACAGGAATTTGAATGCACTCAGAACGTCTAGTCTACGTGGCTAGCGTGTTAACCACTGCGCCGCGGAGGCAGTCCAATTTATATCCAATATTCTGTTAAAATGAGATTCTTATCTAGATAACCAATCACTGTAAACAAAATTAGAATACCGTAGGAAAATTGCCACACATTATAAGGCGATAGCGTAGCGCACCTATTTTATCTAGTGAGATTATACGTAGATGCCGGAGCTCCATTAAGCAAGCTAACAGACCCCAGCCTACGCCGTGCACTTTAAAACCTCTATCCACATATAGTCACGAGCGCCTTAATGTCGTGGCCCGAAAATAGTGTCCCATTTGTAAGACAAAATTATTAGTAGGACGCGCAGATCTTCCAGACTAAACTGTTCAAAAGACTATTTATAAATAATTAATAGATTCTAAAGCTCCATTAAGCAAATTAACGTAGCGTAACGTAAACAGCTGGTTAAATCTTGGCCTGAAAACTGAATCCCACAAGTTATTATTTTGACTAGCTCCGTGGCGCAGCGGTCAACACGCCAGCCTGCGACACGCAGTGACCGGGTTCGATCCCCGGCCAGGTCAACATGGAAAATGATCTTTTTCAGATTGTCCTGGGTCTTGGATGTGTATCTATATATGTATTTGTTATAAAATATAGTATTGTTGAGTTAGTATCCCATAACACAAGTCTCGAACTTACTTTGGGGTTAGCTCAATCTGTGTGATTTGTCCGTATATATTTATTATATTTATTTATTAATGGTGAATTAATGCTGAGATCGGCTCTATTCAGCAAACTAACATAGCCTAGCCTAAATCGTGCACTTTAAAATCTCTATGCCTAGAATACCGATAGCTAGAATAGGTAGACCACGGTCTGTCCCTTTCAGGTTGTAATATTGACGCTGTGGTAAAAGAAAAAAAACTTATATTTTTCTATTGTTTATGGTTTTAGTTATATTTAGATTTCAATATCTATCTATTATTTAAGAACTTTGTTCTTGTCAGTGAAGTAATGCCTGCCTATTCTCAGACATCCGTTTGTCATACTTGTACAACCTGACCTTGTCTTTTCCTTAATCTGGTCCGTGAAACTCTTCTAGGCCTTTCGTTTTCCTCTCCTTGACTTGAATTTGCCATATATGATGGTATTGATGAAATAGTCGCACATCTCGTGAAACCGACTGAATTTTACCATCTTAAAATATTTATAAAAACAAATTTAAAAAAAAAAGATTTGTTTGCAATCAAAAGTTAATAAAAAAGAGACAAATACAAAAAATAAGAATTAAGATCACATTCACGCTTCAGCGTAATATTAGCGAATAAAATAGTCAGACAGTTCAATAGTATTTGAACTAAGGTCTTGCAGACGTATGAATTGATTTCAACCTATTGGACAAGTTTTGGGCCAGGATGTTAATACGCCTTACACAGTCAGATGGGCAGGTAAGAGTCGATAATAACATTAAATCTACCCGCCGTAGGCTGCAGCGACTTGCAGTGTGAAGTGAAATGAGTACATGTATTATTTTTTAGGACAGGCTGTATGGGGCAGGATGTAAACCCACCTCACACAGTCAGGTGGGCACGTATGAGTCGATAATAGTCTTGAATCGATTAGCCGCTGTAGGCTGCAGCGACATGCAGCGTGGAGCGAAATGAGTACATGCGTTTTGTGTGACTTTAGTGTGACTATACTTTGGTTTGTTTGCATAGCATTATTAAAATTGTATCTGTGGATATAATTTGAATTGTAACACTCACACATTGGCATGCAATTTTAGAAAATAGTAAAATAGGTTTGATATATATCCTTTCATAATTTTGTATTACGCGTAAAGTTTAAAGGGTGATCTTATTTTTAGCATATGATAAAATGATTTTGATATTTTATGTTTTGAAAACAAATTCGATGGCGTATTTACAGATAATCACTCAATGGTTTGTTTGTTTTTTGAGCTGCTTCTTTACGCAACAGAACTAGTTATTAAGTTTTGAGTACTGAGCTCAGTTAGATAAGTAGGTACCTTCTTGTTCCCGTCTTATTTTTTTCACATGCCCTATATGTAACCGTATTAATTATGATATTTCATATTCGTGAGGGGAGAGGCTGGTGTACTGAGATATAGGCTCTCTTAGTTCAGGCACCAGTCTCTTACATATCATAAGTATTTTACCACAATTTGTACATCTGGGTATTGATATAGATTGGAGAGAAAATAAAGCATTTTTGATTAAGACTGCTTCCGAAACATGTAGGAACATGATGCATATACCAGTTAAATAAAAAGTTTTCTTTTTACACCATATTATTAATAATATTGTTTTGCTATGTTAGCGCAACAATATTACTATGAATTTCAAATATATTGTTAAGATTTTACAGTAAAAGTTATTTTAGTTGCCTTTCTTACAATAACCTAGTTTGATCTAAGATCAGTGGTCTTAGTTCAAAAATGACGACGATAGACGAAAAATTGATGTCCTTCTTTTGTCAACAGCAACCTGTGCTCCCACCATTCCCTCTCTGGCTGGCGTGCATCTTCGCGACGTGTCTACTCCTGGTCATTCTGCTGACAGTTAGCGGGAACGTTCTAGTACTCCTGGCTTTTTTGGTGGACAGGACTATAAGACAACCCAGCAACTACTTTATCGCTTCACTTGCCGCCACTGACTTGTTAATAGGTGAGTTCTTCGTCGTCATCACACTGTAAGTGGGAACGTCTTCATACAATTGTTTTTTTTTTAAAGTAAAACCAGAAGTCAGTCCAGTAACATAAAATTGATTCATCGTTTCCACTCGCAGACACTGAGTTTAATTTTTTTACCGACTTCGCCGTCTTTACTTTTATTATTTTATTTATTTTTGTACACATATACGTAGATAGTTTACAAATTTGCGTTTTACACTAATAAACTAGTAACAATTTAAAGTCGTGTGGTTTCCGGAAGAGTAGAATAGGACCACTCATAGTCTTCCCATGGAGGTCGTAAGAGGCGACTTAGGAAATACAAACTAAACAAAGCTCATAAACATCAATGATACCTCTCCAACCCTTCTGGCCAGCGAGGAGAGTGTAGGCCAAATCCTCTGTCTGCTCTGGCCAAGTATGACTCCGGTATTACAGAGAGACCTGATGGTGATGATGATGAATTTAAATATATTTTGTGAATTAGTAAAGTGTCCAAAATTTGTGTACACAGCATGACCAATTAAAAGAGCCATTAACAGAACTATATCAAGTACTCAGGTTACAACGTTTGCTAAAGTATAGTAACAAATAACTATTCTTATCACGAAAGAATAGCTTAAATATTAAATGAGGTATTGTTTATTGATATATATCCCTAATTACCACCTTAAGGGAACAATTGAATTATAGTGTTGCGGAATTGAAATATGAAGCTTAGACCGAAGGTATTTAAGCCTTCTATTTATACTTTGTTGTATGATCTTCACATAACTGAAAGAGGATTGTTGAAGGAGATGTTATTTTAAAAAGACTAAACTGAAAATGTATGAGAATTGCGAGAACGCTGATTTGTATTAAAATTTATTTGCTTTAAGAGTTCAGGACAGTCATAGTAATCATCTAATATAGTACCATCATTTCCATCAATTGTAAATGACAGACATTTTAAGCTCTAATAAATGCCCGCGACTTCGTACGCGGCAATTTCTGTTATTATGATTAATTAGTCTTTTTTCCAGTACAGATGAATAATTTTCCCCTGTTATTAAAACATTTTTTATTGATGCTTTGCTCTTATTGATCGCAGCGTGATGTTTTATAGCCTAAACCCTTCCTCAATAAATGGACTATCCAACACAAAGAGAGTTTTCCAATTTGAACCAGTAGTTCCTGAGATTAGCGCGTTCAAACAAACAAGCTCTTCAGCTTTTTAATATTAGTATAGATTTCAGGATTTTAGTGTCTGTTGGGGAGATTGGCTTTTAAGTTCGCTGGCTTTCTTTTTCTTGGATAATCGCATACCGAGTCATTCAATACTAATCTCTTTATTCAGTGAGCTGAGTCATCATATCTGAGGCTTTCGAACGCGAGCGATGTCGTGTCGAACGAATAACATTAATTTGAATAACTTTTTTCTAAAATGTATGTGCTTGAATAATTATAACTTACTTAATATTTTGTATTATATTAAGCGAATCTAGTGCCTAACCGGCCGTTTTTAACCGACTTCAAAAAACGGTTATTAATTCGGTATGTTTTTTTAGGATTCCGTACCCAAAGTGTAAAAACGGGACCCTATTAATATTGCTCCGCTGTCTGTCTGCCTGTCTGTCCGACTGTCACCAGGCTATATTTCATGGACCTTGATAGTTAAATAGTTGAAATTTTAAAAGATGATTTATTTTTATTGCTGATTTAACAAAAAATACAAAAAAAAAATAGAATAATATAAATATTTAAGAGGGCTCCCATACAACAAACTTGATTTTTTTGCTTGATATTGATAACGGCAACAGGTAGACGCTTGAAATATTTAAAGAATATTAAGTTATAATTTCACTTTAAAAATAAATAAATAATTAAAAATAAAATTAATATTAAAAGGGGGGTTCCCATACAACAGACATGACGTTTTTTGCCGTTTTAACGGTACGGAATCCTTCGTGAGTGAGTCCAACTCGCACTTGGCCGGTTTTTAATGTTTGTTACCTCATAAATACCATTTGTTACCCTAAATCTGTAATTTGGGGAGTAAATTACATATTATTATTTGTAGTATTTCTGGTATTACTTTATTGGTATAACCGTATTACAAATTGAGAGAATGGTTGATCACCGCCAAAACAAACTACGTTTCATTAATTTCAAATTATTAATAAAAACACCTTAACTAAAATGGGTTTTGAGATGTTATTTTGTTTGATTATAACGTTTAATTACTGATGCAATCGTCATGAAATTTTGTAGGAAGAACGAATGAAATAGCAAACTCACTCGAATATTATATTGATTTGATGCTTCTTAAAAATATGTACGTACAGCCTCGTATAGGCAGATATACGTTCCTTTTTACACTTATTTCATCATACATTTATTTAATGAAGTTTTTTAATTTCATTGGTTCCTTGAGAATAATCTAAATTGAGTGAAAATTTGGTCAAACTCACTGAGTCACTCAGTACTAATCTCTTAACTCAGTGAGCTGGGTGTATGTATATGTGGATAGGTATATGTTGGTGAATATCTGAGACATTCGAATCGAACTCGAGTGACGTCATGTGTAACGAATAGTATTAATTCGAATTATTTCAAGCCAGTAAATAATAAGTATATGAATTTATTCATTTCAGTAATTTCAGGATATTTAGCACGTGAGAACAGTAGCATGTGGCCGTACCGATGTTGATGTATTTTTTAGCGATGATTATTTATAATGTTAGTTATTATACCTATATATTTTTTGTCTAAATATTTAACTGACAGCACGTCCATATTAATGTCAATATTATAAATGCAAAAGTTTACGTGATATCGGATCAGTATGGTAGTTTTAGGCCCTTGGAAGGACATATTGTCTTTCATCCCAGATGAAAGTATTGATCTCGAGGGATCTCCATTCACGCAAGCGGAGCCACGAACGAACGCTCGAAAAGGATTGCAATTTTTTTCTTTCCGCTTTACCTTAAATATGTTTCTTTAAACATCAGTAGGTATTTTGTGAGGAAAATTGCCCGCCAGTTCTTACCTAATACAATTTTCTAAAACTTTTTTCAAATTCTTTTATCTAGTTAATTCACCCAATTCAATTACTTAATTCTAAGAAACGTGTTTCATTGTTCGCAGGTACTCTGTCGCTCCCATTTTACACCGACTACGTTCTGAAAGGATATTGGCATCTCGGGCCCCTCCTCTGCGACTTGTGGCTTTCTGTCGACTACACCGTATGCCTCGTCTCCCAATACACTGTGTTACTCATCACTGTAGACAGGTTTTGCAGCGTCAAGATAGCGGCAAGGTACAGAGCGTGGAGAACTAAAAACCGGGTCATTTGGATGGTTACCGTCACATGGATCATACCAGCCTTATTGTTCTTCACCACGATATTCGGATGGGAACATTTTGTAGGATATAGAGATTTACAAGAAGGCGAGTGCGCTGTACAGTTTCTTAAAGATCCAATATTCAACACAGCTTTAATTATAGGGTATTATTGGACTACGCTTTTCGTTTTAATTGTATTGTATGCAGGAATATTTAAGACTGCTTATGACATGCAGAAGAAGAGTGAAGCTAAGCAGAGGAAGATGCAGTCGATGGTTGCGTTGAGTGCAGGGTTCATGACAGGCATGGCAGGACGAGCCGCTGGGACGTCAGGATTGCCCAAAGCCACAGTTTCCAATGAAGACCAAATGAAAGTATCAGAGTCAGTTCGGAAAGATTCTACATCCAAAGGATCCTTAGCAGCTCCATTACTCAATTTAGGTGGTTCCACTGATTCAAACTCCAGTCAAAAATCATCAGCTCATAAGAGCAGTGCTACCGCGACTGGGACATCAACAACAGCGGAGTCTGATGATAAGAAGGAAGATCAAGTTGAAGCTGAAAGATCCAGTAGTCCTGCTTTTGATTCAGATGATGAAAGTACTACGCAAACAAACGTGAAGAAAAGACCTTCTGTGGCCAATCTGGTCATGCAGACTGGAGCGTTACAGTTACTGAATAATATGCGCATGAATGGCGGTATGATGATCAAAACTGACTTAAAACCGACATCCGTTTTAAAAAATGACCTTGAAAAGCCAAAATCTTCATTGTCTCAGATTTCTGAAAAGAGCCTGCTTGATACTGATAATCCTGAAACATCACAAAGTAGTGGAGTTCCTCCAGCTCAAGCCGTACCTATATCGTCTTCTAGTCTCATTTCTCCTATGTCATCAGGCATCGCTACACCGTCCGACCAACCATCAACTACCATTGCTCAAAGGGTAATACCCCCTCCCTCTGAATTCAGGTGTAGTCCCCCCGTGTCTGAAAGCCCGCCCTCACAATCGGAATCAATAAGGACTAGGACTGTTAGAATCGTGAAAACAGATGGTACTTCGTACGATGTTCTCGTGGGAATGGATGGTGCTGATTTAAGGTACATGGATGAAAGTTCCGTTATTTTAGCCTCCCCGACCTATGAAAGTCCTCCATCATCAGTTACGTTCCCCACCGCTACCGAGCCGCCGTCGCCTCCAACGCATAATTCAGGTAACGTTACGAACACGTCGCTATTACAGGCTGCACTTATCAGAGCCACCGCTGAGGCGCAAGTGACGCAGCCTAAATCAAATTTCTCTCCTCCGCAGCCAATTAAGGTGAATACGGAGGTAAGTTTAACGCCAGGGGAACGACCGAAGCCTGTTATTACCCTTGTATCGTCGTCTTCCAATAATAATGAACCTCAACAAGGCAAGCCTGTGGACGCAAAAGTCTCGCCATTAAAACTCAATCCAGTGAGCCCAGCCGTGGAGAATAGCGACGTCTCCAGCACAGCCGTAACTGGGTCAGGCCGCGGCGACTCTAAGAAAGAGTTCGTCAAAAACATAGGAAAAAAATTAAAAGTTAAACGCTCGAAACGAGACGGCTTGTTCCCGAGCATCGGCCGGCAGAAGTCTAAATCGGAAAATAGAGCAAGAAAAGCTTTTAGAACTATATCGTTTATTTTAGGCGCGTTCGTTATATGTTGGACGCCGTACCATATACTAGCGTTGGTGGAGGGATTTTGCACGGACCCGCCGTGCATTAACAAACATATCTACATGTTTTCCTACTTTTTATGTTACGCGAACAGTCCGATTAATCCATTTTGCTATGCGTTAGCTAACCAGCAATTCAAAAAGACTTTCACGAGGCTTCTACGGGGCGATTTCCACATCACCTAGTCCATGTATGTTGGTCGGTAGGCGTAATGCTTCCAGCGCGAATGAAGTCCGAATGAAAATTACGCACACGATTTGAATAAATCAAATGTTATTCATAAGACAATACCGCTAAATGTAAAATGTTGATCGTATGCTTTTGATGTATAGAGGGTTGATAAGGAAGTTATTTGTGTAGTATATGTATTAAATGTATAGCAAGTTTTCAGCTTGAGAACAGGTTTTGGTAAATGTAAATAAAAGTAGGTACGTTGTATATTTTTTATTTGATCTAAAGTTCAGAACTGACAATAAAACTGTTAGATTGTGTATATATAAGTGTTAGATTACATTAAATATCAAAGTCTCTTTATATTTCTAGTTATTAAATAAAATATATATTATTAAATATGTAAGGAAAAGTTATAAGTCACATTTTTCAAATCAAATCTGTTTTAGGAGATGTCAAAGACATTGGAAAAATGTATGTTGTAGATGAATTTATAAAGTTGTTACATTACGGATATCTATTATAAGAAAAATGGGTTATTTAGACCATATACCGTGACAAACAGTAAGAAACTGTTACCAAATGGGGAAAAAACTTAACCCCACCACCAAGATTTATTATTTTATGAATAATGCATTCATACCTAGAAATAGTGCTTCATTATTAGACTTAATTTTTGTTTTCTCGAACTTTCTAGTTAAATAATTAATCTATAGTGAACGTTCGGATTATAATGTTATCCTAGGATGTTTGGGTTACTCTCATAACCTCATAAGAGGCGCGATTCCATGGCCTGAATTAACAGTTTTAGCAAAAGGTCAGTGTTTGTTTTTTTTTTATATATTCTTACTTTTTGTCACGTAACAAAATAGCAAAGAATACGCTTTAAAGCTTTCCGCCATGAGCCCAGCGAAAGTTTTTCAGCGTTAATAGTCAATTATATGTTAGTCACAGTATTATAAAGGTAACAGACCTGGCCTAAAATAATATTATATTGTATGATGTATCAGTCGTATTTTAAATGTTAATAACATATAAAAAATCCTTTGATTACTGCTCAATTATTTCTCTGTTTTATCATTTTTATAATGGGTATTCATAGCAATACATTTTAATGTTTTAGCTTTGCCAAATAATGTTTAAATCAATTTAATTTATTAGTGTAGTATCTCAACCATGTTTTTTGTTGTTATATTAATTTAAAAGCTTCGCTTGATATTTTAAAATAATATTTCTTTATACAAAAATAATGAAAAAGTACTTAAATGTTTATATCTTCAGTAGATATCTGTATAAAATATATTTATAACTATGCCATTGTTTACCATAAGTTCGCAACATGAAAGACAAAAGTGAAATAACAGTAGTTAGAAAGTGAGTTAATTGAATTTAAATTGAATTGTGAAAATGTAATAGATTAGTCACTTCAAGTAATTATTTGGTGCAGTATATGTAAAATATATAGAAGTATCTGTGTAACAGTGTGTAATTGAGTACCTTAAATGCTTATGACACTTTTTTTGTGAATTTACAGAACTGATGAAATTAACTGTCGTAAATTTATGCATTATTTTTCCTACAAAATGATGAAACGTCATCAAAAGCAAAAAAAAGTCAAATTACGTTCATTCAAAATTGGATACATGTATCTCTTTTTGAACGTCATATTTTTATTTCTTTTATTTTTTAATAATATATGCAAAATCGAAATACTACTAGCATTTTGTTGTACAATACAACGAAACACTAGCAGTATGAACGTTTGCCTTTCTGAAACAAATAAGGCATTATTAGTTTTAAGTTGTAAATTTTATAAATTATATCAATCAAAGGGTTTCATTAAAATCTTCGATATTTTTTTGTTATATATGATATTTAGTTTACTGTAAAAATATGATACTTTTAGCTCTATTTTTATTTTCCTGAGCAATAGCCTCCTTTGCCTTAGTACTGTATTAACTAAAATGTAAATAAGCTTTGTATACTGTCTATCTATGATGAAATTATTTCGAATGGGAAGGGGACATTAAATAAATATTAGAATAATTTTATTAATGAATTTTATTTTACCCTAAATAATAAACTTTTTATGATGATACTTACATACCGATCCACAGAGATAAAAATATGCCGTTCTAAATGTTTATATGTCTGTGCAACGGCTACGCGATCAAGCAACGGCTACGCGATCAAGCAACGGCTACGCGATCAAGCAACCTACTATCTACACATTACTAGTGACTACGAAGGCTGCTACGAGCTTCCGTATATGCTCGTAGCGGCCTTGTTACAGGCTATAAAATACTACGATAACTTTACCAAATACGACATACGAAATACGTTTATTTTGTAACATTTTGATTTGATTTGCCCATATTCTTAATTATGGAACACTCATAGATTAGACATAGGTATTATTTACAAGAAAGCTAAGCTGTGTTTTTCCTTAAAAATAAATGGCTCTATGCCTTAACACAAATTATCGACAGCTCCGTGGCGCAGTGGTTAACACGCCAGCCTGCGACACGAAGTGTCCGGGTTCAATCCCCGGCCAGGTCAAGATGGAAAATGATATTTTTCAGATTGGCCTGGGTCTTGGAGTTTATCTATATATGTATTTGTTATAAAATATAGTATAGTTGAGTTAGTATCCCATAACAAAAGTCTCGAACTTACCATGGGGCTAGCTCGATCTGTGTGATTTGTCCGTATATATTATAGATTTGCTGTGGCCATACATAGGTTTCCGTAGTTCGATACCATCTAATGTACTTGTATTTTTTATGAGTTTTGAATTAAGTGGTTCCTTTAACGACTACGAGATGGCACCAACCAACGGCTTAACGTGCCTTACGAAGCACGGAATCATCTTCATTATCAGACAATCAATCAGGTGATTCAAGCCTGCAATGTCCTAACCAAACTGGAAGCAACTAAACAAAGTATGCTTCCCCTGGGAATCGAACCCACGACCGTCGGGTCTACGGGCAAACGCCTTAACCACTGAACCACGGAGGCAGTTAAAATACCCTCACTAAAAAGTATTAACTATACCCCTTGCGCTACAATCTATAATTTTAGTCAGTTATCTGGTTTCTCAGCCGTCACTGTCGTTTTGTTATAGACGGCTAATGGTTCAAACTAATTACTAACTTTAATCCTCGTTTAATAATGACACGGGACGGCTTTATGCTGTAAAGGTTCGGACTTCCCAGAGGCGTCTTCCGACTTCAACATCAAATCAGCCTCCAGTTTGGTTAGGACATTGCAGGCTTGAATCACCTGATTGTCTGATAATAAAGATGATTCGGAAGGCACGTTAAGCCGGTGGTCCTGGCTGCCATCTGGTAGTCATTAAAGGAACCACGTCAGAGGCCGAGAGGCGGTTCCGAAGAACTCTGACACCAGGGTGTGCATGGTCGATTGACCGTGACACCTACTCGAAATGATGATGATGAACATCAAATCAGTTTGTTGACACCATGATATTACATTATCATGAAATTTACATAATTTCAGCTTACTGAGACTACAGAAAAAGTCTTGTATAATTTGTAAGATTTGATTACAGTTAGATAGACACACCGACTCGGGGACAGGTATCTTCTTCTTTTTATATTTAAATATATATAACTCAAAGGTGACTGACTGACATAGTGATCTATCAACGCACAGCCCAAACCACTGGACGGATCAACCTAAAATTTAGTATGTTATGACGTAAGCATCCGCTAAGAAAGGATTTTGATCAATTCTACCCCCAAGGGGTTAAAATCGAAATATTATATAACCCAAAGGCGACTGACCGAAATAGTGATCTATTAACGCGTAGCCCAAAGCACTGAACGGATCGGGCTGAAATTTGGTATGCAGGTAGATGTTTTGACGTAAGCATCCGCTAAGAAAGGATTTTGATCAATTCTACCCCCAAGGGGATAAAATCTAAATATTTTATAACTCAAAGGTGACTGACCGACGTAGTGATCTATCAACGCGCAGCCCAAACCACTGGACGGGTCGGGCTAAAATTTGACATGCAGGTAGATGTTGTGACATAGGCATTTGCTAAGAGAGGATTTTGATTAATTCTACCCCCAAGGGGATAAAATAGGGGATGAAAGTTTATATGAAACTTTTGTACTTTTTAACGCGAGCGAACCTGCGGGCAAAAGCTAGTAAATTAATAAAAGTAATATCACTCTGTCGTCGCTGGACATTTGGGGCTTCTGCTCTTCAATAAAAACCCGGAAATCTTGAAGACTTTGATTTATTCTAATTTTAAACAATATTTGATTGTGGAGCTCAACTTAGGCGTGGCACTTGCAAATGGTGAAGAGAACATTTTTTGTATGAGGTAGTTTGACAATAATTAGAAGTATGAAAATATTATGACGCCTGATTACACTCGTGAGCAAAATTGAGGGCGAAGCATTAGCAGGCGTAGACATCTTCCGCCCCGTTGAAGGGCTCCATAGCCCTTCAACTCTTGAGGTCTTCTTCATTGGGAAGGGGACACAGTCGAACCAGGGGTCGCCGCGTGCATCCTCGAGTAGTTTTAACGTCTGCCACACAAGAAATGCCATCAGGTCCAGGAAATAGGCGAGTTACACGTCCAAGGCGCCAGGACAAGGGGGGAACATGATCCTCCTGGATGAGCACCAAGTCGCCTATCTTCAATTGGGCTGTGTTAGTCTTCCATTTCGTGCGTTGTTGGAGTTTCATTATGTATTCCTTTTGCCATCTCTGCCAGAAATGTTGGCGAATTTGTTCTAGTCTTTGGTATCTTTGAAGTCTATTGATATTGCCTTCTTCTAAATTGGGTGATGGTAATGATGTAAGCGGTCTTCCGATGAGAAAGTGCCCTGGGGAAAGGAAAAGGAAGTCATCGGGAGAAGAGGACAGTGGACACAGGGGACGGCTATTAAGAATCGCCTCCACTTGTGCAAACAACGTAGAAATCTCTTCAAATGTGAGATGGCTATTGCCCATAACACGCTTTATGTGATATTTTGCCGATTTTATACCACTTTCCCAGATCCCCCCGAAATGTGCTGCAGAAACCGGGATGAATGAGAACCGGAAGCCTTCTTGAATTGCAAACTGAGATAGAGGCTCCTGATTTGATTTTAGAAATAAATTTAATTCTTTAGCAGATGCAACGAAATTTCGGCCGTTGTCACAAAAAATTTCAGATGGCTTGCCTCGGCGCGATATGAATCTACGAAGCGCCAATAAAAAATCCTCTTTAGATAATCCACCAACGGCCTCCAAATGAATGCATTTGTAGCGAAGGCAGACAAAAAGACATAGGTAGCATTTGATTGTTTTAGAACCGCGTCCCTTGCGATTTATGATGTAGAACGGACCGCCCATGTCTAATCTGACAGATTCAAAACAGAAGCCCGGATTCAAACGTTGGGCCGGCAGCTGTCCCATCTTGGGAACCAAAGTTTTGCCTTGAATTTTTCTGCAAGTGACGCAACTATGATATATACGACGAGCTAGCTATCTTCCATTGACAGGCCAAATAGTTTGTCTTATTGTTGCGAGCAATAATTGGGGGCCAGCGTGTAAATTTTTTTTATGTTCATATTGAAATAAGAGTTTTGTAAGCCGATGAGAGGAATCGAGAAGTATAGGATGTCGTTGTTCGTATGGACAACAAGATGCATCAATCCGACCACCAACTCTAATTAAATGGTTAACTCCACATCTCTCTATGTAAGGTGAGAGGCATAAAATCTTGGATTTAGGGCTCAATGATTTTCCAGAGATTAATGATTTATAATCTAATGGAAATGATTCCCTTTGTGCTATAGAGTACAAGTGATGAAGGGAATTGTTTAATTCTTGAAGTGTTAATATTCCAATTTGTTTATTTTTTTTGATTCTTAATGTTATGAATGAATCGTTTGACGTATGCAAAACATCTATGCAAACGGTTAAAGTTAGAAAATCTATCAAATTCTATGACGGGTTCAAAGATAGTGACAGAATTTACCTTTATTTCTGGGAGTTCAGTATTATTAGATAAATTTAATATTGGCCACTTGGATTCATCATGTTTTAAATATTGAGGACCATACCACCAAAGATTTAAATCGGGTAATTGGGTAGCATTTATTCCTCTTGAAATGAGATCAGCTGGGTTTTCGGCAGTTGGAACATATCGCCATGACTCGGGGATAGTTTTCTCAAGTATTTCACCAACTCGATTAGCGACGAATGTTTTTAATTGCCTAGGATTTTTCTTTAGCCAGCATAATACAATTGTGGAATCACACCAATGCACTAGACGCGTAGGCTGATACCTAATTGATTCCATAACGCTGTTGCTAAGCTTTGCCGCGAGCAAAGCCGCACAGAGTTCGGCTCGAGGAATCGTGCAAGGTTTCAAAGGAACCAATTTCGATTTTGCACATAACAGCCTAACGGAAACCTCATTTTTACTATTGATAGATCTGACATATATGCAGGCACCGTATGCGGTCTGAGATGCGTCGCTAAACGAATGGATCTCAATGATTTTAGCTGAATCACACAAAACATTTCTAGGAATTCGTAAATTGGACAAAGTTCGTAAGCCCATGCAAATTTCTTTCCAGATGGATTTTATCTCAGAGGAAACTGGTTGATCCCAGTCTAAATTTTCAAGCCATAATTTTTGGAGAAGCATTTTTGGTTGAATTGTTGATGGACTTAGTAATCCAAGTGGATCGAAAATTCTGAAAGAGTTGGACATTATGATACATTTTGTGATGTTGACGTTGGACAGAGGTATTTCAACCGGAAAATTAAATTGGTCGATGTTTGGGTCCCAACCCAAACCGAGGGTATTAGAGGAGTTACTAAGCATAAGACTTTCCTGATTGGTTGATTGTAAATCTTTAAGAATTTTAGGTGAGTTGGATTTAAATTTTCTAAGATTGAAGCAATATTCATTTAATATTTAAGAAATTGTGTTTTTTATGTAAAGCAAATCGTTTTCATCGTTTGAACCAGTATACAGGTCATCTACAAGAAAATCCTTTTGAATTATTGTTTTAATGAGATTGTCTTCACATTCCTCACCCACCTGCCAAAGACACCTTGTGCTTAAGTAACTTGCACTTGCTGTGCCATAAGTCACAGTATTTAATTGCAGTGTTTTAATAGGCTGAGACTCATCTTCCCTCCACAAGATAAGCTGTAGGTCACGATCCTGTTCGTTTACTTGAATTTGGCGGTACATCTTAGCCAGATCACCAGTCAGAATATATTTGTAGTGCCTACCTCTGATTAAAATAGAGAAAAGACTGTCCTGAACATTAGGACCTACCATCTGGATATCATTTACTGAATAACCAGAAGAGGTGGGCGCGGAACCTTCAAAAACAACTCTGAGTTTAGTTGACTCACTGTTTTGTTTAAATACTGGATGGTGTCCTAAAAAATATGAAGGATATGGTTTCACTATAGCAGCTTCAGATAAATGAGATAGATTTGCATATTCATTGATAAATTTGACGTACTCGGCCTTTAGAACAGGATTTCTTTTGAATCTTTTTTCCAAAGATAGCAACCGTTTTTTAGCATGATTATATGAATCACCAAGGCAATTAGGAGAATCAATCAAAGGTAGTCGTACATTAAATCTTCCGGTATCCAAACGTGTGTAATGAGTAAGGAAATGTTTTTCACAAGCTTCTTCAATTTTACTTAGTGTTGTTTTTTGTGGGACATCTTCTAACTCCCAAAATTTAGTAAGTGATTTATTGAGTTCAACGTCATTAGGTGAACGAGATGTTATAGCATAATTGCAGTGAATATTGGTTGTGATAGCTTTTGTATTAATAGGGCCACACAGTAACCAGCCGAATTTAGAGTATTGAAGTTTAGGATTATTTTGACCCAGATTGCGTTGTTGTGGGCACAAAATATCCCAAAATATATCGGCTCCTATTAAAACATCAACAGGAGCTGGCTGATCAAATGTGGGGTCTGCTAAATGTATATCTTTTGGAAGATTTAAGTTTTGTATATTGATTGGATATTTTGGTATCTTGCCAGTCAACTGGTCTAGAACAAGACAAGAAAGAGTGACACTGAATGAATTATAGACTGAACTTAGTTTTGTAATACAGCTTTCTTCAACTTTAGACATTGAATGGTTGCCGATTCCAATAATGTTTAATGTATTTATAGGATTAGATTGCAATGATAGTTTTTGTTGCAAAGATTTAGATAGAAAAGTACTTTGGCTTCCACAATCAAGTAAAGCACGCACCTTTATTGTTTCATTAGTATTTGGATTGGATACTTTAATTAAAGCAGTCGATAGAAGTACCTGTTTCGATTGTTGTTTAGAAAAATTGACAGCAGTGTCTGACTCACTAAATGCAGTATTGTTTATTGTAGTAGTTGATGATGGGTTATGAAGCATTGTATTATGCCTCTTATTGCACTCACGGCAGGGACCAAGGCGGCATTCACCTATAAATGGCCATGTCGTAAGCAATTACCGCAAAGTTTATATTTATAAACGTCAGCATATTTGTCTTGAATGTTTTTAGATTTGAAAGTAGGACAATCGTAAATCCTATGACTTTCATTACAAATTATGCATGCAGAAGAAAAAGATTTAGGTTGACTTGAACTAGTAAAAGATTTAGTAATAGAAGTTTGATTTTGTTTAATATTATTGTTATTAGAAGCCGAAGAAGAACGAGAAGTGGATGCAAAAGTTTTTGGAATCTCGTTATAAATTTTATTCCGATTCAAAGCTTCTAAAACATCAGCTCTATCGATTAAAAATCTGTGAAATTGATCCAAGGTTGGAAAATCAGTAAAACTGTTACGTAATTTCTCCCATTTTATAAGAGTGCGACTGTCCAGCTTGGCTGATAACATAAAAATTAATAAACTATCCCATTTATCAGTGGGTTGTCCCAAACTGGCAAGGGCACGTAAGTTCTTTGTCACGTGATCGACAAGGAAACGCAACGATTTATCCGACTCACGAGTAATAGGTTGCACGTTTATTAAAGAGCTGAGATGGTGATCGATTAATAACCTCTTGTTGTCGTAACGCTCCCATAGTAATTTCCAAGCCTCATTGTAATTGGCCGATGAGACTTCAAGATTGGAAATGACGCGAGCTGCTTCACCTTCGAGATATGATATTAAATAATGAAATTTATGTATGGGTGGTATTCGAGTATTGTTATGAATAAGGTTCAAGTATAAATCACGAAAATCAAGCCAACGGAAAATAGAACCATTAAATTTTTCAATTTGTAATCGAAATCCCAAACTTTGATGATCGTGATCACATTGAGATTCGTGAAAAACGGATTCACGTCTTTGTTCACTTTGCATGAAGCTATGTTGTTCAATCAATGTTTTACCGGTAGCAATGGTTACCAATAATTCCTGTTCAATGTTGTCGCGTTCATCAATTTCAGAATCTATATTTGCTGAATTTATGACCTCGATCTCACTTTGCAATTCGTCAAACTTTGTTGACAAGCCCTCAAATTTTCCAATTTTAAGTGACAATTCAGTTATTTCAATATTAGACAACTGTGATTGCTTGGAAATTTTATCCAAGTAATTTTTAAATTTAGTTATCTGCCCCTTAATAGAACTACGTTTTATAGTCAGTTCTTTTAAGGTATACTTAGATTTTTCAGCAGACAACATTTTGAAATTAAGTTATTAGTACAATTACAAAGAAACAAACTAACTAATAGTCTTTGCAATTTAAAATTAAAAGAGAGAGCGAAGTCAACAAAATAAAAATTAATAAAAGGCTCACACGTTCCTTGTTATGCACCGTACACCGGGAAGTCAGCTGGCAAACCGGTTCTCAGCCGCGCCTCCGCTCGTTACTGCAGCACATATGGCGCGGGAAACGCGCTGAATCCCTGAAATTAGTCGGCGTTTACGTTTAATATGGTGCAATAATAATATGGGCAATGAAGTTGATTGAGGTTTGCTAACTATTTAATAGAAAATTAAGAATAAATCTTTATATCGGGCCAAGTTTATGAAAATATTGTATAAAATAGTATATTATCTAATATTGTATTAATAGTATATTGTCACGTCTTTATCCCTTACGGGGTAGACAGAACATAAGGTCATAAGACCGAAAGGCTACGTTTAGCATATAGTTGGGCGTAAAGGTGGAAAATAGGAGTCAAAATAGTGATGGGTTGCTAGCCGCATCGCCTATTGTCATGACTCTTTTGGCCCACTCCCTTGACCGGCTTCTACGGTCTGCGCGGGAAGAGAAGCAGCTGGCACGATTCTATGTTTTTTCTTTTCTCCCAGACCAGCATGGAAGGAAAATGAGAGAAAAAAAAATACTCTTTATAAGATGTTAGGTATCTTAATTCGCTAATTAAGATGCCAAAAGCATAAAAACTATAGTAAAATTGGTTTAAAAATGCGGATTTGTGCAATTTTAACAAATAAAAATGTATGACAGGTAGTTAAAGAAGATGATGCAACACTTTGGAAAACTTAAATTTTACACTAAATAGCCTTTTGTTTATGGGATTCACTAAGTTAATCAAAGAATGCAGTTGAAATATGCATATCTACAATAAACTGCTTATAAAAATAGAATGGAAAATTGAAAGAAAAAAATACTGAAGGAAACTTGTCAAATTGGCATATAATACGTTGTTATACGCAAATGAAAGCGATTGCTTAATATAGCCTAAATATTAGGATGAATTATGGGATAGTAGGAACATGGATAGGTAACGGAATTACATAGGGAGAACAAAGGATGGGCACTTATCTTTTATATTATTGTCCTGAGCGGTGCGAGGCTTTGGCTGCGTCGCTGACCTATCCACAGGTATAAGGCTTCCTCGTACTCCAGTAGCTGCTGGCTGGATCTGGACTCCAATCAGGCTGGGTTGTATTTAGGGACCGGTACTCTTGCGCGTCCGATCACGTCGGGGTCACCAATTTATGTCGTCGCTGGACATTTGGGGCTTCTGCTCTTCAATAAAAACCCGGAAATCTTGAAGACTTTGATTTATTCTAATTTTAAACAATATTTGATTGTGGAGCTCAACTTAGGCGTGGCACTTGCAAACGGTGAAGAGAACATTTTTTGTATGAGGTAGTTTGACAATAATTAGAAGTATGAAAATATTATGACGCCTGATTACACTCGTGAGCAAAATTGAGGGCGAAGCATTAGCAGGCGTAGACACACTCGTATCATCATCATCATCTCCCTCGCCTTTTCCCTATTTAAATATTATCACTCTATGTGTCAGTTTAATACAACGTGATATTTTCTCTGTTGATATCATTCATCATCGTAAGAATCCTCCACATAACAGATTTTGTAAGTATTTTATACGATAAAGTGCAATGTCCCGTAAAATACGTAATGATTGAACGTGTGATTGACTGTAAAAATCTCATAAACCTGTTGGACGGGGATGTTTACGCTTTTTACAAAGGGATGCGACGACTCGCATGTTGAGGGGTTGTTTTTAACTTATTTACTTATTTTCATTTTTGTTTTCAACAAATGGTTGTCTGTAAAACCGATTTACGGACGATAATTTTGCGTGATAAAGGTAAAAGAGAGATAGATGCGTCACAAGCCAAACGTATAGGCCGATTGTGTCTCTCTTTCGCTTGTACCGCGCTCGAGCGAGGGCGCTGTGCAGTTTGTTGCCGCTTCTTCCGCACTCCGCTTAGGAAGCGGCATTATACTTAGCCATAAGTAAATTTTTGACGTCAACAATTGTTGAGAAGTGAAATATGACAGTTAATAAGTGTTCAAAGAAACCTATCTATACTTCTATACTAATATTATAAAGAGGATAGATTTGTTTGTTTGTTTGACGCGAATAGGCGAAACTACTAGACGGATTTGAAAAAATCTTTCACAGTTGGGAAGCTACTCCATCTGCGCTGAACATAGGCTATGTTTTACGCGGACGAAGTCGCGGGAAAACTGCTAGTATTATATAAACGGTTTGAATTTGAATTCGCCACTTTTCCGTGCGTGCAGCCGGAGTTCATCGATTTATAAGACTTGATTACGTCAAAATATATAATACAAATATATTGATAAAAGCCAATGGACAGCAGTTAAAGTAAGCGACGAACATACATCACAAAACCTATGCTGCGCCATGGAACATGAGTTACAACACAAAAGCAAAAAAACAAATATTAACTTACGCTTTGATAGGAAAAAAAACTTTATTCGCAGTAAATAGGATTAAAAATGATGGTACAAAAATATATATGTATTCAGTTCTAATACCTTCACCTTCATTATATATTCAGCTAATGGTATTTGCATGTTTACAATGATGGAACAAAAAATGTATAATCTTTTCATCTAATGGTATTAGCATGCAGAATTTTAATAACTATAAACATATATTTTTGTGTTTTATTTTACATTCACAATGCTATTTTGATAAGTACATTATTAAATTAAGAATTAATATGGTGAAAAAATTTCAAGCGGGGAGATTTGAACCAGCGACCTTTATCTCTATGTAAAACTTAGGTCTAAGATCCACGCGCAACCAGACAGTGGGCAACACTGAAGGCTAGCAACTCCAGCGACGACATCTGCCTGGGAGTTCTTGGCGGGAATTTCGGCGGAGAGCACGGCTTGTAAATAAATAAAAATAAATATATACGGACAAATGCCACAGATTGAGCTAGCCCCAAAGTAAGTTCGAGACTTGTGTTATGGGATACTAAATCAACGATACTATATTTTATAACAAATACATATATAGATATACATCCAAGACCCAGGCTAATCTGAAAAAGATCATTTTCCATCTTGACCTGGCCGGGGATCGAACCCGGTCACTCCGTGTCGCAGACTGGCGTGTTGACCGCTGCGCCACGGAGCTAGTCTTGTGTTTTGGATTGTTTTGTAAATTGTTTCTAGAGGACTTTACAATGTGTAATCGGTGTAATTTGGTGTCATAAATGCCCATGTTTATGAACAATGCGTGGAATAACTGAAATAAACTGTCACAGTGCGGCTGTAGTGAGATTTTCTTAGCGAGCTGGTGGACCGCCTCGCCTCGTTGCGTCGTCTGTGATCAAGCCACTGGATTCGTGGGAACTGTCGCCAGGGGCTCCGTAGAATCAATGAAATGAACTACACCATCGTTTCATTGATAATAAGACTTAGAAAAAGCGCGGGAAAATTCATTTATACTTGATACTGGCTAAATACGTAACGCCTTAAAGCCATAGATAAAAGAAAAAAAAGACACGTGCCTGGCTGTCACATGTCACTTCTGACAGCCGCCCGGCGAAGTGATACTCGCGTAATAGTGCTTCTACATTATAATTGTACAAATTCGAAATAAAAACCTACAGTCCGCTCTTATATACCTATGTATTTCATTAATCGCTTTTCTTAAGGCGAAACAGTCGCTGGTTCAAATCCCGCCCGCTTAAAATTATTATTTTAATATTTATTTTATAGTTATTTTTTTTTCATGTTATAGGACGGCAAACGAGCAAGCGTCTCACCTGATGGTAAGTGACCACCGCCGCCCATGGACAACTGCTACACCAGTGTGTGACAGGTGCGTTGTCGGCCTTTCAACGAGTTGGGGGCAGGAAATGGGGAGGGGAGGGGGAAGGATGGGCCTCTGGCTCTCTCACTCACTGATCGAAGTGGTAAAGCTTCAACTCAGACGTCGATTTTCTGTGAGAGTGTGGTACTTCCCCGTACGAGCCGACCCATTCATGAAATGAAATTAAATAAAATGAAATAGAATTTTATTCAAATTTCGATATCATGTATCTCTTTCTGAACGTCATATTATAATTATTTTTAATATTTGCTAAATCGATAAGCTACTAGCGTTTCGGAACGACCACTGCTGGGAAGAATACGCCGAAAGACACTCAGTCCAGTATGCTACCAGCAATTCATTTTGCCGGTAATTTGGCTCTACCACGACTAATTTAATAAAGTACTATAAACATGTAATTACAACTATTATTATTAAAAAAATAAGATATGGTAAAAAAAAATCACGCGGGCAGGCTTCATTGGAGAATTAAGAATATATCAGAAAGGAAATGTAAATGTTTAAAAATCCTTATAAAAATGTCATAGAACTGTATATACAACGTGTAACATAACCAAGTTCCCGTGAAGGGGTGACTCAGCCCGTTATTAAAATGAACAACTTTTCCTTTGGAACTAACGATGTGAACCCAATTTTTTTTTAACATATTCGCACTATTTGTCGGACAGATTTGTATGAAAATGACAATGTTTTTTTTTGTTCCCAGCATTGGTCCCGTAGTAAAAGTTTTTGAGGGCTCAACTATACCAGTGCTCTAGCCGAGTTCCCACATAAATAGGAAGTAGGAAATAGTGGAGAACAGAGACTCGACACAAAACACACACAGCGAATAACTTTATTGGTTACAGCTTATGTATTACAAGATCGTACCATACGTGTACCGTATAAATAGAACTGAACGGTCCGAGAGATGCACTGATGGTAGACTGAAGAATGAGTGATGAGAGAGAGAGAAAATATTCTAAAAATGGAATGGAATGAAATTTGAAATTAAATGAGGAATGAAAAATAGGTTGGACGAGATGCAGCATGCAGGTGGCATGTTACAAGTTGTTCATTTAGAAGGGCTGAGTCATCCCTTCACGGGAACGTCGTTGGCTGTTACACGCTGTATACTTTAATTAAAAATTAAAATTAAAATTCTATAATCTATAAGCACACAAATATCATTCAAAGGCATTCCTATAAGCCCTCCTAATATTCAACAGAAAGTTCAGTATGTTCATCTAAACGCGTGCTTAATTCAGGCGACACGTGTCGGGCGGGAAATTTATGGGCCATCATTTGTCGACCCTACCGCCTGGTTACAGGACATAATCCTGAATTGCAGATCACCGAGTGAAGAAGATATAATTTTATCTTAAAATATCTTTTGCATTTTATTGAAATACTAGCTTTCGTCCGCAGCATCGCTCGCGTCAACGTTGTTCCCTTGGGAACAGTACTTTTTTCCGGGATAAAAGGTAGCCTATGTCCTTCTCCGTACTCCAGAGAACTTGTATGCAAAATTTCATGATAATCGGATTACGGCGTGAAAGCGTAACAAACAAACTCACTTTCGCATTTATAATATTAGTAAGGAAGTAAGGATAAGGATGTGTTGTGATAATTAACCTGTCAACGGATATAAGATAGTTGCTTTCCGTGTTAGTGGTCTACACTGGTCAGATTTACATAGTATAATGACTACCATCTAATGATGACAGATGGGTCCAACGGCTTAAATGTCTTCCGAAGCACTTTAACTATTCGTCTTTCTTGCAATGATTGGTGAACTATAATAATTATAATGGCCTAAGGCTTTGCCTAAAGGGGTTACAAACGTAATAACAAGTATAAATATCTCTATGAAAATAAACAAAAAGAAAAGTTTATTTACATTGTGATTGCAAATTATCTCTGTTAAAACAAAAAGCATCTGTGTTTAATTCATATAGCCAGAAAAACAGGACTCGTAGTGTAGACGATTGCTGGAGTGGAGACCATGGGACAAAAAGCGTCCAGTAGTAGTAGACCCCAAATGAGATGGAAAGATGACTTCAAAAAGATAGCAGACAGCAACTGGATTTTAATTGCCCAAAATAGAGAAAAATGGCGAGAACTGAAGGAGGCCTACACCAAATATTTGGTTGATCAATGCTAAAAAGAAGAAGAAAGAAGAGTTTAATTCAAATGTTTTGTGTACTACTATTATTACTTGAATTATTCAATATGTTTATTAATAGAAAATAAAATTAAAACGCAAAGCCAATTTAAGTTCTACAAATCAAAAAACATTATCAGGTCGTCAGCAGGTCCTTTTAGTTTCCACTGCAGGAGCATGACGCTCTCTGTACTACCCAAACCATACTTGGCCAGAGCAGACAGAGGATTTGGCCTACACTCTCCTCGCTGGCCAGACGGGTTGGAGAGGCCTCATTGATGTTTATGAGCTTTGTTTAGCTTGTATTTCCTAAGTCGCCCCTTACGACATCCACGGGAAGACTTGAAGTGGTCCTATTCTACTCTGCCGGAAACCACACGGCGACACGGCGACGAACATTATCATGTTTTGTTATATCTACTTATCTCTTTTATCCATGTTACACATAACCTCTCTATAGGGGATTTATCTTTAGGAGAAAGTGCTGGAAAGTATTTTTATGATATAATCTGACTTGAGCGCAGATTTAACCGACAAAATATGTGAAAAAATGGTACAGTGATAAATATTTCAGGTCTACGGCTTTTTGTCATTCCTCTGCATCTTGTGTTTTTCCTGCTACATACCAGCTACTTGCGTTGCAATAATGATGATGAACTCAATCAGGGAGAATGTCTCCTGATACTTTTTATTTCATGCTTGCTTGAGAGAAAAGAAATAACCTTTCATACAAAAAAACCGGCAAAGTGCGAGTCGAACTCACGCTCGAAGGGTTCCGTATCTACATGTTTTGGACCCTTCAAGGGGTGACTCAGACCATCAATATGAACAACTTTTTATATGGGACCAACGATGGGAACTAAAAAAAATTTCGTCATTTGCATACAAAATAGTTCCGCCGCCCGGCCAGTTTGTATGGGAATGTCGAATTTTTTTTTAGTTCTCAGCATTGTTCCCAAAGGAAATGTAGTTCATTTTGATGGTCTGAGTCACCCCTTTAAGGGTCCAAAACGATAAAAATTTCACCGTGTATAAAAATGGCAAAAAAATCATGTCTGTTGTATGGGAGCCCCTTTTAAATATTTGTTTATTTCAATTTAATTATTTATTATTAAAGTGAATATGTAACTAAATATTCTATGAATATTTCAAGTGTTTACCTGTTGCCGTTATCAATATCGAGTAAAAACGAGCAAAAAAATCACGTTTGTTGTATGCCCCCTTGAATGTTATTTTAATTCTGTTTTTTAGTATTTGTTGTTATAGCAGCAACAGAAATACATAGTCTGTGAAAATTTTAACGATCACGGTTCATGAGACACAGCCTGGCGACAGACGTCCGTCCGTCTGGCACCAGGCAGGACAGACAGACAGACGGACAGCGAAGCCATATGACTTCGCTACCCAAAAGGTAAAAACGAAAACCTATTATTATTAATAGGTAAAAACGGAAACCTATTATTATTAATAGGTTTCCGTTTTTACCTTTTGGGTACCGAACCCTATAAAACGACTTCAATCTGGATATTTACCCTTTGAAATAAAAAAATATTTTTCAAACCTGTTAAAAAATGACAGAGTTGTGAGTTAATATTTATAAAAAAATGCAACAGAATTATTAACCCCCTTCTTTTTTTAATTCGGTTAAAAACTATAAAGTAGCTACCAGCTATTTTTTTGCTGCGCAAATAACAGAAATCCATCGGGAATAGGGTGAAAGTTTGAGGTACCATGTCCATAGAAACTACAACTTAACATGCCATATATACAGCATATAACATAACTACCTACATTCCTGTGATGGGCTAACTCAGCCCGTCAAATAATCCACTTTTCCTATGG
This sequence comes from Elegia similella, assembly GCA_947532085.1. NCBI lineage: Eukaryota > Metazoa > Arthropoda > Insecta > Lepidoptera > Pyralidae > Elegia > Elegia similella. Next base: position 1,064,532 of record OX383931.1, read on the forward strand.
GACCAATGCTGGGCACTCAAATTATTTTTTGACAACTTCATACTAATTGCCGGGCCAGCCGAACACTTTTGTATGAAAATGAAATTTTATTTAGTTCCTAATATTCGTCCTATATATCCTATAAGTAAAGCTGTTCATCATTTCGAGTAGGTGTCACGGTCAATCGACCATGCACATCCTGGTGTCAGACTTCTTCGGAACCTCCTCTCGGCCTCTGACGTGGTTCCTTAAACGACTACCAGATGCCAGCCGGGACCACCGGCTTAACGTGCCTTCCGAAGCACGGAATCATCTTTATTATCAGACAATCAGGTGATTCAAGCCTACAATGTCCTAACCAAACTGGAAACAACTAAACAAAGTATGCTTCCCGTGGGAATTGAACCACGTACCCCGGATCTACAGGCAAACGCCTTAACCACTGGACCACGGGAGTTATGTTTATACCTAGTGTATTATGATGAGCAAGAATGAACTATTAATCACTGTTTAAGGGGTAAGGAAGTAGAAAGACTCCCAACTCTATATTTACGATGTAATCACAAGTTAATGGTTCTCGTCACGACACGCTCGGCTTCCATTACAGTGATTCTGACATTGTCACTATATTGTACTGTGTGATCATTATAGTCATTAGTAAAGTATTATAATATATTTTTTTACTTTCGCGCTTTAAACATGTAATTATTAATATTGACGGGACCTCACACGAACCTTTTATTTCGTCATTATCATCATCATCATTACGGCCATTCAAATTTCCTTATAAGCATGCTATTTAGATTGCAACATCTTAGTTTCTAATAAACAGATACAAAAAGAAAAATCCTAGAGTAAGTAATCACTTACTCAAGAATATTTTTTTTCTTTTGTGGGTTCTTTTGTTTTTGTGGGTTCTGAACACAACGCGGACGAAGAATATTTAAACAGACAATGGTACACACACTTAATTCAAACAATACATCTTTTAACATAAGATCTCAGGCTTCTTCACCCTATGTCATTTTAGCAAAGCTGGTTTTAATATATGTTATAGAGGGAATTGTCAAAAACTAATGTTATTTAATGTCGAACACCAAACTTAGGCCGTTTATGTGCCAGAGGGGGAAAGATTTTCAATACAAATCTCACTCAACCAAAGTTATAATCTACAAGCCTAATTTAAAATAGGTATGATATTTATGATACTATTTTAAGTTATAAGACAAGGTAATGACTAGATCAGAGGCAAAATTATTATTATTTTTTGTCCAATTTATTAAACCTTTTGATTTATGCATATCTGAAATCAAAAACTCACTAATTCAACTTAAAAACCCATCGATCAATTAATTAATATTTCCGAGAGTGTGAAAGGTAGGGTTCGCTTTTGTACCCCACTACGGCGAAGCTAAAAGGAGGGTTATGACTTTGGCCGCTATGTTTGTATTCGTATATGTATGCTCGTTTGTGTCCTTGTAATTTCTAAAGTTACCAACGTAACTTGACATATCATCGTTAGAAGCGTCTTGACCATACGCTGGTTATGAGCTATGTGACATCATACCAAATGTGACGCCATCAAAATGGCGCCATCTACAATAAAAAAAAATCGCGAACATCAAAATGCATTGTGTTTGGTAGTTATCAAATAAAAGATATTTTTATGTAAATTACAGAAATACCACTATACCGTGAAACTTTAAAACATGCCTAGAAATATTAGTACTCAGATTTTAGTTTTAAATTATTTTCTTGTATACTTTTAGCATCCTACATCATTGAAAGGATGCAGCGTCCAAACTGAAGAGTATCTTCACTTCAGTCTAAACTATCCTGAAATTACAGCCTTGTTAAAATGACGTAGGATGGGCAGGCCTGAGATCTTAGTCTATATTAGTAATGGTCTATTACCAACATAAATGTACTTTTCAAAGCGGCCCATTCAGCCACATTTCCGACCACAGCGCGATATTGTGCGAAATATCTGATATTAACTCACGTCATTGCCAGGGTGGTTAGTGCCTACATTTAATACAGGGTGTGTATAATGTTTTGATCATTAACTGAATACTATAAAACAGGTTGATTTTTCCTCTAAGCGGTATTAAAATATTGGAATCAGAGTATCCAACAGAATTTCAGTTAAAGGGTAAAAAATGTAAAAACATATTTAAATTCGCCCAGCTGATCGATGGCTTTGTATGGGTATTCAAGGAAGTATCTCTGGGAGGTGTTTTTCCTATTATTTACAGCTAGTTGTTGTCCGTTACTTCGTTCGCAGCAATTTCTGTTATTATGATTAATAATTTTAGATAATTAGTATAGATAAATAATTTCCCCCTTTTTCAAAACATTTTTTATTGATGCTTCACTCCTATTGGTCGCAGCGTGATGTTTTATAGCCTAAAGCCTCAATAAATAGACTCTTCAACACAAAAAGAATTTTACAATTTGAACCAGTAGGTAGTTCCTGAGATTAGCGCGTTTAAACAAACAAACAAACTCTTCAGCTTTATAATATAGATTATAAATACCTATAAAAAAATCTTTTTTTATATTGTTTATCAAACGGCTAAGTGCAAGTCAGATTCGCAAACGAAGGGTTCTGTTTCACCAAACAATATTTTACTACAAAAGACGCCCAAAACACGTATTTTGTATGCCCCTTATTTTTTACTAACAGGGCCAGAAATGGCGTTTTCTTAAAATTTATAATTGCATTGTGCGCATGCATACGCATAAATATAATTACTTTATACTTATCGTAATGGCGTTGATAGAGCCCAGGGCCATAAGACCTAAAGAACTCGATTAGCGACGAATAAGTGAAAAAAATAATCTAAATAGTGATGTGTTGTTATCCGCATGGTCAATTGGAGAGTTTCTTCAGATTTCACCCTTTCCTTCAGCCAGCTTCTACGATCTGTGCGGGAACAGAATCAGCTGATAATTCTACATTTTTCTCCCAGAGCAGCAACTGTTTTAAACATATCGCTACTAATTTATTCTCTTCTACTAGACATCCCAATAACAGCCATGCTTGAAAGCCAGAACTGAGCAATAATCTATAAATAATAACATTCTCCACACTTCATTAATCATAACTCCGAGAATAATTTAGGTAAGCAAATATTCCCAGCGCCCTTTAGCCTCTATTACATTGATATAAAGGTCGTTTTAGCTTGTTGTTCTGCGGCCGTATGTTGTATTGACGCAGCCCTCCGTTCCGGTTCAATAGGACGGCGGGAGATAGTTGTCACAGAAGAACAATCCCGTTGACAGCTTCAGTTACTTCAACACTAGAGCAAAGGCTGAGGCGGGAACACATTTTACAAGCTCCTAAATTAGAGGAGGCAAAGCTTTTATCTTAAAATACACGTCTAAAATTTAAAAAGACTAAAAATTTAGTCATTGTCTAAGTCATGTTTTCCAAAAACCAAACTGAAATAATACCTTTTCATTTCTCATACTCGGAAAGTAGTGTTGTTTTGATCTGATTATTGGGTGGAAAATGCTGCTTCTCTCCGTAGAGAGGGAAAAACTCATACATGCCCTTAGGTGGGAAGTAATTTCCCACCTAAGGGCCGGAATGAACTTTAAAAATAGAACTGCTGTCAGCTGTGAAGAGATTTATGTAAAAAAAAAAAACTAATATAAATACAAAAATGCTGCGGCCATGTGACTTTCTAAACAGCCAGTGTGAACTTAGCGCAAACTTCTTTGAGCGGAATAAGCCGCTACAATTACGCGGTGAGTTCCATATTTAAAATTTTAAAAGTCGACATATTTAATAGGAACTACTAATATTATTATATTATTATTAAATAGTTTTGATAAACAACTAGTTTTATTTTTCTCATATCCGAAATGAAATTCCTACTCGGACTATAGCCTAAATACCTCGGGAATTGATTCTTTCTACCCTCGTTTAACAGTCTACTATTCTTAGATAGTTCATTGATTCAGGCGTTACTATCCCTACATTAAGACTAACAGTAGAGAGTTGACGCTAACCATAAGAAGAGAGAAATAAATGTTTAGCCGCATCGCCTAGCGACGTGATTGCTCCAATTTTCGCCCGAACCCTCGGCCGACTGCTTCGGTCGGCACCGGAAGAGAAGCAGCTGGTACATGCATTTTTTTTTTGATTTTTTCCAGACCAGCGTGGTGGAGACCATACTTATTCTGAAATAATCTCTTAACATGATTTTGTCAAGATTTAGAAACATCAATTTTGAGACAAGGTGGACTATTTTACTTACTAAAACTTACAATATCCTAAAAGGTATATAAAATTTACTTTGAGACAATTTACTTTGCGTGTTTCCGCCACCACTTGACTTACTTGACTTAAGTTCCTATGGCCTCCAGGTGGGGCAGAGGGCTTCCACAGTATTTCGCCATTGTGATCTATCTTTGGCTACGCGTTTTACTTCGGGCCAGGTTAGCCCGATTGACTTCATCTCCGCCGCCACAGTGCGCCGCCAGGTCTGCTTGGGACGGCCCATCTTCCGCTTTCCCTGGGGGGTCCACTCCAGAGCCTGCCTCGGGATGTGTTTGGGCTCTCTTCTGAGCGTATGGCCTATCCATGTCCACTTGCGGCGCATGATCTGCTTGTCAACTGGCATTTCCCGGCACGCCTCCCACAGGCGTTCGTTGGAGATCTTTTCAGGCCAGAAAATGCCAAGTATTTGCCGCAAGCAGCGGTTGATGAAGACTTGAATTATCTGCGTGATCTCTTTGGTTACTTTCCATGTTTCGCACCCATACAGCAAGACAGATTTAACGTTGGATCGGAAGATTTTAAGTTTAACTCTGCGAGTCAACTTCTTGGATCGCCATATGGGTCGAAGTTGTGCGAAGGTTGCCCGCGCTTTGGTTACTCTTGAAGTCGTGTCTTCCTCTGCTCCTCCAGTTTGCGACATGATGCTGCCAAGATATGCGAACTGTTGCACTCGCTGAATGGGCTCTGTACCCAGCACTAGTGGTCGTGGGTTCTTTCCGGTACGCATCTCCTGGGTCTTCTTTGAGTTGATCTTTAGACCAACCTTGGCAGCCTCCAACTGAAGATCGTCCAGCTTGGCCTGCATGTCGGTGACTTTATGGCTAAGCAAGCACAGGTCGTCAGCGTAGTCTAGGTCATCCAGTTGATTGGACAATCCCCACTCTATGCCGCGTCGCTTGCCGTTGTTGACCTTATGCATTACACCATCCAGGACGATAAGAAAAAGCAAGGGCGAGAGAAGACAGCCCTGTCTGACTCCAGCATGTACAGCAATATCCTCCGAAATTAGACCATCGTGGGAGAAATTACAGTAGTACCTCTTGTATAATGCGCTCAGGAGGGTAGCTCGAGTTGTTTCGAAGGAGGCAGCTCGCGCTTGCTACTTTGCAACGGTACATTCCGTACTGCAGGATGGTGCTGAGCTATGGGGCCGAGCAGCTGAGTGGAAGAGAGAATTTCGTCTGCAAAAACGTGCAGTTAGGGCTCTAGCTCAAATACCACTACAAACCACTTCAGCTAAACCTTTGTTTATCCAATTTGAAATTCTCACCCTGCCGTCTATTGTAATCTATCAAACAGCGGTTTTCGTGAGAACACATCTAGAAAGCTACGAGAGGAATAATGACGTACATAGGTATAATACTCGCAATGCTGAAAAGCTTAGATCATTGTCGCGGAAACTTGTTAAGTCAGACAAACTAACACACGTGATGGAACCGGATGTCTACAACAGACTGCCTGACGAAATTTTTGGAGCGCCCAGTCTTTATTCGTTCAAGCAAAAACTCAAGAGATGGCTGGATGATAAGGCTTTATATAGTATCGAGGAATTTTTAATTTAAATATAAAAATAATTTATCCTATTTAATTTTATATTTTTGGAAATTTGCTTACATTACTAATAATATTTTTATTTCGACATTTTTTAAAAATAATTTTGACTTATTTTATATATAGGTACATAAATATATTCTAAAAGTGTGATGACGTGTAATATTATTATGAATAAATGAGTATTGAGTATTGAGTATGCCTAATTCAGGTCTCTGATCTTAGGCGGGACTCCGATTTCGTCAAGACGTGACCAAATACTGGACCACTGCAGCGTGTCGAAGGCCTTCTCGAAGTCGACAAATGTAAAGCAGACCTCGCGTTGCCACTCTGTTGCTTCCTCGAGTATGATCCGCAGGGTATTTATTTGGTCCGTGCAAGAGCGATTGGGGCGAAATCCAGCCTGTTCTTGCCGAAGAAGTGGTTCTACTGCTTTCGTTATTCTGACCAGGAGGATCTTGCTTAGAATCTTCGATGGTATGGAAAGCAGTGTTATACCTCTCCAGTTTCTACACTTACTTAGATCACCTTTCTTGGGGACAGTGATCAAAACACCTTTGTTCCAGTCGTCCGGTAACTCTTTAGCGATCCAGATTTTCTCTAAGAGGGATGTAATGGCCTCTGCAGCAGCTAATGGGTCGGCTTTAAGCATTTCTGCTGTTATAAGGTCGAGGCTTGGTCCGCCACCAGTTAGTTCATGCAAAGTATTGCTGGCCAGCGCCCACCCACTACTGTTTGTCCCTTCATGCCCGCCACCAATAGTTGATGCATGCAACCCTGGTCGATCCTGATGCATCCGTTTAGGCTACAGCAATGTCAGCCGTCGTGCTCGCGACACGTGTTTCACCTCTACACACTAGGTAAAACAAAGTAGGGTTAGCTCGAACACTTAGAAATTAATATTTAATTTCTTGGTTTCTATATCACTCCAAATAGCAAAATACCTATTTATCCTTTGACCGCGAACGTCGGATAAATCCGACAAACATTTTCTTGGAAAATGTTTGACATTCGCGGTCAAAGGGTTAATATATAACAAATGTCTATGACAAAAAATAAAAGAGAAACGAAGTTCGCCTGGACAGCTATTACAATATGAAACTCAACATAATAGCGTACCTTAAAAAAAGCACACAATTTTATAAATCATTATGATTGCTCTAACATAACCTTATCTGAAGTTGATCTCTTTATACAAGTTTATCGAGATTTTTGACTATACGAGTATTGGCCACGTCTTCTATAACTTGAGCCACAATTACCGGCAGCAGAGCCACACAATGAGCCGAAGGGTGTAGCGCCTCGCTCTAATTTGTTTTGTAGCTTTGTATCGCTTACAGACGCACACGTAAATAGATGACAATAGATGTTGTAATTCAGTGTTGATATGCCACTCCTAGTCTTCCCATGGAGGTCGTAAGAGGCGACTTAGGAAATATAAGCTAAACAAAGCTCATAAACATCAATGAGACCTCGTCAGCCCGTCTGGCCAGCGAGGAAAGTGTAGGCCAAATCCTCTGTCTGCTCTGGCCATGTATGGCTCCGGTAGTACAGAGAGGGTCATGCTCCTGCAGTGGAGACTAAAAAGACCTGATGATGATACCATCTTATATACAAAACTTATATGTATGTATCTTGTATCACAGAGGATAAATTGCTTGTTTGTTTGGGTCAAATCTTGAAACTCAATTTAATTAACCACTGCGCCACGTAGGCCATAGAGTAGTTATTCTAAATATTTAAAAAAGGTCGACAATTAGAGGTCTTGTAAATACTATGTGTATTTGGTCTCCTTTATTCTGAGACACTGTCCAGACATTTCCTAATCCGGATGACCCAATTTTGGCTGTTTATCCCCCCACAATCTTGCGTGTAGGAGGTCACAGGGAATCCCTTCAGTCAAACTCGTTGAATCAAGAGCTGCTCTTACAACGCTACTTCCCGGATGCAGGCGTCTTTGACGTAAGTGGTACTTATATTTAAAAAAAAAAATACCCTAAAAAAACACTTATTTTATAATTTTACACTAACTAGGGTATCATGGATTGTAGCCGATGAAAAGTATGGCGATAGAATTATGAAAACAACCAGATGTTAGGTCTACTAGGGTGTTAAATAATCAACAAAAAAAAAAAGAAATTATATAATGTAACTCAATGTTATGTGCATATTTCAAGCGTCTACCTGTTGCCGTTATCAACATCGAGCAAAAACAAGAAAAAAAAATTACGTTTGTTTTAAGGGAACCCCTCCTAAACATTTGTTTTATTTTAATATAATTATTTATTTTTAAAGTGATATAACTAAATATTCTATAAATATTTCGAACGTCTACCTGTTGTCCTTATCAATAGTTTTTTTTAGTATTTGTTGTTATAGCGCTAACAGAAATACATCATCTGTGAAAATGTTAACTGTCTATCACGGGTCATGAGATACAACTTACAGACGGACAGATAGACCGACGGACAATGGAGCCATATTAATAGGGTCCCGTTTTAACCCTCTGAGTACGGAACCATAAAAATAGTAACAATACAGCGTTATAGGTTAAACACCTCAATCCCTCGAACCATCAAATCTGCACTTCTAATAACATTTTCAGCCTCCGTGGTCCAGTGGTTAAGGCGTTTGCCTGTTGACCCGGGGGTCGTGGGTTCGATTCCCACCGGAAGCATACTTTGTTTAGTTGTTTCCAGTTTGGTTAGGACATTGCAGGCTTGAATCACCTGATTGTCTGATAATAAAGATGATTCCGTGCTTCAGAAGGCACGTTAAGCCGGTGGCTGTCATCTGGTAGTCGTTAAAGGAACCACGTCAGAGGCCGAGAGGCGGTTCCGAAGAACTCCGACACCAGGGTGTGCATGGTCGATTGACCGTGGTACCTACTCGAAATGATGATGATGATGATAACATTTTTTCATATGGAACCAATTTAGGGATCTCATAAAAAATCGATATTTTCTATACAAATTGCCGAAAACTTTTGTATAAAAATAACGAATTATTTCGAGTTCCCAGCATTGGGCTCAGAGGAAAGGGTGTTCATTTTGATGGGCTGATTTGATGGTGTCAGGGTAACGGTGTTTTAACCCTAACGCTTTTTAAGTATGGAGTAACAAGTTTTATTTACAAAGCATTATTTAAAAATAGTCGAACTAAACGCTTTGACAGTTTCTTTTTGGTTCGAGTAGCTAAGGTATGGAATGAACTGCCTGTGTTTATATTCTCCGACAGGTACAGTCCCGGGACATTCAAAAGTAGAATAAATGGGTATCTCTTGGATAGGCATGTAACAATCCTCGTCTTCATCGTCACTTACAAAATTTAGTAGTAGTAAAAAAAAGATAAAAATACAACACTGTTTTTTTTGGCAGTTTATATCCGTATTTTTTACTAACATAGCCTATGACAATCTGAAAGAAAAATCCCAACTAATATTATGAATGCGAAAGTGAGTTTATTTGTTACGCTTTCATGCCGTAACTACTAAACAGATCATTATGAAATTTTGCTTTGGAGTACGGAGAAGGACATAAACTATCTATCGTCCCAGAAAAAAATTCTATTCCTAAGGGAACGACGTTGACAGCAAAAGCTAGTACAAACATATACATACATAACACTAAATACATACATACAAACGTATATATACCATAAGTACACTGCAAAATTGGTAAAGCCAAGTGGTTTGGGCTACAGGAGATAACAAAATAACAGATTTACGCGCGAAAAATATTACTTTTGATTCTGATTCTAGGTTTTTCGGGTAAAAAGAGAAAAATATAAAGCCTAGTATAAGTATTCAAAATAGAATTTATTATTTATAAACAGGATTAGATTATCAAAATTTTAAATGGATTAAAAATCTCAGATGGCTAATCTAACTCTTCTTTAAAAATATCTCGTGTTAAAAAGAAAATCAGCTTACCATTACCAAAGAATATATACGCTACACCATTACCTACTTTTAAAATCTTTCATGAATATCAAGAAAAAACTAATTGGCTTCCTCCAGAGCCGGCTAGAACTTTTTTAATCGCTGCTTCATATTTAATCCCGTAAACAAATTTTTAAAACAATTCTTGCTTAATACTTACGTCGGAGGCTTCACTGTAGGCACAGCGCGGCAATCGAGCCTCGTTCGATATGAAAACAACCTATATCTCAACTTACACACGCCAAAATAATCCTTACTGCCTTTTAATATGAATTATCTTAACTGCATGCTGCACTTTAATAACTTTGCTCCATATAAGTTAGCAAATTTATGCTTGCGGTTGTGTCGTTTGAATATGATCGTTAAGACGTTATGTTAAGATGTATGTTTGTTCGTTTTATGATCGCAATGTTATCACACGACTTACAATTAGCGCATCGTTCCCATTCTGTTATTGCGAGTGGCCAGGGAGGCGGTTATCTCGAATAATTTATGTATATATAGTGCTATTTAATATCAGAAATATGTTAGTAATGTTGGTACAACGGGAGGTACTTTAAACAACCAGAAACTAAGAACCAAAAAGTTATGTAAAATAACTTTAAAAAATTGTACGCTTTAGAAGCAGCCACAATACTCCGCTGTATTTAAAATAATGGTTATATTAACATAATCAATCACTATTTTTATTCAGTTTTCCACCTAATACCCACCAACATGCTAAACGTGGCCTTCAGGCCTTATAGACCTAGGCTCTGTCTACCCTGCAAGGGAAAAGTACTACTATGTATTTAAAACTGTTTTAATACTCCCCGATTGTGAGCAAACCGTACCAAGTTTTTTACAAGATACTGTTTTATACCATCAAAGGAAGATCCGTTGGATGGTACATAGGGCGCACTGTAAGTTTCCGGAACTGGCCACTTACATAAACAATATTTAAAAATTTATTGCAACATTTGAAAATAGAACTCTTTGGCTGTAGAATGCAGTTTGTTTCATTTGACTGTCTTTTGTTTTTACCTTGTGGCGCCATTTAAAAAATTGTGTGTCTGCATCAACATGGATATCGGAAAAATTTTCGTAGTATGATTTTCTACGATTTTAAGTGTAATTTGACAGCTCAACAGAGCATCGCTCGGCTTGAAACAGCTTTTGGCAATGAAGCACCATGCAAGACAACTGTTTATAGCTGGTTTGCAGAATTCAAGCGTGGTCGTATCAATCTCAGTGACGAATCTCGTGATGGTCGGCCGTCCACCGCTGTGACCAACAAAAACATCGATGCTGTGCGCCGTATGATTGAAACAGACAGGCATGTGACCTACCATGAAATTCGCACATCCTTAGAAATAGGCATGAGTCAAATACAATTAATCCTACACAAACATTTGGGTGTGAGAAAGCTGTGCTCGCGGTGGATCCCACACAACTTGACCGAGGCTCAAAAACCGGACCGCGTCACTTGGTGCAGTGCCATGCTTACCAGATTCAACGAAGGTGCGTCAAATTTGGTGTGTGACATAGTAACAGGTGACGAAACATGGATTTATTGCTACGATCCCAAAACAAAGCAGCAATCGAGCGTATGGGTCTTTCAAGATGAGCCGAAACCAACCAAAGTGGCGCGCGTGAAAAGTGCATCTAAGCGGGTGATTGCTTCTTTTTTTAATAAAACTGGACACGTGGCTACTGTTGCTTTAGAGAATCGTCGTACAGTGAATAGTGACTGGTACACGACCATTTGTTTGCCGGAAGTTATTGACGAACTCCGTAAAAATAACCGTAAACGCCGTATCATCCTGCACCACGACAATGCTAGTTCTCACACGGCCGGACAGACAAACGACTTTTTGAAGGCGAAAAATGTAGAACTCATGAGTCATCCTGCATACAGTCCCGACCTGGCACCTTGTGACTTTTTTCTGTTCCCAAAAATTAAGAACCAATTACGCGGTCAACGATTTTCATCACCAGAAGAGGCTTTCGAGGAGTATGAAAAACACGTTTCAGGGGTCACCACAGAGGAGTGGTACAAAAGTTTTCAAAACTGGTTTCATCGAATGAAAAAGTGCATAGACGCCAAGGGAGATTATTTTGAAAAACAATAAATTAATTTTGTACCTTTAATAGTATTTTTTCATATTCATTCCGGAAACTTATAGTGCGCCCCATAACGGACGTGATCCCCGCTCATTTCAACGTTGCAAAGTATATGTAGCCCTTTCCTGCACATTTAAAAGGCGTACGAAGAAACAGTATAGCCAATGACAGAATCGTTTTGCTTACTTTCTATAATAATAAGAACATATTAATTCATCATCATCATTTCAGCTGTAAGAAGTCCACTGCTGGACAAAAGCCTCTCCCAATGATTCTTTGTTTCATGGGAGGATAGTGTCTTCTCAACTGCCTGTCCGGTGGTTGCAGGTATAAATATAAATATATATATACGGACAAATCACACAGATTGAGCTAGCCCCAAAGTAAGTTCGAGACTTGTGTTATGGGATACTAACTCATCATCAGGTCCTTTTTAGTCTCCACTACAGGAGCACGACCCTCTCTGTACTACTAGGGCCATACTTGGCCAGAGCAGCCAGAGGACTTGGCCTACACTCTCCACGCTGGCCAGACGGGTTGGAGAGGTCTCTTAGATGTTTATAAGCTTTGTTTAGCTTGTATTTCCTAAGTCGCCTTCTACGACATCCACGGGAAGACTTGGAGTGGTCCTATTCTACTCTGCCGGATACCACACGGCCACTGATACTAACTCAACGATACTATATTTTATAACAAATACATATATAGATACTCATCCAAGACCCAGGCCAATCTGAAAAAGATTATTTTCCATCTTGACCTGGCCGGGGATCGAACCCGGTCACTCCGTGTCGCAGGTTGGCGTGTTGACCGCTGCGCCACGGAGCTAGTCATCAGGTATGGCATCGGGTACGCACGCCCGACCTCCCGAGCTGCTGCTTGCTTTCCCCCATTCATCTGAGTGAGTAGTAACCCAATACCTTCATTCTCTTCCCAAATCCAATTTATTCCTATCCTTTCCTAGCTTATAAAAAGCTTCTAATGGGCAGTAGCAATGGAAGTAAAAGAATAAATAAAAATAATAAATAAATCGTTTATTTTTCTCTCCAATTATTAACAATAAAAATACACGTGATTTGCATGACACAAAGGACCTTCAATAAGTGGAGAGAACTGGTGCCTGAGATAGGTAGGTTTGAACCACCTGTATTACAGGTCGCCAGGCTCACTTCACCCTTATGATAGGTTGCACATCAGGACGCAGGCAAATAATGTTGGAGCAATAACAATAAAAGGAAGAGAGCTATTTTAATTAGTTGATACAACTATGTGCAATAACATAATGTTAAAGAGAAACAAAAAAAAAACCTAAAATCTAATGATTGGCGTAGAAAACGTAGTGTAATGAATGACAGAGGAGATTGTGTAGGGTTAAATGTGAAATTATGGGAGTAGGTATGCTATGGGATTAGGTATGCTATGGGAAAGGGGATAGTATAAGGGAAGTAAAAGGAAGTAAAAGAAGCCAAAGAAACTGCGCTCGCCAAGCGTGGTGAGTATGGCAATATCCTCCCATGAGACAAACTTATTAATTAGTTTTGTCAAACTAAACATGTTGAATTGCAGAATCATAGACCGCAGGGGACTGTTAACATTTTGCACCAATTGAAGGTTAAGGGAAAAATCATTATTTTTAAGGTTCTGTCTGTGAGCTTACCGTCCCACGGCCCAACAAATGTGGAGGATATTTGGAGGCCTTGCCGTGACACATCTACGTCACAGTCCTGGAAGGCGCATCATAAGTTTTTTTTAGTACCTATTAAAAACGTTCTTACTACGGTATTATAAGACTTAGTATGTTAAATAGCCAAGAAACTTGTACCTATACCGTGGGAGCAGACGCTGCCATAGTCTGCTGTTAGCGTATTTGCAATTTAATGATTATATTACCATAATCGATGTCCGGCGGCACTACTGTTTCAATATTAATGATTTGAGGGCCCGCGCCGCGGCGAGTCTAGCTCGGGGTTGAAGCGTGGAAAACGTATTACAAGTTTGTTTCGTTTATTTTTAAGGTTCGCGTCCAGTATAATAATAGTTTTTTTAAGTATTAGCCGTGTGGTATCCGGCAGAGTAGAAAAGGACCACTCCAAGTCTTCCCGTGGATGTCGTAGAAGGCGACTTAGGAAATACAAGCTAAACAAAGCTTATAAACATCTCAGAGACCTCTCCAACCCGTCTGGCCAGCGTGGAGAGTGTAGGCCAAGTCCTCTGGCTGTTCTGGCCAAGTATGGCCCTAGTAGTACAGAGAGGGTCGTGCTCCTGTAGTGGAGACTAAAAACCTGATGATGATGATGATAATAATAGTTTTAGTATGCTGCCGATACTGTAGTACGTCAGGAATGTTTACCGAAGCCCGTACGGATGACTTTTACGCCATTATACGCAAACGAACGGCCTCCCTGATGCGTCGCTGCCGGGACAGTGGCAGCAGCATCCTAAAGACTTTGAATGCTAAGATGGATAATTCCATGTGTAAATACTGGATGAGAATCCATCTTGGCACAAATAAATAAATTTTAATTTAATTAAATTTTTCTTTTTAAAATATTGTGTAAACAAATTATGGATGCATATCTGAATTAAACGATTATTATTATTATTTTATTATTCAACTAGCTTGCCCCGGCTTCGCACAGGTATGATATATTATACATAAAAAACCATCCTCTTGAACAAAAGCATTGATTAAAAAAAAAATCGCGTCAAAATCCGTTGCGTAGTTTTAAAGACCTATGTAATGATTTATGTAATTTATTATTTAAGACATATTTTAAGAAACAAATAAATGAAAAAATAAAGGTTACTTCTTATAAAAAGTGAAGGAACTGGTGGAAGAAAGAGAGGTGTGGAGAAAACTCCAGCGATAAGAGCCTAGCTCTAAATTTAATGAATGTAACGATACTGATAGCCCATTGGGCATAAGTAGTATTAACGCTTACACATGTTAGGCAACCCAAGGATATGGTCCCCAGAAAGATTGGTGACTTAAAGTAGCATTCAATTATTTTGAGCTCGTCTACTGATTTCAAATACATCAAAGTCAAATAAAAAGGTTAATGGTTTGTCTACAATATTTCAAACTGCTTCCGATGAAAAAGAGCTGAAACGAGTAAAAAAGTTTAACTTCCCGCACAGTTCAGCAAAAAGATTCAAAACGAATTACTGCAATAGTTTTTCTCAATCCAATCTAATTGTTTTCCTTATCGACCCGGTAAACAGACTTGTTCATTGATTTTTATCTCATCTATTCGAAAAACAAGGAACAGTTGCTCTAAAACAGTATCTATAATTTGTTTTTATTCTGTAGTTTCGCTGGCCAGTTACATCTATTGAAGAAACTAATCAAGGACTAGGATTACAGCGCTGCGAGGATCTGAATTGACGCCAGTCGGCGCCGTGTAAATTGTTAAATTAGCTATAACTGAGTTTTATCCGCCCGTTTTCAAAAAAAAAATGTTAATAAAGCACGAAAAGCATGCCAGACAGGTGTGGTGTCACGAATGTTTCCCGAACATTAAGAAATGTATGTGGTGATAGCATAAAAATAATAAGCCACTCACTCTCATTCTCATTGAGGTCTTTGTAGAATTTTATGACGCATGCTTCTTTCTACCGCACGCTGAAGGTGCTCCATCGAGCATATTTTTATATGAAAAAAATAGAGAAAATAAACATTATTCTCAGTTTTTGCTTGCATTTCAATTTATTAGACAGAGGTTCACATGCCACATTTCATTTTAAAACAGGTATTGCCGATGTGGAACACAAAACAGCTAAATTGAAGTGGAATAGGCAGGCTACATCTGTAGAATGACTTATGAAAAGTGGGCTAACAAAATAAATGGATACCTGAGGATGGTCGACGTCAAAAGGAAAGACCTAAAAAGCGATGGCGCGACGACTTTGACGTCTTTCACGTGGTTGGTCCTACATTAGACAAAGACAAGGGGAAGGAAATTGGGGAGACCTTTACCACGCACCGAGGCAATATTAGTTAGTTAAAAAAAATGGTACAGCTTGCCAAGAACTATTCCACACTCTGGTAAAACATAATACATAGATGAAAATATATTTCTAAAAACTAATTTTGTTTATTCTACCAATGAGAAATGATCGTTAATGATTTTTTCTTATAAACCAATTCAATATTATAGGCAACTTTATGTCTTTTATTAGATTTTGTTTCTTATAGGTGGCGACAAAGCTAGAGAACTTAAAACCTACAAAATAGAAATGTTCTGAAACATAGTTTCCTTTAAATTATCAAGCAAACAGAAACAAGATTTAAAACAACTCGTTCCAGTGGTTTTTCTGAAAACTCTAATTTTCTGTTTCCGAACCAATGGAACCGAGTCAACAAAGTTGTTCCTTTATTAAAATTTAAAACTATTGAGCTGCAGTGTAAGAGGCGGTTTACGCTTGACCTGTTTCCGCTAGTTCATCGGTGAATAAATAAGCTAAAAAAAACTCCCGCAACTCAGTTCTTCTACCGTAATATTTGTCATATCCATTTAATACCACGTCGGTTAATTTATTCAGTCTTTAATTAATGCACCTTCTGTCTTCGTGTTTTTTTCGTTTCTTTGTTTCGGTTATAAATATAAATATAAATATATACGGACAAATCACACAGATTGAGCTAGCCCCAAAGTAAGTTCGAGACTTGTGTTATGGGATACTAACTCAACGATACTATATTTTATAACAAATACATATATAGATACACATCCAAGACCCAGGCCAATCTGAAAAAGATCATTTTCCATCTTGACCTGGCCGGGGATCGAACCCGGTCACTCCGTGTCGCAGGCAGGCGTGTTGACCGCTGCGCCACGGAGCTAGTCTCTAGGCTAGGTTGGTTTGCGTTTCTAAGAATATTTACCATGGTATTGTCTAATTTTTATTACACCATTAGAAAATAAAGATTTTAACTAAAAAAAGCCCAGCAGCTATTTAAAAAAAGCAGTTATTTTGACGTCTGAATTTTTGATTGATTATTAGGGCTGTTTTTCGATATTTAAATCAAAAAATAAATTTTTTATATTAAAAAAATTACAGTGTGTTTGGGGTATAGAACTTTACCAAATTTCGTGAACAAAGAAACATTTTTGTAAAAGATAAAAATAAAAATCCAAAATCATGATTATTTAAACTTTTCACATACATTTTGAGGTTAGGTGAAAAAGGTGTAAATGCAAAAGGAGTAGAACTTGTTATAACCTACATCACTGACTTAGGTCGTTTTTCCACAGGATGTTTTTGTAGTTTTGCCGGAAATCGATATAAACTGTTTTTTACCCTTAAAAGCTCACCCCCTCCCACTTCCCGACCGCAGATCGACGGTAATTTATTTTTCTTTATTTTTTGGTGTATTCTCTTCCATTTGGTTTCATCATCATCATCATCATCATCAGTCTCCACTGCAGGAGCATGACCCTATCTGTACTACCGGGGCCATACTTGGCCAGAGCAGACAGAGGACTTGGCCTACACTCTCCTCGCTGGCCAGACGGGTTGGAGAGGTCTCATTGATGTGCATGAGCTTTGTTTAGCTTGTATTTCCTAAGTCGCCTCTTACGACATCCGTGGGAAGACTTGGAGTGGTCCTATTCTACTCCGCCGGAAACCACACGGCTATCGGAAACCACACGGCTAGTGCTAATGGGTTTCTTCCTACTATAATTTAATTATGTTTCATAAATTATTGGTTCTGGTCTATAACTACAATATAAACAACTGTTTATGGATACTTGGAGAAATTCAGTGCAGTTGCACGGGCCAACACGCACTTGGTTGGTATTTTAATTAATCCAAAAAATCTGTATAGTATCAAAGTTTTCATCATTTCGTTAGGCCGTAGACTTTTGATATTTCGCGAGCATATATTCGCAGTTTGCCGACACCCTCCAAGTTTTACCAAAAGCGATTAATCACCCGCTGTCGTTTCTTTGACGTCCAATAACGAAACTGACGCAAGCTTTTTATTATACACTTCGATTACACAAATAAAGTTTATTAGCTATGAGTATATACACAGCCGTGTGGTTTCCGGCAGAGTAGAATAGGATCACTCCAAGTCTTCCCATGGATGTCGTAAGAGCGACATAGGAAACACAAGCTAAACAAAGCTCATAAACATCTGTTGCGACTTTCTGGAAGGGTCACTGCATTCTCCGATCAACCCCAGAATCACAGCAAGGGAAAATTCAGTAAACACTAACCTGGATTCAATGTTGAACAGGATTTTGAAGGATTCACCTGCGACAGGCCTCGTGGCGGCTGGATGGGAACCTTTCCGGCTTGAACTGTATTATCCTCCTAGTGCCTAAACTAGTGGTACACCATCACACACGCGCGATGAGATTTAGGGTTGTTTTCGGCCAGCGAAGCCCTTAGGAGCCGTTAATTTTAGAAATTATATTAACGCAAGGGACGCGTTCTACTTGACTCGATCGCCATATTTTTTCGACTGTCTTTTTGCGACCAATCACAGGCCGTCTCGGCGAAAAGGAAGTAGATATGTAGGGGGGAACGGAAGCAGAACACAGATAGGTAATTTTATTTGGGTTTTTAAAGTTAATGCTTACACATTTTCCCCCACCTGAAATCCACAAGGGGATCACAGAGAATGCAAATTGAAAGATATAAAACAAAAGCAATAGCTACGCACTATTGCAAGAATATCTAGAAATATTATTTTCGAAAGATAAAGTAATAAATAAGTTTTAACTAGCCTAAGGATAGTGTGTATTTATGTTTTAGTAATTTATGAAAAAATATCTTAATTAATTGGTAAGGGACAAACCTTTGCTACCGGCCTACGAAAGGTGTTTCCGTTAGCAGTTCGGAAAGTAACTACTCTGATTACTTGATCCGAACCAGCATGCACTTGCACAATATGTGCCAACTTCCAGAACATCGGCGGAAGATTAGGTTCGTTAACTTAGACTAAGTCATCTATTTTAATATTTGGTTCATGTACGAACCATTTGTTCTTTTGTTGTAATGTATGAAGATAATCACGCTGCCATACGCGCCAAAATCTCTGGGTAATTTTCTTAAGCATGACCCAACGAGAGCGCGGACACGAAATAAAACATCTAACACACGTCGACAGCACGGTACGTATCAGAAGTCTCAATCCAATTATCCAAAACTGGCGTTGAATAAGAGATTGTAAGGTTCGAGGTCCACAATGCAAATATTTTTTATGAAAATGTTTTATTATAATTTTAGATATTGGACATTGTTTAGGTAACAAAAAAGGGTGTAACGCAGATGGTGACAGATTAGCCTCATCGATGCGTTCCCCCACCCGCACGATCACATCATAGTCCAGGAAAGGTGAAAGTTTTTGAATGGATTTTACACATGGTTCATTATCTCGCACTCGACTGACTTCGGAAGACATATAATGATACGGACTCAATTTAACTAACACTTTGGTTGACTTCTCGAGTTCAGTACTACTGAGAAATGAAAGAATGCGATTTTGCCTTGCAACCCTCGAATTTGAAATAAATCGAATACACCATGCTACAATTCTTAGAATTTTTGTAAAAGAGGAATGTCTGGCAATTAAGTCCAGACGTGGGTTTCTCACATCAATCACGTGAAGACTTTTAGTTTCTAGTGATTTGAGCTCGGGTAAGTCTTCTTTTGGAAGTAGAACCCGTTTGTTAGGCCATTGACTAGGCAAATCCTGTAGCCAAGAAGGACCTTTCCACCACAGAGGATGGTCTATAAGCTCTGGACAGGACACTCCGCGACTACAACAGTCGGCCGGGTTATCCTTAGACGAAACATAATACCAATGATCGGGACTAATCAAATCAGTTGTTTGAATGACACGATTGGCTACATACATTTTTAACAAATGAGGGGCGACATTAAGCCATGACAAGGTAGTACTGCTGTCTGAATAAGCTCGAATAGAATTAATAGTTATATGGTCTTTAAGCAAATTATACATGTGCGATAGAACTTTTGCTAGAAGCACCGCTGCGCTTAGTTTGAGTCTATTTACCGTGGTAGGTTTTAAAGGAGCTACTCTAGATTTTCCAATCAGTAAACTAGTCGCAGTAGAAATTCTGGGCTCATTAGTAACCACACAAATATACACACAACAACCATAGCCTTTCAGAGAACCATCACAGAAACCTACCAAGTGTACTTCCATCGGATTGGAAGGTATCACTAGCCGCGGAAGAGAAATTTTTTGTAAATCAGACAAATTGGCCGCTATTAAATGCCATTGTTTGGTTAAATGTTTCGGAATAGTCTCATCCCACGATAAATTTAACTGCCATATTTCTTGCAATAGCGATTTTGCTGCAAAGACTACTGGGCATATCCAACCGAGTGGATCGAAAATGCGGGCTACTAAAGAGAGTATGGATCTTTTAGTAAATTTGACTTCGAACGAGTCTGAAAAGGCATATGAAAAAGAATCATTAATGGGATTCCATCGTATCCCTAATATTTTGACAAACTCATTTCCCGATTCATCGAAGGATTTGGAACTTTGACAAAATTCAGGAGGAACATCCTTAAGAAGACGAGGAGCGTAAGTAGTCCATTTCTCGGGTCTTATCAATATTTGCCGATACATACGACGGATGTCGGCAGTAAAAACTATTTTGTGAAGTCTAAATTTTGTCACTAAATCGACAATATCCACTTGCAGCTTAGGACCCACATGAACAATATTATTGAGTGACAGATTATTCGAGGTCCGACTACTGGCATCGAAGACTACTCGTAAACGTGTCGTTGTACTATCGGGTCTTATTACACAATGGTGAGGAATAATATAACGGTCAGTAGACAAAGATTCAGCAGGCTGCATATGTCCCAGATCTTCGTACTGCTGCATAAATTCCTTATACTCCGTTTTCAACTCAGTCTGGCTGGCAAAACGCTTTTCGAAGTTGAGAAAACGGTTAAGAGCTCAGGCTCTTAACCGTTTTCTCAACTTCGAAAAGTTGATATGATTCTCCTAAGGCTGGAGTATCATCTTTAAGCATAATTGGTACAACATAACGACCTTCGGAGGTACGATATGTGCCATTTTTATATTTTTGTTCACATATTTCATCCTCAGGACCGGAAATTTTACATTTCGACGGTTCTTCGGATTCCCAAAACCATTGAACGATCTCATCGAGCGCGCAAGAAGACGCGATGAGTGACGTAACGGGTGTGGCTGGAGTTTGAGCCACCACGTTTTGAAGAAACTGACCACTTATCACCCAGCCGAATACACTAGACAGTGCACATGGAAAACCAGGACTTGGGCTATAACGTGAACCAGTATATATCTGGTCAAAACAGTCTACTCCTAACAACAGATCGATCGGCCCCGATTTATCAAAATCTTGGTCGGCGAGATCCAAATGTTTAAACTTTTCCTTGACAACCGACGGTAATGAGGTTGAAGGAACCATTAAAGTGATTTTAGGCAAAACCACTAATGGTATATCGAATTGGGGCGAGTCATTTGACCTAGGCACAATAGAGCCAAACGTATAACCTTTAATATTACAAACATAATTTTGACCGAGACCGGTTACATTTAAATTACATTTTTTTATATTTAAACCTAACTGTCGCACACAACTACTTGTAATGAAAGAGTCCATTGAGCCACTATCTATGATTACACGAGCATACTGCAATGAACCATCCACTCTTCTCAACCGAACCACTGCTGAACCAATAATTTTGGTACTCATAGGTGACTTTGACATGTTTGGCTGAGTTGCACAAGTTAGGGAAGTGCTCATATTGGAATTCTCAGAAGCCTTTAGGTCAATGGTATTAGATAATAAACTTTTATGTTCTTCATGTAATAATATGTTATGTTTTGAGTTACAAATGAAACACATGGACTAAGACTTGCAGTCTGCACTAGAGTGACCGGGCCTTAAGCAGTTTTGACATAATTGTAACTCTTTAACTAATTGTTGTCGCTGTCCTATATTCATAGAATGTACTTTACCACAGCGATATATTGAATGATTTTTATGACAATACACACAAACAGCCTGATTAGGTTTATTATTATTTGAGTTCGAAGAAGTAATTAAGGAAGAATTTGATTGCCGAGAAAAATTATCTTTCTTTGTATTATTGTGGTTTTGTTTATTTGTAGAATTGAATGACTGTAAATTACTAGGTTGACTAACCTCTAATACCTTTATATAATTCTGTAAATAAACAATCAAATTATTAAATTTAGGAATTTCTTCGGTATTTTGTAATTCAAACCTTTTCCTAGTTTCTGTATCAAGAGGCCGAGATGCTATGTAAAATAAAAGAAATTCACTTAAATCATCAATATTTAACCCGCGCAAGGCACTAACACATTCATAAAGTGTGTTGGTTAATTGTGATAAGTTTGATAATGATGGCCGTTGGATCGGATTTAATTTTATTATTTTTTCTAAATAAGCGGTGGCTAAAATACGTTTATTATCATACCTGTCTAGCAACGCGGCATAAACAACAGAATAATTAGCTGATGTTATAGGAACACCCTTAGCTAGTGTCAGGGCATACCCAGACAGACATGACAACAAATAGTAAAATTTCTCTGTGTCCGACAACGAAACATTATTATGCACAATCGACGTATAACTGTCTTTAAACATCTGCCAGTTCTCTATATTACCATCAAACTTAGCTATTTGCAATTTAGGTAGTTTCACTTGCGAGCTGGAATGCGCATGAGCTTGACACAGTTCCGAGCGCAAACACGCACCTGCGCTTGCGTCGAGAGAATCGGCAAACTCAATGACGAAATAGTATAAGTCGTCAAATGACAACAAAGCATTATTATCGATAACAAATTGAGGATTTAGTTTAAGTTGCAACTGGTTTACACGATCGTTGCATTCCAAGAAATTATCACGAATTTTATCAATTCTTTTATACCTAGCTCGAAAGGATGCTAATTTAGTTTTATTTTCTTTCGTAATTTTTGCTAAGTCATAAAGTATTTGCATATTTTTAAACTCATATTCACGTTTTCCAATGGTGGACATTAATTCTCCTTCCGCCATGTTTTGGTAGGCACTAATTGTGAAAAGTACGAGTAATGTAGGTAAGTAGCAAAAGTTTAAATGGAAACTGAGTAATGGAACAGATATTCACCAAACACGTAGGTTTTAAAACTACGGACTATTACTTATAATCATAAATACATACTTCACTGCTATTAATTGACCCTAGGTAAGTACATAGGCTATCCAAAATAGTTCGAAAGCCTGAGTAACAAGATAGTACCTTATGGCATACAAATCGAACGATTAAGGGATTATTACAAGGGAATTAACGAGATAAGAAGTATGTACTCGTAAGCAATAGGTATTTACTATGGTATGGCACAGGTATGGAATTCCCTGTTTGATCCGAGATTGTTAGACAAATCGACAAATGCTAGGTGGGTAAGTACCTAGTTAATTTGAATCTATAATAAGTCTATTTATGAATAAATAAGTTATCCATATTTGGAAATAACTTTAATTGAAAATATTGAAATTAAGCGGGTAAATTTGAAATAAGTACGTGAGGAATTGTCCTCACAGGAGGCACCATAAATTAATGTTGCGACTTCCTGGAAGGGTTACTGCATTCTCCGATCAACCCCAGAATCACAGCAAGGGAAAATTCAGTAAACACTAACCTGGATTCAATGTTGAACAGGATTTTGAAGGATTCACCTGCGACAGGCCTCGTGGCGGCTGGCTGGGAACCTTTCCGGCTTGAACTGTATTATCCTCCTACTGCCTACACTAGTGGTATACCATCACACACGCGCGATGAGATTTAGGGTTGTTTTCGGCCAGCGAAGCCCTTAGGAGCCGTTATTTTTAGAAATTATATTAGCGCAAGGGACGCGTTCAACTTGACTCGATCGCCATATTTTTTCGACTGTCTTTTTGCGACCAATCACAGGCCGTCTCGGCGAAAAGGAAGTAGATATGTAGGGGGGAACGGAAGCAGAACACAGATAGGTAATTTTATTTGGGTTTTTAAAGTTAATGCTTACACACATCAATGAGATCTCTCCAACCCGTCTGGCCAGCGTGGAGAGTGTAGGCCATATCCTCTGTCTGCTCTGGCCAAGTATGGCTCCGGTAGTACAGAGAGGGTCGTGCTACTGCAGTGGAGTTTAAGAAGACCTGATGATGATGATGATGATATACACAGCACACTACTACTTGACTCATGCGGAATACTCTTCAAATATTCAAAATGTTGATTTGATGTACGCTTCTTAGAATATATATTTTTTTAATTGTCATATATTATATTTATTTACACGAATTCTGAACATAAATAATGTAATTATAATTTAGCTATTCTTAATAATTAACATTTTGTTTCATTATTATTAATCTTTTTCTAAGCAGACTTTATTCCAAAAGATGTTGAATCTTAAATTTATGTTTGAACTAAAGGCACTCTTACTTTACTAAGCGTATATACGTTAGTATAATAACATAAAATATACCAAATTTTGTAAGAGTGCGCGGTATAGTGTTGCGTAAACTCTTCTTTGGTCAAAAAAGACAACAATAACCTTGGTACAATAGCTTGCCTTTGTTGCTTTTCACTCTATAAATTTTTGTACTCTTAATTAAATGCAAATGCGCTGTGCAGTTTGGTGCCGCTTCTTCTGCACTTCGCTTTGGAAGCGGCATTAAACTTAGCCACAGGTATGGCAGTTCATACAATCGGGACGACATAAATACCTAGTACTACTACAAACAAAATTTTACATCCGTGCACACGCTAATGAGTGAGTTAAAGAACCAGGTTGACTCCGAAGAATGAAATTAAATCTACCTATTCATGATGCCACGTAAAGTTCGACAAATTTGTGAGTATGTCTCTCAATTCTGAAAGATTTATGATGATCTTAATTTATTTATGTAGGTATGTATTTATTGACTTACCTAACAATACATCTCAATAATAAGTAAATAAACTTACTAACCAACAAAAATGTATTCGTAGATCTCGCACACAATGCAACTGGCACAATCAGAACACCATGACGTATAAGATTATTATATTTTGGGTGTACGTACACATCAACAAGTAACTAGCACTTCACAAATAAGAGGTTATGTATTTTATCTTCTCTTCACCACTGGTTTATTAGTTATATATTGATTCATTTACAATTAAAAGCACTAGATAATGTCCTGTAATATAATAAATACAAAAAATTCAAATTCAAAAAATTCAAAACGTTTATTTAGAAAATAGGCCTTTGCAGGCACTTTTACACGTCAAATCACATTTTAAAGGATCTAATTTAGTCATATTTATATTATTACCTTCATGTGCAAAAGCTACAGACTACAAGCGTTTCGGAACCGACCACTGCAGAGAAGAAACGCCAAAAGAAACTCTTTTCAACAGTATTGGTCGCCTACTCGCCTGAAGGGCTTTTTTATTTTATCATCTATCTTTATCATTTATCATCTAATTTCTTCATTTATCATTTTTTTTTTCATTTTATTATTACAATTTTTATTATATAGGTACATTATTATTTTTTGGAACATATTATGTTAGCGATCGAGTGTGCAATGATAATATTTTACATTATACACAGTAGTCTCAAAGAGGCCGAGCAGACCTGTCCCCCCTTGTTCGTTTGGCGCTAAACTTTACGGCAAATGTGATAAAAATCGATAAAAAAAAAGGATAAAAACAAGAGGCAGATAGACAGAGATTCACAGTACAGTATTTCATTGTAAAGCGTGTCGATAACGCATTTGATATTGATTGAATATTCGCATTTGACGTGCAACAAAACCTAACCCTGCTTCAAAGCAACGCATCGCACTCCATTTACGGGGGAGAGGTGCGGCAATGCCTTGTTGCGCGGGACGCAGGGAGTTTCCGTTCTGTACGTTAGTACTTATCATAAGTAATTTACTGGCGTCAACAATTCTCAGTTGAAAACGTATGACAATTAATAACTGTCGAAATGACCTTTATTAAATAAACGTTTTGAATTTTGAATTTTATATACCAATGTTTAATACTTTTATCTATTATGTGCCAATGTAGCAGTAGTCTACCCAACGAGGGTTTACGTCAGGCAGGCGGGCGGGCGTAAAAATTATACCAAATCATATTACAGCATGAATGCTATCATAATAACAGACCCCGGGCCCTGTCACGTCGCCATAGACAATGAAATCTGAAAACGCTGAGATGAAATAGATTTAATAGTTATTTTTCTACTATCTTACTCTGTAAACTAAAAATGTGCATTAAAAGCTTCACCGTTTTACTTATTATAAAGTAAAATATAAAGTTTGTTTCCTAATTACACAAGTGGATCAACAGTTTTGAACAAAATGTGATCTGAAAACATTTTATTGCAAATATATCGCGGTCAAAAGTAACTTGTGAATATATTTATGAAATCAGATATCGGCTACTATAACGCACAATATTAATATTAAAGCCGTAAAATCGGGCCGTGCTGAGTAATCGCCATAAATTTGGCAAACAGTGATAAAACGCGTCTTTGATTGTGTTGGTAAACCGAAACGCTCTCTACTTGCGTGGGACACGAACAGTAAGCAATGTCCGTAATTGCCTGTGTGCTCTCGTACTATGTCTACTTCTTCTTCCTTTACCTTATCTTTTTCATTTGGGGTCGGCACAGTCAGTTCTCTTCATTTTGTTCTGTCACCTACCATAGCCTTGTCTACATGAGTTGCTAACTCTATCTTGGTCAAATTATGACTGAGTTGCGAAGTGATTGTTGCAAAAACATTCTTCTTATCATCTAAGCGTACTGTGCATCGCCCAGCTTCGACGACAATTGGGTATGCTAGCGTTTTTTGAACATGAGATCTTATTATCTAAAAGAAACATAATTTTAACTAATTCATTTTGTTGCAGTTCTTGTAAGTTTTTAGGGTCACGTTTTAATATATTGGAATAAGGCAGAAAATCAATTTACTAAGAGCCTCACTTTGTGTTTAATTATGATTTTAATGAATTGTTTCGATCGAAAAATGTACATAAATATGGTTATATCGCAATGAGCAAAAATGTGTCCATGAGTGACGTTACAAAACGCGAAATTTAATTCTTGAGTATCTCGAACTTCTTTTATCTTATATTTTTAACAAAGTGTCTACGTCCCACTGTTGTGTAAAAGCATCCCCTCTTTCCTTCAATTTTTCTCGATTGTTTGTAGTATTCTCCTAGTTCTTATCAAATTCTCTTATTTCATCTCTTATTCCATACTAAAAACAAGGTGGTTTTTAGTCTTCCTCTTTTTCTTTAACCATCGAATTACCCAATCAGTGAGAACCTAACTTCTTGAATGCAGGCGCGTTAAAATTTAATATCACCTAGATTTTTCCTTGAGCTTTTGGAGTATTGTAGGCGACGTGGTGTGTTGATTGAAACTCCAGATCAGAACGTGATAGAATGTGTTTATTAGGTAAAATGCGAAGTATATATACAAAATTATTTACAAAGAAAATGTCTCATAACCAATAAAAAAATTAGAATTTTAACCAATAACAAAACGGTTCGCTCTTTCCCATGCAACGTCAATCTCTGTCTTGCTTCAACTCGGACCTCTCTGTCGCACGGCCGCGTCGCGCGGGAACAAAACTCTTTGGAGCCGGCGCGCCCCGCACATTTCGGAGACGGCGCAGGCAGCAGCACACGTATCCACGGAGCTCGGCGGCGCGCCGCGCGTAGACCATAGCACGTTGCACGCTCATCTTGATTGTTGCTGCGAACTTGAAGAACTGTGCCTCTGCTTGTGCGTGTGATGAAGAAGTGCTTGCATGGTGGTGGTGCGTGGTGAAGGTCGCTCGCTGTGCGTGCGTTGCAAAAGGCTATTTTCATAGCTAAATCCTGTTTCTATGGCGTCTACACAACAGCCCTTTTCAAGGCTATTTGTATTTGTGTTTCTTTTGATGCGTCTTGTTGAAAGTGCTTCTCCAAATTGGTAAATGAGGTAAATAAAGGTGGTGTGTGTTGGTAATTGGTTTTGAGGTAACGGTACAGGTATATTGTAGCCACAGGACTCCCCTTCAAGCGAAGCGTACGGGCAATTTGACTAAGCGGCCATGACGTGTTTTCTTATCAGTCGGCTGTGGCTGTGACGTCACATTGCTCGAGGTAATTGCAGTTTCCTGTGGCGAGGTAACAACTTGTGGTAACGGTGATGTGGTAACTTGACTTCTTGATGGTAACGTATCTTGCGATGTAGTAGGTGAGTTTTCGATATCTTGCAGTAGGTAGGCAGGCTTGAGACGATCAATCGAGATGTTTGTTTCGTTGTTTTTTATCTGTATAGTGTAGACTTTGTCCGTTCTCTTGATAACGCGATAAGGGCCTTCGTACGGTGGTTGTAATGGCTTCTTTACCGCGTCGACTCTGACGAACACGTGACTGCATTGTAGTAAGTCCTTATGAACGAAGATGCGTTGCTTGTTGTGATGAGTCGTACATAATTGTGGCTTGTTTTCTTCTATTGTAGTTCGTAGTTTTTCGACATATGTGTAGTCCATAGATGTGTCTTTCGGGCTTGAAGTGAAAAAATCGCCTGGTAGACATAAGTTGTAGCCGTAGGTAAGTTCGGCGGGACTAACTCCAGCATCTGTGCGTAGGGTGGCTCGCAGACCAAGAAGTACTGTAGGTAGCTCGTCGATCCATGAGCTTGAGTTTGACAGCTTAGCGCGTAGCGATGTTTTTAGAACGCGGTGCCAGCGCTCCAAAATCCCGTTGCTAACTGGGTGGTATGAAGAACAGCGGTTTCTGGTTATACCCAGTAGCTTCATGAGGTTCTTGAATAGCTGACTTTCAAATTGACGTCCTTGGTCGCTCGTGAGTGTTGATGGGCACCCGAATCTTGCTATCCAGTGTTTGTAGATAGTCTCGGCAACTGTTTCGGCTGTTATGTCGTCTGTAGGTATTGCTTCTGGCCATTTTGTTTCTCGGTCGATCATTGTTATTAGATAGCGATAGCCTTGAGATGTTGTAGGTAATGGACCGACTATGTCGATATGGAGATGCCTGAAGCGTTCTGTTGGCGGGAATCTCGACGTTGCGCTAAATGTATGACGCTGAATCTTGTTTTTCTGACTGTCGATGCAGCTTCTTGTCCATTTGGAAATGTCGCTGTTCATTGACGGGCAAAAATATTTTTGTGCTGTTAACTTGCGAGTTGTGCGCGTGCCGGGATGACTGATGTTGTGAATGCTTCTAAACACCTCTTGTCGATGTTTTTCGGGTATGTAAGGTCGTATGTGCGATGTTGATGTTTCGCAGTAGAGTTCTATGTCGGTGTTTGGGATTATGACTTTCTTCAAATTGATGTTTTCTTGCTGTTGTAACTGTGGTATGGTAGTATCTAGTTGTTGAGCTGTCGCAATTTCTTCGTAATCGATCGTTGATGGGTATGATATTGTTTCGATGCGGCTGAGTGCATCGGCGACGATATTTTGTTTACCGCTCACGTGACGTATGTCGGTCGTAAACTCGCTGATAAACAAAAGTTGTCTCGTGCGTCTTGACGTTTCGGTTGTTGACGTAATTTTGCTCATTGCGTATGTAAGGGGTTTGTGGTCGGTGAAGATTATGAGTGGTCGACCTTCAAACATCTTGCGAAAGTGTTTCACAGCCATGTAGATTGCTTGTAGTTCTCGATCGTATGTAGAATATCTTGATTGCGCGTTGGAGAGTTTTTTCGAGAAATAGCCAAGTGGTTGCCATTTTTTATCGACGTATTGTTGTAGGACGGCGCCAGCTGACTTGTCGGAAGCGTCGCAGAATAACGCGTAGGTAGCATGATGCGATGGATGTGCGAGTAAGACGGCGTTGCTTATGCTTTCCTTACAAGCTTCGAATGCTCTTGTTGACTCTTCAGTCCATTGTATGATGGTCTTGTCTCGTTTTTTGGTGTTATGGAGATGCGCGTTGAGTGGTGCTTGTATGGACGCTGCGTTTGGTCGCGGTAAAAATTCATCATACCAAGGAAACGACGTAACTCTTCGATGGTATTAGGCTTCGGAAAGTTCATGATGACATCGACCTTCTCTGTTGGAGGCTTGATACCTTCTCTTGATACGTTGTAGCCTAAGAACTTAACTTCTGGTTGACCGAAATGGCATTTTGCTGGGTTTATTGTGATGCCATGTTCTTCGAATCTTCTTAGTACTGTTCTTAGGTGTTCTTGGTGAAGAGTCTCGTCTTCTGAAGCCACCAGGACATCATCAACAAATGGAAACACGTAGGGCAGTCCGCTGAGCACTTGGTGGATGTATCGCTGGAAGGTTTGACCAGCATTCTTGAGTCCTGGACACATGCGGGGGAATTCGAACAAACCGAACGTCGTCACGATAGCGGTCTTCTCTATATCTTCCTCGCGAACAGCCAGCTGCTGGTACGCTCTGTTCAGGTCGATGGTGGAGAATACTGTCTTCCCGTCAAGCTGGTGAGTGAAGTCCTTCACGCGTGGTATAGTGTATCGATCAGGTTTGGTGATCGCGTTTAGGCGGCGGTAGTCACCACATACGCGTAAGTCTCCATTTTTCTTGGGCACGACGTGAAGAGGTGATGACCATGGGCTCTTGCTGGGACGGCATAGTCCTTGGTCAATCATATTTTGAAATTCTTGCTTAACTTTTTCATAGCGATGTGGCGGTATTGGACGTGCACGGCAGTGAATAGGTCGGCCTTCAGTTTCGATGAAATGTTGGACGTCGATCTTGTTGTTGTTAATATTCATCGCAGTTAGTCGCGTAGTACCGGGGAATTCGGCGAGAATGTTGTGATAAGAGTTTTTCGTGTTTATACTGCTAACTGTAGGTATAGATGTCGCTTGAATCGGTGCGCTGATTTGTAGGTTAGTTACGTTATCGATAAGCTTCTTGTTTTTGAGATCTACGATGAGTTGATGATGTTTGAGAAAATCGGCTCCCAGTATCGGCTTTGACACGTCGGCGACTATGAATTTCCATTTGTAGGGTCGACGAAGGTTGAGGTCAAGTTCGAGTGTTTTCTCTCCATATGTTGATATGACGGTGTTGTTTGCGGCGTAGAGCTTGAATGACAGCGGTGTTGTGAGTCGAGTTTTTCTCTTGGGTAGGACTGAGATATTGGCTCCTGTGTCAACGAGGAATGATATGCCGGTTTTCTTGTCGGTGACGAATAGGCGGTATGAATATTCTTGAACGCCGGAGTCCGCCTCGGCCAACGTTCTATCTAGTTTTCCTGCGTTTTTCTGTCTTCACAATGAAGGAACACGGTGATGTGCATTTTCTTGCTTGAGTGCCAAAACGTTGATGGTCGTAGCAATGCGGTGACGGCGAATTATCTCTTGATCTTGCATTACAAAAACGAGAATTTTCGCGGCCTTGAGATGGGTACCGATTTCTTCTGTAGTTGTTGTACTGCGGTGGATTTGTTCGTAACTCGGCGATTTCGATCGATAGTCGTCTAATTTCGTTGATGAGATATTTTGTATCGGCTGCTTGAGATGTGGTTGTCTGAGACGGTGTCATGCTGACGGCTGCTACTTCGCGGTGCTGCTCCATCATCTTGTCGGCGAGTAGAGCGAGCTCTTCTAATGCGGTTTTCGTGCTGAATGACTCGCTGACAGCTAGTACCGAACGAACTTGTGATGGTAGGTGATTCGTCCACATAAGTCGTAACGTCGAGTCTGGGATTCGGTCGCGGGCGAGATCGCGCATCCGACGTAGTAATTGAGACGGCTTCTGGTCGCCTAACTCCATTTCTGATAGTAATTTTTGGAACTGCCGGCTATCTGACTCTTCGTACGCAGTTATAAGACGCTCCTTGATGGCTTGATAGGGCTTCGTTTCTGGCGGGTTATACAGCAGGTCGGAGATTTGTTCGATGTCTTGTTTCTCGAGTCGAGCGATGACCATTTGCGCCATTTGTTGTTCGCTTTTCTTCTGGTCGTGGGTAGCAGCTTCGAAGCTATAAAACCACAGACGAGGTCGGTCGCGCCAAAATGGTGGAATGCGGAGAGCCAGTGAGATATTGGCAATCTCAGGCTGGGCGGTGGTATTTTCTTCGATCTGACGGCTTGCAGTATTTTCTTCCATCGTGGTGTGGATTTTTCTTGATTGGGCAACCGTGCAGGGATTCCGCTTTCTTCAGATGCTTGCAGTGTTGTGTCGGTGGTCACCAGTTTTGGAGTATTGTAGGCGACGTAGTGTGTTGATTGAAACTCCAGATCAGAACGTGATAGAATGTGTTTATTAGGTAAAATGCGAAGTATATATACAAAATTATTTACAAAGAAAATGTCTCATAACCAATAAAAAAATTAGAATTTTAACCAATAACAAAACGGTTCGCTCTTTCCCATGCAACGTCAAACTCTGTCTTGCTTCAACTCGGACCTCTCTGTCGCACGGCCGCGTCGCGCGGGAACAAAACTCTCTGGAGCCGGCGCGCCCCGCACATTTCGGAGACGGCGCAGGCAGCAGCACACGTATCCACGGAGCTCGGCGGCGCGCCGCGCGTAGACCATAGCACGTTGCACGCTCATCTTGATTGTTGCTGCTGACTTGAAGAACTGTGCCTCTGCTTGTGCGTGTGATGAAGAAGTGCTTGCATGGTGGTGGTGCATGGTGAAGGTCGCTCGCTGTGCGTGCGTTGCAAAAGGCTATTTTCATAGCTAAATCCTGTTTCTATGGCGTCTACACAACAGCCCTTTTCAAGGCTATTTGTATTTGTGTTTCTTTTGATGCGTCTTGTTGAAAGTGCTTCTCCAAATTGGTAAATGAGGTAAATAAAGGTGGTGTGTGTTGGTAATTGGTTTTGAGGTAACGGTAAAGGTATATTGTAGCCACAAGCTTATACCTCAAAATAGTTTTGGATTCAGCTATTCAAAGGGAAAATTAGCTTAACGAAGCGGATATTATTTTGTTTGCCTAGGATTTGATTTAATATTTTATCCTTAGGCACCAAAAAATATATATCTATAGGCAGAGACCAAACCGTGTTTAAGTGTTTTATTACGCTAAAAATATGCTTTCCTGGTCGGCTATAACTCACAATGTTAATACCAAAGTAATAAAACCGCGCGACGTGCTGAGCCGTCCCAATAATGTTTGGCAAACAGTGATAAAACGCATCTTTTAATATGTTTGTGTTTATAACACGAAACGCTGCCTATTTAGGCAATCGCAGAGACACAAAATGAGGTTAGCTTTCATTTTAAACCAACATCAAAAAGGATAAGGTTATAACCCTGAATCGAGTGATCTGGAGAAATTTAGCTAGGAGAGTTCAAATTATTAGACGTTAGTCTATTATCTTTCACATTAGAAAAAGAGAAAGATAGAGAGAGATGAAGATCAAAAAGGATAAGGCTCTACAAATGATATTTCTGAAAATCCTGCGTTTCTGATAGGCTATCTTTCTCATTTATTTATATTTTTTTACTCCGTTTATCTTTCTTATTTGAACGTGAACCCGAATAGATTCTTACCTTAGCTGCTTTGGAGCAGGATTGTCATCATGTACGCGCGCCCAGTCTGCCGAGCTGCTATTTACTTCTTCTCAATCCATCCGAGCAAGAAGCATTGTAAATACGTATCCCATTCACCTGATCCAACTAACTCCTACCCTTCCCTCGCTTAAAATCCATTACAATGGGCAGCAAAATCCGAATCGAGATAAGCATCATCAAATCATTTAGGCTCATCAAATCGTCTGCCAAACGTGGTGAGCCTGGCAAACCCCCAAACAACAACCGGGATTGGAATTTCTTGGTGGAGGCCTTTGTTCAGCAGACTTCTTGATATTTAGTCAAGTCACGCATCAGAGCCCAAGGCATAGTGGTGACACTCTCTGTGCGTAAGAGTTCAGGCACCGGTGACCTTGAACCGGAGCGTGCGACCGCTAGGGTTGATACCATTTACAACTCACTTCATGCCTGCCGGTGAGAGCCGTACGAGAGACGCAAATACAACACACACAAAGCCCTCAGCAAGAAAGGCGGCGGCGTCAGCCCGCTCGTCGTTTCGCGCGCCTCTCGATGCCCCCGCAAACATCCAGACACCCACACATAGCCGCGATTTTACGTGCACACATACTTTGTCTCGCTTTTTTCGCGTAGTATATATATTCCTTGCCCGAGGTTCAATAAGTCTTTACTGTTTGCTATCATGATCAGCTAAAACTCTTAGCATTAATGTGCCGTGATGAGACATCGCTATACTGTTTGGAAAACCGAAAGAAAACAAATGTTATATTTTGTATTTGAGTTTGTAACGGTGCTTGTTGAGGCACTCGCAAACACACAACATGAAGTCAGCATATCATCTATAAAACTGGGTTTCAGGAACGCGATATTCTTATTCAAAGTTTGCTTAGCTCTATATCAAAATGTTTTCTATTGATGCCATAGTTTAGGCCAATTTGTATAGTTTGTGAAGTAAAACTATGACGTGCAGTAAAGTCACGCATTACTATGTAAGCACATCGCTTAAGTCAACGTGATAAGGTCTTAAGTGGAATGCGATTATGTACATATTAATGATCGTAACTTTGCGTATCAGAACTTAGCTAAGAGCTTTGTCCTAAAAGACATTCGCCTACCGTATTTTATTTCTATTTATCCCGATGGTTGAGTGGTAGAGAATGCATTAGCACTAAGACCACCTTTTGTACCATTTTCTTTGGTAAATAAAGCTTTAATAAATTAATAAATAGAAGCATTTGTGAATCTTCGCAACCACTCAAATTAAATGTTACAGTACTTAGAATGCGTAACATTCTAAGTTTCTTCTATGCTGGTCTGGAAGAAAAGAAAGAAACTAAGAATGTACCAGCTGCTACTCTTCCCGCGCAGGCCGTACAAGCCGATCGAGGGAATGGGCAAAACCTGTCTCGTGACTGTCTTGATGTGAATTTTTGATCAGGTCATGTGCTCTGACGCGAGTTTTTTACCCATCTCATAAACTGCACAACCCCGCTAAAGAAGTTTTAACTTTAATAAAATATATAAATACTAAAATATAAAAACATAAAACAATCGGTCAATAAGATTCTATAAACCATTCAGTAAAGTAAAACTTAATAATACTCGTAAGTGTTAACTAAGGTAAGTAATAGCCTGAAACAACTAAGGGTTTTTAAGAAAAATAGAAACACGACTAAAATTATTATAGCGTTTATCACTCTGGATTTTAAACGGATTCTAACAATCATCCAAATCGGTTAAGGCATTAGGAAGTTATGCTAAAGCTAAGAAACTCGCGTAGTTTTATGTACTTACTTACTTATACAACGTGGAAGGGACATACCCGTAATAAATCGAACCACGGGCTATACTAGATCACTAAATTATAATGAAACTAAACAGTCAAAAAACCAAAATAAAATTCTACATTCACTTACAAATTCCGGGCTGCACACTTTTGCATGGAAATGAAGAATTGATTTTTTGTTTTTTGGCTGTTATTTTTGTTTCGTTATACTCAAATTATTAAGTATAGACCATGGTTCGATTTATTACGGGTATATCCTTTCCACGTCACCTCAATGTTCAGAAGCAATACATTCCTTTTTTGATAAGTCATGTAAGAATATCTAAAAATGAAAATCCCTCCATCCTAGCTCCGTGGCGCAACGATCAACGTGCCAGCCTGCGACACGAGAGTGCCCGGGTTCGATCCCCGGCCAGGCCAAGATGGAAACTAATCTTTTTCAGATTGGCCTGGGTCTTGGATGTGTATCTATATATTTATTTGTTATAAAATATAGTATCGTTGAGTTAGTATCCCATAACACAAGTCTCGAACTTACTTTGGGGCTAGCTCAATCTGTGTGATTTGTCCGTATATATTTATTTATATTTATAATTCGCGAACTAATTGAGACATCAACCTATGCAATGGAAAAGTACGGCAGCGAGCGCGACATTGTATGACACGACCGCTCTGCCGTATTGTCGTGTCATTAATGCAGGTGGCAGTTAACTGTTCTATTGATTTAGCAATTTAAAAATGTCACAGTATTTGAAAAACAATAAGACTTATATATATATCAACCTAACCTAACCTTAACCCAAATATATTCTTTATATTCGAGCGTACATACCTTCAAGTGGCGTTCGGTTTTAGAATAGACAATCTTTACCTACTTATTAACGTAGAACTCGTATATAAGTATTTCATCGTCATAATTCCAGTTGTTGGAAGTCTACAGCTGAACGAAAGGTCTTTCTTCGTTCCATAGGAGGCTATTGTCACTTGGTTGGTAGGTTGCCTGATGCCACACCTGCAACCATCTTGACCTGTGATAAATGCTACAGTCTTTTCTACATAATATACAAAAAAAGTTGCTTCCCGCTGTCTGTCCCTATGGATGCTTAGATCTTTAACACTACGCAACGGATTTTGATGTGGCTTTTATTTATATATAGAATGATTCAACAGTATCTAAGGATGTATAAAAGTCAAGATGGAAAATAATCTTTTTCAGATTGGTCTGGGTCTTGGATGTGTATCTATATATGTATTTGTTATAAAATATAGTATCGTTGAGTTAGTATCCCATAACACAAGTCTCGAACTTACTTTGGGGCTAGCTAAATCTGTGTGATTTGTCCGTATATATTAAAAAAAAAACAACGCATTAAGCCTATGTCCTTCTTCGCACTCCAGAGAACTTGTATGCAAAATTTCATGATGATCGGTTCAGTAGTTACGGCGTGAAAGCGTAACAAACAAACAAACTCACTTTGGCATTTATAATATTAGTAAGGATAAGGATTGTACCTGTGCGCAGAAGGGCCGGGTCGCTACTAAAAAAAATAAATGACACACTTGTAAAAGAATCAAAATCGCGATGATGAACAAAAATCATTCGGGCCAGCGAGCCGTCACTCAAGCAGAGAAATAAAAAAAACAAAGGCATATTTATTAAAGAAAACTGCAAACAAAACGCTTTACATTCCACTAATGACTCGGCTGGATGAATGAAGGGAACAAAAGCGGCGTAAAGACTGGTGTCCAGTGAGAGGGAAAGAGACGAGGTTTGAGTTAATACCGGGAAGCGAAGAATCGGAATATTTATTTGCTATCATTATATTAACTTAGTCGATGTAGAAATTAAACCTATAGAATGAAACTTTTATTTGGTACATTCATATGCCACTCATAAAAAAAAAACAACATTAAACATTCAATAATAAAAAATCTTTTTCTTCTATGCTGGTCTGGGAGAAAATAAAAAACGTAGAATGTACCAGCTGCTTCTGTTACCGTGCAGATCGAAACATCCGATCGAGAAATGGGCGCAAATCTTAGGAATCATGTTAGTTGGCGATGCGGCTAACAACCAATCACTATTTTGATTCCATTTTTGGGTTCCGTACCCAAAGGGTAAAAACGGGACCCTATTATATCGCTCCGCTGTCCGTCTGTCTGTCTGTCTGTCTGTCCGTCTGTCACCAGGCTGTATCTCATGAACCGTGATAGTTAGACAGTTGAAATTTTCACAGATAATGTATTTCTGTTGCCGCTATAACAACAAATACTAATAAAAGGAATAAAATCAATATTTAAGGGGCTCCCATATTACAAACGTGATTTTTTTGCTTATTTTTGCTCGATATTGATAACAGGTAATTAAATAAAAATAAAATTAATATTAAAGGGGGCTCCCATACAACAGACATGATTTTCTGCCGTTTTTGTAGATAACGGTACGGAACCCTTCGTGCGCGGGTCCGACTTGCACTTGGCCAGTTTTAATTCAGCTAAATGCATCACCAACACGCTAAACGTGGCTTATGGGTCTTACAACCTTAGGCTCTGTCTACACCGTAAGGGATAAAGGCGTGATAATATGTATGTAATAATAAAAAAACTATTTAAAGTGTTGCACACACACCAACCAGGTTGACCGGACGAAGTTCTGTTTAAAGTTTCAGTTTCTTTATGTTTTTAAAGATAGTTTTTGATTTAGTGGTCTTACTTACTGCCTCAGTGGTCCAGTGGTTAAGGCGCTTGCCTACAGACCCGCAGGTCGTGGGTTCGATTTCCACGGGAAGCATACTTTGATTAGTGCTTTCCAGTTTGGTTAGAACATAGGTTTGAATCACCTGATTGTCTGATAATAAAATGATCCCGTGCTTTGGAAGGCACGTTAAGTCGTTGGTCCCGGCTGCCATCTGGTAGTCGTTAAAGAAACCATGTCAGAGGCCAAGAGGCGATCCCGAAGAACTCTGACACCGGGGTGTGCATGGTCGATTGAACATGTCAACTACTCGAAACGATCACGACCACACACACAAGTCATATCGTCAATTGGAGCACAAAATATACATAGATACTTTCACCGTTAATCCTAACTATAATATTATAAATGCGAAAGTGAGTTTGTTTGTTTGTTTCGCTTTCACGTTGTAACTACTGAACCGATCATCATGAAAATTTGCATACACGTTATCAGGTATACGGAGAAGGACAAAGGGAACATTTTATCCCGGTAAAAGTACTGTTTCCCAGTGATTGACATTGACGCGGATGAAGCCGCGAGCGAAAGCTAGTTTAAACGATAAGGTAACATCCTGGTTAGAAGCATGACTTTTGTGCTTGTAAATAAAAGTTCCAATTACGAGCATTGTAATTTTAGTCCAATGGTATTCACACATTATTTTTTTATTAATTTCGATCAATACTAATAGTAAGTTCTCAGCTCCGTGGCGCAGTGGTTAACACGCCAGCCTGCGACACGGAGTGCCCGGGTTCGATCCCCGGCCAGGCCAAGATGGAAAATGATCTTTTTCAGATTGGCCTGGGTCTTGGATGTTTATCTATATATGTATTTGTTATAAAATATAGTATCGTTGAGTTAGTATCCCATAACACAAGTCTCGAACTTACCTTGGGGCTGGCTCAATCTGTGTGATTTATCCGTATATATTTATTTATATTTAAATCTGTAAGGGTTGGTCATAGAGTAAGTTACTTTGTTTTTAGTGATATCGTGTTTATCAGCTCTTTACATGATACTGAAACTAAATTGACGATTTTTAGTTTCTTTCTGTATGTTTATATGTATATTTCTTAATTACTTCGCTTTTTTCTACAGTTACAATAAGATGTGGCCACCATACAAATGTACGCGAACGAAGTCACAGATACAGCAATCTGTAAGTCCTTAAATCCACGTAAAAATCCAGCTTTATTGTGTAGGTCTCATATCTTGCACGGCATTATTGCAGCTATGCGTAGCTTCTTAGTCTACGATCTGACACTGGAAAACAGCCATAAAACACGAAATGGCCGACCGAGGGGCTCCCGGAGAGTCGAGTCAGCGAGACACAGAAATCGTCGTAAATATCTAAATCTTATCCAATGTTGCAATTCTTCGTTTAAGTTACAGGAGAAAATTTAATTAAGCTCCTTATACTAGCTTTTTTTACATAACTTAGACGGTGTTAATTATAGCCTACGTGCTATTCTGATGGTCTGTATAGTTTCACCATAATCCGTGCAGTAGTTTGGTTGTGGCTTAAAATGAAGGAGTTAAAGTTAATAATTATATTTTGTAAAAAAAAAGTAGTAAAACGTATTTATTTTTCTCCAAAAATACAACAAAACAAATGC
The DNA here is from genome assembly GCA_947532085.1 of Elegia similella. Taxonomy (NCBI): domain Eukaryota; kingdom Metazoa; phylum Arthropoda; class Insecta; order Lepidoptera; family Pyralidae; genus Elegia; species Elegia similella. The sequence continues at coordinate 1,104,055 of OX383931.1, forward strand.
ATATTTTTACAAAAAACATTGTTGGAGACTGGTGTCTGTTGAAGGCTAAGCCTGTGTAAACCAGTGCTCTCACATCTGGATGTGAATAATAATAATAAAATATTTCATTATAATAACAAAAAAATATGTTAATTTGTTTAAATCGTAATACATGATTCTAAAAGCTTATATTTTATCACTTACAAGCTACGGGTAGATGAATTCTGAATCTTGGGGTCGATTGTCACTCGCGTCCGTAGGCTTTACCCCCGATTCCCTGCACGTGACCCTGGGTGGTGCTAAAGAGTGACACCTTTCCGGTGGTAGGCTCAGGCCGTGGCTGGTTACCACCCTCAGGGTAAAACCAGGATGCCAAGCGTTCGCGCGTTCCACCCTGCATGCCCTGAGTAGCCGTTCGAAGAGTGGGTCTTCGCAGTTGGTCGGCGTACCGTTTTCGGACTCATAGTGTTGTTGCGCACGGCGTCTAGTTTCGGAGGGCAGCGGGATCCGGAGCAACGGTTGTCCGCTGGCCGCCCGCCGATAGTTGGGAGCCCAATTGCAGACTAGCCAGCTGTGAAAGGCTGCTCCGCCATCGCGCGCATAATCCTAAGGTTGCTCCTGTCGGGCCGGTTGGCATCCGGACGAGAGGCCTCGACAGGCGGCCTTGGGGGGCGTCCGGGCGTCCCCGCGGTCTCCGCGCTAGATTTACTCACCGCGCAGCAGCACTGTGACTTCCGATGGAGACTGGCTGGTGCCTCGCGTAACTGCCACTCTTCGCCTTTCTTCCCTTTTGCCTCTTGACCAGTCTAAAATGAGCAAAAGAAATAGAAAATTGAGGATCGTCAGCGGTTGCACAGCCTCTCGTTAAAAGTGCACCTCACTAACATTCGAGGTCTGCACTCCAATCTCGTCCCAGTCCACCACCATCTTGAAACTGCAAGGCCGCATCTGCTCTTGCTTACGGAGACGCAAATTAAAACTCCTGCTGATACATCTTATCTTCACTACCCTGGATACGTCCTGGAGCACAATTTTCGTTCAAATGCAGGAGATTGTTTCTTTGTGCGCGATGACATCTGCTGCAAGCGTCTCCGTAACTTGGAGAACCCCGCCTTCTCGACGATCTGGGTGCTTGTGGACACCGGCACAGAGAAAATAGTCTATGTCGGTGTCTACCGATCGTATAGCGGTGACCAGGAGACGACGAGGCTGTTTCAGTACCTAAGTGAGGCTGCTGATGTGGCCCAACAAAGGTACCCTGCCGCGCAAACAGTTTTTCTGGGGGACTTTAATGCCCACCACGAGCAGTGGTTATTCCCATACCAAAAGACAGACCATGCTGGTAGAGAGGCTTACAAGTTCGCCTTGTCCTTTAACTTTTCCCAGCTGGTTGACCAGGTGACTCGGATACCTGACGTTGAGAGCCACACAGCCAATTGCTTGGACCTTCTGCTGACCACTGAACCTGACCGATATCAAGTAGCAGTCTCAGCTCCCCTTGGGAGTTCTGACCACTGTATGGTAAAGTCCGTTTTTTTATGTCCCCCACCCGACTCCAGCCCTAGAGGCACTAGACGGGTGTGGCGATACAGGTCAGCGGATTGGGATGAAATGCGGCATTTCCTAGCATCTTACCCATGGCTAAAAGTGTGTTTTTCTTCTGACGATCCGTCGAGCTGTGCAAGTGCTGTTGCCGAGGTTATCGGTCTGGCGATGGAATACTATATTCCATTCTCGGATCGACGCTCTGGTATCAAGGCTGAGCCCTGGTTCAATGCTGACTGTTTGAAAGCTGAGGCCATTAAACAGTCAGCATATCAGGCGTGGTCCGACGCTAGAAGTTGCAAAGCTCCGGATACGCAAAAAAAGAAGAAAGTTTTTAACTTTGCGGCCAAGTCCTGCAAGAAAGCGCTAAAAAAGGCTCGCTTTGACCACATAGGCAGAGTCGGAACCAAACTTGCTTCACACCCCTCGGGGAGTAAAGCATTTTGGTCTCTAGCCAAGTGCGTTGAAGCTAACTTTTGCCGCTCCTCACTTCCTCCTCTGCAGAAACCTGACGGAACACTGGCACACACGGCGGTAGAGAAAGCAAATTTACTTGCTTCTCTATTTGCTGAAAACTCTCGTCTGAATGCAGGTAACCAAACACCACCCCAGTTAACACCTTGCGGATGTAAAATGTCAGAAATCCGCATTCACCAAAAAGAGATTCTCAAAATTCTACGCAACCTAGACATAAACAAAGCCAGTGGTCCTGACGGTATACCTGCTATTGTCTTACGTAATTGCGCAGCCGAATTGTCACCTGTCCTGACTCACCTATATCGTCTTTCTTTTCGGACTGGGAATGTACCTAAAGTGTGGAAACTCGCCAACGTTCAACCCGTACCCAAGAAAGGTAGTCGTGCCGACCCTGCAAACTATCGCCCAATCGCGATCACCTCCATTCTCTGCAAGGTAATGGAGAGTGCTATAAACAAGCGACTGCTGGCATACCTTGAAGATAATCATCTTCTCAGCGACCGACAATACGGATTCCGCCAGTGCCGGTCTACTGGGGATCTTCTTGTGTATGCCACGCATCTTTGGAGTGAGGCCCTTGAAAAACATGGTGAAGCACTTGCTGTCTCACTTGACATTTCAAAGGCATATGACAGGGTTTGGCATGACGGTCTTATGGCGAAACTTCCAACCTACGGTATCCCCGCTAGTCTTTGTGCTTGGATTTCAGATTTCCTGAGAGAACGGTCTATTCGAGTAGTTGTTGACGGCTGCTCATCGTACCTATTGGCTATTAATGCTGGGGTACCTCAAGGATCTGTTCTTTCCGCGACGCTTTTTTTGCTATACATTAACGATCTGTTAATACCAGAAATTATTGGGTACGCAGACGATAGCACCGTTGCGGAAAGATATTTTTCAAGTGCAAAGACAAAATAACAGAAATCGATGATCTTAGAGAGGCAATGGTGAACCGCACCAATCTTACTCTGCAGGCTGTCTCCGATTGGGGCGATGCCAATCTTGTAAGATTTAATGCCTCGAAGACACAGGCATGTCTTTTCACCGCAAAGAAGAGCCCGTTCAACTTGGCTCCTACTTTTCGTAATGTTCCTGTTCCCGTCACAAATCATCTCGAACTTCTTGGTATTGAACTATCCTCCAACCTTAACTTCGGTAGCTATATCGAATCCAGGGCTAAGACTGCTTCAAAATACTGGGCATCCTCTCCAAGGTCCAACAGTATTTTTCTTCAGGCCAGCTATTGAGCCTTTACACAGCTCAAGTTCGCTCCTGTATGGAGTATTGTTCCCATCTGTGGGATGGATCCGCCCGCTACCAGCTCGAAGCCCTGGAAGCTATCGACAGACGTGCCAGAAGACTCGTCGATGATGAAATACTTACGGTAAAGCGACTCCAGAGCCTTAAACACCGCCGATTAGTAGCTAGTCTGAGTGTCTTTTACAGACTGCATTTCGGTGAGTGCGCACAGGAACTGCACGATCTAATTCCCCCTGCACCATTCCATCTTCGGACGACACGGCGTGGACAGGGATTCCATCCATATGTGGTCGATATTCCTGCTCATCGCACCTCTGGATTCGCCTCCTCCTTCATTTTGCGAACCGCGAAGGAATGGAATTCCCTTCCCGCGTCGCTGTTTCCCGACTCGTACAATTTAGGGATTTTCAAGGCAAGAGTGAATAGGCATTATTTGAGTTTGCGTGTACCACCCTAGACCTCATCGTTGTTTCCCATCAGGCACGATGGAAGTCAAACGCACTCAAATTTATGATAAAAAAAAAAAAAAAAAAAAATATTTCCCATAATTGTGACATCATATCTGGTTGCATAAAATATAGAAACTAAAGAAGTGTAATAGTTTAAGTGTGAGATTGTCAAATGGGTATAAATAATAATAATTGACGTGATAACATTTTATAAATTGATGACCTTCAGCTGCACGCACAAAACATGTCACGTTCCGGAGCAGCTGCTGAATGTAGCAGCAGTAGCAAAAGTAGCAGCAGCAGTAGTAACAGAATCTATCACGCATATATCTCTCACCGGTATCAAGTAAAATTATCGTTCGAAAACCGACTTTACATACAACCAATTTTTTTTGTAGTAGAGCCACGCTTCCGGACAAATTCATTTTTGATAGTAGCGTGAATGGGCCGGCTCGTCCGGGGATGTACCACAGTCTCTCAAGAAATCGACGTTCGAATAGAATAAAGCTTGTACTCAACGCTTCTATGCTTCGTTTGGTGAGTCATCATCATTTCGAGTAGGTGTCACGGTCAATCGACCATGCACACCCTGGTGTCAGAATTCTTCGGAACCGCCTCTCGGCCTCTGACGTGGTTCCTCTAACGACTACCAGATGGCAGCCGGGACCACCGGCTTGACGTGCCTTCCGAAGCACGGAATTATCTTTATTATCAGACAATCAGGTGATTTAAGCCTGCAATGTCCTAACCAAACTGGAAACAACTAAACAAAGTATGCTTCCGGTGGGAATCGAACCCACGACCCCCGGGTCAACAGGCAAACGCCTTAACCACTGGACCACGGAGGCTGTTAGTTTAGTGAGTGAGAGAGCCCGAGGTGCATCGGTCCCCTCTTTTCCTTCCCCATACGTGTTCACCCAATTCCTTGAAAGGCCGGCAACTGACACACCCTAGTGTTGCAGTTGTCCATGGGCAGCGCTGATCGCTTACCATTAGGTGACTCGCTTGGTTGTTTGCCATTCGATATCATAAAAAAACAGTACCCTACGACGGGACACCACTGCGGGGCTAGCTCAATCTGTGTGATTTGTCTCTACAGGATTATTTGTAAAACACTAATAATCTCGCAGGACGAGATAGCTACCATCATATACAAAAACGTTTGTTCTATTAGTTCTGACATACTTAATGAATACTAATAAATTTTCAAGATTTTGTCCTGTCGTGACACTTGTAAGTCGTTTCGTAGCGGATGCCTTCGGCATTACAATTATCTGTATGCCAAATTTCATCGAAATCCGTCACTTCCGGCTGTGCGTTGATAGATGTGTTAGTCAGGTTTGCCTTTTATATATAGATAATTTCCCTTGATTAAATATCTCAATTAATGATACCAAAGGATTTAATAGGGTTCATATTTCCAAACTCAAGATAATTTTGTGTATAATCAATTACGGTACAAAATAATCCGATGAAGAACTTTTGCCGGCGCTTTCACTTTATTTTTAATTCAGCACTAAGTTGCACAGTGTAATTAAAAGTTTGGGTCTTAATTAACGTTCAAGTTCGGGAAATAAAATTTTGTGTAACTAGCAGAATTTTTCACAACATTGTGGATTTTATCTGGGTATTTTTGGAGTAAATAAGGTTGACATTTCCGTTTTCTTTATTTTTTTGTAGCTCCCCGGAATCATTGTGTTTCGTTAATCGCCTGCCGTTAGCCGTGTGGTTTCCGGCAGAGTAGAATAGGACCACTCCAAGTCTTCCCGTGAATGTCGTAGAAGGCGACTTAGGGAATACAAGCTAAACAAAGCCTATAAACATCTAAGAGACCTCTCCAACCCATCTGCCCAGCGTGGAGAGTATAGGCCAAGTCCTCTGGCTGCTCTGGCCAAGTATGGCCCTAGTAGTACAGAGAGGATCACTAAAAAGGACCTGATGATGAAGCGCCTGCCTGCATGAAGTGGTTGCGTTATTTATACAGCGTGTAAATTGACCCTCGACGTTCCCTTAAAGGGGCGACTCAGCCCACCAATATGAACAACTTTTAACATAGAAACAACAATAGAAACTAAAAAAAAAAATTCTCGGCTGCGGCTGCACTCTTTTGTATGGAAATGCCGATATGTTGATCAAAAATTGTTCATATTGATGACTAAGTCGCCGCTTTAAAGGAATATTGAGAGCATATTTACACGCTATATATGGCGCCAGAAAGATATATTATTAAAAGATTCAGTAATTGACGTTATTTTTATTAGATTTTGTCATGATCTAGACAACGCTCATTTGACATAGCTTAACGACTATCATCAATGATGGCAGCCTGGACCAACGAATTAACGCGCCTCCTAAGGCTTGGAGAAGTACGGTATATTTTTATGCCACTTGCGGTCACCCATCCCAGTGGGGACTGCGTCTGGGGTTGCTTAATATGCGTTAGCGTTAAGCTAAATCTGAAATAAGTGAATAGTATAACTCAATATTCTGTGAATTTTTCAAGCGTCTGTTGCCGTAATCAATCTGTTAAATTAAATTATTTTATACTTTTGTCCAGTAACTTTTAGTCGTAGAATCATAAATAAAAATGTCATAAGCGAAAATCCATAAAAATTTGATTTTCTATTTGTCGATATAACCGTTTTTCAAATCATTTTACAAAAATAATTATATCAGACCATTTTTATACATGGTGTTTTATGGAACAATTTTCAGTATAAACATTTTAAATTTATTCCACGTTTCCAAGATGGCGGCCGTGGGATAAGGGCTATAACCCCACAAACTTATATTTAACTTTACCCCTTCATATCTAAAAATTTAAATTGGGTCCTCTGACTAACGCACGCAAAGCCCAAAGAAATTTAACATTTCAATGGACTACCCAAAAATATTTAACATTCCAATGGACTACCCAAAACAATTTAACATTTCAATGGACGACCCCAAAAAATTTTACATTTTAATGTACTAAAAATCATTGATACTAACGTGAGATATAGACATTATGTACTAAAAACGGGTCACTCACGCACGTGTTATTTCGTGGGGATTGCCTACTATATTTTTGCTCTCGCCTTGAAAATGGGCTCCTGACGAGTCCGAAACTATAGTCGGCAATCCCGACGAAACACGTGAGTGAGCCGTTTTTAGTACATAAATGCTAAAAATCGTAATAAGAACTAAACTTTAAGATTAATTGCTTCGCCAGAAACAGTTTGCGTTAAGTAAGGATTCATTATGTATTTGACGAACCAGTCTTTAGAAAATTGCATGTGGTTGCCAGCGGCGGCTATAAAGACGAGTTTCCCAGCTTCATCCATCTTCTTGAGGCCAAGGCGGTCCTCTTTGTAAAGAGAAGACTCCTGAAGCGTCTGCGTCTCGTTAGTGTGTCCAGGCTTGTAGTATCCGAACCAGGAGCTCTCTTTAGGCTGAATAACGGTGTCATTCTTGAACATAACCATCACAAAACGTTTCAACTTATTGAGGTTGTCGATGTACGTCTTGTTTATGGTTAATTCGTTGTTGATGTCTGACAGGAATTGACTGTTATTTTTGTATAAGTCCTCCTTAAGCGGGTCGTGCCAGTACGTAGCTGGCACAAGGGAGCCCTGGACCCAGCTTAAATATGGTGCATGTTCGAGAAGTTTCTTAATATAATCACAGGACTTGGATGTCAAAGCTCCACATTGTGAGATGCCGTACACGCCTTGATGCTGACCGCCGAAGGTGATAAGATTCTCCACACGGCCAATTTTGTGGCCACATCGCTGCACAACTGCTCTGAAAAATTGTCCGCCTTGAGAAAACCCGATAGCATTAAATCCGGTTTGTAGCCGAGGATCTGCGGCCAGTGTTTTACAGGCGTATTCAATTTGTTCATTTGGGTTCATGAAGTAGGCGTTGTCCACATCATCGCTGGTCGAGTTTCCAATCCGTAGTGAAAGCACATAAACACCAGGTATGTGTTTTTCAAGGTAAAATTTTATCGCTCCTAAACTATACATCACACAGCAAGTGTCTCCCATCCCGTGCCACATAACAATCGGTGTTGGAGTAGGATTTTCATATTTAGCTATGGATAATTTAATGAAACACAAAACTATGATCCACCACTTCATTTTAGCTTTGATAAAGCTGAGCACTTTTATACTATGAGGACACACGACCGCCGATACACTTATATTGCAAATGCTACGACCGACGATGGAGGCGACCACCTTATTAATTACGCAGCAATGTAATCAGTATTTGCAGTAAATATCCTTAGTATCGCTACTCCTCTGGTCATTAATTCAGTTGTGAATTGATATGGATAAACCGCCGCTTATTGTTTGTTGGATAATGGCGTGATTTTTAATTAGTTTTAATCATGAATTGGATTTTGTTAGTCAAAGAAAAAATCATATTAAATCAAGAGACAGAGTGATGATGTTTTAAACAAATTTAATTTTGATAACAGGATACCAGTATACAAACAACATACCTAGTATCAACAATTTCAGGGTGTGCCCTGCGAACGAAAAACGTGAGTTCTGCGCAAGCCATTAGGCTGCGCAAAACCATAAGGCCATTATGTAAAAAATTTAAAAGAAAAACAAGAGGGAACTGTACAAATAAAACAGATGTAAATTTACAAAATTTCATGAAATAATTACTGTTTTAGACGTAACAATTCACAAACTTTTCGAAGGAAAATGTTTTAAGATATTGTAACATACTCGTATATGTATCGTTTTCAAATTTAATATAAATCCAACCCAAATGGAACCCTGTAAAAACAATGTTAAAGTCTCATAACATTATGATTTTAGTAAAGTTTAACAATTAAAAGTAATATAAATGGGTATCTCTTGGATAGGCATGTAACTTCCTCGTCTTCATCGTCACTTATCATCAGGTGAGATGGGAGACAAATAGCTACTTCAATAATTAGTAAAAAAGAATTAACTAACTTACATATTTTTTTAATCTTATGGCCAGATAGTCTAAAGTATTTCAACTCAAGGCATTGTTTTAGCTCAGTGAGACAGCTGTCGCACGTGAATCGAGGATGTTTTTTATTGAAATGCTTTACGTCTTTAGAAATATGAGTAAGCATTGCTAATGCTTACTAAAACATCTCTCATTCATTACAACTCATTAATTTGATTGTCACTCAATTTTATAGCCCGCATGTAAAAGCGGGATGAGGAAAAGTAAGAACTTTTTTTTGGAAGGATTATGTAGCTAGCTCCAAGTGAGCTTTCGCTACTTCCCCGGGCGTTTGAGGTGAGGGCATAGTGCCCTTAGCCTACATAGACAATATCACCAAAGGACCCCAGGAGGGATGGATCTCGGCTTTGGAATTTTCCTGTGTGCGCAGGGCTTAGAGAGATGCAGCAAACTCTCATATTGCCTGATGGGCCGCGTATACGTGCATGCAAGCCTGAAGGGCCAATCTGAGAGAAAATGGCATAAGCCTTTGGGCAAGAAGAACTCTGATTAAAGTTGCTTTTTTACAGTATCGCATTATCGGCTATAAAGCACTCGTGGTTTATACCCTGCTTTATGAGTTAATAATCGGTATACCAAGTAGCGTATCACTTTATGACACGGTGTGTTGAAAATAGATCAAATATAGAGAGAGGTTCTTGGCCGGAAATTCGATGAACAAATTGTTTCTAGTGGAGTTTATAATATGAAATCGGTATAATTTGGTGTTATAGATGCCCATATTTATGAACAATGCGTGGCTGTGGAATAACTAAAATAAAGTGTTATGGTGCGGCTGTAGTGAGATTTACTTAGCAGACTGGTGTTTGCTCGCCTTGCTCCTTCGTTTATGATCAAACCAGTGGATTCATGGAAATTGTCACTAGAGGCTCCGTCAAATCAGCGAAATGAATGATGAAATGAAACGCAAAAAAGATTTTATTAATTGTATGCCTTATATTATAATGGAATTATGGCACCCTATCAAAAATGTCAAGGTTTTGTTAATTACCATGACTTTTCAGTTAGGTACACTTAAGGATTTAGGTGCCATTCGATAATAAGTATACAAGTTTTCACGGTACGTAATAAGCTACTCTACTATTAGTATTATCCAGCCAGTACATTCTACGTTCATCCATTCTCCCAGACTATCCTAACAGAAATAAAAAGAATGTAAACATTTCAATAGAAAGAAATAAGTACACATAAAACCTTCTTACTTATTCGTAGTATAAAACTGTAAAAACTTGAATTGAGAATTTCTTTGTTTCAGCATAATTACTCGACCTCCATGCCAGACATTAAAAATTGTTCGAATTTTAAAACTACCTCTCCACTCTGCAATATTTCAGACTAGCTAAACGTTATTTAACTATTCTCAGTTGCGTTTGTTGGATTCTTCTTTTAATAGAGGAGTGCCGTTTTATAATAGAAGGTTATGAGAATAGTTAAGTTTTTTACTTAAGGCGCTGTATCTCTTAACCGTTTGTAGCGGACATCGCGCGGTATTTTATATATTTGTGTCATACCTATCGTCAGCCTCAGTTCAAATCCGTGTCTGCCATTTTCGTGTTAATTTTCACTTTAAATTTAATAATTCAATAATTTTTTGTAGGTTATCTTGCTCATTTAGTAATACTTTTTATAGACGTATAAAAGTTGGTAGTTGTCGCTGAAAATATCAAGTAAGTCCCGACGAAAATTTTTCTGGATATAGCTTTTTTGCTATTTTATTTAGTTAGGTTTTAAATATTTCTTTGAACATATTTTGATGTAGCCATTTATTTTGATCTTTGAACTGTACTTCATTTTTTCATGCTAGTATTCTTTAAAAAATAAGGTAAACTGCGCGACGAAAACATACACGTTTTACGGTATTCTTCTGATGCACAGCGCCTTAAGATAGAAAGAGTTGTAAAGTTTTTGTTATGTTCCATAATAACATTTAGCTCATTCACAGACACTGAATCAGACGCAATAGACATTCATTTATTTCGAGTAGGTGACACGGTCAATCGACCATGCACACCCTGGTGTCAGAGTTCTTCGGAACCGCCTCTCGGCCTTTGACGTGGTTCCTTTGGTTCCTTTAAAGACTACCAGATGGCAGCCGGAACCAACGGCTTAACGTGTCTTCCGAAAAATGGAATTATCTTTATTATCAGACAATCAGGTGATTCAAGCCTGCAATGTCCTAACCAAACTGGAAGCAGCTAAACTAAGTATGCTTCCCGTGGGAATCGAACCCACGAATCAATAGACATAACAATATTAATTAACGTCACAGGCGGGAATGCCCGGAAAGTATTAACTAATAACACAGTTAAATAATAACATGAAAACCAACGTCAGTTTAACTTATAAATAAAATGCATAAATATGGACAAATCACACAGATAGAGCTACCCCAAGGTTATTTCGAGATTTGTGTTATGGGGTACTAACTCAATGATATCATCATCATCATCATATCAGCCGCAAGAAGTCCACTGCTGGACATAGCCCCCCCCCCAAGGATTTCCAATACGACCGGTTGGAAGCGGCCTGCATTTTAACTGTCTAGCTATAACGGTTCATATACAGCCTGGTGACAGACGGACGGACAGACAGACAGATGGATAGCGGAGCCATATTAATAGGGTCCCGTTGTTATGTTATTTTGAGCAGAGTGTCTTTACGTGCCAGCGAAACCGTTTGACATAACATTAACTCAAACATTATTTTCTTTCACTCCTTATCCCACTTTATGTGGGGTCGAGACAACATGGATGTCTTTAATTATTGCCATGATTAATCCATACATGCTATTGTCTACGCCAAATTAACATTATTACATTTTTATATATATATTGTAATATTCAGCTAGCTCTGTGGCGCAGCGGTCAACACGCCAGCCTGCGACACGAGAGTGCCCGGGTTCGATCCCCGGCCAGGTCAAGATGGAAAATTATCTTTTTCAGATTGGCCTGGGTCTTGGATGTTTATCTATATATGTATTTGTTATAAAATATAGCATCGTTGAGTTAGTATCCCATAACACAAGTCTCGAACTTACTTTGGGGCTAGCTCAATCTGTGTGATTTGTCCGTATATATTTATTTATTTATATCCCGCTTAAATCACGCACATTCTCCCTCACACACTCATTCCCTCTCTTTCGCACCTACCTACTCACCCTTATCTCAAGATGGCGTTCGGCACGACCAACGCAAAAGCCCCGCGCACGCGCACGCGAAAATAAAAAAATCCTAACATAGGGAAAATGATAACTAATTGTGGACACTATCCCGGTGGTGAAAGTGTTAGTGCTTCAACCCCTAAAATCCAGTGATCGGACGTGGAGAAGACCAGCGCCAAGGGAACGCGCCTTCGTCCCGAGGTAATCCTTTCGTTATCCCGTCCTGTCAGCTATGAAAGTGTAAAAAATAATCTTCTTTCACAACTAGTTACCAAACAGCGAAAAAAACATCTTCTCTTGTAACTGTTTAGGTAAGTTTAGTTACCAAAGTGGACACGGCATAGTTTCGGCTTATTTTTACAACTGGCCGCCTGCCTATTGTCAAATCTCCTTGGGAATGCTGTTGTTTTTGCGCGATTTTTAAGACTGGCCGCTGCCCGATGTCAACCCTCCTTGGGAATGCTTTTGTTTCACGAACTTAAATATCAAAAACAAATGATTATAATCTATCATCAATTCTTTGTCAAAAATAATGTAGAATAATATATAGGTATTCGATGAGAACTTTGTCGCAATGCCATTCTGCAGGGGAAATAAGTTGCATTTTAATATGACACGTTTTGGCCTAGTATGAAAAAAATATTGTGTATATTTCCCTACAGTATATGTGTTAATACAATTTTTTATCATACACGTAAACAGCAACAAAAAATAAGTTAAAGCGACCTTTATTTAATCGCCAATTTCAACACTAAAGTCACAATTTATAACAAAAATGAATTACCTGCATATCGATTAGGCGTTAGGGTTCGCGTGGCTCCGAGGCATAGCAGCATCGCGTGTGGAAACAGTCCTTAATTATGTTGGACGGTAAAATATTTACGAATAAGTAAATCAAACTGTGTTAACGAACCAATCTTTAATGGTTTGTGGATTCAATAAGAAAATGGCGACAAATCACACAAATTAACATATTTTTTTGTTATTTCTCATTTTAGCTTGTTACCGGATTCATATTAACTGCGAAACTTCGTATGTTATTGACTGAGTGAAGCAAAGCAAGCGAGGATCTCAATTAGAGTTGGGAAAAAACAATTTTTATGGATACGTACCTAAACTTGCCTGTCACCAGGCTGTATCTCATGAACCGAACATAGATATTAGAAAGTTGAAATTTTCACAGATTATGTATTTCTGATGTCGTATGAACAAATACTAACAAACAGAATGAAACAAATATTACAGAATGTGACAAAATTAAATAGCGTGCATCCTATAGGAGAGTTCTGGAATACTCTAATACAGGCTCTGCCTACAACAGTCTCCAATCTCCTCCAATCTGAGCACTTACGTGTCTGAACCTAAACCCAGTTGTTTTATCATGTAAGATTGATCGGAGATAAATAAATACATTATATAATTTCATTAGCTGTTGCCCGCGACTTCGTCCGCGGCAATTTCTGTTATTATGATTAATTAGGTTTTTTCTTAGTATAGATGAATAATTTTCCCCCGTTTTCAAAACATTTTTATTTATGCTTCGCTCCTATTGGTCGCAGCGTGATTTTTCTTAGCCTAAAGCCTTCCTCAATAAATGGACTATCCAACACAAAAATAATTTTCCAATTTGAACCAGTAGTTCCTGAGATTAACGCGTTCAAAACAAACAAACAAACTCTTCAGCTTTATAATCTTATATATATAAATCTCGTGTCACAATGTTTGTCCTCAATGGACTCCTAAACCACTTAACCGATTATAATAAAATTCGCACACCATGTGCAGTTCGATCCAACTTGAGAGATAGGATAGTTTTTAACTTATGGCGAAACGAAGTTCGCCGGGGCAGCTAGTATTAGTATAGATTACAATGACTATTTGTGGCAGAGAATAATAGAATGGACCGCCATTGCCTCCTCCTTTAACATGCAAGTACAGTGACACAGAACAATCCGAAAACAATCCACCACCGTGTGCACGTTTGTTTCACTGGAAGACCTGTTTCCAGTGAAACAAGGCAAGGAAACTGGAAGCAGGTCTTCCAGTGAAAGAAAACATCGCGAGGCAAGGCGAGTTTGCCGATGAAAATTACCGTACATAAATTAGATCTAAAAATTCTGAGGTAGCTTGTTGGTATCAGTGGTAGCAGCATAAATTTTTTATAAACACCAGCTTTCGCCCGCGGCACCGCCCGCGTCAATGTCAATCCCTCGGGAATAGTACTTTTTCCCGGGATAAATGTCCTTCTCCGTACTCCAGAGAACTTGTATGCAAAATTTCATGATGATCGGTTCAGTAGATACGGCGTGAAAGCGTAACAAACAAATAAACAAACAAACAAACTCACTTTTGCATTTATAATATTAGTAAGGATAAGGATGATAGCCTTATTTAGGGCGAGCTCCGTGGCGCAGTGGTTAACACGCCAGCCTGCGACACGAGGGTTTTCGGGTTCGATCCCCGGCCAGGTCAAGATGGAAAACGATCTTTTTCAGATTGACCTGGGTCTTGGATGTTTCTCTTTATAAGTATCTATAACAAAATATAGTATCGTTAAGTAGTATCCTACGGCACAAGTTTACAACTTACTGTGGGGCTAGCTCAATTTGTGTGTTCCCTATATATTTATTTATTCATGTCAACGTAGTCATGTTATGTATATCCACCACCTACAAATTTTACTTGACTAACACGAATTAACATGAAAAAGCAATGGCCTATTTTCTAAATGGCCGTTTTGACTTAAGTTTTTTTTTTCTAAATTTAATTTTTTGCGGCGCCCATGGTCTTGACGCTCAAGGTTTTAAATTTTTTTGAGAGCAGTATTGTTATAGGCCGGGTTCGTCGCGGAACTTATGCCTAACGGCCGGGCCGTGATCTAAATATTGTTTATTGATAATATGATTCGTTAGGTTTTTGTTTTTTGATTGTTCTAGTCTCCTTTCGTGTCTGAAATTTTTATATTATGTCTTATGACGGACTTATTTTGCTCCATGACTCGACAAGCAAAAGAGACTGACGAAATGAAATAGAACTAGACAAAACACTACTTTTTTACTAAGACTTTTTCATATCGATAGTCCACGTTAAGCCGTTGGTCCCGGCTGCCATCAGGTAGTCGTTTAGGCCGAGAGGCAGTTCCGAAGAACTCTGACACCACGGTGTTCATGGTCGACTGACCGTGTCACCTACACAAAATGATGACTAACTATGACCAGACAAGACGATCACATCACCATGTAAATAATTATTTCCTCGCCGTGACCTTTCACCACTTGTAAGGTCTATTTTGGAATAGAATCGGTACGTTCTGTTTTTCTGTTTACCCAGACCACTCAGTGTACATATGGGTTTACCATTTTAGTAAAGTATAAACATTGTTAGTAGAATATATGTCATTGCATATTATTATTTTTTCAAATCCGGAACAGAATGTCATTTCTGTGTGTCAATGCCATCTTGGCAAACGAGCGAAATGGATTCCCAATGAGCTACTCCGTCTTTATTACCGTGATAACCCATTTTCTTCTCATATGCTGCAAAACATCGCGGGTATGGAAATAAATACTGATTCAATCTGGTTCAAGATATTTATGTGACCTGGAACTGGTTTTGTGAATCACCTTATTTTAACTTATATTATAAATGTGAAAGTAAGTTTATATTGATTGTTTGCGTACCAATAATGATCATTATGTTTCAGTGTTACACTTTAACCCTTTACCTACCGAAGTCATCATCATCATCAGGTCTTTTTTAGTCTCCACTACAAGAGCATGACCCTCTCTGTACTACTAGAGCCATACTTGGCCAGAGTAGCTGGAGGACTTGGAGAGGTCTCACAGGTGTTTATAAGTTTTGTTTAGCTTGTATTTCCTAAGTCGCCTTCTACTACATCCACGGGAAGACTAGAAGTGGTCCTATTCTACTCTGCCGGATACCACACGGCGTAACAGAAGTGATCATGTTGAATTTGACGCTTAGAAACTGGAAAATTAAGAATTTGTTAATGCAACCCTTCTATTACTCAGGCTTAAATTAGGTACCTAAAGTGTAGGAGAAAAAAGAAACAAAATTCAATATCTGTATTTTAAATGTTTTGTAAACATACTGCGCCTGAGAATAGGTGGTAATGAGTAATCGATAGATGGCGTGCAGGTGTCTAGGTAATTAGCGTCTCAATATGATGCCGATAAGATTACAGAGCCTTGCAACTCATTTATTATGTAAGTATTGACGCAGTCGTTAATCCTCAAGGATCTACTCCTTGAGGATGACGTTGGATATAAATGGTTTATTTATTTGATTTATACTAAGGTGAACCCTAAATTATCGAGCACACTTTATTGATACTTATCAATAGACAAACAAAATAAATACTAAAATTAAACCCAAAAATAAAAATTAATTTATATTATCATGTATTGTTGTAACTGTCCCAGTGGTCTAGTGGTTATGGCGTTTACCTGTAGACCCGGGGGACGTAGGTTCGATTCCTACGGGAAGCATACTTTGATTAGTTGTTTCCAGTTTGGTTAGGACATTGCAGGCTTGAATCACCTGATTGTCTGATAATAAGATGATTCCGTGCTTCGGAAGGCACGTTAAACCGTTGGTCCTGGCTGCCATCTGGTAGTCGTCAAAGGAACCACGTCAGAGGCCGAGAGGCGGTTCCGAAGAAATCTGATACCAGGGTGTGCTTGGTCGACTGACCGTGACACCTACACGAAATATGATGATAAATTATTGTATTTTTGCTTTATTACTGAACTAGCTTTCGCCCGCGGCTCCACCCGCGTTTATGACGATCCCTCAGGAACAGTGCAACTTTTTCCCGCGATAAAAGGTAGCCTATGTTCTTCTCCATACTCCAGAGAATGTATGCAAAATTTCATAATGATGATGAGTAGTTACAGCGTGAAAGCGTCAAAAACAAACAATCAAGCAAACTCACTTTCGCCTTTATATAATAGTATAGATAAGGTTATGGATACATTTCCTATCTTTATAATTTTTTTTCTCTCTTTTTTTTACTGTAATCGTATGCATCTTGCTAACTTCATGGCTTCATGTGTAAGTTTTATGTATATGTATGTTTATTTATTTTCTTATATTAAGTATGTATCGGGAAGTCCTAACTCATGATTGAAACTGCAGATTGGTACTTGCATATCTTTCAATTTATTCACGACACTCAGAATCACACTATATTAATATTCTATTACATTTGTTTCACGACACTAAATATAAAAATCTCACTTTTATTACAACATAGTGATTATCAAGACTTCATAATAAATGAATTGCACAAAGTATAATAGCGATCCGTGCTTTCTAGAACAATAAAACATCTCAATATTAATCATACTACTCGACCATTCTGACTATCGCATTTTCAGTTATACTTCATCATTTTCAATTCCTTCTTATACATTGAGGCCACATAGGACGGATCTCTTCAGACATGCTATTGGACCAAAAACTCCCTTCAATAGCATCTGGACCAGATCTACGTAAAGCCCACACAGAATGGATCTCTTCAGATATGCTATTGGACCGAAAACTTCCTTCAATAGCATCTGGACCAGATCTACGTAAAGCCCACACAGAATGGATCTTTTCAGATATGCTATTGGACCGGAAACTCCCTTCAACAGCATTCTGGGCCAGATCTACATGAAGGCCACATAGAACGGATCTCTTCAGATATGCTATTGGACCGGAAACTCCCTTCAATAGCATCTGGACCAGATGTACATAAAGGTCACATAGAACGGATCTCTTCAGATATGCTATTGGACCGGAAACTCCCTTCAATAGCATCTGGACCAGATCTACATAAAGGCCACATAGAAGGGATCTCTTCAGATATGCTATTGGACCGGAAATTCTCTTCAATAGCATTCTGGACCAGATCTGAAATCTCTTCAGTGATAAAATTGGACCGGTTACCCCTTCAATTGTACCACTGGGCCAGACTTTTTCACATTGTAAGATCACTGGACCAGTAACCCTTCAGTATGCAATATGCACACTGGCCCGGAAACTCTACAGTGACTTAAACTATCTATCTGCAAATACTGGACCAGTCTCCCTTCGATATACATCTGCATATCGGCCCGGAAACTCTGCAGTGATGTCTAAATATTATGAGAGGTCTCACTAATCCATGCTGCTTTCAGCAGTCATGGTGTCAGATCCAACAGATAAAGTGTCATCTCAATCAATGCTTCTAGTGTAGGAGTTAGTGTGGTCATGAACAATGGCCGCCGGCAAGAGCCCCAGAATAATCGGAGGAATCCTCAAAGTTGATGTCAACAGTTTTATGATTAGGTCATTCATAATATTTAGGTGGGAGCTGTAAGGTTTTCATTCGCCGACACGGACTCATCACTGTCTGTATAACTCCCTTCTATTTCTGTAAAAAAAAAAAAAAAACATAATACTACTAGATAACTTGGTTAGTTGTCGTTCATGGCATTTCACAAAAAATCTCCAGTTGAAAAGGGCTCTTTCTCTATAGAATCTGTTCAAACCACTTTCAGTTAATGATATGATACTCTCGATCTGGAAACCTTGAGGATAGTCTTACTTGTTTCTGACCAACATTATGAAATTTTTCACATATCTGAAGAATAACCCTGAATTACAAACATCAACTCTAGAGGTGCATACCCTGTAACTCTACATCGGACACCGTTAAGTGCTGGTTGAATTTCACCCAATTGATCTCGTCAAATACCAGGTAGCATTCGACTACGGTGAGCAAACTATAAAGACCGCATGATAAGTTTTGCCTGGCCAATCTAGTTGAACCTGTTGATATAAGATGTAACTCGGTATCATTTTCTTTACAGATATTCTTAAAATATGCACTATCGTAGCTACGTTCTCTCTTACAATAATAATTCTGCAATTCTGAGTTTTGGTGGAATGAATAAACAAACTGAATTTCGAATGACGTGAACAGCACTAGTTTAGTGTACTGACTTGTTTAGTGGTAGAATAAATTTCGGGATGATTCTAGGTAAAGGGACGAAGCAATACTTACGGTTTTCACTTTTCCCACCGAGCTTACCAAAAAGATCTTCACTAAATGTATGCCAGGGCTGTTTTAAGATCGGAGCGAAGTTGTATCTGCTATGCTCCCGAGAACCCTTAGAAGTTTTGCAGATCAGGCAAGAATCTGTAAACCTTTTCACATATTTGTACATGTCAGTAAACCAGCTAGTACATATCACGTCTTCAGCCCATACGGGGCAGACAGAGCCTAATGTCATAAGACCGAAAGGCCTCGCATAGCGCGTTGATGGGCGTAAATATGAAAAAAAGAAACAAAACAGTGAAGGGTTGCTAGCTGCATCGCTTATTGTCATAATTCTTTAGATTTTCGCCCATTCCCTTGACCAGCTTCTACGGTCTTCGCGGGAAGAGAAGCAGCTGGTACATTCTACGTTTTTCTCCCAGACCAGCACGGAAAAAAGAAACCAGCTAGTACAATTTATCTAAAGTACTTTCAAATCCTAGATACTTTAGTTCACAATGCACATGATTGATTAGGTTCTAGACCAATCACCGCGCAGAAACTTTCCCACGGTTGATTTTCCTGTAAATATTGTATGTTTGAACTTTACTTTCGGGAAGTTCACTAGATTAGATCTTTGATATATAGTAATTAAACAGTATTTTTGAGTCTCGCTCAGTGAAATGTACAACCCTTGGAAGGCCATAGCAAACTAGTAATACTATCGTCAATTCGTCTTTCTTCATCAGATCTATGATGACTGTAATGTAGTAGGCGACAACATGGAGACTTAAATCTTTCCTTTAGATAAATGCTGCACCGTACCCTTAAGAGGTGGCGTCAGTATAAATTTCAATGGGTAATTATGGATCTACGTTTTTTAAGTACTGGGTCATTCGTTAAGTAGCCTATGCTTACTACTTGGTCATATTCCTTGGACCATCAGATTTTTTTCATGTTATTCAGTTAATTGACATCGTGTCTTCATAAGCCAAGAGAAACCTGCAATATAAATTGTCAGAAGTACGATGCTAATCCGATCATTTACTTACGCATGAATTTGTAGACCAATATGTCTACCTGGCACAATCGATCCAAGCAAACAGTTCTACCTTGAAGAATAAGGTCTTCCGAGACATCCGAGTTGGGTGGACAGCATTTGGGATGCTTTACACTGGCTTTTCATCCAAAATAGTAAGCTTTTTATTTATAGTTTCCGGCTGACGTCAGATGGCGCGACTCGGTGACGTCAGATGGAACTACCATTCTGATGCTTCACATGTCCTGGTGTGTCCAAATTGTAATATAACAACATAACCATGTTCTGAGATCACAAGTTCTCTTTGCCTCCATGCGGCAGATATTAACAGTCATCGCCTCCATCCAGCGGATAAACTCAGAACAGTGAACACATAACAAAATCACCACAAACCCAAAAATTGAATTACATTCGTTGATCCACAGTTTCACTAACACTAATTAATATAAAATTTATTTTACCACAAAATTTAAAAAAGCACTGGTAGATTCCTTTTTGAGTGATCGATTGATTTCTAAAACTGTACAAAATAAATAATGCTCACCAGATAATCATAGTGTTCCAGGAAGGCGAGCTTACTGTACAGACGTCCTCTCATTTCTCGCTTGATTGATGGTTCCCAGCATCTTCGAAGCTGCTGCGTCCACATTACCTTTTCTGCGCTATATTCTGTTGATCCAGAAGTATATCCACTTTCCATCGAGGTCGTCAGGAACCACCATTCTCCGTTGTAGGAGTTCTTTCTTGCATCCTGATTCTGATGTCGTATCCGGGGTGATCGACGATAATTCTGGGCGAATATGGGTCCATCAAGCAGACTAGAACAAAAATTGCTTGTTCTCGCGTATTGGATTGATGGAAACATCTCTTCATCAATTTTTTTTTCCCTTCTCGCGGAGTGTTGCTTGATTTAATCCCACTTCTGATATCGGGAAGTCCTAACTCATGATTGAAACTGCAGATTGGTACTTGCATATCTTTCAATTTATTCACGACACTCAGAATCACACTATATTAATATTCTATTACATTTGTTTCACGACACTAAATATAAAAATCACACTTATATTACAACATAGTGATTATCAAGACTTCATAATAAATGAATTGCACAAAGTATAACAGCGATCCGTGCACCGAGCGTGCTCAACGAGAACTGCCCCCGTCGCCTCACACGTCGTTTGTTTTATACTAGAGGAGGGGCGCACGCTCCCCACTTAACACAACAACCAATCGTCCTCGCTCCGTTTCGCTTACGTAAGTCACGTGGTTTTACTTTGAGCAACATATAGAATCTAGGTATGGCGATGCCGCCGACATATGTTTATTTTAGATTACAACAATATAATTTAGTTAGTTTTACGAGCTCGTAGCTACTACGCACTATTTTTTTCCCCAACCTTCTGTCTTTTTCTACGAAAAATTGCCTGGAAGAAATTGTATTGCGATAAGGCCGCCTTTTGCACAATCTATTAGTACTAGATACATGTACAACTTGTTATTATTTTGTGCAATAAAGGGTATTGTATTGTATTGTATTGTATCGTATCGTATCGTATCGTATCGTATCGTATCGTATCGTATCGTATCGTATCGTATCGTATCGTATCGTATCGTATCGTATCGTATCGTATCGTATCGTATCGTATCGTATCGTATCGTATCGTATTGTATTGTATATTTCTCCCGACGAGCATAATTGAGGCAACTTGAACAAAATAAAAACATTTGATTAAGATAACGTTTATGTAAAATGAAGATTTATGTTGTTATTCATTCAAATGAATATATAACTACTAGGTAATAGTAGTTATATATTCATTTGAATAAGAATTTGAATAAGAATACCTACCATGCTGGTTCCGGGAGAATTGAAAAAACGTAGAATGCTGCTTCTCTTCATGCGCAGATTTTAAAAGCCGATCGAGGGAATGGGTAAATTTGACGAATCATATTAGTAGTCGATCTGGCTTGCAATCCATCACTAGTTAGAATTCATTTTCCACCTTACGCCCACCAATATGATAAACGTGGCTTTTAAGTCTTAAAGACCAGGGCTCTGTCTACCTCGCAAGAGAAAAAGACGTGATACTATGTAGTACCTACATACATATTACCATATCTTTATCTGTTTTGGCGTTGATAGAGTCTAAGGCCACAAGACTGAAATACCACGGTATAGGTAAAAAATAGAACCGAATATTGATAATACATCATTTATAAAACACTAATATGTTTTTATAAATATGAAAAGTGAGGGTATCACTTTCACAGCCAAAGGCTTTCCTTTCGACGCAGTTGGCTAAAAATAATTTACTCAAAAAAGGGTCGTCCAGTCATCATGCTGCCTATCACATAAAACCAAGGTGCTTATAATAACGGCGAGTTTTTGTTGACTTCCAAACTCGACGCAGTTGGCGGGAACGCCGCAACTTTCTTAATATCTCGCCTTACATATTATATCAACAAGCAGAAGCGGTAATACTGAATGACAGCTATCTATGTAGTTAAAGCATAGATAAAAAACCGACCAAGTGCGAGTCGGACTCGCGCACGAAGGGTTCCGTACCGTCATCTATAAAAACGGCAAAAAAAATCATGTCAGTTGTATCGGAGCCCCCCTTTAATATTCATTTTATTTTTATATTATTATTTATTTGTAAACTGAATATATTACTAAATATTTTGTGAATATTTCAAGGTTTACCTGTTGCCGATATCAATATCGAGCAAAAAAAAGGATTTTTATTCCATTTTTTAGTATTTGTTGTTATAGCGGCAACAGAAATACATCATTTGTGAAAATTTCAACCTTCTAGCTATCACGGTTTATGAGATACAACCTGGTGATAGACGGACAGACAGACAGACGGACAGCGGAGCCAAATTAATAGGGTCCCATTTTTACCCTTTGGGTACGGAACTCTAAAAAAATAACGTCTCTTCTATGATTAAAATTGAAAATATGTGATGAAAAAGAACTCGGCCACAGGTAGGATTCGAACCCACGTCCCTTAGGTTAACGCCCTAAGTGTGATACCATTACACCAACGTGACTTCGAATCACCGTGTCGAATTCTCTCATCACATATTACCCCGTAGGGTATACGCATTTCAAGCATGCGTACTTTTTCAATACTACCCACTATTTAGTAGTGTGGTATTCTACTTCATTCATATCAGATGAATAGAAAGTTGATTAAATTGAAGAAAGCTTTTACTTATTTAAATTAATTTTGAAATAGCACTACAATGCTCGGTATATTATTAAAATAGAAAATATGTGATGAAAAAGTCTCTTCTATGATATAGACTAAGGTCGTGTGCAGGCAGAACGATTTAGCCAACAAATTGTGGCCCGCGGATAAAATCCTAGCATACAATGTGAAATTGAATTCATTAACTAACATTTAAGGACTTAACGTAACTCCGACCACGAATCTGAACAACTTTCACTATGGGACCAACTCCGAAATTGCTACTCCATAGATCAGCTATTCCATAGATTTTGCCCAAATAGATATTCCACTTTTGTATGAAAGAGCAGATAATTTTCGAAGTCGATCTTGCTAATGAATTCAATTGTATATTGCCGAAGGCATACCAAGTAATTTCAAGATTTTGAAACCTGTGCATTTGCAAATCAAAGAAACACTAATAATCTTATCAACGTAGTATCGCATAGTATCACGTCTTTTACCCTTGCGGGGTAGACAGAGACTAGATCTATAAGACCTTATGGCCTCATTTAGTATGTTGGAGGGCATTTATATGAAAACGGAATAAAAATAGTGATGGGTTGCTTGCCGCGTCGCCTTTTGACATGATTCCGCAGATTTAAGCCCAATCCCTCGATCGGCTTTTACGATCTGCGCGGGAAGAGAAGCAGCTGGCACATTCTACGTTTTTTCTTTTCTCCCAGACCAGCATGGAAGACTTAACAAATCTATACAAAAAATGCGTATTTTTTTTAAAAGAGCTGCCTTTTTTTTTTTTTTTTTGCTAAATTAAGAAATAAAAATATGGTGAAAAAATTCATAAGAGTAAGGGTCTTTTAATTTGGTTAAGTTTATGCATGCTACATATTTGTATGACGGAATTAGAATCTATAATAATCTATTAGGGATTCTGATTCCTTCATTCATCCATCCGTGTATCATTCAGTCATGAATATTCATTCATCCGCAAGAACTTTCAAAAACTTTCATAGTTTATTTTTCATTTCGTGTGTGTAAGTTACCAACACTAGCGTAAGATTTCTCAAGCTTCCTAAAGGCGTCAATTATGATGTCCAATGGGCGCCAGTGTTCAAGGCCTCCGCCTTTAAGGCTTCACTATCCAGCTCCAAAACTGATTTGCGAAGCTCAGCATCGGCACCCCGCAAATTAGTTCCATTGTCGGAGAAGATATATCGCGGCCAACCCCGACGGCAGGCCATGCGACGGAGCGCCATGATCAGCGAGTCCGTGGTGAGCGAGTGGACTAGCTCAATGTGAATGGCGCGGACAGTGAGGCAGGTGAAAAGGACCCCGTATCTTTTCTCTCGTCGCCTGCCTACCACGACCTCCATTGGGCCGAATAGATCGATCCCGCAATACGTATAAGGCCTCTGGTGATGTGCCATCCGCGCTTTTGGCAAGTCTCCCATCCTAGGTACACAAGGCTTAGATTTCCTTAACCGACAGAAGAAACAACTAGACGCAACGCTCTTAACAGTAGGTCGCATTTTAAGCACCCAATATTTCTGCTTTAAGTTGTTGACTACAGTCTCCTGATTACCATGTGCAGCCTTCACGTGGTAGTGCCTGACCAAGAGCTTCGTGGTTGGATGGCGTCCATCGAGAATCCAGGGTCTCTTAGTATCGCAGTCGACGTCAGATGTAGCATCGATGCGACCATTCACACGAAGAAGACCCTTTTCGTCTAAATAAGGAGACAAGTTCCGAAGCCTACTATCGCGAGATACACACTTACCGTTTTTGAGCAGACTGATTTCAGTGCCGAAGGAATCTGCTTGTGACTGCTGTAGAAGTAAACACTCCGCCCGCTCCATGATTATGCTGTCATCAACGCCGGTAAGTTTTCTACACTTATTAATAAATTTCAGGACCGCCGCCGCAGATCGCAGTAGCCGAAGCCAGGAGGAGAAAGACTTGGAGTCTGGAACTGGTAAGTTGGTACAATCATGCACGATTCCTACGTAGCTTGCAACCAAATCTACAGATTTTGATTCTATAACATCGCATGGCCAGTTGTTTTCCTCCTCGTATAAGAACTGAGGCCCATGAAACCATTCATTCAGAAAACTATCATAATTAAAAACATCACGTGTAGCTATATCTGCCACATTTAATTTGCTGGGTACGTATCTCCACTCAGAAACATTAGTGAGATCGTCGATTTCCCCTAGGCGATTCGCTTCGAACGTTTTGTATGTGCGCGTGATATTACGTAACCAATGCAGTACGGTAGTCGAGTCGCACCAAAAAAATCGGCGCTCAGGTACAAGCTTATGCTCTTTACCTATAGTATTAGCTAATCTAGCTGCTAACACTGCAGCTTGTAACTCAAGCTTTGGGACTGTCACGGGCTTGACGGGTGCGACTCTGCACCTACTCGCTAACAACGCAACACAGATATTATTATCGTTAGTATGCCAACGCCAGTACGCCGCACAGCTTATCGCTATCTGAGATGCATCACTGAATATATGCAACTGTAGGTTGCTATAACTTGGTGCGAGCGTGTCCTTATAATGTGGGTCAGTCGTAGACGTCGTAGCACAGCTACGGATACCTGCATCGTAATAGACCGGTGGTGGATGCGGCGACGTTCGCGGTGTCGTAGCATTCGCAGGCCGGCTCGTAGCACTCGTGGTATCCGCTACGACAAAACAGCCGGTAGCCGCCTTACCTTTCCTCTCGCTTGCACCTATGTTTGCTAGTCGACTACACCTGTGATAGCACCTAGGTATACGTATATTTTCAACTAATTTTATTAATTGAATCCAATCGAGCCATTTAGCGTAAACTTCTTCGGGAATGGCATCATCCCAACCTAAATTCAACCGCCAAATATTTTGCAGCATTATTTTGCCCTGAATAAGAATAGGAGAAAGAAACCCATATACATCGAAAATTGACATGACTACACGAAGCATTATTCTTTTAGTAGGCCTTTGAGTACCCTGCATAATGCTTTGTGGAATGCGCTTAAATGAGACGTCGAACGCTAACTCATCTGTACTTGGGAACCAAATTAATCCAAGTGTGCGTTCGCCGTCGCACTGCTGATCGATTTTAAACCTTACGGCTACAGTGCCTAAGGTTTCTTTTGGAACAGCGTTTAAAACAGCTACACTGTTGCTGGTCCAGTTTCGCATATGAAAACCTCCTTTTTGGTGGATATTGGAAACATTTTTTATCATATTGATTGCGGTTTCCTCGTCTGGGAAACTTTGGATGTAATCATCAGCATAGTGGGAGTTAACTATAGCATCTACAGCCGCTGCCATGTCTTTCTGGTATAACTGAGCATTTTTATTTTTTATGAATTGCGCCACAAAGGGCGAACATTTAGCGCCAAAAATTAACGATGACATGACATAGGTATATACTGGCTCTGTAGGGTGCTCCCGCCAAAGAAATCGGAACGCGTCTTGGTCCTGCGGTAAGATTTTAATTCTAAGAAACATATCCTGGATATCTCCCGTGACTGCTATGAGATTCTCCCTGAAGCGCAGCATTATTCCATAGAGTGAGGTAAGTAGGTCTGGACCCTTAAGTAAATAATCATTGAGACAGAAACCAGTGGAAGCATCTGCCGCGTCAAATACGAGGCGCATCTTCTTTTTGTTTGGGTTATCTACCCCAAAATGTGGTAAGTACCACGTTTTTGAGGTACGATGAGTTTCCTGTAGTACCCTAGCAAAATTATTATCTAGTAAGTGACGCACCCTTTCTTTGTACCTTTCGGCGTAACCAGCGTCCTTTTCCATCTTTCGTTCTACTCCCTTAAACCTTTTTAGAGCAGAAGCGAAGGTGTCCGGCGTCGTGAAATTAACATCCTTCCAAGGTAAACCCACGTGCCACCGGCCGTCAATCAGCTGAGCGGTCCGCTCCAGCTGTTCGACGGCTCGGGCGTCGTCTACATTTACCCTAGACTTACCTGTCACTCCCATGGACTCCAACGTGAAGCCGCGACGTACCTCTTCGTGCAGGGCCTGCAGGTCTCGTTGTTCCGCCTGCAGCTCGGAGACGTACAGCGGCGTCGCGTCGCGCGGCGCGCGCCTTCCGCGGTACCTGTACACTCCCGTGAATACACCAACCCAAGGGGGTAAGCGTCGCCGACGGCTCATACGATTTACCTACCACAACTTTTAAGGGTAACAACAAATTATAATTATCTTGCCCAATTAAAATTTCAGGCTTAGTATCGGCATTAACAAAATTATTTTTTATCTCTTTCAAATGCGTAAACGAGTCACAATTTACAATCGATAACTTTTGCATAGGTAAACATAACTCCTTAACACTGCGCGCTTTAATAGTATGAACCTTATTGTCAATGCCGGAGAGTCTCAAGTCCACAACTGTCGTGTCACAAACCAGTTTGTTATCACTCCACGGACCGTGCATACGCAATGTCTCACGACGCCCGCTCAAGCCCGCGCGTTCGGCGAGCTGGGCGCTTAAAATTGTAACGGTCGAACCGTCGTCTAATAAAGCAGTCGTATCGACGAAACTATCGCGGCTGCCATACACACGAATCGGCACTACTTTTAACAGGACCGTGCGTGCACTCGCGTTCACGTTCGTAACTGCTTCGACTGTAGCTGCAGGTGGCTCGGTCTCCGTTTCCTGTGACACCTCCTGGGCCGCGGGCGGTTGCTTATCCGGATAGTGCAGTAGTATGTGGTGCGCTCGACCACAGTTATCTTTCTCGCACACTGGCGCGGGACATGTCTCTCTTTGGTGTTTAGCACTTAGGCACTTAAAACAAACACCATGACGTTTCGTGTGTTCCCATCTTTTCTTGCATAAAGCTTTTTTAAACTTTTTACACTCCGTTAGTTTATGCACTGACGCAAGGCAGAAACTGCATTTGTCGTCACCAGATTTATCTAATTGCATCAGAACTGCGTGCGATCGAGTATTATTATTCTGCGGCTTATGTTTATAGCTATCATCTGTGCGCACATTTAATGCATACATATTTGCAGTTGTAGATATTTTAATCGCCTCGGTGTTTAAGAATTCTGCCAATATGTCTAATCGTGACTTAGTTTTAGATTGAATGGGTTCGAAGCTATAATCTGTCCATTTCGATAGAAGTACCATTGGCAACTTAGATAGTATTATGGACACTGTACTAATACCTTGTAAATATTCTTCTCTGCCAACAGCACGCACTGCCTCCACAAAATTTTGAACTTTCACAGAAAATGTAACAATATCCTTCGAATACTCTTGTGATACAGGATGAAGTTTCTTAATATCTTGTATTAAACGGGATAAAATATAGTCGGGATCGCCGAAACGAAGCTCCAACGTTTTCATTATGCGTTCAGGGGACGTAGCACTGATTAGCAAAGCAGAAACGGCTTCCTTTGCTTGGCCACGTAAACACTTTCGTAACCTCCATAGGTTTTCTTTAGGAGTAAAGCTGCACACCTCGGTGGACTCCTCAAATGCCCTTTTAAACTGAAGCCAGTCCAGCGGATCTCCTGCAAACTCCGGTAAATCCTTTGGCGTACATATCCGGCTTAAAAGGTTGGAGTTACTGCGGATAGGATTAGCAGACAGATTTTTAACTGCCGTAGCCAGATCGTGAATCGTATCTATAGGTCCGGCGGCCGTAGCCGTCTCCGGAGGCACCGAACGGCCCATTTTTGTTCCATGATTGCGGGCGTCCTGCTTGTCCAATTCTATCTGGCTTTTATTCATCCATTCCTCAACTTGGCGGCGTGCGCTGGCTCCTTCGCTTCCGTGTGAACTGTATTCTGAATTTGTTAAATTAGCTAGATCAGCTTCCAGCTGCTGATCAATGATTTTCATCTGTATCTCGGCCTTTTTCTTTTCGGCGTCCAAAATTAAGGCCATTCGCCTTGCTTCCAAAGACGCATTCGACTTATTCGATTTTGAGTGTCTAGATCGAGGTGATACAGCCCTTTTTTCGGTCTTGACACTGCTAGGGCATGGTGGCGGTGGCGGCGCGGCCGCCTCCATTGTTCCTGCGTTCTCGATCTTTCCTTCGACCGCGTGTTCACGAGCTTCTTGTTCACGGCGGTTTGAACCGCGTGTGCCCACCATCCTTGGTGGAGTATGGAACATGTACGTCGTTAGATCCGGCTGGAGGACCAGCTGTTAACGGCAGTAGTACTGGTCCGTAAAATGAAACTTCGAGTAAGGGAAAACGCGGTTTATTGCGAAAAATGGCAACGTGCGGACGCGCCGAGGATTGTATACAGACTGATTTTGTGGAGGGGCGCGGCTTAAAGCTAGTACATTTTTTAACTTATTCTACGAGTATTAGGTACGGTAACTTGGCAAAATACGAATAATATATTTATAATAACCAACATATGAGCCGTCGCCAACAAGCCGGGACACGTTGAAACGGCTTAACGTGTTTCCCGAAATACTGAGTAGCTCGAGATATTAAATAACATATCGCTTATATCATCATCATCATTTCGAGAAGTAGACACAGTCAATCGACCATACACACCTTGGTGTCAGAGTTTTTCGAAAACGCCTCTTTGCCTCTGACGTGGTCTTTTAACGACTACCAAATAGCAGCTGGGACCATCGGCTTTACGTGTCTTCCGAAATATGGACAGCCCAAGTGGGTGCTCATAACTGACACCGTCCTAGTCACTACACTGGTATTTACGAGTCACTTCAAGCGCGCGGAACTGTTACTGCACTGCTTTGCACGCACAAACGTCACTGCACTGTCACGCGCGATATCCTCGCTGCACTGCCACTCACGTGCGGAACGGTCACTACACTAGTTTCTCCCACTAGACTCATTTTTAGACGTTTTTAGTCTTTAAACCGTGAGGAGTGAACTCGAAGCTGGCATTCGCAACTACGGAACCCTACATTGCGCGTAGCCCGACACACACTAGCCGTGTGGTATCCGGCAGAGTAGAATAGGACCACTCCAAGTCTTCCCGTATGTCGTAGAAGGCGACTTAGGAAATACAAGCTAAACAAAGCTTATAAACATCTAAGAGACCTCTCCAACCCGTCTGGCCAACGTCGAGAGTGTGTGGCCAAGTCCACTGGCTGCTCTGGTAAGTATGGCTCTAGTAGTACAGAGAGGGTCATGCTCCTGTAGTGGAGACTAAAAAGGACCTGATGATGATGATGACGACACGCACTTGCCCGGATTTTTCTATAATTCAATTAGGAAAAAAAAAAAACAAAGGGACATGCTTAATATATCCATACGCTTTTTTTAAAAAAAGACGTTGCTCTACTGGTACTATCCGGCTAAAAAATCAGGGGACTTGATTGTATGGAAATACGGCCCTGCTATTTTCTTAAGGGCCCGTACTACCTCACACTGCTTTGCATGATTGACTGTTATATCAATAATAATTAAATACTCAAGTTGAAATAAAAATGCCGCAAAGTTCAGGACTAACTCTGGTAACTATATGACTCAAAAACACGATTGCGTAAAATTTTCTCGATAGAAAAAAATTGCAAAGTTGCCTCCAAATCACGTCTAATTTACTCGGTATATAGCATTATTCACCAAATACATTAAAATTAACCTCGAAACTTTTGATTATTATTGCATTACAGATAAGGCAGCCATCATATGTTTTTCTTTTTCGAATAACCCTTGAATATTCCTAAAAAACGAAAATATCCAAAGTAGCCAACGCGTTTAGACCATGCGCGTTTGTACCGCCACGCCGCCTGGCATATGGCGGGCTCTTAAGAGTAATGCAGGCCAATGTTATTATAATATTTTACTTCTTAGATGATAAAATTGAGCGGTAAAAATTTTGATAACCTTACCCTGACAAATTATTTTATGTAAGTAAAATAGCAACTAGTTGCCCCTCATGTTTGCTGTGCCTTTGCAGGGCGTCACCTGTTCTATAAAAGTCGTCTATTAAAACTTGTGACTTGCAATAAAGTTTATGAACATGTCTTAAGAGCCCGCCATATGCCAGGCGGCGTGGCGGTACAAACGCGGATGGTCTAAACGCGTTGGCTACTTTGGATATTTTTTGATTAAAACTAACGCGAGATAATAACATTATTTATATGTGAATTACGGGTTACTCACGTACGAAATCATGTTCATTTCGTACGTGAGTAACCCGTAATTCACATATAAATAATACTTTGGATATTTTCGTTTTTTAGGAATATTCAAGGATTATTCGAAAAAGAAAAACATATGATGGCTGCCTTATCTGTAATGCAATAATAATTAAAAGTTTCAAGGTTAATTTTAATGTATTTGGTGAATAATGCTATATACCGAGTAAATTAGACGTGATTTGGAGGCAACTTTGCAATTTTTTTTTATCGAGAAAATTTAACGCAATCGTGTTTTTGAGTCATATAGTTACCAGAGTTAGTCCTGAACTTTCCTGCATTTTTATTTCAACTTGAGTATTTAATTATTATTGATATAACAGTCAATCATGCAAAGCAGTGTGAGGTAGTATGGCCCCTTAAGTCATTTTATTTAAATAGTCTAGAAGAGTTTTCCACTACTCCCGATTCCAATTTCCAGCGTCGTCACGAAGACTGCTGTCGGTTAAAAAGAACACAAAGTAGTTCGTACCTAAACAGGTTTATAACCGGCGTCCGACAGTAAAGTTCCCCCAGCAGTTTCCCTGCTTTATGTCTTGGCGTTAAATTTTAAAACAACTGACTTTTCTAGTATTGATGACGGTAGGACTGGATGGAATAGTAAACGGAATTTTTTCAGACAGAGTCAGTTTCTATTTCGTTTAGGACCATTGAATTAGAAAACTATGGAAGCAGCATTGCGCTCAAAAAATGACACCAAGCAAAGTAGATCATAGCGGGCGGGGCTTAGAAAGTATATCTTCTCGCGAACTAGTCGCGACGCGTGATAAAAGCATTTGACGACATATTTTTTGTGAACATCGGGGAAATCTTAACGAATTAATTAAAACATTGCTTCTCGTGTAGTAAAGTGGTGCAGGAAACGCAAGGAAAGACGATAAAGTGACAGTGGAGTAACTTATCATTAGTGAATAAAATATTTTTTGCAAGCTAGCCTGCCTACTCCGCTATGTTAATACCATAGCGTTCATTAGATATGTTAACACCGCTCAGTGACCTTGACGCGGCCAATCGCTTCAAACTAGCTTCGTCTACGAGTGCGTAAGTTTTTCGTACTGATATTGAGTAGTATGAGAGTTACGCTTCCATAGTTTTTTTAATTCAATGTTTAGGACCTTCATGTCAGCACTTACATGGGCCTTTCGAACGCAGCGGAGCTATTTTACTAACTTTTGGTCCTAAAATTTTAAATCTTCTACACATAATCGCATGTCAGCAACGTATATTCACACCTATTATTTTCTCTTGTTTACTTATTATATTTTAATAACAAGTTTATAATTAACAACTTTGGAAATACTTACATCAACTTAGCTTAAAATGAAAGAAAGTAGGTATTTGTTACACACACATACTTTGTTTCATTTTCAGCTTAGTACAAATAAAATATTGGAAACTTTCATCCAATTCCCTAAAATGGTTTTTTTAAAAAGTGTCCAAATTTTTAGATACTTTCGAAATTCGGCTAGTACTGCAATATTGTTTAATTCGGCTATGAATGCAATATTGTGTAATTCAGCTATGAATGCAATATTGTGTAATTCGGCTATTAATGCAATATTGTTTAATTCAGCTATGAATGCAATATTGTGTAATTCGGCTATTAATGCAATATTGTGTAATCTTGGTTTTCTCTTTCACTTATTGCTCTCCGGTCTCTTTTTCAGAAGCTACACAACTAATTAGCTAATTCTTAGTAAAAGCTAGTCACAAAAATGTAATAGAAAAAAAAATGTTTGAAATTGTTTTTCCTCAATAAAGTAAATATTGCACATAAAACGCTAGACACGACACATTTTACTATCCAAACGTATGCCGCCATCGGGGAAATCAATCCTGGTCGCAACGATTGCAGTTTTTGTTTTTATTCAGTAGAACAATGTTTGATTTCGACGAGCAACATAAAAAGCTTGTATATATAGATTTGTGCATTGGACCGTCTGAAAACACAAACACCTAACTGCTTCTTAGAGTTACATACCTCAAAAGGAAAAAACGGTTGTCCGTCTGTGTGTCTAGTTTGTCAAGACCCTATTTCTCAGGAACGCGTAGAGCAATCGAGCTGAAATTAATATCAAATACTCAGGTCTACTGTCCGTTGAACTCATGAACTCAGAATCTCGAAATTTGGTACGAAGCCACGTACGTTTATTTAATCAACTGAACATTGTATATAATTATTAGTTGTGTTCAGTATCTCTCCATTGGCTTAGCACACGGTGACAGTCTCATGGTTTGCAGCATCACAGAAAAATAATGCTTTATTTTCGTTGTAAAAAAAAAACAATAATATATGGTAGTTATATTTTTTTTGTGTACAATATGACTGGGCTGTATGGGCTATGATTTCTTAGCACTTATAGACATTTGAAAAAAAAAAAAAACGCGGGAATATTGATTATTTGATATATATATTATACTCATTTGTTTTCAGTATGAGGTCTTTAATTATTTCCTCACATTCATTGAGAAAAGTACTATACATGCCTCGGCGGGAATCGGCTTGCCGGACTCGTAGTTATTTTAAGGCTTTGCTGACGCTGTGCCTTGAAAACTCTACTCGTTCGACAATGCCTAACTACCCGGCCTCTGCAGTAATTTACTATTTTTTAACTAAAATTAATCACTTAAGGCCTAAATACTTACTAAAATTATCACGCCGCCTGAAACGCGCTCCGAAATATAATTCGCTGTCAAAATTGCGATAATAATGCCGCTGGATAAACAATGAATGGTAATCAGAGCTGATCACGTACATTCACGATTAATTCACTGGAATTTGTAAATAAATACCTTAACTTAGACTTGAAATATATTCTTTCCATTCTTTTATTGAATTTTGGGTTGTGGTTCGATTCCCACGGGAAACATACTTTGGTTAGTTGTTTCCAGTTCGGTTAGGACATTGCAGGCTTAAATCACCTGATTATTCGATAATAAAGATGACTCCCTACTTCAGAAGGCACGTCTAGCCATTGATTCCTGCTGCCATCTGGTAATCGTCAAAGGAACTACGTCAGAGGCTGATAGGCGGTTCCCAAGAACTCTGACACCAAGGTGTGCATGGTCGATTGACCGTGTCACCTACTCGAATAGATAATGATTGAATTTTGAAATTGATACATACATATTATCACGTCTTTATCCCTTACGGGGTAGACAGAGCCTAAAGTCAAAGACCTGGCCACGATTAGCATGTCGGTGGTCGTAAATGAGTAAACGGAGTCAAAACAGTGGTGGGTTGCTAGGCGCATCGGATGTTGTCATGATTCTTTAGATATTTTGAAATTGATATCTAACACGACAGCAAGCTGCGCAAATCATTCATCATTTGTCCAAACGTTCACCTTTTGGGCCAAATTCTTGCTGAAACGATGATAAAAATTGGGCTTTATAAGCCTTTTTTATTTCCAATAACCTTGCAAAATAGTTCATACATATTTTATACTACGACTTCGTCTATTATTGGATCCCCACTCTGGGTATAGGCCTCCTCTAGCTGATTCCATTCTTTTCTATTCCTTGCTTACGTTTTTTTTTTTTTTACTAAATGTTGGATTAGGCACTTGTCTCCCATCTCACCTGATGGTAAGTGACGATGAAGACGAGGATGATACATTGTTACATTATGTCATATTATCATGTTACTTTGCCAAACTTCTCCTGCTATTGTTTTTATGTCATCGCTCCATCTGTTCTTTGACAAAAATTGGGCTTTAATACTCAGTAAAATACTGCCAATCGTGCTAAAAAAGATTTTAATACAATGATGCTACATTATCTCCTACTTTTAAAGCACAGTAGACATTAAAATATATTGTTTAGGGTTCCATACCTCAAAAGGAAAAAACAGAATCCATATAGTTCACTTTTTTGTCCGTCTGTCTGTCTGTCAAGACCCTTTTTCTCAGGAACGCGTGGAGTTATCAAGCTGAAATTTACATCAGACTAGCTTTCGCCCGCGGCTCCGCTCGCGTCAATGTCGATCCCTCGGGAACAGTACTTTTTTCCGGGATAAAAGGTAGCCTATATCCTTCTCCGCACTCCAGAAAACTTGTATGCAAAATTTAATGATGATCGGTTCAGAAGTTACGGCGTGAAAGCGTAACACACAAACAAACAAACTCACTTTCTCATTTATAATATTAAAATAGTAAGTAAGTATAGTATAGTATAGTATATTATAGTATAGTATATAGTAAGTAGGGAAGTAAGGATACTCAAGTCTACTGTCTCTTAGGGCTGTGAAAAAATCAAACTTCTAAGCCAACGCAATCAAAAGATACAGCCGTTTATGCCGCAAATTTTCGACATTCGCAAAGGAATCAAAACCTACAGAGACCAATCCTCTGTCTGCTCTGGACAAGTATGGCTCCGGTAGTACAGAGAGGGTCATGCTCTTGCAGTGAAGACTAAAAAGACCTGATGATGATGATGATAGATAATGGTACGGAGCCATTCTTACGCGAGTCCGACTCGCACTTGGCCGGTTATTTTAAATGCTTTCCCACTAGGCCGTCGAACTCCTAAGACTGCTGTAGTATAGTCTAAACAGCTGTAGTTGAGGAGTCACGTTGTTACAAACACATCTTGTTGAGGAATCTTCGAAATCAAGGCTGTTAAAACTTGGTTAGTTGGGAAATTAATTAATTTCCCTCCTATATAACGCCAGCGATGTCTGGCTCGCGGGGATTGTTGCGTAAGGGAAGGTTATCGTGAATGATCTACGCAACTACTTCAAGAACCTAATCAGTCTTATTATACGGCGTGATTTTGAACCCCCTAGCTATATTGAAATTTGGGAATTAGAATCCCCAATGGAACACAGAATTGTAAGAAAAAAAGGTAAAAAACGAAAAAATAAATTCAACTTTTCATAGAAATTCGTCCAGCTGATCAGCGACTTTGTATGAGAAACCTAATTTTCTTTTTCGTTTGTCACCTTATTTTCTTGCAATTCTGTGTTCCATTAAGGATTCTGATTCCTAAATTTCAATAAAGCTAGGGGGTTCAAAATCACGTTGTATAAAACGATGGCTAACTTTAGAACTTGGTTTAAACCATTATACCATTAACAGCCTCCGTGGTCCAGTGGTTAAGGCGTTTGCCTGTTGACCCGGGTCGTGGGTTCGATTCCCACCGGAAGCATACTTTTTTAGTTGTTTCTAGTTTCGTTAGGACATTGCAGGCGTGAATCACCTGATTGTCTGATAATAAAGATGATTCCGTGCTTCGGAAGGCACGTTAAGCCGGTGGTCCCGGCTGCCATCTGGTAGTCGTTAAAGGAACTACGTCAGAGGCCGAGAGGCGGTTCCGAAGAACTCTGACACCAGGTTGCGCATGGTCGATTGACCGTGACACCTACTCGAAATGATGATGATGATGACCATTATACCAAACGAAAATAAGACGACACTTATAACTTTGACGTTTGGTCAACTATCATTGTAAATTTGATTTGGACGGTTTATAACAGGTACTTAAGTTAGTCTTCGTTTTTAGGGTTCCGTACCCAAAGCCGTGTGGTTTCCGGCAGAGTAGAATAGGACCACTCCAAGTCTTCCCGTGGATGTCGTAAGAGGCGACTTAGGAAATACAAGCTAAACAAAGCTTATAAACATCAATGAGACCTATCCAACCCGTCTGGCCAGCGAGGAGAGTGTAGGCCAAATCCGTCTGCTCTGGCCAAGTACGGCTCCGGTAGTACAGAGAGGGTCATGCTCCTGCAGTGGAGACTAAAATGACCTGATGATGATGATGATGTACCCAAAGGACCCCTGTATCCCATGAACCGTGATAGTTAGACAGTTGAAATTTTCACAGATACTATATTTCTATTGCCGCTATAATAACAAATACTAAAAATTAGAATAAAATAAATATTTAAGGGGCTCCCATATCACAAACATGTTTTTTTATTGTTTTTGCTCGATATTGATAACGGCAATAGGTAGACGCTTGAAATATTTACAGAATATTTAGTTATATATTCACTTTAAAAATAAATAATTAAATACCTAAATATTAAAGGGGGCTCCCATACAACAGACATGATTTTTTTGCCGTTTTTATAGATAACGGTACGGAACCCTTCGTGCGTGAGTCCGACTCGCACTTGGCCGGTTTTTTTATGAAGACTGAATGTTACCAGGGTTCTTATATAAGGTCTATGGTAGATAGAGCGTTGGTCATCAAAATGAAAAGCCATGTTTATCGTGTAAGTAGGCGTATAGGTGGAGAACGGAATCAAAAGTGATAGGTTGCTAGCCGCATCATCTGATGACACAAGTATTCAGATTATCGCCCATTCCCTCGACCAACTTTTACGATCAGAAGCAGATCATCATCAGGTCTTTTTAGTCTCCACTGCAGGAGCATGACCCTTTCTGTACTACCGGAGCCGTACTTGGCCAGAGCAGACAGAGGATTTGGCCTACACTCTCCTCGCTGGCCAGACGGGTTGGAGAGGTCTCATTGACGTTTATGAGCTTTGTTTAGCTTGTATTTCCTAAGTCGCCTCTTACGACATCCACGGGAAGACTTGGAGTGGTTCTATTCTACTCTGCCGGAAACCACACGGCTAAGAAGCAGATGGTACAATATATATTTTTTTTCAATGATATGATACCGGTATGAAGGAATTCCATTTCAACAAACTTAGTTTCGCGTAATGGAATTATTTAATTATGACAAAATGCATGTACGACCCCCATACCACTACTTATTAGTGTTGACGTGTAGTTTGAACTCTGGTAAAACCGACGCTCAACGAGGTTAGCGATGTCAGCCACTCACTATCCGCCGAACTTGAGGCTGCGCAAACGAGCAATAAATACAATAATTTAAATATCATCTCGGCAACATCATCAAGAATGTATGTAAGATTTTTACCAGAATTTTGTTTAAACACAAAACATACATACATAGTATCACGTTTTTTCCCTTGTGGTGTAGACAGCGCCCAGGTTTTTAAGACCTAAAAGCGACGTTTAGCTTGTTGGTGGGCGTTAGGTGGAAAATGGAATAAAAATAGTGATTGCTAGCCGCATCGCCTACTTATATGATTCGTCAGATTTGCCCATTCCCTCGATCGGCTTTTACGATCTGCGCAGGAAGAGAAGCAGCTGGTACGTTCTACGTTTTTTCTTTTCTCCCAAACCAGCATGGAAGAAACACTACATATTTTTACATTATAAATGTGTAAGTTGCTATGTATATTAATATAATAAGGAGGTGTTATTATCGACTGCCTGTCCGGTTGTTGCAAATATGGCTTCGGGTACGCGCGACCGATCATCCCGATGAATCACGTGAGCGGAATCGCGGGCGAAAGCTCGTATGATACGAAAATCCGACACCAGTGTTGCTCTAAATAGTCAACACGGCACCAGATAATTATGTAAACGGGGCTTAGCACGAACTTTCAACGAGTCTCGTTGCGACCACGATAGATGTAACTCCATTGAAACGTTAACGGAAAAAATAATAAAAAGGTTCGTGCTAAGTCCTGTTTTTATACATAAAGACGGTACTGACGAAATTGTGAAAATTGACATGTTTTTAAATCACGAGTACTATGCGCTGAATCAATTAAATACATCAAAAGTTATTGTAAAATGTAGATTAATCCTTGAACAAGATCGCCCTCTTGTTGGAATTTGAAATATATATATATGAAATTTAAAAAAGATATATGTATGGTATGATGTCTAAAAGCATTTTTCTTCGAAAACTTTGTAATTCTTACATCTAAACACAATTCTCACATGACAATATTCATATCATGTACGTCTCGGAGGTTGCCCTCTCTCTTATTTTTGTTTATAAAAATATAAATATGAAAATATTGAGACTTTTCATATTTTTTCCTTATCGCCCAATGTTTCTGCGCAGCCTAATGGCTTGCGCAGTAGCGACGTTTTTTGTTCGTGCGGCACCCGCTTTAATGGCATGTATTTATATAATGGAAGTCTATATTTTTGTTAAAAAAAAAAAGAAAACGGCATCAGATGTTGCATGAAAATAAAACAAACAAGCATTTGTTGATAGCCCGTCTGCCCAGCCCCTATACTCAATTATTGGCAAAATTTGTTTACAGTATTGCTGGCCATCCATTATTCCATTAGCCGGCCGTGGTCGCGCAGTAATGAATCCGCAGGATGCGGGAACACCAACTATCGGACAACAATCGACTTAACTCGGTATAGAACATTTTACCGCAATATCGGAGTAGTAAAAGTAGCAAGTTTTCAATGAAATAAATAGAAATTAAATGAAATGGGATGAAATGAGGTGCAATGAGATGAAATGATATGAGATGAGATGAGATGAGATGAAATGAGATGAAATGAGATGAAATGAGATGAGATGAAATGAGATGAAATAAGATGAAATGAGATGAAATGAGATGAAATGAGATGAAATGAGATGAAATGAGATGAAATGAGATGAAATGAGATAAAATGAGATGAAATGAAATTTCATATTTCATTCGAGTTTTGATTGCATAGTTGCAGAAGCTTATGTTACTCGCATCGTAAACAGCTAGTATTATAAAATTACGTAGGTATGTAAACATAGAAGGTTTGGCGACAAACGTTTTTATCGTTTGGGTACGGAACCCTAAAAACAATAAGCCTAGATAAATATCAAAGTTATCAAGGTTCCATCATTATTATTTTTATGAAACAGTCTATCAACAATCTGTTTGCACATGCAGGCCATTATTATACTAGATCTACCCGTTACATGAATAGATTAGCACTGCATTGATTGAAATCGAAAAATATAAGAATAATATTGTATCGCGTTACAATTATTCTATTCGTAACGATGTACCTTTGTTTTTTTTTTTCTTATAACAAAAAAACAAGACATGACGATAAAACAGAGAGAAAGCGCCATTTTGAAGCTCTCTCATAATACTATATACTTATTATTATTCATAGCCTATACGTAAGTTACTATTTGCATATTTTTTCTTGTGATTCTGTTTCTAAATTCACACCGCCTTATTTTCCATGTAGAAAAATATGAAACAGTTCGAGATATAGGGAAATTCCTGAGCGACGAATTTGAGACGAGGCGGCGCGAAATGAAGCTGGCGTAATGGTTCCGTAGTAGATATTTTAATTTTTTTCATTAATATTTAAAGTCCTTGTTAGACCACGCTGCTTATATTTCGTTATGCGACTTCTTTGACACGTTTTTCGTATTTCATGAATATAATAAATACATCGTATGAACATCGAAGTTTAGTAGGACAGGTTTGACATAATTCACATTAGGATTACCCATGCCCAAAAGTAGAATTACATTTTACTATAATACGCTCAAGATAATATTGAGCGTCTGAATGAATGAATGATTTATTATTCAGTACGAGTTAAAAATAATCTGTGCTTGTGGTCGTTAAATTATAATCTTATTTGCTCGGTTACATTGAGTGTCCTTGTCACGGAGTAAGGTCTTTATATTTAAAAATTGTGACGAAGAAGTGAATGTGACCTCATATACTAGATATAAGTCACATTCATTTCTTCGAGGAGTCTTTTTGGCATGAATAAATCAAACAGAATTGGTGTCCGGTAGAACCTTATTTAAGTCGAGGGTAAAATTGGATCGACCATATTGTTATACAACCCCGCAAAGACGCTGGCACGCTGCTTGCGTCTCCAATCAAAATCTGAATAGAAGAAAAATAAAAAGTCTGAAAACCAAGAAATGTAACAATATGAAATGCTAGTTACATCGTCTGGAAACGTACAGATAAAAGACATGCTCCAGGGAACGAAACCTAAAGCTTTATATACATGGTGAAATTGAATACATTAGCATACGTTTATGCAGTGACTCAACGGTTGTGAACAACTTTCATTATAGGACCAACTTCGACATTGTGAATAAATTATCTTCTCTTACATACAAAAGTGAATCTTGGCCAAAATCTATGGAACAGCTCATTTTTTTGGGCTATTTGGGAGTTGTTCCCATAGTGAAAGTTGTCACTCCTTAAACGTATGCTAATGAATTCAATTTCACCCTGTTTATAACCTATAAAAAGCTTAGTAAAAAGACTGAACCCTAAACAAGAAATATTATATTTTCATATTCCTTTGTAGAATCGGCGGGCCGCCGACACTTCTTTATGGAGCTCGGTTATGTGGAACAATGATATTACGAGTTTATGTTTGTGGAGTCTAGCTGGGAGACTGCATAAAGCGTTTTTTGCATATTTGTAAGCATTTCATTTCCTTTTGAAACGCTGAGATAAATAAAGGGAAGTGGTAGAGAATTGAGAATTTGTTGAGAGAATTTGCGGTTTTTTTTAAAGTAATTATGTTTTACTATGGTTTCTCAAAAAATATCGACAATCTCATGTAGACCGTCTTAGTATCATACCTTTGCAAGATTATATCGTTGGTAGATTTATAAATAAATCAAATTTATTTGCAAAAAATAAAAAATATTTTATTTTAGTTTTCAATTTTTATTTTCGCTTTAATTTAGGTTTAATTTTTAATAATAGGTTTCTAAGTTGTCATTATCAAATGTTTGTAATTTGTAAATATAATAAAATAACTAAATAATACACAAAAATTTGCAAAAAACATGGTAGATATATATATAATGTCATAAAAAATATTGTTCACATGTTTGGCCACAGTAAAAAGGCATGTAAACCTTAAAAACTAAAACTATATAATTAAATTTACAAAATAAAATAAAAAATAAACTACTCGGCTTAGTAATTGAATTCATATCTTACGTCAGTGTCACAAAAATAATCCATAATATTATAATAACATTTATCAATAAGTATATTCATCAATATAATTTTTTACTTAAAAACGCTTACATGTTTCAATCGTGCTGGTAATTTAATGTAAATACTTGTACTTTTTTTGACCAATCTGTTATACTACTATAACACATATTTTCTAGACAATTATATAGTAAACTAGCTGTGGCCCGCGACTTCGTCCGCGGAAATTTCTGTTATTACGATTAATTAGTAAAAGTGAATAATTTTTGCCCGTTTTCAAAACATTTTTTATTGATGTTTCGCTCCTATTAGTCGCAGCGTGATGTTTTATAGCCTAAAGCCTTCCTCAATAAATTGACTATCCAACACAAAAATAATTTTCCAATTTGAACCAGTAGTTCCTGAGATTAGCGCGTTTAAACAAACAAACTCTTCAGCTTTATAATATTAGTATAGATTTTCCCATGAATAATAGGTATTAAACGAAGCTGCAGTCATAAATTACTTGTTGATTAATAGACATGTTTTTGTCTACAAATAAATAGACACATCTAAGCTAGTACTAACTATCAAAGACCAAACTATGGCCACATGTGTAATTTATCACAGTGTATACTAATCCACTGGAAGATTAATGCTTTTAGTGAATTTCTCTCGTGACATATACATACGAGGGCGGTCCCAGAATTAGCACGCCTTACAAAGATAACACAAAATAATTAAATATAAAAAAATCTCCATTGGTAGAATTTTAAACAATTTCATAACTCCATCGTATCGTATTTTGCCCAAAAAGCCAATGAAAATGTGTTTAGGAATGTCCCAATGGCTTCTTATATCTTATTTATAGTTCCGTCGCAGACTCTATTATTACGTTACAAGGTCGTGTACGTTTTACACGACCCCCAAAACACAGAAAGAGTTCATGTCTTTAAGTTTCATTCCACAGTAACTTCTGAATGCCCGGAAAAAAGATATATCGTACTAGCATTCGCTAGCGGCTCTGCTCGTTTGAGTGTTTCTCTTGACCACCTCTGTGGCTCAGTACCACAAGTGATTTTAAACCGCAAGTGAGTTCAATCCTAAACAAGTGTAAAGGACAATATTGTAATTAATCAAACCACAGGCTATACTATATCACAATAATTTAATACATTTAAAATATGTAATATAATAGTAGAAGTATGTAATATATATATATAGAATAGACCGAAGCGATATTCTCGTACTAAATTATAATGATTACAAGTATCGTTAGGTTTAAACAGCTGTTCCTTTGATCTCACACAAAGCACTTGTATGTATCCTTGTATGAATATAACTTGAAAATATGCGTGGTATGCGAGCAGAGCATCCTGCTAAATATCTTAGATTATTTTGGTTACAATTGTGTATTACTATGTTACAGCCATAGGGAATCAAAAGCTTTTTTTGAGGTGAAAACTACTTTAGCACTTTTGGGTAAGAAGTGGGTAAAAAGTGTTAAACTCGCGTCAGGACACGTGACCTGATTGAAACGATAACAGCCTCCGTGGTCCAGTGGTTAAGGCGTTTGCCTTTTGACCCGGGATTCGTGGGTTCGATTCCCACCGGAAGCATACTTTGTTTAGTTGTTTCCAGTTTGGTTTACGATTATCTCCGAAATTCTCAACTGATTTACTTCAAACTTTCACCATTTGCTTTGTTTTATCTCAGCAAAACATTTAAAGTTTGTTTCATCGAAATCGGTTCATTCAAAAAAGTTATCGTCATTTGAATGAACTCAAGCCATGAGTTTGCCTGCAATTACAGCATGATTTTGAACCACCTAGCTTTATTTAAATCTGGGAATCAGAATCCCTAATGGAATACAGAACAGTAAGAAAAAAAGGTAAAAAACGAAAAAAATATTAAACCTTTCATAGAAATTCGTCCAGCTGATCGGCGACTTTGTATGGGAAACCTAATTTTCTTTTTCGTTTTTTACCTTTTTTTCTTGCAATCGTGTTTTCCATTAGGTATTCTGATTCCCAGATTCCAATATAGCTAGAGGGTTCAAAATCACGTTATATATAGAACTTAAATAAATAATAAGTGATAAATAATAATTGACATAGGAAAATTATAATCCAAAGTTAATTCATCATCATTAGGCGACAGCATTATACCTATCCATACTAATATTATAAATGCGAAAGTAACTCTGTCTGTCTGTCTGTCGTCTTTTTACGCTTCAACCATTGAACTGATTCGGATGAAATCTGGTATGGAGGTAGTGTGAGGCCCGGGGAAGGACATAGGGAATGTTTAGTTCCGGGAAATTCTACTGTTCCCGAGGGATCGACACTAACGCGGGCGAAGCCGCGGGCAAC
The DNA here is from genome assembly GCA_947532085.1 of Elegia similella. NCBI lineage: Eukaryota > Metazoa > Arthropoda > Insecta > Lepidoptera > Pyralidae > Elegia > Elegia similella. The sequence continues at coordinate 1,148,444 of OX383931.1, forward strand.
AGCGAGTTGGAATATAAATTATTAAATACTAGCTGTTGCCCGCGGCTCCGCCCGCGTTAGTGTCGATCCCTTCGGGAACAGTAGAATTTCCCGAGATTTAAATATACCCTATGTCCTTCCCCGGGCATCAAACTACCTCCATACCAAATTTCATCCAAATCAGTTCAATGGTTGAAGCGTAAAAAGACGACAGACAGTTACTTTCGCATTTATAATATTAAGTAGTATTAGTATGGAAGTATGGATAATATTTATACTTCTAAGTCGACGAGAAAATTCCCGTAAAAACTTTATCCTCTCATTTTAGGGGTAAATTTTGTACATTTCGCCCACATATATCTTTTTTAATTGTAATCGAGAACTTACATACCTATTTATTTTCATACTTGATAGTCCAGAAATTAGAAAGAAATGTGAAAATTTCCATACAAACTTTACCCCCCTTCCGGGGGATTTTTTTTCCAGTTGACCTACATCTTTTTTAATTATAATCGTTAATTTATTTACCTATTTTCATACATCTACGTCTAGAAATGAGTAAATTCCTATATGAACTTTACGCCGCTATTTTACTCCTTCAGGGGTAAATATCGTCCATTTTACCTACACAGATATTTTAAATTGTGTCCTAGAACTTATATACTTATTTTCATACGTCTAAGTCCAAAAATGAGAAAAATTCCATACAAAGTTTATACCACCCACCCACCCCATTTTACCCCTTAAGGAGGCAATTTTGCAAATTTCATCTACACCCATCTTTTTTAATTTGAATCGATACTTATATACCTACTTTCATACTTCTAAGTCCAGAAATGAGAAAATTCCATAAAAATTTTACCCCTTTAAGTTAAATTTCTAAAAATTTTTCTTAACGCTCACTCACATCATTAAAAGAACCCCTGTACAAAATTTCAAGATTCTAGGCGCAGCAGTTTCGGTTGCGTTGATATATAAGTCAGGTTTACCGTTTGCCCGCGGTTAGTGTCTACCCTCAGGAACAGTAGAATTTCCCGGAATAAAAGATACCCTATGTCCTTCCCCGGGTCTCAAATTACCCCCAAATCAAATTTCATCCAAATTGGTTCAATGGTTGAAGCGTGAAAAGAAGACAGACAGACAGATGAGTTACTTTCGCAATTATGATATTAATATAGATTAGTATGGATAAGTATAATGCTGTCGTATAATGATGATGAATTTTCCTATGTCACTTATTATTTAAGTGCTATTAATTTGCAGGCAAACTCATGCCTTGAGTTCATTCAAATGACGACGACGAAACTGAGTTAAAACAAAGCAATTGGTGAAAGTTTGAAGTAAATCGGTTCAGTATTTCCGGAGATAATCGTGATCATACATACAGACAGACAGACAGACAGACAGACAGAAAAGAAATTCGAAAAATTTTTTTCTTTTTAAAATTATTCTTTTTAAGTGTCCCTCTATCAATTTCAGTCAAAATTTCTAAATGTACAGACAAAATATTTTTACTGTTTTATTATATGTATAGATCAATGTTACATGTCGTTTAGCATCGAATCAAACAGCGTTCCTTTGAACTTGCACAAAGCGCCCATAAGTACCCTCGTGTATGAAGTTTACTTGAGAATATGCGCGGTATGAGGGCTGAGATTTTTGTCAAATAACTTGGATTGTTCACATTACTACCTTACAGTATTAAACGGGCAAATCTAGTATTTTATGTGAGTACTAGCTTTCGCCCGCGGCTCCGCCCGCGTTAATGTCGATCCCTCGGGAATAGTACTTTTTCCTGGGATAAAAGGTAGCCTATATCCTTCTCCGTACTCCAGAGAAATTGTATGCAAAATTTCATGATGATCGGTTCAGTAGTTACGGCGTGAAAGCGTAACAAACAAACAAACAAACTCACTTTCGCATTTATAATATTAGTAAGGATAAGAATAAGGATAAGGATATCAGGGTAAAACGCTCTGGGAGGTATAGATTTATTTATTTTGGAAATCACCTTTGTAATAGTGATGTAAAGTTGCATTAAATATACAAAGGTAAAATTGTTTTTTTTTTTTTTTAGTTAGTTTAATAATTCAATTTAGGTTGTAAGATGAGGCAATACATTTTGAAAAATGTGTCATATCAATTTGATGCCCCGCCGTATTCCAAATATTGAAAAAAAATATCTACTGTTTCAAAAATGTTTGCAGATGTCCGTGGGCAGCGGTGATCACTTACCATCAGGTGACCCGTTCGCTCGTTCGCCGTCCAAAAAAAATCTCTTTTGGTTATAAAAGTAATAAATTCACATATGTTTGAACGTTTTAAAAACGCTTTTCGGAAATGCCTATAATTTCATTACTACTACTATTTTGATTGAATATTATATTAAGATTAGGAGAGACTGGATATCTAGTTTATGGTACTGCAAAATAAAAGTTGCTATATATTTAGTCGATTATCTTATGATCAGCATCATCATTTCGAGTAGGTGTCACAATCAACCGACCATGCACACCCTGGTGTCAGAGTTCTTCGGAACCGCCTCTCGGCCGCTGACGTGGTTCCTTTAACGATTACCAGATGGCAGCCGGGACCACCGGCTTAACGTGCCTTCCGAAGCACGGAATCATCTTTATTATCAGACAATCAGGTGATTCAAAGCCTGCAATGTCCTAACCAAACTGGAAACAACTAAACAAAGTATGCTTCCGGTGGGAATTGAACCCACGACCCCCGGGGTCAGCAGGCAAACGCCTTAACCACTGGACCACGGAGACTGTAAATCTTTTGATAAAATTGTATTATAATATGTTCAAACTTTTCAAAATGGGCTTACCCAAACTAAAGATTTTTAATTAAAATTTATTTTTTGCCTCTTTGACATGCAGCTCCATTAACTAAAGAAGATCATTATGGCATCTTATCTAGCCGTCTATTCTATCTATCTATAAGATTATATGAAATAATCTTAACACATCTACTACGTTAAATCGAAACATAAGAGATACCTCCAATGTCCAGTCTAGCCTTTGCCTCTATATTTCCTGCCCTCATTCACTCTTCCCTCGGATTATGGCACTTAAGCCTTATGAGATTCTTTTGATGTCATCTACCTTACCAAGGGTATTATGCTACCATTTACAATATCTACTGAAAGTGATAACTTATAATCCTGTATCATAATATTGAAAAAATCCCCAGTAGAAAATAAGGATTTTTTTTTCTACGTCCTATCTCATAGAAACTCGATTAGCAAACTCGGTTGTTGATTTTGTATGAGAGGTAGACTCTCTAGCAATGCTAGAAGGTTGCTAGCTCTGATTCTTTAGACCCTCGCCTATTCCCGCGACCGGCTTCTACAGTCCACGCAGGTAGAGAATCTGATGTAACAAACGTTTTTCTTTTCTCCCAAACCAGCAGGGTATCATTAAAATATTCTGCAAATTCAGCAGCATCCCTCCGTATTAAATAAACAGCAAATGAGATTTTCTCGGCATAACATGAATAAACGCCCTGAATATTTTCCGATATTTTCGCGGAAGCCGATAGATTGCAGGGAGCGCGGTGTGTAGCGATTCCACGGCGCGCTAGATAAGGCCCAACATTTTACATACTTTTATGGAAACCGGCAATGTAAACTTCGTTCGTCCAACTCGATGATGTTGTGGGAAATAGGAAAAATGTAAGACAACCTGTAATGAATAAATAAGCTGGCTTTTTCGGATATACAATGAAATACCGGCCAAATGCGAGTCGGACTCGCGCACGAAGGGTATCGTATCGTATAGTACCATTCTTTATAAAAACAGCAGAAAAACATGTTCTAAATGAGACCGATCAGCGTCAAGATATGATGTTTTAAAGTTATTTATTATTAAATAAAACAATAACCACATACATGGGTATGTGTCTGGGCTCGCATACAACAAACGTATATACTCGTAACTTCCAAGAATGCTTCGTGAGGGTATTGAAATTAAAAAATAAAACATCCTAATTTCGTTGGTGAGCTCCGTGGTGCAGTGGTTAACACGCCAGCCTGCGACACGAGAGTGCCCGGGTTCGAGCCCCGGTAAGGTCATGATGGAAAACGATCTTTTTCAGATTGAACTGGGTCTTGGATGTTTATCTATATAAGTATATATTATCGTTGAGTTAGTATCCTACGACACAAGTTCACAACTTACTGTAGAGCTAGCTCAATTTGTGTGATATGTCCCTATATATTTATTTATTTAATAAAGAGGATGGTTGGCAGTTACCACCAGCTTGAGATCTTGTCATCAATTTAATAAAATCTCAAGCTCATCACAAGACTGCAAGACCTTCAGACACCATGAGCCAATACTGCGTACATCTGGAACGTTATCAATAAATATTGTAGGCGGATGTTTTGAATAGTTCTTATAACACAAAACACAAATGTCATCTTAATCTACCTGCGACTGTGAAGTTTTCGAAACGTTAGGTGTAAAAATAATGTAATATACACGATAAGTGATTTTATTAAAATGTGTAACAATCGCGAAAACATCAGAAACCATTATTATATGTAATTGGTTTGGCATGGCAGTTGTGTTTATATATTTGCTTTGAAACAATTTGTTCAAGAATGCTGATTATATGCCCTAATCCAAGCTACAAGATTTAATAACGAGTTAAAATAGTTCTTTTTATCACAATTAGTTTCGTTGATTACTCGTAATTTCATCCATGAAGAGTGATATTTTAAACATTCATGTGTGATCGTGAGTTTTTTTAAGTCACCATAAGTTGCCATTTTTTCGATTCGCATATACCTAGTATTTCTTGGAAAAAAATAAAGCAGCAGTTGTGATTTTTAATGCCACTTATTTCAATAGCCCAGTTTCCTACAAATATATAATTACTATGTCAATAAGATAATCAAAAAACGTTGGATACGTATTTTTCCATTTGTCGATTAAACAAAAAATTATAAATGTTTAGCCGTGGTTTTTTCCACGTACAGCAGGATTGTCGAATGGACTCCCATCCCGAGGTTTTCCCTGTGTGCTATGGCTTGGGGTTCTTCAAAAGGCGTGTTTACAGGTATCTTAAGAGTCGGCAACGCATCAGCACCTCCTCTGGTGTTGCAGATGTCCATGGGCGACGATGACCACTTTCCATCAGGTGGCTCGTCTACTCGTTTGCCGTCTAATAAACATAAAAAAAATCCCTTTGGAATTCCGTGTGACGACATATTTTGCTACACTTTTTAGCAAACTTTGACGTCACGACTTTTATTGTTTAATTGACAAAAGAAATATATGTTTAATATTTTTTTTTTATCTTACGGACTAATTTTAATGTTATTATTTTGACCCAGGACGCTGGCCTTTTTTATTAACCTAATCCAAGCTACATGATTCAATAACGACTTGCAATAGTACTTATTATCAAAATTAGTTCCGTAGCTTGCTCGCGATTTCGTTCAGTAGTTTTTGTGTGAAATGAAGAAAAATTAAATTACTAGAATACAGGTTTACAATCTCTTTGATAATTAATAAACAAATATCTATCACTACATCCCCATCACATTAATAATCTTATATTCTTCTACTTCATGTGTAGATGGTACAAATTAAATCATATCACTCCAATAAAGGGCTAATTCGATATTTTATCATTGGCTATGATTAAGTCGTCCCGATTGCGACTGCTTAACGCTTACACGCCAATACTCAAAAGCATCTTAACTACAAATGTTCTCAAATCTCGTTCAGTCACTGTTTAGACATTTGCCTAACGAGACAAAGGCAGTACGACACTCTTAACTAATGACATTCTCATCATTAGTTAAGATTCTTTTGAGTTTACGTTAGTTGTTAGACTGTTGGGCCACCAAGATAACGTATGAAAGGCGATAGCATGCAACGGAGATGAGAATGTTGATATGGATGAGTGGAGTGACTCGAAAAGATAGGATAAGGAATAAGTATCTGAGAGGAAGCACGAAAGTAGCCACAATAACGCAAAAATCGAGAAGCTGTAGATTGGGATGGTATGGACATATTTTGCGAAGAGAAGGGAACCATATGCAAGGAAGGTGTTGGATATAAAGGTAGTTAGTTGGGAATCAGAGTAGAGGTAGGCCAAAGAAAAGATGGATTGACTGTGTGAAGGAGGATAGTTATGGGTAAAAAGATGGTAACGAAATAAATTGCTCAAATTAGAGCAAAATGGAAAATACTTACATGATATCCCGACCCCTTTTAAAGTGGGATAAGGTGAGGAATAATAACTTAATTATTCGACTGTGATGTTATTAAAAAAAAAAAAAACATTATCGTCTTATTGCCGAAAACGTAACCAATTTTGCTTTGGTAAGTAAGAACTATAGCAACAGTTTTGTAGCTGGTGATAATTATTGAACTGAGCCGTGTGGTTTCCGGCAGAGTAAAATAGGACCACTCCAAGTCTTCCCACGGATGTCGTTAGAGGCGACTTAGGAAATATAAGCTAAACAAAGCTTATAAACATCAATGAGACCTCTCCAACTGGCCAGCGAGGAGAGCGTAGGCCAAATCCTCTGTCTGCTCTGGCCAAGTATGGCTTTGGCAGTACAGAGAAGGTCATGCTCCTGTAGTGGAGACTAAAAATACCTGATGATGATTGAACTGAGAAGATGAGTAACAATCAACTCAATCAACGAGCTGGCAAGCAGAGTGTCAGACACAAGCATCAGGTGGTCAGACGACCGGACAAAGTTTGCAGGAAGGCGGATGCGGCCCACTTCCAACTGGTCGTATTTTAAATTCTTGGGGAATCCCCAGCTGCAGTGTATTTATTGCGCCTGAGATATTTTTTTTTTTATTTTTTTTTTATGTATATCCGACGGCAAACGAGCAGACGAGCCACCTGATGGAAAGTGGTCACCGTCGCCCATGGACATCTGCAACACCAGAGCTGCTGATGCGTTGCCGACTCTTAAGATACCTGTAAACACGCCTTTTGAAGGACCTCAAGTCATAGCACACAGGGAAAACCTCAGGAGGGAGTCCATTCCACAATCCTGCTGTACGAGGAAAAAAACCACGTGACGCTCTGACATTTTTGGAGACCCAAGTGTCAAGGATGTGGGGATGGACTTTACTCCTGTGGCGAGCGGTGCGGTGGTAGAAAGGTGACGGTGGCACCAATTCAAAAAGTTCTTCAGAACACTCACCATAGTATAGACGGTAAAATACACACAGAGAGCCAACGTCTCTCCGTAGACCGAGGGTGTCTAAATCGTCTGTGAGTGTGGGATCGTCGATAATACGAATTGCCCGGCGTTGGATGGAATCAAGAGGAAGGAGTTGGTATTGAGGTGCACCAGACCAGATATGAGAGCAGTACTCCATGTGGGGCCGGACTTGAGCTTTATATAATAAAAGTCTATGACCCGGAGTGAAGCACTGCCTCGCTCTATTGAGCACCCCAAGTTTTTTAGAAGCCATTTTGGCTTTACCTTCCAGATGACTCCGGAATTGGACCTTCTTCGTAATATCGACGCCAAGGATCCCAATACTCTTAGAAATGGTAAGAGAGGTGTCCCGAAACTTCGGTGCTATGTTAAATGGGGTCTTCTTAGCGGAAAACACGCAGACTTGTGTCTTAGTAGGGTTGAATTGAACTAGGTTTAGTTTACCCCATTCAGAGACCTGCTCCAGAGAGGTCTCAATGTCAGACACAAGTCTCTTTCTGTTCTCCTCCACCTGTGTTTGAGGGATATTTGCACGACCTGCATAATATGCATCACCCGTACTGTCGTCTGCATAGCAATGGATGCTACTAGTGTTAAGCATGTCGTTGATGTGCAGAAGAAACAGCGTAGGTGATAAAACAGATCCTTGGGGGACGCCAGCATTGATGGGCATGATATCGGAGCATAATCCGTCTACAACGACCTGAATGCTTCGCCCAGATAAGAAACTAGCGACCCACAAGCATAGTCCCTCAGGAAGCCCGAAAGATGGTAACTTTGCGAGAAGAGCCTTATGCCAGACCCGGTCAAAAGCCTTTGTGACATCTAGACTAAATGCCAGTGCTTCTCCCTTGCTCTCGATGGCGGCTGCCCATCGGTGCGTTAAGTACACAAGAAGATCACCAGCACTACGCCCGTGGCGGAACCCGTATTAACGGTCACTAATTAGCTGATGATCTTCAAGGTAACCAAGGAGCTGGATGTTTATCACACGCTCCATCACCTTAGAGAGCAGGGAGGTTATCGCAATAGGCCGATAGTTAGACGGGTCTGTGCGGTCATTTTTTAGGAATAGGGTGAACGTAGGCTACTTTCCACGAAGACGGGACTTTTCTTGAGGTGTAAGACAGCGAGAATAGGCGTGCTAACACCGGAGCCAACTCAGGGGCGCATGTTTTGAGCACAATTGCTGGAATGCCATCAGGCCCGCTGGACTTCCTGACGTCGAGGGAAAACAGAGCACGTCGCACTGCACTTTGAGTGAACCGAATTTCCCGCATTGAGTGCTCGCATCGCGGTAAAAAGGGCGGCGATGCTCCTCCGTCGTCAAGGGTAGAATTTGACGCGAAGAGAGTAGCCAAGAGATCGGCCTTTACATACACACCCCAGCATTGGGCATAAACTTGTGCTCCAAGCTGAAACCGGGATACAAGAGATATGTGACGTCGGTAGGAGAGGATATTTGTGTCTCAGTCAGGAAAAATAGAGCCGGCTTAGTCGTCTCCAAGTGATGATGGACGACATTGAGGTTGGAATGCATTCCTCTGACGTTGATGAAGTCCACATTGAATGTGGAAGGGGGTGCCGCTGTAGAAACATGTTTTCTATTTTTCAATCTTGCCATAAAAAAGGTGGTTAACAGGGAAAAAATTGAGGATTGCCGTAGTTACGACAGTTACATAGGCAAAGTTAAGGAATGATGGCCCGCAATGAATGACCAGTGAGGTGCGCTGCTGGCACGGGGGACGGAAGGGCCCCCGATCCAACACAATGATCAGCCGCCGTGTTCCACTCCGGTCTCCCAGGCCGGCACGACGACCAATCACGAGCTTTTGACACTGGCGGCAGGACAGCCTCCCTAGCCGGGACAGCCAGGGTTCGGGTCCTCTACGTACCAGCGGGCGGCCAGCGGACAACCGTTTCATCGGGTCTCCCTGGCCCCCGCGCCAACGTCGCACCCTCAATCAGACAGTGCAAGACTCCAGCCCCTAAGGGACCATAAACTGTCGAAACTACGGGAATCGGGAATGGGGATTGGCTCTCACGCGCAACCGTCGAAACACACCCAACGGTGCTTTACGATAGATTTCGGCATGAGGGTGGTCGCCAGCCAGTCGGACCCCACGAGGTCCTACCACCGAGCATGTCGGGTATTTTACTCGCCTCTTACGAGATGCCAACCTGACGGGCAGTGGGGAATTGTATTCTACTCCGTCCCCACACGGAGGAAAAGATAAACCAAGATAATGATGAATCAACTAAATTAAACACAACTTATTTCTAAGTAAGATTTGAAAGGATGAATATGGTAGAAGTAGAGCATATTTTAACTGAATAATTCTTATTCATCTTCCACCAGCTTCATGCAAAAAGGGAACATCGTAAAAATGTATGTCACACGCGTAAGGTAATATACGCGTACAGTTTTGGAATAACAAGGTTCCGTACGTGATCGCACTTAATTTACCTCATAACATATAAAAACACATATACGAAAATTGAGTTCATAATATAAAGCGGCATCTTGGGTCTCAGTATTTCTTATGGGATGAAATGTACCCTATATTCTGCTCCAGATAGATAATTCATATTATTTTATGTATTCATGTATGAAGTTCATGTTGATTGTTTGTAGATAAGGGGTATATGCGTAACAAACGAATAAACATAAAAATACCGGCCAAGTGCGTGTCGGGCCACGTGCAGTGTAGGGTTCCGGGGTTGCGAATGCCAGCTTTGAATTTACGTCATCATCATCATCATCAGGTCTTTTTAGTCTCCACTACCCTCTCTGTACTACTAGAGCCATACTTGGCCAGAGCAGCCAGAGGACTTGGCCTACAGTCTCCACGCTGGCTAGACGGGTTGGATAGGTCTCATAGATGTTCATAAACTTTGTTTAGCTTGTATTTCCTAAGTTGCCTTCTACGACATCCACCGGAAGACTTGGAGTATTCCTATTCTACTCTGCTGGATACCACACGGCGACCAATTTACGTGTCTAAGTTTAACGACTAGAAAGTTTAAAAACGAGCGCAGTAGGCACCAAGCGGCCTCATATCCGTCCTCATATCACATCCCGGCCAGGTCAAGATGGAAAATGATCTTTTTCAGATTGGCCCGGGTCTTGGATGTGTATCTATATATGTATTTGTTATACTCGTAAAATATAGTATCATTGAGTTAGTATCCCATAACACAAGTCTTGAACTTACTTTGGGGCTAGCTCAATCTGTGTGATTTGTCCGTATATATTTATTATTTATTTATATCGTTCCGCTAAGCGCCGTGCGCTGTCGAACGTAAACACATTGCTATTCATTTAGGTGGTATTATTATTATTATCAAATTCAAACCAAATTCAAATTCAAATGAAAAAAGGTAAAATAAAAATGAGAAACTGCAGTAATAATAATTTATATATAACTAATTTTGAATTACAGATGTCCTACATATTACCTCCGACCAAAAAGAGAGCTATTATAAGTTTCAGGTGTGTATGTGTATTAAGTTAGAACTAGGTTCTGGGTTCAGTGATGGTAAATGGAAATGGCATGATCAAAAGAAACATTCAAACTTTCATGGAACATAGACCAGTCATCTAAGACTTCTAGTTAATTAACACTGTAATAACGTCGATTTAGTATATTCAATGTAATCCAATATAAGTTCAGTATATTCAATATACTCGTAACCTTAAGTCCATAATATAAAGTTCTGAGTATGCCAGCGAGGAGAGTGTAGGCCAAATCCTCTGTCTGTTCTGGCCAAGTATGGCTTCGGTCGTACAGAGAGGGTCATGCTCCTGCAATGAAGACTAAAAAGACCTAATGATGATGATGTAAGTTGCTATGTGGGGAAAATGCGCTGGGCAGTTTGTTGCCGTTTCTTTAGCACTCCGCTTTGGGAGCGGCACTAAACTTAGCTGTAATTTATCGTCGTCAACAATGGTTGTGTAAAGATTAACGTTCTCCAAGACCAGCTCTGGCATCGAGCACATGAAGCCATTCCATCTCGCTCTTTACTATTATGTAAAAAAAGGAAGTGATAGTCCTTAAACGTTCTTGCGGCTACAACGATACAAGGGCTGGTTCAAGTTGGCAGTGTTATTTTATTTATGTTGGTCTTGTGGTATGAGAACTTTAGTAATATTCTGCGCGTTGGCTATTTTGGTTTTGATGGCCGTTATCGTCATACTGAGAGACTTGTCCCTGAGCGCTTTGGTACCAGTAGTCACAATAGTACTTTGCAATGACATTTGAGCCTACTTTATCCCCTCTTCTTACGATTGTAACTTGCGAGTTTGACACAAATGATATTTCAGGAGCTACGCCGTAATCATACGCTGTCACTTCTAGGACTGCATATTCGCAATCCCAGGGTACCTGAAACAAAAAAGACGATAAGCAATATTACCAACTGCAACCACTGGATTGAATTTCACCAGCCTAAAATACTATCCACTGACCGGCACTATCACAAGAGGATGGTACGGGAAGCTGTTGAAATTAAAAAGTTCAGAAAATTTCAACAGAGAAGACGGATACAAATTATCATCAGCATGGAATCCAGTAATTGCCAAAATTAAACCGCGTCGTCCGGAGTTGAACAAAAAGTCGGACACTGTTAGTGTGGTGTGTACCAGGGCTAATGCCTAATAATATAAAAACAAAACTTTATGCGGGTAGTGAAATTATCAAAATTATTAGTGAAACTGCGTCCACCACCACAAGATGACACCGCAGTACTCCAGTCTTGTGGCGACCACGATGGATGTACCTCCATTGAAACGTCAACGGAAACAAATAATAAAAAGGTTCGTGCTAAGTCCCGTTTATATACATAATTATGAATATCACGCATTTAATGTTTTTACCCGACTACGGCGGTAAAGGAAAGGTGCGCTATAAATTTAACTAATATGCATGTATGTATGTTAACAAAATGGCGCCGGTTAGAGTTATAGTTAGTGTGACTGTTATTATATAATACATTGTTTATCAAGAAGACGAGTTGGGAATCATACTTACGTTTCAAGTTATTTAATGTTTTATTAACACGAAATCAACAAGGACAATGGTTTTTTAACGAAAATTTACTGATAGTCAAGTAAGATAGTTAATAGATCAGGTGTTACTTTGCAATAGTCAAAGCTACATTTACTTTGAGACAATTTACTTTGCGTGCTTCCGCCACCAGTTAGTTCATTTAAACTATTGCTGGCCAGCGCCCACCCACTACTCTTAGTCCCTTCATGCCCGCCACCAATAGTTGATGCATGCAACCCAAGTCAATACTGCTGCATCCGTTGAGGCTACAGCAATATCGGCCATCGTGCTCGCGACACGTGTTTCGCCTCTACACGAGGCATCTTCAGGCAGTGAAACCTAGATGTCAAAATCTACCATCCTTTCATTAATTAAGTTATTTTATGTATATGATGATGACCAACGGTTGTTTTAATCGATCACAACCTACTTCTATACTTGCAAATATCAACTTCTTCTTCCTTTACCTTATCCCGCTTTTTAAGTGGGGTCGGCACAGTATGTCAGTTCCCTCCATTTTGATCTGTACCTACCATATCCTTTGTCGCTCCTTTCTTGTTCATACTCTCGTTGACACAATCCATCCATGTTTTCTTAGGTCGTCCTCTGTTTCGAGTTCCATTCACCTTCAAATCCAAAACCTTCCTTGCGATATGACCTTCTTCTCTCCTCATCACATGCCCATACCAGCTCAGTCTATGACTATGGAGCTTTTCTATTACTGGCGCGACTTTCATACTTCCCCTTATATACTCATTCCGTATTTTATCCATTCTATCTATACTTGCAAATATCGACAAACCTAATCAAATCATACCACGAACATAAATAAAAATACATCCAGCCGCTCTTACCTGGTAGCGTAATGAGGAGAATGTTTCGTCAGGATTAAGCATCTTGTCATCAACTTTTACCACTTTAAAAGGATGTATGAGATTACCTGAAAAAACGATATAAGTAAAAACTTATTACTGAAACCTGTTAGAGGTAGGCATCGTAACTTGGAGACGTCATCGTTTGTCATCTGTTGATTGCTATCAAAGTTAGATGTTGATTGTGCATAGTCTATTTCTTGGCTATTTTGAGTTATTTTCTGATTTATAAGATAGTGTTTGGTGACTATATATTATATGGATGTGTCACAGACAATATAACCTCTATTATATTAACCTAGGTTATATTGTCTGTAAGATGTGTCTATAAAGAATTTAACACGATCACTCATTTTAAACTTTTCTATCTTCCATAACTTCTATACTACAACTCCTAACTGGATGTAAGAAATTGGATATATATGTGTCCAGCCATATATTATAGTCACCAAACACTATCTTATATGTCACAAAATCGTGTTTGGTTGGGACGATAGTACCTACTTGTTTTTTTTATTTTACACTTTGTCCGTGGCAATTTCTGTTATTATGATTACTCGTAATTAGTTTTTTATTAGTATAGATGAATAATTTTCCCCCGTTTTCAAAACATTTTTTTATTGATGCTTCGCTCCTATTGGTCGCAGCGTGATGTTTTATAGCCTAAAGCCTTCCTCAATAAATGGACTATTTAACACAAAAAGAATTTTCCAATGTTAACCAGTAGTTCCTGAGATTAGCGCGTTCAAACAAACAAACATACAAACAAACAAACTCTTCAGCTTTATAATATTAGTATAGATGTAGAAGTTTGCGGAAGAAGAGTTGCCGTGAGACAGGCAGCCACCGTAAAAACTTTCGCCAAATCATATAACAGCACTAATCCTGACATAATAAACCTGAAAAAATAAAATGATCTCGGGCTCCAACACATCATTTCTGATAATGAAACTGGGAAAACGAACATATTAGATGAAGAAATATTAAAAAATCATACCAGACCGGCGAGTTTGATACAGCGGCCCTGGCGACGCGGCGGATGCCGCACCAATAACCAGAAGAACAGTAAAGAACAACATGTTTTTACCAACGTCGTACTTGAACAGCTAACTTCTCCACCAGGACAACGTGAAATATATTCATACCTATTTATACCAATTCTCTTATCAGTAGGTCATAATTGTTGCAGAAAAATACATCGATTAGAAAATTAATCAATTAGAAAATCCGCAACAGTGACGGGTTTTCGTAATTGATTTTATTTCTAATTAATTCTTAATATTATAAACAACAAGTAGGTTCTCTAACATACAATAATGGATACAAAATACGGAAAACGTATTTGTATCCATTATGAAAGCGGAGATGGTCAAATAATCGTGGCGCTTTGTGTGACCGACAGGCTTAGTCATACCTTACGCAGCCGAACTAATCTTAATCGAATTAAATCTTCTACTTTGAAGTATATAAGGTCCATTAAATTGAAACTCAAATATTTTAAGGGCTGGGTCCCATATGTCAAAGAAATGCAGCAAAATTTAAGAAATCGACACGCTAGATTTTTTTTTATTTTTTCATACAAAAATATTATTTTTATTAAAATCGATAAATCAGTCATATAAATATTTGTTGTAAATCATCTGTTTTGATCATCGAGGTCAGTGACCTAGTATCCATAGAAGATAATAGTAAAAAGTTCTTGGCCAAGAAAGTGTTTATTTCTACACAGGGTGTTTTTTTCAGGTCCATACAAGGTGACTGGTAAGAGGTATATAAAGCGAAAAGTGGTAGGTAAGGTATCATATCGACATGCTAGATAAAATAACATCTTGTAAGAAAAGCGTCACAATACCGAGTTAATTAACATTTCATAATTAGACAAAAATCTTAAGGTACCAACCCTGCATCAGCTGTTGTCATTCATCATTACGAAAATCTACAATTTTTACTATCATTTGACCAATGACCTAGAATACCAGGAGCTAAGGAATTACAATTACAAAGACTAAACAACGTCCATAACGAATAATCATTGCCCAAGATCCTTGTGTCTCTGAGAGACGGATTTTTAATTTAAGTGGTAGTTCAATCACTTAAATTTAAAATCTGTCAATTAGTGATTATCACTAAATGAAATAATTTACTTACGTAAAACATTATCAGCAAACTGCATCGTAATTTTTAAAAATAATTTAACGGCGAACAAACTTGCTGGTTGGTTTTGATTTTTATTACATATCAATAACAATAATAATAAACAAATCCTCATAATGTCACTGGTATTACGGGTAAAGTTAAATCTTCTTACAGAGTAGAAGCCCATCATTTAAAGTAAAAACAGCTGATATCAAATCGTAGGTATGTAAAATCTTGACATAAATTAATGCTTGAATTAACAATAAACAATTAAATTTCAAAAGACAAAAAAACATTCATGTCATTTCCAAAGTAGAAACAATTTACCTAGATGCAATGCATTATCTCTTCTGCGAATATTATTCATCTTCATGCACGTAATTTTCTGTCTCGCTCTCTCATTATTCGCTTTATTTTATGATATTTTAGGCTTGGTTCCGTATTAAATTTTTTTAATTCCGTTTTTTGCTATCAGATAAATAAGTTTTCTTTAACTGTTACTGGAACGATGAACTAAATGTTAACTTAGCTTTGTAAAACTTTACTCGTACATGAATTGAATTAATTAAGATCCTTGAAGTGGCAGTGGGCGAGGCACTAACACGCAAGACTAACAGCCATTGGGGTAATAAAGTTCTCTCATAACGACCACGTACCGCCAAGGGCAATGTTGGAATCCCACTGACCAGAAAAAACACTCATCACGAATTATTATTTTTAGTTTTTCGCTCTTCACATAAAAACAATTTTTTTTTTCATAATACCGATTCATAAATTACACCAGATACCTCAGATACAAAAAATTGCGTACAGAAGTTGTAAGATTTTTCACATCTTCAAAAGATTTTTGATATCGCAGCTGCTGTCCATAAACTTCGGTAAACACGACGGTCAGTTAGACTGGAAGTCTTTTGTCTAATTAAATAAATTACTTAATCCACGTCAAATGCACTTGTGGCGGTTTAGAAACTCTGACACCAGGGTATGTGGGGTCGTAAGACCTTACCTGACTTACCTACACGAGATTAAGAAAAAATACTTTAAAAAAGGTTTCTCCTTATTGCATTGCGGAACCATAATTAAGTACTAGGCATACAGGATAGATGAAAGAGGTCACTTTGATGTCGCCGCTTGCGCTTGTATCGGAAGGAAGGAAGTCAGTCGATCGGTAACATTCTTAGCGAAAAGAGTGATTATCTCACGCGATCGTGTCATCATCACTATCGACTTTTTCGAACATGAACTACTCAAATTTGGAGTATTATGATATGGTTATGTGTGTGGGGTCATGCGACGGCAACCTGGCGACTGCTCGTCGTTTGTATGAGGAGCGCTACGTTTTGGTTAGGCCCAACGAAAGGAAGGAAGCTGACGGGTCAGCTTCCTTCCTACGCGTGCTTCAGGAACCTCGTGAACCGGCTGCACACCACCGGCAGGCTACAACCGAGCCCTGGCGAGGGCCCACCGCGCGGGCGAAGTGACTTGGAAGACCAGATCCTGGACCATTTTTCGGCGGACCCCACGACCAGCACACGTCGCTGTGGAGCAGTATTAGGAGTGTCACAGTGGAAAGTGTGGAAAACACTGAACACTGATGGGCAACACCCTTACCACTACCGGAAGACCCAGGAGCTCCTGACTCGGGATTTTGCCTCTCGTGTTCAGTTCTGCACGTGGTACGATCACGAAGTCACGAGGGACCCGACGGTGGCCATGAACATTCTGTGGACAGACGAGGCGTCTTTCACAAGAAGGGGCCTCTTTAACTGCCACAATGAGCACGTCTGGGCGCACGAGAACCCGAAGGCTTCCCGCGTGGCAAGTTCACGCCACGATCACCTGATTTAACCCCACTCGATTTCTTCTTGTGGGGTTACATAAAACCAAAAGTGTATGCCGTGGAATGTGAGAGCCCGGAAGAAATGCGTGGGCTGATACTTGCGACGTTTCAATCTGTCCCGGCGGATATGCTTTTGAACGTCGTAAGCTCAATCCAAAAGAGGACGCAATTGTGCAGAGATCGTAGTGGAGGACACTTTGAGCCGGAAATTAACTGAATTGTGTACC
Source organism: Elegia similella (assembly GCA_947532085.1). NCBI lineage: Eukaryota > Metazoa > Arthropoda > Insecta > Lepidoptera > Pyralidae > Elegia > Elegia similella. Next base: position 1,165,753 of record OX383931.1, read on the forward strand.
TAAATCTAAGTGGTGATACGTGTCGTGTATGATTCTTAAATTTTCATTTAATCTAGTTCAAAACTCGAAATCAGTGTTTTTTTTTGAACGCAACAGATTTTCAACCTTCGATAGAAGGACATAAGTGTCAAATTTGTGAAACAATGTTGTTACTAAGTTCCGCAAAGCGATTTGCCGCAAAGGGAAGGCGGCTTCTTTGAAAGAGCGGCGCGCCGGCCGGCGCAGTGTCAACAAATAGGTAGGTGTCTGAATTGTACTAGGCTGCCAGAACATAGCAAGAGTTCGAAATGCTCTAAGCTGTGTTTGTGTTTAGAAATAAATTGCTATTATTAGGATGTGTCTACAAAAGTACTAGGAACATATGACGTAAAAGGGCTTTGCCGCGAGTAACGAAATTTATCAATGAGTCTTTCTTTTCTTTCTAATATTATGCATAATTAGGGGTGTGACCAAAACAAAAAAAATATGTTTTTCTACTTTTGTATGGAAAATATCTTAACAAGATATTCGTTTCTTTCCACCGCCATATGATTTTCATAACCCTCGGGGTATGGCCTTGTCACGGCTTAATATACCTTTTACAAGTCGCCTTGTATATCTCTAAAACTAGCGTGCCGATGTTTTTTATTTTGCTTTTAAAGCATTTTTATAGCTTATGGGGGTCAACCTTTAAAACATTTGCGCTTAGTTTAAATTGATCTTATATATGCACTGAATTTTTTTAACCCATTTTGTCCAGAAATAATAAAATAATTCATATAAATCAATCGAATAAAATACATTCATGTGAGATAACAGTTTTTGAACGAGTTGATGAACGGAATTCGATGCATGAACTATGGTGTGCAAGCGAAAGGAGGAAAGAGTGACAGGGATAGGTAGGACATTACTTTTTTGGATTCGATTACGGTGGCTGCCATATGTGTACGCAATTATTATTTTTTGTTTAAAATAAACGTATTTCATCAAATAAGGAAGATTTTTTAGACGCCGGAAACTGAAATCAAAATAACATGAACCTTCCAACGATAAAGGCGAATACACACTGACAGACAATTTATACAATCTTGACATGACTAAGATAATTATAGATATCCTATAAATTGTTTACGGAAAATATACATTTGTACCGGTGTCAATTTATCCTCAGTATTACCCCATAGAGGCGACTCAGCACATCATCATCATCATCATCAGGTCCTTTTTAGTCTCCACTACAGGAGCACGACCCTCTCTGTACTACTAGGGCCATACTTGGCCAGAGCAGCCAGAGGACTTGGCCTACACTTTTAACGCTGGCCAGACGGGTTGGAGAGATGACTTAGATGTTTATAAGCTTTGTTTAGCTTGTATTTCCTAAGTCGCCTTCTACGACATCCACGGGAAGACTTGGAGTGGTCCTATTCTACTCTGCCGGATACCACACGGCGACTCAGCACGAATATGGTCAATTGGATGAAGAATTGTTCGACCCTCTGAATCCTTGCCGCTTCTTCTGCACTCCGCTTTTGAAGCGGCTCTAAACTTAGCTTTAAGTAAATTAACGTCATCAATATTTTGTTTTAAAATAAATGTTTGTTTACGAAATGATATGTGAAGTATCTTATGATGAGTAAATGATATCTAACTTGACTTTTGGGAAAAATATCTCAACTAGGCAACTATTAAGCCTTGACTGGACATTTTGTACATACCTCTTTAAACTGAAAATTGTCCATAGCTCACTATATAGGGCTTGTGAGGAATCGGAGGAGACAATGAGACACATTTTGTGTCTTTGTGACTCGTTGTCTGGTAAGCGTTTGGATCTCTTAGGATCAGGTTATCCTGAGCTAGAGGACTACAGGCACTACGCACTGGGTAATGTTCTGAAGCTCATGCAGTCCTTCTTCGGAATACACCGCAAGGGTTAGTAAGGCATGGGGTAAGTACAAAATAACCCAAAGATATACTCTTAAATTAAGAAAATAAATATGATGAAAAAAATTTAAGGAGGCGGGATTTGAACCAGCTATCTTTTGTCTATGTACGACTGACGCTCTACCAACTGAGGCACCGCCTGATTCGCTGATTTCACCTCCGTGGTCCAGTGGTTAACGCGTTTGCCTGTTGACCCGGAGTTCGTGGGTTCGATTCCCACCGGAAGCATACTTTGTTTAGTTGTTTCCAGTTTGGTTAGGACATTGCAGGCTTGAATCACCTGATTGTCTGATAATAAAAATTATTCCGTGCTTCGGAAGGCACGTTAAGCCGGTGGTCCCGGTTGCCATCCGGTAGTCGTTAAGGGAACCACGTCAGAAGCCGAGAGGCGGTTCCGAAGAACTCTGACACCAGGGTGTGCATGATTGATTGACCGTGACACCTACTCAAAATGATGATGACCGCCTGATTCAACCTCATCGCCAAAAATAACCCACCATATCCCATTTTCCATATGTATTAAGGCTTACGTCACCCAACAGAACTACCCGACTTTTACAAGTGAGGTAATTGATTCAACTCATTTTACAATGAATTTAAAAATCAACTAATATGTAGAAATTTCAAAGGAAAACCCAACAGACGTGATTTCGCCATTCTGAATCGGCCCCATTAAAGATAACGTAAGATGCCCGAGTTAAACCGGAACATTTTAATAACGTAGTAAACAAGGACGAGGCCAAAATTATCATTTGGAATGAATAATGAGTGAGTGGTGAAACAAAAAAACAAACCGGCCAAGTGCGAGTCGGACTCGCGCACGAAGGGTTCCGTACCGTTATCTATAAAAACGGCAACAAATCATGTCAGTTGTGTGAGAGCCCTCCTTTAATATTAATTTTCATCACCACCAGGTCTTTTTAGTCTCCACTGCAGGAGCATGACCCTCTCTGTACTACCGTAGCCATACTTGGTCAGAGCAGACAGAGGATTTGGCCTACACTCTCCTCGCTGGCCAGACGGGTTGGAGAGGTCTCATTGATGTTTATGAGCTTTGTTTAGCTTGTATTTCCTAAGTCGCCTCTTACGACATCCACGGGAAGACTTGGAGTGGTCCTATTCTACTCTGCCGGAAACAACACGACAATTTTTTTTTTTTAATATATATATTACTATTCTGTGAATATTCAAGCGTTTACTTGTTGCCGTTATCAATATCGAGCATAAAATTACTTTTATACAGCAAACGTGATTTTTTGAGAGCTCCTGCTAAAAATCTTTTAATGGATGGATTTTGTGATGATAAATAAATAAATAAATAAAATCACGTTTGTTGTTAATGCTCTTTAATATTTGTTTTATTCTGTTTTTAGTATTTGTGTTATAGACACATGGACGTATACGTCCATGTAGCGACAATAGAAATACGTCATCAGTGAAAATTTCAACTATCTAACATCACGGTTCATGAGATATAGCCTGGTGACAGACTCCCCTTATTTACGGCTCCTTACTAAGTCAAATTAATTAGCAAAGTATGTAAGAAGATCTTGTTGTGTTTGCAGATAAAATAGAAAATAGACCAAGACATTTACTCCTATGATGACAAGGTCCAGGCTTGAATAATCGGTCAGCAAAGCCATATTAATAGGGTTTCATTTTTATCCCTTAGGTACAGAACCCTAAAAAGGTAAAATAAAAGTGAGAAACAGTAGTAATACTTGTTTATTTATATCTTACTAGCTGTTGCCCGCGACTTCGCCCGCGACAATTTCTGTTATTATGATTAATTAGTATAGATGAATAATTATTCCCCGTTTTCAAAACATTTTTTATTGATGCTTCGCTCCTATTGGTCGCAGCGTGATATTTTATAGCCTAAAGCCTTATTCGATAAATGGACTATTCAACACAAAAAGAATTTTCCAATTTGAGCCAGTAGTTCCTGAGATTAGCGCGTTCAAACAAACAAACAAACAAACTCTTCAGCTTTATAATATTAGTATAGATTTTGAATTACATATTCCTTACACACATATTATAATTATTTACCTCCGACCAAAATAGGTGTGCCATACGTTTCAGGTTTGCGTGTGTATTCATTTAGAACAAAGTACCTACGTTCTCAGTTATGGTGAGTGGAAATGGGATCATCAGAGGAAACATCGAAACTATCATGGAATTTAAATAAATAAATATATACGGACAAATCACACAGATTGAGCTAGCCCCAAAGTAAGTTCGAGACTTTTGATATGGGATACTAACTCAACGATACTATATTTTATAACAAATACATATAGATAAACATCCAAGACCCAGGCCAATCTGAAAAAGATCATTTTCCATCTTGACCTGACCGGGGATCGAACCCGGGGCCCTCGTGTCGCAGGCAGGCGTGTTAACCACTGCGCCACGTAGCTCGCCAATGTGCTCGTTAGCTCAATTCCACATATTATTATATAGTTCTAAGTATATAGTAGTGGTAGGTTGAAAGTTAATGTTATTGGGGGGAAATGCGCTGTGCTCTGAAGTTTGTTGCTGCTTCTTCTGCACTCCGCTTTGGAAGCGCCACTAAACTTAGCTGTAAGTTAATTATTGACTTCATGATAGTGTGGAGAAATATAACATTCACTAAGGCCAGATCCGGTAGCATCGAGCACATGAAGCCATTTATATGATCGTGCTCTTTACTCTACGTAAAAAAGGAAACAATAGTCCTTGACTTCTACCATGATACAACAGCCTCCGTGGTCCAGTGGTTAAGGTGTTTGCCTGTTGACCCGGGGGTCGTGAGTTCGATTCCCACTGGAAGTATACTTTGTTTAGTTGTTTCCAGTTTGGTTAGGATATTGCAGGCTTGAATCACCTGATTGTCTGATAATAAAGATGATACCATGCTTCGGAAGCACGTTAAGCCGGTGGTCCCGACTGCCATCTGGTAGTCGTTAAAGGAACCACGTCAGAGGCCGAGAGGCGGTTCCGAAGAACTCTGACACCAGGGTGTGCATGGTCGATTGAGCGTGACACCTACTCGAAATGATGATGATGACCATGCTACAAGGGATGTCGAAGGGAGTGTAAAAAAAATTAAGTTGTTCTTGTGCTATGAGAACTTTAGTTATATATTTATGTTTTGATGGCCGTCATCGTCATACGTAATGGCTTCATCCCAAGGTTTTTCATCATCTTGTCCCTGAGTATCTTGACCCAGAATGTGGCAATAATACATCGCAGTGACCTTTGCCGGTGCCCGCTCCCCTTTCCTTATGATTGTAACTTGCGTGTTTGATACAATTATTACATCAGGAGCGACACCAAAATCATAGACTGTCACTTCTAGGACCGCATTATAGCAATTCCAAGGTACCTAAAACAAAACAATAAAGAATATCACGCATTAAAAGTCTTTACCCAAAGCCCAAAGGAGCCCTCCTTTGGGCTTCGCCGTACACGGCATATTATGAATTTGATCACTATTATGAATATATGTTCATTTCATAGACCTACATAGTAGACTTACACGTGTCAAATTGAGGAGTTAAGACTACTGACAGCAGGCCCATTTTTAACGACATTTGACATTACGTGTGCACACTAAAAGAAATTATTTTATCTAAAATATACATAATCTTTTATTGTACACCATAAAATAAGGTAAATACTAACATGGTGTATTTTGCGGTTGTGTTGTTATTATTTGTTTAATTATTATTTATACTATACATTTTTGTAACCGGTTTTAATTTTGATAAAAACAATTTTAATTTCTACTAGGATAGTATTGTTAAATATGCTTCATAATAGATAGGAAAACAGTATTCTAACATAAATAAGGATTAGCGAAAATATTATGTGAAGAAAGTTCGCACACGTTTACACTACTGCTTGAAGTTATTCATATTTTGTCGACATCGACAATAGTTTTGATTGCACGCAGTGAAATATTGTTACTTGATATTTTACCCGACTGCGTCCAAAGCAGGTTTATTGTAGCTTTCAATTACTTATATGTATGGTATGCTATTTCACTCTTCCATACTGGTCAGGTAGCAAAGTATACCTAGAATGAACCAGCTGCGTCCCGCGCAGATCGTAAAAGTCGATAGTCGAGTCGAGAAAATGGGCAAAAATCTGATAAATCAAAATAGTGATGGGTTGCTAGCCGCATCTCCTACTAATGTAGGACATAATAAATAATGATCACACGTAACGTTAAAAAATATAAAACCAACAAAATACTTATTAATTACAAAGAAAAATTTAATCAAAATAAGTCCGCAAAGTCTCGGAATGTTTGGAAACCGCACGTTAGCTACGCGCATCTAGTTCGACGGTCCGCGGCCGACACAAAAACAGGTACGCGCGCTTTGATTAGCGCGAGTGTTCACACATCTTGTTTTTATAGGATAATTTGGTCAACTTTTAAGCCCCTATTTTTTATATTTATTTCGAACGAGAATCAAGTACTGAGTGCCCCCTTTCAATATGTAACGACATTTACCAGTTAGCGATTGTAAAATATAACAAGAGGAGTGGTGGAGTGTGTAGCGCGCCTCACTTACCTCTTATCTATATAAACATGTATTATATATGTTTAATAAGAGTAATAAAACGTACGTCGAACCAACGATGTGTTTCATTTGGTACGCCCCTACAAATCCAATCAAATTCCGAGTATACATGTATACAGTAATACAGTAACATGAAAATAGCACCAATCGTTCTTACCTTGTAGAGTAATGAGTAGATAGCTTCGCCAGGACCCAGTGTCCTGTCATCAAGTTTTACTACTACATAAGGACGATATACAGGACCTGAAAAAACAAGACAAGTAAAAAAATACATTTTCATCTTATCTATTCAAAAAACAAAGAACGGTTGCCCAAAAATAGGGTCTAAAATACCTTTTTATTCCCAGAGGAACTAAAAATATCAGGTCATTTGGCTACCTTGAAAGGCTGAATGAAAGTAGAATAACAAGAATACAATATATAAAACCAGTGTAAATTGGAATATTAAACCTCATCGATCGTACTGCATTCAGATTGCAGACGTTCTTAACTCATTCACGGATACTGGGCCAGACACAATAGATATAACAATAGAAGTCTACGTCTGCAGGCGTCCCGGAAAGTGTTAATATGGGTGATGTGTGATTTAAGAAGTACCTGTTACCGCAGAGCACGCATGACAGTAATGAGTGTAGATGAAGGCTACAGCAAACTCTCCTGGTTAGTAGGTTGCAGATTTATCAGGATCATAGCAAATGAATACCCATAGTGACTACCTAGCCTCATGAGCAATGGTTGTGATATTATATATATTTTTATTTATGTTATAGGACGGCAAGCGGGTCATCTGATGGTAAATGCCCACCGCTGCCCATGGACAACTGCAACGGTGCGTTGTCGGCCTTTCAAGGAGTTGGGGGAAGGAAAAGGGGAGGGGAGGGGGAAGGATAGGCCTCCGGCTCTCTCACTCACCGAACGAAGCATAGAAGAGGCAAAGCTTCTACTCAGACGTCGATTTTCTGTGAGAGTGTGGTACTTCCCCGGACAAGCCGGCCCATTAATGCTACTAGCAATTCATTTTGCCGGTAGCGTGGCTCTACCACGACAAATATGTAAAAGATTAAAAAATAATTTAATAAAACCGGCCAAGTGCGAGTCGGACTCGCGCACGAAGGGTTCTGTACCGTTTACGATGGGGTGGGGTTAGTCGAATGTTGTATATAAAAATTTAATTTTGCGGTTGACTCCATACATTTTGTTCGGGCGACTGTAACTACATAAGTTGGTCAAGTTGTATAAAAATAACTATCTATGATACCGAGTCTGCTATAGTTTTATTTGAAAGTGCATAATTTGAGGTATATACCTACCACATTTTTTTTCTGAATTAGTAATATTTCAAAAGTCACGGTAGGGGGACACCTCAAATTTTAACTTTGTATTAGATTAACTCAAGACTGGGGGGTTCGATCTACATAATTTCAAAGCAATTTTTGTTGCATTTTAAAATACCTTTTCAACGATTCCCCACACGTTGGGGTTAGTCCAATTTTATTTTCGTTGTATGGGATGGCTGAAAAAAAATCTACTTTTGGAACTTCATTATCTATCTCTCAATCAATTTTCGTAACAATCGGTGCAGTAGCGAGGGAGTGCGAGCCCGGACGGACAGAAGGACGGACATGATGAAACTATAAGGGTTCCTTGTGGACTACGGAACCCTAAAAACACATTCAGTTCCAAAACTTATCAAACCTTGGTTGTTTGGTACTTGTTTTTATTTTACATGTCTAAGTCTCCGATTCTGGAAGAAGAGTTGCCGTGAGACAGGCAACCGCCATGCAAACTATCGCCAAATCATGACCCTGTGCTCCAACGCATCATTTCTGAGGATGAAACAGGATAAATTATCGGATCAGAAGAAGAAGAAGAAGAAAAAATATTAAAAAAAACATACCAGACCGGCGAGTTACAAACAACGGCCCTGGCAACGTCGCGGAAGCTGCGCCAAGAACCAGAAGAAAAATAAAGAACAACATTTTTTTTATCAACGTCCTACTTGAACAGCTAACTTCTCCACCAGGACAACTTGAAATATATTCGTACCTATTTATAACAATTCTCCTATCAGTAGGTCATAATTGTTGCAGAAAATACATCGATTAGAAAATGAATCGATTAGAAAATCCGCCACAGTGACGGATTTTTGTAATTGATTTAATTTCTAATTAATCCTTTAATAAACAACAAATATATTTTTTAAAATAGAACACTAAAGCGATTATGGTACAAACAAATATCTACAACTTTTGTTCAGTAATTTTTATTTGTAGAACTAAAAAGTTATAAGCGAAAATACATAAAAAAATTAGACTAACTCTTATTCTAATCATAATACAAAAAATTAGATAATATATTAGATAATTTTTATAGATGGTGTTTTAAGGAGCAATTTTCATCATAAACATTTTAAAATTTATTCATTAGCTAAGGTTTCCAAAATGGCGGCCATGGGACAAGGGTTGCGTTGCGACCGCATAGACTTGTATTTAACTTTACGCAGCCGTCGCAAACACCACACTACATAGATACGAACAATTTAACTCACGTACACAGCGATGAACCGGCGCACGCCTGTTTAGTCACACAGGCCAAAACTGGATAGAACTGGTTACGGTACTATAAAAGCAACGACTTGCGCCTAGCATTCATCATGCAGTATCGACCCCTGAGGCGCCCAGCACAGTTCAACAAGATACATCCGAATTATGATGGTAGAACTTACTGCTGGCGTTGCGGAAAATTGAATCACGACTCCAGGATTTGGTAAGCTCAAAAACAACTGTTTTGCAGTTGTTCCGGCAAGATAGGTGTACTGAACAGGAATCGCTGTAAGAAAAGAAGAAAGAAAACATGTGCTGTTAAATCAGAAAATAGACAACAGGCCGTTTATAAACAACAATCACCTTAAAATAGTATAAGGCGTTAGTGGAAACAGGCTTAACGTGCATCTATATAAACAAGGACATGTGAGAAAATAGTAAGAAAGTAGGTAACTAAAGAAGATATGAGAAAACAAAAGTTTTACTAGCGGATGGCTCCTAAATTAAACAAAAGAAAGAGTTAGAAATAAAGATAAATGCTAGAACATCAAACATGAGGTGTTCCTTTTACCATCAAAGTCCCAAGCGATCTTGAGAATGGACGTACTTCAGCAATGCGGTTACACATTAGGTAAAAATACGGAACTCTAAAAAACAGCGAAAGAACGCCAAGGAAAAGCCAATATTTATGATTATGAACTATCAGTGGAACAAAGAACGAGGCTGGGAGAATTGGTAGAAGAAGAGTTTAAGAAATACACTGCAGCTCCAAAAGGAAACAGAGACCGAGCATATTATAAAGCTGAAACATAAAGAACATATACTTAAAGCAAACATATTATTCAAGAAACCAGAAAATTACGTCATAAAGTCATAAACGAACACGTGCATAAAATGCTTGAAGAAGGAATAATCGAAAGTTCCAGCAGACCTTATAATTCATCAGTAGTATTGACAAAGAAAGACAACTGATGATATAGATTCTGTAGAGACTTCAGGAAAATCAGCGATGTAGCTCCATCCATCCATTTCGAGTAGGTGTCACGGTCAATCGACCATGCACACCCTGGTGTATGGTGGAGTTTTTCGGAAGCGCCTCTCGGCTTCTAACGTGGTTCCTTTAACGACTACCAGATGGCAGCCGGGACCACCGGCTTAAAGTGCCTTCCAAAGCACGGAATCATCTTTATTATCAGACAATCAGGTGATTTAAGCCTGCAATGTCCTAACCAAACTGGAAACAACTAAACAAAGTATGCTTCCGGTGGGAATCGAACCCACGACCCCCGCGTCAACAGGCAAACGCCTTAACCACTGGACCACGGAGGTTGTTAAAGGAAGCGATGTAGCTAAAATGCCACAAATTGACCACATATTAGAAAAACTCTATAACGGAAAGTATTTCACAAAATTTTACAAACCGAAAAATGGTTACTATTAGGCAAACTTTCATGAAGTCAGCAAAAAAGCAACCTCGTCCACAATTCCTGGAAGAGGTCTAATCCAGTTCCGGGTTCTCCGATTTGGGCTCTGCTCAAGTGGGCTTACTTTCCAAAGACTCCTATATAGAATTACAGGACCGGAATTATAACCAAACGCGTAGGTGTACCTGGATGATATCATAGTATGCAGTATATCCTTCAAAGAGCACCTAGAACATTTTGACTAAAAAATGTCGTGGTATACGATTATCCAGTTAAATTCCTTGGATTTAGTTGGATAATCGTATACCACGTCAAATTTATAAAATTATCAGAGATAAAAAAAGAAGGAACGCCACTACAAAATCCACAACACTTCTAAAAGGAATTGAAGAAATATGGAATTGAACGCAGACTTACTCCGCCTTACTCGCAGCAGGTAAACCCGATGGAGAGAGTACCTGAATAAAAAGTTGGAAACAATTATAGCATCATACATCCAAGATAACAATAAGAGGTGGGACAAGTATCTGCTGGAAATGAACTTTGCACTTTACACATCACGCAAATAATTCATCAAATATATTTTCTAAATGTTCGGCTGAGAAATAAGAAAACGGAACTATTTCCTACAACACCAATAACGGAGCGAGCTACACTCGAGGGCTAGTACGCAGCAACCAAAATAGAGTGTCTTACACACAAAATATTACTACAAGCAAAGACGTCACTGAAATATACACATATATTTTGTAAAACTTACAATGTATACAGGGATGTTAAGGAGAGACAGACATAGATTATAATCAAAGAGCTAACAGTAGGAATTAAATCAACCTGTTAAATCTGTAACATACCTGTCATAATACATAGACTTACTGAAATCATTTTTGTAAAGCACACAAAGACTTGCATAATCTACCTCAATGGAAGGACTGATAGATGAATATATAATAAAGAACTGAGGAAAGATTACCATTGCCTAAACGCAAACATACATATCTAGGTCAATCATGACGATAAACAAGTATTATAATCGACTTTATGGCTCAAGGTTACCACACTATAAGCTCACCTGATACAGACCATAGCATGAATCATCATTCAGAAAGGATATACAAATACATAGCAAAGCATAACAACAAGACAGGTGTTAACAAGAATATATTTTTTTTCTAACCTATTTGGTTCAACTGCTGGGCAAAGGTTTCCCCCATTACCTTCTATATCATTCCATCGCACCACATACGACCAAACTCTTTATCATCACACCAACGTTTCCTACGACTACTATGCCTCCTGTAAACATCCTCAGGGGTCCACTTCGTAACTAAAGTGGTCCATCGGTCCGAATGCATTTGGCAGACATGACCCAACCAATCCCACTTCAACTTTGGTGCTTTATGTCCCATCAAAGATGCCAGTTTTAGAACAAAGTACGTTACTCTTAATAAATTAAGAAATAAAATATGCTGAAAAAATCTCATGCAGGCGGGACTTGAACTGGCGACCTAGGTCTATGTACGACCTATGCTCTGCCATCTGAGCTACCGCACAATTCAATGTCGGCGCCGAAATTCTCCACTATATCCCATTTCCTCTTATACGTATTAAGGCTTACGTCACCGATTCTGGATTGCGTTTCTTTCGGCGTATTTTTCTCACCAGTGGTCGTTTATTTCGATTATGCATTTATAATTAAAAAATAAAAATATGACGTTCAAAAAAAGATACCTACATATATCCAATTTTGAATAAAAATCTTTGACTTCTGACTTTTTTGACTTTTTTGACTTTGATATGTCTGATAGAAAATCCAAAGGCTATGTAAAACAGTTACTTTGTAAAAAGGCTTATTATAGTACTGAAGATTTCCTTAATGACAATAATATTTGGCTTGACCTTGGCGTAACCTTTCGTAATGACATGGTTATCAGACAACCTACTTACCATAAATCTGTCGAAAACAAATTACATGTTGTTCGGACTGAAATCTGCATCTCTTCCAGCTGCTAACGAATTCATAATCAAAGCCCATACATGTCAACACCCTACTTCAAACTGCACCTGCATTGTTATCACTCAAGCCGTTAATATCAAATATCTCGGCATCATTCTTGATCGAGCACTAAACTGGAAAGCGCACATAAAAGCTCTAACATCAGGAAACTTATTAATGTTTTCAGACATCTCAGAGATGTAGCCGACTTTGACACATTAAGACTTACATACTTTGCTCTATGCCAGTCTATTGTGATGTATTGTGTTGGAGTCTGGGGAGCAGCCACAAAGACCACTATGCTGCAAATCGAAAGAGCGCAGAGAGCAATTCTCAAAGTTATCACACGAAAACCATATCAGTACCCTACCAATCAGCTCTATACCGACACCGGAGTGCTAACGGTGAGGCAGCTCTTCGTGCTTCAGACGGTAATAAGAAAACATTCTCTAATAGTATTTAAAACTAACCTAAATTTACATAGACGAAAACATCTTCGTTACAAGGTATGTCCTATATTACCACACAGAACTTCATTGGCTAATCGGCATTTCAAAATGCTAAGCCCAAAATTATATAACCGTATAAATAAAGACATAAATATTTATGCACGCACAAAATTTCTGTGCAAAAGACGCGTCCAAATATACTTAAAAAAGCTTAATTATTCTGAAACAGAAAATCTATTGTTGTAATCACCTCCACACGCATTGCATGCAATGCACTCAAGTTTGTATTCCTCTTAATCATTCAATAATCTCCAATAAACGTCTGCTTATAAGAGCATTTCATTCGCCACTACCTATAGTGCAATTTTAATATTAATGTATGTACCTACCTCGCCATAAGTCTATTTATTTTTATTTTATTATTTAATATTAAAACAGATTTCCCAAAATTTCAGATAGTTCTAGTTTGGGATATCTAAGTCGTGATGTAACACTTTACTGCCATTTTGTAAACACAAATGTTATTATTACTAGTTCTTACACCACTCTGCTAGCAGGCTACCTCCGAGATGCAGACTGACGTCTAGTTCGGAGTTGATCTGTTACTAGATGGTACAAGAGACTACCTACTGTAACAATTTTGGCTTAATAAATTTATTATTATTTGTATCTCTCTTATTTCACGGGTGTTACCCCGGTTCTTTGAGAGGCTTGCGTGGGGATATAGATCCAACACGTAGAGGCCCTTTGGAGAAGTTGATGTAATGTTGGTCTCTAGCCAGAACCCGTTCCTAGAAATACCAATGTGTGATATGCCCTTGAACAGGTCTTGGCCGGAAGAGGAACTATTGCATTTTAAAAAGGAAATTAATGGGTTTATTGGATTGAGATTTGGGTGGACTTATGCTGGGTTATTGCAAAGGGACGTGCACCTGCCATAATCATGATAATTGACTACAATTGGCAGGTGGTGGCTTGCCGCCCACTAGATGGGCCCCTCAAAATAGCCAACGATTAATGCCGGCAAAAGGGGCAACACCGGTGCGGGCGACTCAGGGGTGTCGAGAGGTGTGCTGCGCTTTCTCCGAAGTTACTCGCGGCGTTATGCCCTTTAACACTTTCACCCCTGGAGCAACAGCTCTCACGACTCCTCTCTGGATGGCCAACTAAGGCAAGCCAGAGTCGAGAGCCCTGCGAGCCCTCTTGGGTTTCCACCCCGACCGATGAAGACACGTCGGGGGCGAGGGCTCTGACCGACTCTCTGGAGCACTCGGGTCCGTGGTGTCGTTACTCACCAACAGCTCGCCACAAGCTGCCCTGCGGCCTTATTATTATTATTTACGTTTATTTTTTTTCTCGAAATACAAATTTCGGTGTTTGACCGATACTACGGGTTTTACACCAAGTAAGTATCAGCATCTGCAGAAATACTAGAGGATGGCTGGTCGTCCTGTAAAAATTTCCTGACAATACGACAGGTGTTGAGTATTGCTGCTTTTTGCATTGTTATATGTGTATTTTCTGGTAAATCTATTATTTTGAGAGAGTGAAAGAGGTATTTTGGAATGACACCTGTAGTGGAGATCACCAATGGTATTATAAATACTTTTTCTAAGTCCCAAATTCTAGTTATTTCTTCCTTAAGTTCGGTGTATTTACTAATTTTTTCAGTAATTGTCTTCTGAATGTTATGAGTATTGGGTACTGCGATGTCTATGATGTAAGCAGTTTTGGTAGGTTTAAGTATTAATGTTATATCAGGTCTATTGTATGGGATAGTTTTGTCTGTAAGAATTGCTCTGTCAAAATACATTTTTGCATTGGAGTTCTCTAGTACAGGTTTGGGGGTATACTGATAGTAAGGTGTGACTTTGTTAGGTATAAGATTGTGTTTAATGGCCAGTTTTTGATGTATGTAGTGTGCTATTTGGTTATGTCGGTGGGTATAGTCAGTCTGTGCTAAGTTTGGGCATGCACCAGTGATATGCTGGATCGTTTCAGATTGTCTGTGGCATTTTCTGCACTTATCTGTAGTAAGAGAAGAGTCTTTTAGGATGTATTTCTTGTAATTACGCGTATTTATAACCTGGTCTTGTATAGCGATGGTAAATCCTTCAGTTTCCGGGAATAAATAGCCTATCTTTAACCAACTATTCGATGCTTCTGAGTTTATATGAGCCTGCTCTAAATCATGTAAATGTCTACCATGTAGTTCTTTTTCTCTCCATAATTTAAGTTTGTCATTATAATGATCATGTGTAGTACTATATTGTCTATTTTTATCTTGTAAATGTATAGGTGTATATTTATCATCAGCTTCTACTGTGGCTAAATGAATTTTACTGGTCTTTGCCTTCATATAGAAAAAGTCTCTTAGGTTTTTTATTTGTCCTTCCCATAGCATCTTAATATCAGTTATACCTCTTCCACCTTGTTGTCTTTTAACCGTCATTCTTTGTATTGCTGATTTAGGGTGTAAGTAGTTATATTTCGTTAATGTACTTCTGGTTTTTATTTCTAAGTTTTTTATATCTGTTTGAGACCATTTGACAATGCCGAAAGAATATGTAAGAACTGGAACAGCAAAAGTATTAAAAGATTTAAAGAGATTTTTAGAGTTAAGCTGTTTTTTACATAGAATATTTAATCGACGAAGATATTCTGAAGTTAAGTCTTTCTTTAATTTAACGTGATTAATGGATTTTGACTGGTATATTCCTAGGTATTTATACAAGTCATCATTGTCCATGGATGAGATATTAAGTTCATCGTTGATATAGCAATCCCCTTCTACTATTTTTCCTTTTTGTATGTGTAAAGTCTTGCATTTGTCTAAACCGAAAGTCATATTTATGTCATTACTAAATTTTGCTGTAGTTTTTACTAGTTCTTCCATATCTTTCCTCGTTTTTGCATATAACTTTATATCATCCATGTACAATAGATGACTTATGGTTGAGTTAGTCGCTAAAGAGTAGCCTTTTTGCGATTGAATTAACATTCTCGATAGAGGATTCAATGCCAAGCAAAACCACAAAGGGCTCAGTGAATCTCCCTGAAAGATGCCATTTCTAATTGGGATTTCTCCAGTACTAAGTTTAGTATTATTAGCTGTTATTGTAAGTGTGGTTTTCCAGTTAGCCATGGCATTTCTCAGGAATTTAATAATGATAGGATTTACTTTGTATATTTCCAATATATGAATAAGCCAAGAGTGGGGTACGCTGTCAAACGCTTTTTTATAATCTATATATGTGATGTGCAAGTTTCGGTTTTTGTTGTGAGCATGTTTTAAAATTGTCGAGTCTATTATAAGTTGTTCCTTACACCCTTTGTGATTTTGACGGCATCCCTTTTGTTCTTCAGCAATAATTTCATTAGTAAGCAAATGTTTATTAATTATATTAGTAATGCATGATGTTAATAACTTGTAAATTGTAGGTAAGCATGTTATTGGCCTATATTGAGATGGATCAGTAGTATTTGCGCTCTTAGGGATCATATATGTTATACCTTTAGTGATAAATTCTGGGGTGGGTTGTACTCCTTTAATGATATCAGTAGTAGTTTTTGCTAATATTTCATGTAGAGAGTGCAATTTTTTGAACCAGAAATTATGAATATTGTCTACCCCTGCCGCTTTCCAGTTCTTCATCTTTCTTGTAACAGATACAATATCTTCTTCCGTTATTAAAGAGAATTCCATTTCTTCAATTTTCTCTCCAAGTCTTTCTTCTTCCTTTATCCATCCTTAGTCGTCATGATGTCTTGTCTCTTTTCCCCAAATATCTGACCAATATTCTTGTAGTGACTGTTCTGTTGGGAGTTCTATCGTTGCATTAGTCGGACTTTTACAAATTTTCCTATAAAACATTTTTTCATTAAGAACAAATAGTTTATTGTTATCTTTTCTTTCTAAAGATTTTTTATATCGTGCTAGTCTATGTGATTTTAAACTTAATTTTTGTTTTAAGGTGTCAATGTATTCTATAGGTCTTATATTATTTTTATCATATTTGGAATGGATTTTTGTGTTTTTAAAAAACAGTTCTACTTTTTTAACAAGTTTTTTTGATCTATTATTTTTATATGTGTACTGACAAAGTCGAGCTATATCTGCTCTTAATTTTTTTATATCCTTTTCTAATCTAAGTTCCCACGCAGGTTTATTATTTCTGTTTTTCTTACGTGATGAACTGGAGACGTTATCATTATTTACTACTTTAAGACCCAAATGCCTACATATTGTTAAAGCAGTACAGTATATAAGTGTATGTATGTGTGTTATGTCTGAATCTAATGTATAAAAGTTTGGTAGGATTTTAGTATTAAATATATTTATGTATTCATAAAGCTTTTTATTTTCTCTAAGTCTGGGAAGTTTAGGGCGAGACGTAGGATCTGTTCCAGTATATTGAGCTAGATTTGTTTTTAATGCTTCTACTAAGCCGTGTATAATTTCATCATTAACATGAGTTATTGTTGTGGTAATAGATTCGGGTGTTAAGAGTTCTTGATCTATTGTAACTGTAATCGTTTGCGTTGAAATATCTGTATGACTTTGAAGACTTTGCTGAGTTAGGTTTGAATTTTGTGAAAAGATATTTCTGGGGGTGCTAATTGGAAATGTGTCATTTTGTGGTATAGCATTAAATTTTTGAGTATCAGGAGTATCGGATTTTAATTGTTCTTCTACTTCACGTTTTATTCTATGTATAGTATCATCGGACAAAAGTTTGTTTCTAATGATTACTCGTTTCTGATCAGTGACTCTTTGTTGCGTAACATTCAATTCTGGGTATTCTGTTTTAAACCTGTCATAAAGTCGAGGTCCATACATGGTCATATCTGTTTCTAATTTGGTAATGAAATAATATGTGCGCATGATAAACATATTTATATCATTGTCCCATTTCATGCGCACTCTTGGTTTTCCGGCTTTGGTGGTCGCAGGTTGAGTGGCTCTTGGCCTCTGCGAAACATCCTCAGTCGGTGTAACTGCTCTACTTTGTATGGCTAAAAGGGAATCTAAAGAATTGGAATCTATGCTAGCATTGTCGGCTGTAGTCGATTGTTCGAGGGGAGCCCGCCTGCTCAGCCCCCCGTCGCCGATGGTTCGTATGCTGAAACACCCAGCACCGGCTCCAGGTGTGCCCCGACGATCCTCGGGTAGCGACCTTATACGATTTCTACTAGATCGAGTCTCCATTTTCATTCATTCAGTCCAATTTTGATGGGTTACCTACCTTGTTGGCCGCGGAAGTTTCATTAGTACGCGTGTCCGCCTCCCACGTGGATCTGGTGTTCGATCCGGACGTAAGGTAGAATTTCGGGAGGCTTATTATTATTATATTATTATTTTAAAAATGACATTTTATTTATAAAATTTCATTATTTTGATATTGGATTTTTTATTTCAATATTTACATTTCTAAAACATCATTCTCAAAATTTAATTTATGACTTTAATAAAGACAATGTACATACTCAGTCCACATACATAGTTTTTAAGATAAACTAAAATTGTAAGGTGACGTCGATTGAAAAAAATGCGGTTGCCGCTTTTTCTGGCTCCGGTTTGGAAGCGGCACTAAACTTAAGCACCTATTAGACTACGCGTTATTCAGCATACGGTATTCAGACTGTCTTAGAGTCTAACTAGACAGCTCGCTATTACACTAGTCTGAAAAACGCGGGCTTGCTCATTCGCACGCAAGATGTCGACGTTGGCGGTTGTATTGGCACCTGCACTTCCTAAACCCCAAAAAAGTTGCCATAGCAAAAAAAACATGTTTCTTTTGTAATTCTTTATTCAAATAATCTTGATGTTTTTTTGTCATAAACATGGCATGCCACGGTACAACTCTAGCTGCATAATAATATTTTTTATATTACGGGTATGCTTTCAAATTAGTCCCATTTCAATTTCATCATAATCGGTTCAGTAGTTTCATTGAAGTCGGTTTTTATAAATGGATGATTATTTTTCTTTACTAAACGCCATTGTTGTAAAGGTAACGCAAACAAGACCAGGCACACCAAACACGAATAAAATATACGTGATGCACGCACACGTCCGCTCCCTTCGGACGTGAGCGCAGACTGAACGGTGTAAAGGGATACCCCCTTTCCATCCGATTACACCTACCGAGTAGAGCGGCGAGTACTCGGTGTGTATAAACACCTAATGCTCGCCCGAGCGCTAGACAAGCGTTGTGCGCCTATTAAACCATCCTGAATCGCATCCTAAATCGGATCCGATGAGAGGGACGCCGCTATACGTGCGATACGATTGGAGATATCCCTTATCGTGTCTAACGTATAGCGACGTCTCTCCCATCAGATCCTAAATTCAGGATGGTCTAATAGGCGCATAATGCTTGTCTAGCGCTCGGGCGAGCATTAGGTGTTTATACACACCGAGTGCTAGGCCGAGGGCACTGTCTCGTCGCTCTACTCGGACTGTTATTACACTACTTGATTTAGACTCTAGGACAGTAAGCCTCGCCGAGCCCGATCTTGCTGGCTGACTTCAGAGTTAGACAGTCTAACTCTTATTATATACCTATTACGCTAGTTTGTCTAAAATAATCTAAATATCGAGTGGTGTAATAGACGCTTAAAAGACCGGCCAAGTGCGAGTCTGATTCGCACACGAAGGGTTCCTGACATTATCTATACATATAATAAAACAGTAAAAATATTTTGTCTGTACATTTAGTATTTTTGACTGAAAAAGATAGAGAGACACTTAAAAAGAATAATAGAAGGCAAAATTTTTTTTTTTTTTAATTTAATTTTTTGTCTCTCTGTCTGTATGTATGATCACGCTTATCTCCAAAAGTACTGAACCGATTTACTTAAAACTTTCACCAATAGCTTTGTTTTAACTCAGCTAAACATTTACAGTTTGTTTTATCAAAATCGGTTCATTAAAAAAAAGTTATAGTAATTTGAATGAGCTCAAGGCACAAGTTTGCCTGCAAATACACATATAGCACTTAAATAAATGACACAGGAAAATTAAAATCTAAAGTCACTTCTTCACCATTATACGACGCCATTATACCTGTAAACATATAAATATACGTGAAAATCAGTTTGATAACATCTTGGTTTTTGCCGTAAATAACTAACATGAAAATTAATTCTTTAAGAATCCGCTAGATGGCGCTGTTTCATTTCATCAATTTCTACAACGCGATATAGAGATTTTTTCAAATGAGGCCTACTACATGAATATGTTTCGCCATAGCGAAAAATTTCTTCGAGAATCTTTTCACTGCGAACTTAATACTTAAATTTCTTTGATTGATTTGATAATGTTGATTATCTTTGTCTGTCAGTTGAAATTAAAATGACTAGGAGGAGGTCAAACCTGTCTCAAGCCAGCAGAGTAGCGAAACGAATGAGGATGATAAGGTCTCAAGAGTCTATCGAAGACAGGCAAGAACGACTTAGAGCTAATCGGGAGCGGAATTCACGCTCTCGCTCATTGGAGACTTTAACTGAGAGACAAGCTAGACTGCGTGCTAACCGTGAGCGGAATGCATCAACTCGCGCCTCTGAAATCTCAACGAGCGGCATACGCTGTCGCGCGCTTCAGAAACGTTTACCGAAACGCAATATCGGCTAAATGCTGACCGAGAACGTCATTCATTGTCTCGCGCTTCGGAAACGTTTTCTTCTTCTTCTTAGTCGGTACACTCTTGCCAGAGCGGTCGTGGTCATCATTATGAATCACGATGAGTGATGATTTTGGTAATACGGCGCCATTCGTCGCGGACTGCAGCTTTCCGGGTACATTCGTAAACCGAGCACTTAGTTGCGGCCTTAATCTGGTCTGTCCACCTCATTGGTGATCTACCACGTGGCCTGGTGCCTTCTACTTTTCCCTGCACTACGAGACGCTCAATGGAGTCATTATCACGACGAGATATATGGCCGAAGAAGGTCAAAATGCGTGACTGCACTGTGGTTGATAGGCGCTGTCTGATGCCGAGTTTTTTTAATATGTAGTCATTGGTTCGAAACTCTGTCCACGATACTCCTAGCATCCGTCTCCAGCACCACATCTCCAACGCGTCAACTTTCTTCTTCTCGGTTTCACGAAAAGTCCATGTCTCCGTCGCACGGAAACGTTTACCGAAACGCAAAATCGGCTGAGTGCTGATAGAGAACGCCACATATTGTCACGCGCTTCGGAAACGTTTACCGAAACGCAATATCGATTAGAAGTGGCTAGGGAGAACTACGACCGTACGCGTCAACTTCATGCCAATTTTTTGGAAACTGAGAGACTAACAATCAATACATTGAGAAGCCAAGAAACAGAACAACAGCGTCAACGTCGCTTGAATGTTGATCTAATACAACACTCACTGAACAGAGCCTCGATATCATCTTAAGAATCAGTCGTATCCCAAGATTTGAATACGGGGTATGATTTACTCTCTTGGGTTGATAAAGAAAAAAGTGCCTTTATGTATTCGCCTATGATTGACTGCGCTGAATAAGCTTTACTTGGGAAAAAAGTAATTTGCCGGTTTTGTGACGCAATTAAGTGGCAAAAAGAGACTATTGGCATGTGTTGCGCAAAAGGAAAAGTGGCTTATGAAATTTTTCAAAACCCTATTTATTACTGGCTCTTTTGAATGGTGAACATCCAAATTCGAACCCTTTTTAGAAAATATACGTGCATTTAACAATGCCTTTCAAATGACGTCATTCGGTGCGAAACAAATATCAGAAGGACCATTTATGCCAACATTTAAAATTCAAGGCCAAGTTTACCAACTTATTGGTTCATTACTACCTGAAAACGAGCCTAAATTTTTACAAATATATTTCGTGTCTGATTACCAAGAACAGGTGTCTGATTACCAACTGCAAAGGAATCTAATAACCCTCCTGCAAAATATGCTGCACCAAGTGAACCCATATGTACACAGTTTTAAAGCTGCGTTAGAATCTGTTCCTCAAGGGCAACACAGTGATTACAAATTTGTAATTAACGCAGATAATCGACCTCCAGGTGAACACCGTGGCAGGCACAATGCCCCTGTGGCCGATGAAGCTGCAGCTGTTTTAGTAGACGAAGAATGTGAGCGTCGCGACATTGTTTTACGTTCGCGAGATGATCAGTTAAAACGTATCTGTGAAACACACCGATCGTACGACGCTTTACAATACCCGTTAATCTACTGCCGCGGTGAAGACGGTTATAACTTTGAATTATATCAAGTGAACCCTGAAACGAAAGAGCCTAATCTTAATAAAAAGTTATCAGCCCAACAATTTTATGCGTACCTATTACAAATAAAACGTAATCAATTCATCTATTTACATAGGTTCCGAGGATTATTCAGTCAGTTTATTGGCGATATGTACGCAAAAATTGAAACTGAGCGTTTAGTTTATATTAGCACGAATCAAAGAAGGTTGCGTGCTGAGGAATACGTGCAGTTACCTGACGCTATGCACGAAGATGGTGATTCGGACAATTTAGGCCGGTTAATAATATTACCGTCCAGTTTTACGGGCGGGCCACGCTATATGCACGAGCGTACGCAAGATGCTTTTTGCTATGTGCGAAATTATGGCCGGCCGGATCTCTTTATCACATTCACTACAAATAGGAAGTGGAAAGAAATCACTGATGAACTATTGCCAGGCCAAGAACCATATGACCGACATGATGTTATTGCCAGAGTTCTCCATTTAAAATTGAAATTGCTAATAGAGTTGCTCACAAAAGAAAGTGTTTTTGGGTCAGCTTTGTGTTTCATGTACAGCGTCGAGTGGCAGAAACGCGGACTTCCACATGCACATATCCTTCTATGGCTGCAGGAAAAAATTCCTCCCAATCATGTTGATCTATTGATAAGCGCTGAATTTCCTAATCCTGATGAGGACCCAGTACTCCATACCATCGTGAAAACGCATATGGTGCATGGCCCATGTGGTAACATCAACAGGAATTCTCCCTGTATGAGAGATGGTCGATGTACAAAAAGATATCCCCGCGCACTGACAGAACAGACAGTAACAGGTGAAAATGGATATCCTTTATATCGACGTCGTTCACCTGAACAGGGTGGTTTGACAGCAGAAATTGGGCAACAGCAAATGACTGTTAATAATAGTTGGGTTGTTCCCTATTCACCTTTGCTATCCAAAACGTTCAATGCGCACATTAATGTTGAAATGTGCAATAGTGTTGAGGCAATAAAGTATATATGTAAATAAGGGGAGTCACCAAGCGACGTTTGCTTTGCAAGACAGGAATGTAGTCACGAGATATCAAACGGGACGGTATATAAGTACTTCTGAAGCTATATGGCGAATACTGGGATTCAATATTCATGAATGTTATCCCTCAGTCATGCATTTGAGCGTTCATTTGGAAAATGGGCAACGGATATACTTCTCCCCAGAAAATGTAAGAGACCGCGTAGACAATCCACGGCAAACGACCCTTTTAGCGTTTTTCACGTTATGTCAAGAAGATGAATTTGCAAAAACGTTAACTTATGATAAAGTGCCCGCTTATTACACTTACAATAAGCAGAGAGGTATTTTTAACCGACGTCGACGCGGCACTCCTGTAGAGGGATTTTCAGGGGTATACAAAGATGCTGCCTTGGGAAGAGTATTACTGTTCATCCCAGCAATGGTGAATGCTATTATTTGCGGTCGTTACTGCACAATGTACCAGGGCCCACTTCATTTGCGTTTTTAAAAACAATTGACGGTGTACAGTATTCTACATTCCAAGCAGCTTGCAGAGCCCTTCACTTGCTTGAAGGCGATGAACACTGGGATAACACCCTCGAGGAGGCGTGTGTTAGTGATTCACCGAATCGATTGCGTCATTTGTTTTCTGTAATGTTAGTGTTTTGTGGTCTTTCCGACCCATTGACCTTATGGGAAAAATACAAGATGAATCTTTCCGAAGACTTTTTACACACTCTGAGGCTAAACTCGAACTATGAATTAATCTAACCGATGAAAGAGCAGTAAATCAAGCACTTTGTTCTATACAAGATATTGTTTTTTCAATTGCAGGAAAGTCATTGAGTGACTACGGCCTTCCTGTACCTCAAATACTGCCTGATCAACTTCATATTAATCGTGAATACATTGCAGAAACAAGTTACAACTCAACAGAATTGAACGCAATAGTCGAAGATAATTTATTAAATTTTACACGCGAACAGTCTCAAATATTTCACAAAGTTGTCCGAAGTGCCCTTAATAATGAAGGAAAGCTGTTTTTCTTAGATGCTCCGGGAGGAACTGGGAAGACCTTTGTAACTAAGGCAATACTAGGTGAAATACGAAGACAAGGTAAAATCGCTCTGGCAACTGCGTCGTCAGGTATCGCCGCTACCTTACTTCCCGGAGGGAAAACAGCTCACACAATGTTTAAAATCCCACTCGATATTGACGCCAATGAAACGCCAACCTGTGCGATATCACGCAACTGTGATAAAGCAAAAGTAATTCAGGAATGTTGCTTCATCGTTTGAGATGAATGCACAATGGCAAACAAAAAAGCTGTTGAGGCAGTTGACAGGACACTGCGAGACATCCGCCGAGATGAAAGGTACATGGGAAACGTCACATTCCTTTTTTCTGGAGATTTTCGGCAAACCCTTCCAGTGATATCGCGAAGAACTCGAGCCGATGAAATTAGGGCTTCCCTGAAGCGCTCTTATCTATGGCCGCGAATAGAAAAATTAAAATTAACTTTAAATATGCGAGCACAACTAGGTGGTCATTCAAATGCCCAAGAATTTTCCGATGTGTTATTAAAAGTAGGCGACGGTATCCTTCCTGAACAAAACGGTCAGATTATTCTTCCGGAAACAATTGGCCGTGTCGTGTCTTCGGAGGATGAACTGATAAGTTCGGTGTTCGGGAATGTTTCCGAGATAACACATCAAGAAAAGTCTTGGTTGTGTGAACGTGCTATACTTTGCTCTAGAAACGACCAAGTCACTGCCATCAACGAAAAAATGTTATCCGCTATTGTTGGGAATGAAGTGGTATATACGTCATATAACAGTGTAGTCAATCAGGCTGATGCTACGACTTACCCAATAGAATTTTTAAGCTCTCTCACTGCCAATGGTCTTCCTGCACACAAGATAAAGCTCAAAGTTGGGCTACCTGTGATGCTTTTGAGAAAACTTACACCGCCAAAACTGTGTAACGGTACTCGGCTAAAAGTAACAACATTGCATAGACACATTATTCAGGCTGAGATTCTTACAGGGTGTGGTTTAGGAGAAACTGTGTATATACCGCGTATATCACCCATTCCCAACAATTTTCCGTTTGAATTCAAACGCAATCAATTCCCTGTAGCAGTTTGCTTCGCCATGACCATCAATAAGTCGCAAGGTCAAACTTTAAAAGCCGCTGGGGTGGATTTAAGATATGACTGTTTTTCGCACGGCCAACTTTACGTGGTTTGCTCACGGGTCAGCAGTGCGGATCATCTATTTTTATTAGCCCCTGAAGGGAAAGCTAATAATGTCGTATATAAAGAAATTCTTTGAGTTTACTTTATCTCAAAGAATTGCTTTATCGACCAAAAATATTTAATTCGGTAAGGTCAAGGTAGGGTCATTTAACTAAGTATTTCATATAAATTAATATGATTTGTATATTGATTTATTTCTAAATATACGCGGACGAAGTCGCGGGCAACATACGCGGACGAAGTCGCGGGCAACTAGTATAGAATAAGTTTGAAATTATTAAAAATGTTTTTATTATATGATGTAGCTCACAATTATTGCATTTCGCAATTTTTCCTTTATATGTGCTATATGACGTTGCTTCGTACGAAAGTTCACGGAAAGTACCCTGTGGGTTTTGATTCCCTTGCAAATGTCTAAAGAATACGAAAATTTGCGTCATAATCAGCTGTATCTTATGATTGCGATGGCTTAGGAGTTTGATTTTTTCACAGCTCCAAGAGATAGTAGAATCGCTTGGAGCTGTGAAAAAATCAAAAGATACAGCTGTATCTTTTGACTGAATATTCATATCAAATACTCACTCAACTCGTCATAATCAGCTAATTACTATTTGACGAGTTGAGTATTTGATATGAATATTTCAGCTTGATATCTCTACGCGTTCCTTGGAAAAAGGGTCTTGATAGACAGAATCATACGTCTTGATAGATACTCAGTCCACATACCTAGTTTTTAAGATAAACTAAAATTGTAAGTTGACGTCGATTGGAGAAAATGCGCTATGCAGTTTATTGCCGCATCTTCTGCACTCCGCTTTGGAAGCGGCATTAAACTTAGCCATAAATAATTTACTGACGTCAACAATTCTCAGTTGGAAATGTATGACAATTAATAAGTGCCTAAATGACCGTTTATATAGACCTCGTATATATTAAATAAACGTTTTGAATGCTTGTCATTCGTTGCTTGTCATTCGAACGATCAACATCTAGGTTTCACTGCCTGAAGATGCCTCGTGTAGAGGCGAAACACGTGTCGCGAGCACGACAGCCGACATTGCTGCAGCCTCAACAGATGCAGCAGTATCGACCAGGGTTGCATGCATCAACTATTGGTGGCGGGTATGAAGGGACTAACAGTAGTGGGTGGGCGCTGGCCAGCAATAGTTTGCATGAACTAACTGGTGGCGGAAGCACGCAAAGTAAATTGTCTCAAAGTAAATAATTTATATATTTGTTTAATTTTTAATCACAAATTGCTTACATCGTCCAATAATACAATTATTTACCTCTGATCAAAAATAGTACATAGTTTCGGGTTTGTGAGTGTGCATTAATTTAGAACTAAGTTCTCAGTTATAATTAGTGGAAATGGGATCTTCAGAGGAAACATTGAAACTTTCATGGAACATGAAGTGTCAAAATACACTATGCCGAAGATACGCAGCCGAAGTTCGGCGGCTGATCATACACTCGGGCTTGCCTGCCTCCCGATACTCTCTACCCAGTTTATCCAAGCACGGATTAAGGGAGAGGTGGGGGGGGGGGGGGGACATCAACGGCTGTACAGCTGTACGCGACAATACGCCGTAGTTTCGGCATAATGTATCATCTCTAATAAAAATAGTATTGCAGGCGTTAACACGCCGAACTTCAGCCGCGTATCTTCGGCATAGTGTGTCTACAGGCTAAGACTTTAGTTAATAAAAACTGTTAAAACTACATCAATTTAGTTTATTCAATAAAATCCAATATCAGTTTAGTATATTTAATGTATTCGTAAGCTCAAGTCCATACATAAATTTTAATATGTAGTAGATTGTAAATAATTGTTATTTGGGGAAAATGCGTTGTGCAGTTTGTTGCCGCTTCTTCTGCACTCCGCTTTGGAAGCTGCTCAAAATTTAGCTGTAAGATAATTATTCTATATTAAGAGCATCAAGCACGTGATGCCATTTATTTCTTCTGTTACTATTTCGTAACAAAAGAAAGTGATAGTACTTAAACGTTCTCGCGGCTACCACGCTACAAGGGCTGTCGAAGTTGGGAGTGTTTTTTTATTTATGTTGGTCTTGTGCTGTGGGAACTTTAGTTATATTCGGCGCGTTCGCTATTTTAGTTTTGATTGCCGTTGTACGGAATGGCATAATTCAACTGGTTTTGATCGCCATCGTACGGAGCGGGATAAACGCCTTGACCACCTGGGTACCAACCATTGTAGCAATAGTACTTTGCAACGACATTTGAGCTTACTTTATCCCCTCTTCTTACGATTGTAACTTGCGAGTTTGAAACAAATGATATTTCAGGAGCGACGCCGAAGTCATAAGCTGTTACTTGTAGGACTCCAAAATAGCAATGCACGGGAACCTGTAACAAATTAAAACGATAAAAAATATCACGCATATAATGATTTTACCCGACTACGGCGAAGCCAGAAGGTGTGCTATAAATTTGGCCACTATGCATTTATGTTCGCTTTTCTACATATCTTTGAACTTTTAAAGATGGCGCAAAAAATTAACCTAACAAAATAGGATTTTGAGCTGCTCCTTCCTTGGTATTATGTAAATATATAAATATATACGGACAAATCACACAGATTGAGCTAGCCCCAAAGTAAGTTCGAGACTTGTGTTATGGGATACTAACTCAACGATACTATATTTTATAACAAATACATATATAGATAAACATCCAAGACCCAGGCCAATCTGAAAAAGATCATTTTCCATCTTGACCTCACCGGGGATCGAACCCACCCAGGGCCCTCGTGTCACAGGCTGGCGTGTTGAACACAGCGCTACGGAGCTCGCCATCGCTATTATGTACATTGTTCATCGAGAGGAGAAAGAGAGAGATTTTCATGAGTTGGGAAACAAACTTTCTTTTCAACTTATTTATCCTGGTTTTATTACACGAAACCTACAAGGAAAATATGTTTTTAAGGGAATTTATTGACAGTTCAGCTATACAGATACCATTGAATTAGAAAAAATATGGAAGCAGCATTGCGCTCAAAAACTGACACCACGCAAAGTATATCAAAGCATGCGGGGCTTAAGACGAGGACTCAAATGTTTGGTACCTTCGCTCGGCAAAGGACTGATCAAGTGTGCGCAAGGGATAGCGCTTGGCAGTTTAGCCCGTGAATGATGAGATAGGAGATAGTCTCGAGTCGCTCAAAGAAAAAAACGTAAGCGCCAAATTCGTTATTTCTATTTTATATATAATCAGACCGGTTAATTGTATTTTCATATTTAAATTTTGATGAATTACTAATAACCTATCTTTTAGTCTAAAAATCATTATTTCATTCGTCGCATTTGAGCTACAATAACAAAAACTCTGCGAACGAAGACCATTTTTCAAAAAATATTTCTATCGATAAAATTTTATCAAAACGTGTTTTCATCTTCAATTTTTGGAGATGAAATAGTCAAAAATCATATTACTTAGATTTGAAACTCCTAATTTAAGTATTTTGCGAGATAAATAAGTTTCAGAACGACCTTATTTACAGTGGTATCGCCTTTAAAAGTATATCTGTTCGCGAATTACTCTGCCACGCGCTCCGTGACGGAAGGACGCGTCGATAAAAGCATTTAACGACATATTTTTTGAGAATATCGGCGAAATCTTAATGAATTAAGATAAAAATGACTTTTTGTGTAGTAAAGTGGTGCAGCAAACGCAAGGAAAGACGGAAAAGTGACACTGGAGTAATTTATCATAGCGAGCGAGGCGAGCTGCTGTCGCGAGCTTTATCTACCTACCTCCGCTATGTTGACACCATAGCGTTCATTAGAAATGTTGGCACCGCCTCGTGACCTTAACGCGGCCAATCGCAAGCTATCTTCGTCTATGAGTGCGTAAGTTTTTCGTTGTGATTTGAGTTAAGTTTGTTTGCGTAAATGGAACTGGTAATGAATCGTTATTTGTATGAGAGTTACTCTTCCACAGTTTTTCTAATTCAATGGTATAATACACTTTGGTTCGTAGGCCTGGCACCATCTGGTTTTATTTAATACCATCTGAGGTTATCCGGTACTAGCATGTACCATCGGGTTCCAATCAGGTACCATTGGGTACCTTCTACTAACATCAAGAACCAGTAACAACCACTAGAACCACCAGAAACAACAAAATTTACAATTTTTCCATCAATTAAGTTACCTTTATGTATATACGGTTGCTTTAATCGATCACAATTTAAAATAATAGTATTAAAACTCACGCGAGATAAATCCTTACTAATATTATAAATGCAAAAGTGAGTTTGTTTGTTTGCTTGTTTGTTACGCTTTCACGCCGTAACTACTGAACTGATCATCATGAAATTTTGCATACAAGTTCTTTGCAGAGAAGGACATAGGCTACCTTTTATCCCGGGGAAAAGTACTATTTCGTAGGTATCGACATCGACGCGGGCGGAGCCGCGGGCGAAAGCTAGTTCATTATAAAAACACGGTTTCACTCAAGTTTATTAAGTTGGAATCGCCAACTAGTTTCGGCCTGTCACGAAGACTATCATTAGGGCGAGTGTTAGGGGTGGCGACACGGTGGTTTTGCTTTCCTCAAAGCACTGACAGACTGAAACTAATTGGCGATTCCAACTGAAAAAAACTTAAGTGAAACAGTGTTTTTATAATGATCACAAAATAAATAAATAAATATAAATATATACTATATTTTATAACAAATACATACATAGATACACATCCAAGACCCAGGCCAATCTGAAAAAGATCATTTTCCATCTTGACCTGGCCGGGGATCGAACCCGGTCACTCCGTGTCGCAGGCAGGCGTGTTGAACGCTGCGCCACGAAGCTAGTCAATCACAATATACTTTTATACTTATTGATATCATGCAAATTATACCACGAACATAAAAATACCTGGTAGCGTAATGAGGAGAATGGTTCGTCAGAATTAAGTATCTTGTCATCAACTTTTACTTCTACAAAAGGAGCTTGAATATAACCTGAAAAAACAAGATTATTCAAATTTTTATGTGTCACACAAGATTATAAGCCCCACCAAAACTATAAAAACTCGGCTAAGAGCGAGTCGGACTCGCGCACCGTTATCTATAAAAAAATCATGTTTGTTGTATGGGAGCCCCGGTTTAATATTAATTTTAAATTTATTTAATATAAATATTCTGTGAATATTTCAAGTGTCTACCTGTTGCCACTATAAAAATCAAGCAAAAAATGTCACGTTTGTTGTATGGGAGCCCCCTTAAATATTTTATTATATTTTTAGTATTTGTTGTTATAGCGGCAACAGAAATACATTATCTGTAAATATTTCAACTGTCTAACTATCACGGTTCATGAGATAGAACCTGGTGACAGACGGACAGACGAACAGACACACGGACAGCGGAGCGATATTTATAAGATCCCGTTTTTACCCTTTGGGTACAAAACCCTAAAAACCACGCCTTAATACGGTAATCCATCCATACTAATATTATAAATGCGAAAGTAACTCTGTCTGTCTGACATTTCAATATGTAGTTTAAAAAGGCAGCTGAACATTAAATATATAAATAAATAAATATATACGGACAAATCACACAGATTGAGCTAGCCCCAAAGTAAGTTCGAGACTTTTGTTATGGGATACTAACTCAACGATACTATATTTTATAACAAATACATATATAGATACACATCTAAGACCCAGGCCAATCTGAAAAAGATCATTTCCCATCTTGACCTGGCCGGGGAACGAACCCGGTCACTCCGTGTCGCAGGCTGGCGTGTTGACCGCTGCGCCACGGAGCTAGTCAATTGCCAAAATATGGGAAGAAAGTCGAAACCACTCGCGGTCTCGTAATGAAAATGGCGATAATTTGTGACCATTCTGATGATTCTTTGTGTATATTTGTTAAACCATGGAAAACTGTATGCATTGTCCAAATTTTAATTTGGATTAAAATACAGCTGCTGCCTTTTTAAACTACATATTGAAATGTCGTTTCATAATTCTTTTTTATTTTTATTTTCGACAGTCTTTTCGTCTTCTGAAGCATTCCATCTCTTGCTTTCCTCTTTAACATACGCTCGGGAGACTATCTAGTTTTATTTATATTTTGTCTTTTATAATATCAGTAACCAGTGAAATTAAAATACAATATTTTGTGGTCCGTATTTGATTCCCTGCCTGCGGAGCTGAGTGGGCTTCACATAAAATAGGGAGTTGATGGTAGCTACCATCATCTACCTATTTTATATGAAGCCCACTCTATCTGTACTTTCAAAATTCAATTCAAAAATTCAAAACGTTTATTCAATATAGGTTTCTTTGAACACTTATTAATTGTCATATTTCACTTCTCAACAATTGTTGACGTCAAAAATTTACATATGGCTAAGTTTAACGCCGCTTCCAAAGCAGAGTGCAGAAGAAGCGGCAACAAACTGCACAGCGCATTTTCTCCAAGGACGACAACTCACAATTTATGAAAATCTTAGAAATTAAGTATGTGGACTGAGTATACATTGGTATATTTAATGTCATGTTCGAATTGAATTTAAAAAATAATGTCATATTATTGAAATTAATAACACCGAAATAAAAAAAAAATGTCAAATTATGTACCTACTAAAATAAAAAAGTCATCTTTAAAAATAACACGTACAGAATGTACCACACATTATAGTCATATAAATACAGAATTACGAGGCGTCCGCGCCAAGCTCAAGCCAAACATTCTTATCATTAATAAAATCTTCGGTCCTATAATATGCCTTTTTACAAAGTAATTGTTTTACATAACTTTTGAATATTCTATCAGGCATATCAAGGACCGATTTTGGCAATTTGTTGTAGTAGCGTATACAGTTTCCCATGAACGACTCGCTAACTCTGCTTAGCCGATATCGCGGAGAAATAATTTGTGATTGTTACGCAAGGGTCTATTCATTAAATCACTAACTTTTTTGAACGACAAAATATTTTTCCTTGCATACATTATATTCTCGAATATATACTGTGAAGCTACAGTTAAGATATTAATTTCTTTAAACAACTGTCTGAGTGAGTCCCTCGCGCCCAGGCCGTAGATGGCACGAATTGCTCTTTTTTGCAGAATAAAGATAGTCTGGATGTAGGCTGCATCGCCCCACAGAAGTAATCCGTACGACATTAAACAATGAAAATAACTAAAGTATACAAGCCTAGCAGTGGACTCATCTGTCAGTTGTCTAATCCTTCTAACAGCGTATGCTGCGGAACTAAGCCTATTAGAAAGTTTAGAAATATGGGCACCCCATTGTAGTTTTGAGTCGATTGTGATCCCTAGGAAAGTAGTATCATTGACGAAACCTAGTTTTTGACCGTTTATTAAAATGTCAACATCGGTCTGCCTCACGTTCGGGAGAGTAAATTTAACGCATTGGGTCTTTTGGGCATTTAGCAATAGGTTGTTGGCTGAAAACCAGTTTGAAATTTTTGCTAATATGTTATTTACCGCGGTAACGTCATCACTTTGACGGTCCATCTTGAATATGAGAGACGTGTCATCGGCAAACAGCACTATGCCCGCTTCATTTTCAACCATATAGGGCAGGTCATTGACGTACGCTAGGAAAAGAAACGGGCCTAAGATTGAGCCTTGAGGCACGCCAATTTTTGAATTAGTACCATTTGATTTGACACCGTTAATATCTACTGTCTGAAGCCTATTTGTCAAGTACGATTCTATTAATTCTAATGACTTATTTTCAAACCCGTATTGTCGGAGTTTGAGCAAAAGTGTTTGATGATCAACGCAATCAAATGCTTTAGAGAGATCACAAAACACTCCAATGGCATCCTGTGAATCCTCCCAAGCGTTGTAAATATGAGTAATCAGAGCTACTCCCGCATCGGTGGTCGATTTTCCACCAGTAAAGCCAAATTGTTGGTTATGGAAAAGGTTGTTAGTCTTAAAATGGAATTGCATCTGGTTCAGCATTATCTTTTCAAACACCTTGCTCAAAACCTTGCTGTACTGGCTGAGTGAACCGGGACCTCTACTCCTACGGTTTTTTACGGATCACTGGATTAGTGATGAATGAGGAGAGTAATGAGTGTAGAAGAAGCTAGAGATATATGTCAGGATCGTAGCAAGTGGAGATTCATAGTCTCTCCCTTCCCCCATGGCAAACAGGCGTGAAAATATGTATGTATTTACATGTATGTATTACTGAATTACATGACCTGAACATAGGAATACTTCGAACTGGGGTGGGTCACTGTAGGTATTACTAAGCGCGTTGGGGTTATATTGATCAAACCGAAGCACGGTGTCAGTGTGTTCAAGTTGATCAGACTATGCTGCACCTTCTCTCGTGCCCAATGTGCCCAACCAGCTGCACAATACGCGACCTAATACTCAGCGTCGGGATGTGGTATAAGAGTCGCCACATACTGGAGGGACAAAATTTGATTTTAATTTAAGTTATTTGGGCCAATCGACACGTAAAGAAGAAGAAAGATAACTTCGACCAGCGGTGAGGCATTTTATTTTAAAAAATAGCTCTTAGAGGTAACTGATCCATATCATCAAGTTAAAAAAACATATTATGGTCTGATGACGGACTCGCATTGTGGTCATAGCCTTGACCATGTATATAAAAAGCTGATGGCGATAAAATTACTATATTAAACCAACACTGTGTCCTAGTATAATGCGTCATACTCACATCCAGCTCTCTAATGTTAGAGGAATAGAATCTTTCACTTCGACAGATACCTACTTCGTTATAATGTAATTAAGAAATTTTAATTAGTTCGGCATTTTTATCGTCATAATAATGACCAATATCCATGAAATAGACCTCGCATAAACAACAATTTACTTTGAAAGCAATTGACAGATGATATTAATGACGTGTGGTATCCGGCAGAGTAGAATAGGACCACTCCAAGTTTTCCCGTGGATGTCGTAGAAGGCGACTTAGGAAATACAAGCTAAACAAAGCTTATAAACATCTAAGAGTTGACCAGGTAATACTTGCATCGTCTGAGGAGGAGGAGAATTTACAATAGACGGGAACATAATAATAATAACAAAAAGGATATGATAGCAAATATCAAAGAGACAAAAGTAATGTTTTTTTTTTATGTATATCCGACGGCAAACGAGCAGACGAGCCACCTGATGGAAAGTGGTCACCGTCGCCCATGGACGTCTGCAACACCAGAGGAGCTGCTGATGCGTTGCCGACTCTTAAGATACCTGTAAACACGCCTTTTGAAGGACCTCAAGTCATAGCACACAGGGAAAACCTCGGGAGGGAGTCCATTCCACAATCTTGCTGTACGAGGAAAAAAACCACGTGACGCTCTGACATTTTTGGAGACCCAAGTGTCAAGGATGTGGGGATGGACTTTACTCCTGTGGCGAGCGGTGCGGTGGTAGAAAGGTGACGGTGGCACCAATTCAAAAAGTTCTTCAGAACACTCCCCATAATGTCTTTTGAAATATAAAAAACATGACAGTATGCAGTATTCATATAGCCGGAGAAGAACTGGCACAAGTAGAAGAGTTTGTGCATTTAGGTTGTGTGATTAGAAAGAACGGAAAGCACGAAAAGATATTTAAAGAAGAGCCATCATCATAATCATCAATCTCAATCAAGGCCTCTCCCAAGGATACTTCGTTCCATGGGAGGACATTGCCATACTCACCACGAAGTTTCTTAGACTTCTTATACTTCTGACGCTGCTGCTCGTTGGAAGCATTTTTAAGCTGGGGGAGGATAAGAATTAGTTGAATTGGGAAGAAAATGAAGGTATTGGGATACTACTCACTCGGATGAATGGAAGAAAAGCAAGTAGCAGCTAGGGTGGCCAGGAGCGTGTGTCCGATGCCATACCTGCAACCACCGGCCAAGCAGTTGAGAATGACACCGCCTGACCTTAACGAAAAGTAGCAGCTGGTAACCGAGTAAATGGGGAATTGCGTTCTTTTATGAACAGTAGAAAGGTATCTGACAAGGCGCGACTTGCTGTTCATTAAGGAGTGTTGGTACCAGTTCTGGGTGAAGAAAAAGCAGAACTAGAGAATTAATGCAGTTGAAATGACAGAGCTAAGATATAGTGGATAACTTGTATACTAGAAATTTATATGGCATTACTTCGGATGAGATCGGAAAGAAATGAGTGAGAACGATGTGGATTGAAAGATGATGTAGTGACCAAGATTGAAAATGGAAGGTTAAGGTTTGACCACATTGAAAAGATGTAGGAAAGCAGAACAACAAAGAATATATACTTATAAAGCCAGTGTGAATGGGAATGCTGGCCAGGATCAACCTCATCGAATGTACTGCGATCAGATTGCAGTCGTTCTTAATAAAGGATGCATTATATACCCGAGATCGCAGAGCATGCATGAAGAAAAGAGAGTGATAAGTGAATACGACGCTAGATAGATTTGTCAAGATCGTAGCAAATGGAGACCCATTTACTCGAAAATTGATGAATATAAAAAAATGATAAACGAATTGAAAGAGTACTCAACGGAGTTCTCCTTCAATTCGTTTATCATTTTTTGGTCACGATGAGCTCTAAGTTCCATTCCGGCACAGGCCAATACTTTTACTTCATTTCACATGTACAACTCTACGGTTCTAGAAGAAGAATTGCCGTGAGACTGGAAACTGCCGTAAATACTTTTGCCAAATCATATAACAACACTAATCCTGTCAAAATAACGGATCCCGAGCTCCAACGCATGGCTTGCTGGGGATGCAAAACATCAGAAGTAGGAACATTTTAAAAATTCATACCAGACAGGCGAGTTTGATACAGCGGCCCTGGCAACGCGGCAGCCGCACCAAGCACCAGGAGAAAAGTAAAGAACAACATATTTTATACCAAAGTTGCACTTGAACAGCTAACTTCTCCACCGGGACTACGTGAAATATATTCGTACCTATTTATACCAATTCTCTTATCAGTAGGTATAATTGTAGCAGAAAAATACATCTATTAGAAAATGAATCAATTAGAAAATCCGCCACAGTAACGGATTTTTGTAATTGATTTAATTTCTAATTAATTCTTAATATAAACAACAAATAGATTTTCTAAAGTAGAATAGGAAAACGATTTTGGTCGATGTACCATACATTTAATGCTACTATGAAAGCAGAAATGGTCAAATAATCGTGAAATTTAACGTGTAACCGACAATTCCGTATTCAACCCTGCGCAGCTTAGCTTAAATCTTCTTGTTAAAATTCAAAGTAATTCGTAGGTACACGGTATTTTTAAACTGTCAGATCCAGAAACTGAAATAATAATATTATTAACTTTTCAACAATAAAATCGAACATACACTAACAGACAACAAACAATCCGGACATTACAAAGGTGCAACTCCATCGAAGGGCCTCGAAGGGCGTCGAATACGATCTGCAGGCAAACCTCCCATTTGCGGCTGCATAATGGATACCTTTAATCTATAACATGAGATGCATGCATCGAAACAAAACACTCCGTATTACTCTCCGGGCCGACATAATTCAAAATTCCCTTTGCAAAATAGCCAGCAACGTATTGCATCCGGCATGTGCGTTACGAATGTGTCGATCAGATACTAAAAACTGCAAGAAAGGCCCTTGGGCAACAAAAAAGGATGGCGACTCCCAAACGATCCGCCTTCCGGAGCCGGCCACCAACCCAAAGAAGCCCATCTGAGTTTATGAACGGGCTCAAACGAGCGACGACGCCCTTCGACTTAGAGAGTCCCTCACGCAAAATACGAAACTCAGACTCCAAACGTCCGGTCTGCACGACACGAACCCAGTGCAACGGCGCTCCGGCGCTCATCAGCACTTGCAATCGAGTATTTTGCCTGTGGGTTTCGACAATTATGAACGAAGCGTTTGATTCAACTGGTAACACCCAGCAGCCTGTCCCGCAAGAAGCTAGTCCGGCTCTGAAGTCTCTCTGTCACTCTGTGCTGTTCCGTCCATCTGACAAACAGACCAAGAGTTTGCTGATCCCATCATCCACTCTGGACCCCAATCGTGGACCAACCAGGTAGGAAGCAGAAAAGGTGACGGCTGAAAATCAGTGCTGGTCACAAATGTGTCTAGCGTAACACTGAGACGTCGCCTATTGTAGTACACGTTTATTAGTTGTAAATGTTTATGTTGTAATTGTATCTATTTTTATTTGTGTTTCTACAATAAATATTTTTTCATTTCATTAAACAGACTGAGAGGCAGCGGTAGCAGAATTCTGCAGGCGCTATTTTTCAAATTTGATAGCACACTGCTGTAATTTTGGAGTATCATTGTGTCAGGAGCTGTAAAATAATTAGGTTTTAGTTAAACTACTAACATAATTTCAAGCTCAATTGTTAGTATCAAACTATGGACTTTTATTATCTAAATAAAATGAATTCTAATTACATTTAATTATACGCTTTAAAAATAAATAATTATATAAAAATAATATTTAAGGGAGATCCCATACAACGTTTTTATAAATAATGGTACGGAATCGTTCGTGGGCTACTCCGACTCTCACATGGCCGGTTTTTTAAGAAAGGGAAGGGTAGGAGTTTCCACGGGTATGAATTCATACTTTCATGTAATAACATAAAACCAACTGTCGCCATTGACTTTAAATATTATACAACAGACTTCTAAGTCATGTCGGTAAGATAGTTGTTTGTACAGAAAAAAAGATAGCAATGTGTAGGCTTTATGAGCAGATGGAGGGATTTCAAATGCACATGGAGATATTTTAAATAACCTATATTGTCCCACTGCTGGGCAAAGGTCTCCCCCATTTCCTTCCAGTAATTCCTATCCTTGGCCTGCCTAGATGGCTCACATCTCTGACCATTCTGTATTGAATTTCCGCATATCATTACTCCATCGCGTTGGCGGTCTACCTTTATTCCGTCTCCCTCCTTCTGGATACCACTTCGTTGCAACATGATGCCCAGCGATCCGGGTGCATACGACAAACATGGCCGGCCCAATCCCATTTTAACCTTGCGGCTTTGCGCCCCACATCGACTGTACATGTCTTTGAGCTAAGTGTAGTATTACGGATTCTGTCCAACCTTGGACACTTCGCTCCATCGCTCTTTGGCAAATCTTGAATCTGGACTTAATGGCTTCTGACAATGCCCATGTTTGGGCACCATAGGTTAGGACAGGCAAGATACACATGCTGCAGACGAGTGACGGGGCCTAGCGTTCCCCTATCGTACCTGCAGTGCCGGAATTATAGCGAATGTGACGAACACCGGGGCTACACCACATAACCAGTCTGCTGTATCCGCAGCAGAGTGGTATGCGAAGGCATTTTCACCCCGTCAAAAAAAAAAAAAAGATACACATGTCAATGAGCCTGCGTTTCAGTGACAGTGGCAGGTCTCCCTTCATGTATTCTTTCATGGACCAGTAGCTCCTCCATGCATCACGACACGTGACGCGTATTTAACATTTTTTATCCATCAGATTAGAAGTTACATAGTTTTACTGGTCAGCTTCGAGACTTCGTATACGTTTCTATAATAGAATTCTTGCAGAAATATTGGCTCTGTCATTAGGTAAGTTTAATACTGCTGTTAAAAATCAATTACTTAAAAATGCCTACTATTGTATTAATGACTATTTAACAGATAACACTCCATGGAAGTAATACATTCAATAAATTGATAATCAATATACATCAGTAATTAATGTAAAATAATTCAATTTGTTATAAATATGTGTTGTATTCAGGTACGTAGGGACCGATACTGGACTGAGTTTCTTTTTGTTTTCAAATGATTTCTTCTGGTTCCCTCGCAAGCAATTAATAGGATAATTTCAGTTTCCAAATGAGGGTCTGATACACCAAAGGGATTCACAGTCAATATTCTTTATTGATTTTCTCCGGTCCAATACTCTAGCAAATGTACTAGTCCGGTCTGATCCCCTACCTTTTTTATTGGTAAGTACAGTTAAGAGAAAAATGTTCTCGCATTAAGCTTTTAAATTATAGACCTACCAGCTCAAAAATATTTTCCAGTAGTCAATACATAAATATTTTGTTTCTGACAGTACTAAATTAATGTTTGGAGATCCGAACGGAATACAATATTATTTCTGTTACCCTGCAGAGGTTTATTGTGGTCCGATCGGACCACAATAAAAAAAACGGATCCCCTAATGTATCAGATTTTGGGGATCCGACCGTTAGTAACTTACTTTTCCATGTATACTGGGCGCGCTCGGCGAGAATCAACCGACAGAGTCGTCTCACGGCCGATTGGTGACAGCTTAAAGGGCCTCGGCTGTAAATGACATAATAGTGGTTCTCCAATTGAACATATGAAGTTCAAA
The DNA here is from genome assembly GCA_947532085.1 of Elegia similella. Lineage (NCBI taxonomy): Eukaryota > Metazoa > Arthropoda > Insecta > Lepidoptera > Pyralidae > Elegia > Elegia similella. Next base: position 1,205,505 of record OX383931.1, read on the forward strand.
CGCCATAGTGCTAACTGGCCGCTGTCAGTCCTGTCCTGGCACGCCTTCTTTACGTCATTAGTTACGTCAGATAAATGTCATTCTTCTGTGCGGGGCGGTCTACGATACCTGATATATATATATACCTGATAGATGGGTAGTGTGGCACTCCGCGCGTCATTCGGCACGCGTTTTATGTCAAAATGCTCAATATGAAAAATTCGCAAAATAAGACCATACAAATGATCGAATTGTCCTACCTTGTTCAAATTAAAATTCCTTTTATTTATTTGTACGTTATATAACATAGATAATTTAAATCCTACACAAAAAAAAACTTCTAGGTAAATAAGTTGAATTTGTCATATTAATAAAATAATAGTGACTGTAAAATTCTAAGTTATATTTGATTACTGTAAAATTGATTTTTCAGATTCGCTACGGATTTTCGGTGCATAGGATTAGCTACACTTCTTCTCGTGCGATAATTTAATACTAACATAATAGGTACCTACTCAACTTAGCCGTGTGGTATCCGGCAGAGTAGAATACCACACCAAGTCTTCGCGTGGATGTCGTAGAAGGCGACTTAGGAAATACAAGCTAAACAAAGCTCATAAACATCTAAGAGACCTCTCCAACCCGTCTGGCCAGCGTGGAGAGTGTAGGCCAAGTCCTCTGGCTGCTCTGGCCACGTATGACCCTAGTAGTACAGAGAGGGTCGTGCTCCTGTAGTGGAGACTAAAAAGGACCTGATGATGATGATAATAGGTACCTAAACTAGTGGCCGTGTACAGTCAACCAAGGAGATACCTGACCCTGCCATCTACCTATATCTTGATTTTTTCCTTAAGGGCCCGTACTACCTCACACTACTTTGCATGATTGACTGTTATATCAATAATAATTAAATACTCAAGTTGAAATAAAAATGCAGCAAAGTTCAGGACTAACTCTGGTAACTATATGACTCAAAAACACGATTGCGTAAAATTTTCTCGATAGAAAAAAATTGCAAAGTTGCCTCCAAATCACGTCTAATTTACTCGGTATATAGCATTATTCACCAAATACATTAAAATTAACCTTGAAACTTTTGATTATTATTGCATTACAAATAAGGCAGCCATCATATGTTTTTCTTTTTCGAATAACCCTTGAATATTCCTAAAAAACGAAAATATCCAAAGTAGCCAACGCGTTTAGACCATCCGCGTTTGTATCGCCACGCCGCCTGGCATATGTCGGACTCTTAACTTAAAATAATTTTAACATGAAAATATATATTTAGAAAGATTTTAATTAAGACTTTTTAATATACATTTTCATGATAATATTACTTTTAGTTTAAGAGAAAATTCAAGATATAGGTAGATAGCGGGGTCAGGTACCTCGTCGGCTAACTGTACGACCCATACCACATACCATGCAAAGTTAGAGAAATTTTATTTTTGTATGGCAAATAGAACGACTCCCTGTACAAAAAAAGCATTTTTGCACATATTACTAGCCTACGAGTGCAGCTAGTCCCTGAGGAAAGAAAAAACATAGAATGTGCCAGCTGCTTCTTTTCCCGCGCAGATTGTAAAAGCCGATCGAAGGATTGGGCTAAAAAAGGCTATATCAACTAGCAACCCATCCCTATTTTGATTCCATTTTCCATCTACACGCCCTTCAACATGCTAATGTGGCCATGAGGTCAAGACTCTGTCTACCCCGCAAGGAAAAAAAAAAGACGTGATACTATGTACCTCCAAGTCTATGCTATTAATTTTCGATTTGTTATAGTATGTTATAATTAATTGAATCTATTTTATACTAGCTTTCGCCCGCGGCTCCGCCCGCGTCAATGTAGATCCCTAGGGAATAGTACTTTTTCCCGGGATAAAAGGTAGCCTATGTCCTTCTCCGTACTCCAGAGAACTTGTATGCAAAATTTCATGATGATCGGTACAGTAGTTACGGCGTGAAAGTGTAACAAACAAACAAACTCACTTTCGCATTTATAATATTATAGTTAGGATTAGGATTAGGATCAATGGATATACAACGTGAAAGGGACATACCTGTAATAAATCGAACCATAGCCATCGAATAACAGGTCTATACTAGATCATTATAGTATAACGAAATTAAAATAACAGCCAAAAACAAAAAATCAATTCTTCATTTCCATACAAAAGTGTGCAGCCGTCCGGGCCATTTGTATGGGAATGTCGAATTTAATTTTCGTTTTTGTCTGTTATTTTAATTTCATTATAATTTAGTGATCTGGTATAGCCCGTGGTTCGATTTATTACGGGAATATCCCTTCCACATTGTATAGGTACTGCAGATAAAAAAAAAACTCAAAAAACATTCTCAATTCAATATTTTATATAAATACAATGAAGTGCAAATAGTATTAAAACATGTATATAAGATGAAATTGAATTCATTAGCCAACGTTTAAGGAGTGGCTTAGACCACGAATCTGAACAACTTTCATTATGGGACCAACTTCGTCGTCGTGAAAAAATTATCTGCTCTTTCATACAATGTGGAATATCTTCTTGGCCAAAAACTATGGAACAGCTGATATTTTTTTGCTATTTCGGAGTAAGTATAGTGAAAGTTGTTCAGATTTGTGGCCTTATTTCATCCTGTATATATGTTTTTAATACTATTTGCACTTCATTGTATTTATATTTCTATAAAATATTGAATTGAGAATGTTTTTTGAGTTTTTTTTTATCTGCAGTACATATTGCGCGAAGTTAGTGTATGCATAAAATATTAATAAATTTAAAAAAAAAAAGATTTTTTTTAGGACATCCGTGAAATGACTGTAAGGATTGAATACATGCATACATACAACAGTTGTATGTATATATTCAATCCTTACTGTACTAGCAATACAGCTTATTAATAACATGTATATAAATAAAATAAAAATGACATAAATCAAATGTAACTTTAAAATATAAATAATAAAAAAGGACTAGTAAATAATACTTGCGCAATACTATATTTAATTAAGTAGGTAGTAGACTTTACTAATAACTATTTTTAAAGCCCGCTTGCCGTTTCAATTTTTTGCGACGTCCGACAGAGTTCATATTTTTTTTACATTGTACCTATTTTAATTACAATGCAGTGACAATATTGTTCAAGCTGATATTTTGTACAATATGAAAAATAAATTGATATTGAAATAAAATGTCCTACTGGACCCTGTCCACTAGTGTCCACGCTTTGGTCTCTATCATTGATTGTTATGCCATATTCCATTACCAAGTACAATCCATTTTATATTTTGCTACTATAAAATCTAACGATTAAATTTTTACTCAATCGTAAAATATGTCGATAACCTTATAAGGTACACACATATCGATATCCCGATGTTACTATTCAAGATTGGATTAAATTTTCTTGAATTATGAATTTGATTTACAAATATATATGTAAGTTATTGCCAGTTTCATTATTTTAATATTTTATATTTATCAACATCATCATCAGGTTTTTTTTAGTCTCCACTGCAGGAGCATGACCCTCTCTGTACTACCGGAGCCATACTTGGCCAGAGCAGACAGAGGATTTGGCCTACACTCTCCTCGCTGGCCAGACGTGTTGGAGAGTTCTCATTGATGTTTATGAGCTTTGTTTAACTTGTATTGCCTATGTCGCCTCTTACGACCTCCATGGATAGACTAGGAGTGGACCTATTCTACTACCTGGAAGCCGGGAACCAAACGGCTATTTATCATTGTGGATTTATTTAATTAAACATGCATTTACTTTTTTTTTTTTGTTAACCCATACTGTCCCACTGCTGGGCAAAGGTCTCCCCCATAAGTTTCCATGTCTCTCTATTCTGTGCCACTTCCAACCACTTTCGTTCAAAATATTTGATGTCATCACACCAACGCTTTCGAGGTCTGCCCGATTTTCTACGTCCATCCTCCGGAGTCCATTTTGTTGTTGAAGCAGCCCAGCGATCTGGGTGCATTCGGCAAACGTGGCCGCCCAGTCCCACTTCAACTTGGCTGCTTTGCGGCCCACATCCGCAATACCGGTAATTGAACGAAGCACTGTGTTCGGCACTCTGTTCAATCTTGTGTCACCCAGAATACTTCGCTCCATAGTTCTTTGGCAAATCTTGAGCTTGGACTTCTGCTCCTCGGTGATTGACCAAGTTTGGGCACCGTAAGTTAGGATGGGCAAGATGCACATGTCGATGAGTCTGCGTTTCAGTGACAATGGAAGATCACCCTTTATAAGCTCTTTCATGGACCAGTAGCTCCTCCAAGCATTGTCTATACGGCTATTTATTTCTTTTTCTTGCCTGTTGCTGAAGGAGACTAGCTGGCCCAAGTAAATATACTCATCGACATAGCGGATCTCTTGCCCATCTACCTCAACCTCACGTCTCGTGCTATTGGTCATGACCTGCGTCTTAGATCGGTTCATTGAAAGTCCAATCTCAAGACTTGCCCTGCTGAGGTCTTCGAGCATTTCTTGTAATTTTTCTGCCGTGGAAGCAAAAAGTACTATGTCGTCTGCAAATCTAAGGTTTGTGAGCCTTTTAGCGCCTATCAGTATGCCTTTCCCTTCCCACAAAGCCGTTGTCTTTCTAAATATCTCTTCGAGGGTACTTGTAAAGAGTCGGGGAGAGAGAGGATCACCCTGCTTTACGCCTTTCTCGATTATAAATGGACCTCCTGATGAAAGTACTTTGACATTTGCGGTACTGTTGTTATATATATTTCGAAAAGGTCTATGTAAACTTTTTCAATGCCTTGGTTTGCCAAAGACGTGAATATTGCCTGATGTTTGACACTATCAAATGCTTTCTTACAAACGTATTTTTTGTACTATTTATATAGTGTTTTTAAATATTTAAGGTTTTGGACTAGTGCTTGGTATTAAATCCGTCTTAAATTCTCCACCAAGTAGAATAAACTATGACGTAGACGAATTTTGTGATAAACTACTTTCTTCAGACAAATTTGAACAGCTTGTAGAGAAAGTGGCAGATAAAGCTGCTGAGAAAATAACTGAAATGAGCCAACATGGAGTGTCGGAGGATTCTAAAAAATCAAACAGAGCTGAAAAAAAAGATGACGACGATGAAAACGAAAATGAACCAAAAAAGGAGAAATCGAATGAAGAAAGCATTGAATCAAAAAAAACCATAAACATAGCTAGTAAAATGGCTCTTTTAAAAAAGTATTCGATTCCTCCATTAAGTGATTTGACTTTACAATATAAAAATTTTATCAAGAGTACACCAGCCATAAATATAACAAAATCAAAAGAAGAAGATGATAGCGCTACAAATAATAGAAAAGATGAAGATGATAGTGCTACAAATACCAAAAAAACAAAGGATGCTAAAGATACTCGAACTCTCTCCGATGAGAGATATGACGATTTTGAGAAAAGTAAAAGTAAGGTAACATTTAAAGATGGTATAACTTTTGAAAGAGATGAAAGTAAATCTGAATCTCAAGATGATGATGAAACTAGTGAAAAAAATAAAGACAAGAGGACTCCAAGAGCAAAAGTCGCATCAGACGAAAAGTTTGCTTCGAAAGAAAATTTAACCGCTACCAATAATAAGGGGACGGTCAATAAATACACGAAAGAAGAGTCAAGCCAAGAAAACGCTGTTATAAAATCGCAGGAAACAATTGTAGGAGCAAATGTTGTAAAAAAGAATAAGAAGGACAGAAATAAACGTGACAAGGATGAACATTACGGTGGTCCATTGGAAAATGATTTTTTAGTTGAAACATACAATAGATCAGAATTGACGGCAGAAGAAAAGATTAAACCAGTTATTAAGAAAGCAGAACCATTATTGAGACGGGAAGGTGACAAAGTGTATACGTACCAAGTTTCATCAGAATATGATGAATATCACGAACAACTAAGAAAGGCGAAATCTCAAAAAACCAAAAAATCTAAGTCTAAATCAAAATCAGAACGAAAATCATTTCATGATGCTTCATTCTAATTAAAAAATACACCTTTTTTACAATATGATTTTTTATAAACGAAATCATGAAAAATATCCAATTTAGTTCTGTTGACTAGATATTTTTAATTCTGGTTTAATAATGTCTATTTTTAAATAATAAATTTAAATCCCATAAATTATTCTTTAGATTACTATTTATTCATTCATTTCGAGTAGGTGTCACGGTCAATCGACCATGCACACCCTGGTGTCAGAGTTGTTCGGGATCGCCTCTCAGCCTCTGACGTGGTTCCTTTAATGACTACCAGACGGCAGCCGGAACCAACGGCTTAACGTGCCTTCCGAAGCACGAATCATCTTAATTATCAGACAATCAGGTGACTCAAACCTGCAATGTCCTAACCAAACTGGAAACAACTAAACAAAGTATGCTTCCCGTGGGAATCGAACCCACGACCCCTGGGTCTACAAGCAAACAACTACAAAAAACTGGGAGCGTATATTAGTGATAAAGTAGAGGTATCTTATGGAATACCTCAGGGTAGTGTCTTGGGTCCAACGCTATTTCTAATCCACATAAATGATTTGTGCGCTCTAAAATTAGAAAAAGCTACAATATATTCATATGCAGATGATACTGCTATTGTGTTTAGAGGTAAAACTTGGTCTGAAGTAAAAACCAATACCGAGTGTGGCATGACACAAGTTGAAAATTGGCTAACAAGTAATTTATTGTTTTCTGATGTTTTCGCGATTGTTACACATTAATTTAAAATTTTAAGATAATACACTTTAACACGGTATTATCGCGTATATTACATTAATTTTTACACCTAACGTTTCGAAAACTTTACAGTTTTCATGGTCGCAGGTAGACTAAGTTGACATTTGTCTTTTTGTTATAAGAACTATATAAAACTACCGCCTACAATTTTTATTGATAACGTTCCGGATGTACGCAGTATTGGCTCACGGTGTCTGAAGGTCTTGCAGTCTTGTGATGAGCTTGACATTTTATTAAATTGATGACAGGATCCCAAGCTGGCGGTAACTGCCAACCATCCTCTTTATTGAAATTAGGATGTTTTTCTTAATTTATTTTATTTTTTATTATTATAAAACAGTATGTGTAGTATCCATACAACACTATGCATTTAAGGGTTAAAGATAGAGTTTTAGGTATCTGTAAGACACCAGTTGACCACTAACACTAGAAAAGCAAGAAAATGAAACCCGAAGATGAAACCTTACCATTTTAATTTTTTTTTTTTTTACATTACAATTCTTAATTTCAATAGCCTTACGAAGCATCTCGGAATGTATCTGTTTTCTTTTGCAAGGGCTTGAGGATTATCAAAACGAATGTAGTGGTTGGGTTTGTCTAAGGCATGTTCACAGACTGCAGACTTGATTGAGCGTCTATTCTTCATGTCAGCAATATTTTTTTTAATTTAGGCAAACAAAGAGAAGCGGTACCCGAATTAAAGAACATATTATATGTGTAATAACAATTAGGTATGTATAAATTTAATTTAATTGATTGTTATGAAAGAGCGAAATCTCCTTATACAGGCAACCTTTGCTGAAAAGAAGATTTCAAAAAAATTGTTAATGTAATATAAGCTTATTACAGAAATAAAGGTTTATTATTAATTTTATTATTATAAGAGATACATATCGTAATTCCTACACATCCATATTATATATATCATTATGGGCTATGTGTAGGTAGTTTATAAATATTAACAGGGTCCCGTTTTGAACCTAGGGTACGGAATCCTAAAAAGGGGAAAGGTCAACATACATAACTCCCCTTCCGACACTGCTTTGAACTACTACCTACTTATTTACTTATAAATGAGACGTTAAACCACAAATAAGTAAGAATAATAGTATCCATGCCAGAAAGAGTTTGGTTTAATTCACACAAAGAGGTTTCTTTCGTCCTTATTCATCAAAGTCCCCATACAATGTGTTTAAAAAAAAAGTATAAAATTATTATCCTCTTCCATGCTGGTTTGGGAGAAAAGAAAACACGTAGAATGTGCCAGCTGCTTCTCTACTCGCGCAAATCGTAAAAGCCGGTCGAAGGATTGGACTAAAATCTGCGGAATCATGTCAATAGGCGATACGGCTAGCAACCCAACACTATTTCGATTCCGTTTTCTATCTACACGCCCTCCAACATGCTAAATGTGGCCCTAAGGTCTTATAGACCGAGCCTCTGTCTACCCCGGAAGGGTCAAAGACGGGATTACATTAGATTAAAAGAGATTAGACTAAAAAGACCTTAAGATGATGATGATGACTTACATAATGTCATTATCATCAGCATCAGGTCCACTACAGAAGCACGACCCTCTCTGTACTACTAGAGCCATACTTGGCCAGAGCAGTCAGAGGACTTGGCCTATAATCTCCACACTGGCCAGACGGATTGGAGAGGTCTCACAGATGTTTATAAGCTTTATTTAGCTTGTATTTCCTAAGACGCCTTCTACGACATCCACGTGCCTTCCGAAGCACGGAATCATCTTTATTATCAGACAATCAGGTGATTCAAGCCTGCAATGTCCTAACCAAACTGGAAGCAACTAAACAAAGTATGCTTCCGGTGGGAATCGAACCCACGACCCCCGGGTCAACAGGCAAACGCCTTAACTACTGGACCACGGAGGCTGTCAAGTGTGAGGTAGTACGGGCCCAACGATCAAACAAAGCCAATTTATTAATTTATACAATACAAAGCGAACAAAATCGTTTCTTTACGCATCTTGATTTGTAGCCGTCGACATGTTTCGCAATAATGAGTTAAGCTAAGCAGCTTGATGTTTATCAAAATGAGTATATCACTTATCTTATATTAGCTTTTGCACGCGGCTTTGCTCATCATCATCTCAGTCGCAAGTCCACTGCTGGACATAGGCCTCCCCCAAGGATTTCCGATATGACCGGTTGGAAGCGGCCTGCATCCAGCGTCTTCCTGCAACCTTGGTTAGCCCGTCCGACCACCACCGGTTTTGCTCACTTGAATATAAATAACTAGAGAACATGTTCACCATCATCATCATCATCATCAGGTCTTTTTAGTCTCCACTGCAGGAGCATGTCCTTTTCTGTACTACCGGAGCCATACTTGACAGTATCATCATTATTTTGTGTAGGTGACACGGTCAATCGACCATGCACACCCTGGTGTCAGAGTTCTTCGGAACCGCCTCTCGGCCTCTGACGTGGTCCCTTTAACGACTACCAGATGGGAGCCAGGACCAACGGCTTAACGTGCCATCCGAAGCACGGAATCATCCTTATTATCAGACAATCAGGTGATTCAAGCCTGCAATGTCCTAACCAAACTGTAAACAACTAAACAATGTATGCTTCACGTGTGAATCGAACCCACGATGATTTACAGTGATGATTTGACTAAGAGTAGCATTAGCATAGACCCAGAGGAATCTGAGTTCAAACTACCTCCATAGAAATTTAGTTTTAATTTTTGTTTGGCGAGCTCCGTGGCGCAGTGGTTAACACGCTAGCCCACGCACGGAGTGCCCGGGTTCGATCCCCGGCCAGGTCAAGATGGAAAATGATCTTTTTCAGATTGGCCTGGGTCTTGGATGTTTATCTTTATATGTATTTGTTATAAAATATAGTATCGTTGAGTTAGTATCCCATAACACAAGTCTTGAACTTACCTTGGGGCTAGCTCAATCTGTGTGATTTGTCCGTATTTATTTATTTCTTTTATATCTGCTTCACCACCCGTGTGGAGGAGACGAATACGTCGACCCCAACCCGTGCCTATGCTTCAATCACCCAACAACCCTGCTTTTGCCGTTGGCAGCACATTGCCACTACCGCAAATGCCGTTGCTGATAGATAGATAGATAAAACCTTTATTTGCTAGAACTTTTCAAGTCGAGGTATTACATAATAGTTTTAGGATACAAGTGACGCCCTGCAAGGGCACTGTTAACAGTTAAGGCACCTAGTTGCACCACTTTACTTAAATATTAAATACAACGGTGAAGCCGAACATTATTAAAATTAGAAATAAATAAATATTCAATAAATATGGTTAAGAAATTGCTAATGAATAAATAGATTCAAATATATACAAATTTATATTGCATTTTTTAGCCTGCTGCGTAGAGAAATGGAAGCAATTTTTAAATAAACTTATCATCAAAAAAATCTGGTAATTTGTAGTAACATTTTTTGACCAGGAATAATTTTAGATGTTTATTGAATAGGGAGGGCTTATTTATAGTTTTGAAGTTATAGGGGTTGTATATATTTTTTTTAAATATTACAACCATATCCCATAGTAGTTTTTTTTTAAAGGATTTGGCCTATTCTAATAATCATAATCCTAACTTATATTATAAATGCGCAAGTTTGTTTGTTTGTTTGTTTCACGTTGTAACTACTGAACTGATCACATGAAATTTTGCATACACGTTTTCTGGGGTACGGAGAAGAACATAGGGTACATTTTATCCCCGGAAAAATACTGGTCCCGAGGGATCGACATTGACGCGGTCGAGAACTGAGAAGCAAAACATTATAAACCTTTATTACTTAAACTTAATAACTAAGCTTTTAAGCTAATGTAAGTATAGCTAAGTAATTTCGAGTTGGCGCCACAAGCAAAGCGATGCGAACCGTATTTCTTTAAATTTAAGATAATTTATTTAGTGATCTTTTTCATTGATTGATTGACGCCGTAATACGTACTTAATAGTTGATTACTTTTAAAATAGCTGTTAGCCATCCTTAGGGTAGGATTTTTTCCAAATTTTTATGGGTCCAACTTCGATGTATTCCCTATCCAATAAAAAAAAAATATCAAAATCGGACTACTATGCAAAGAGTGATGCGTGGTCTTACATAAAAAAATATATTTCGAGGACTACAATAAAGCTAGCGATAGTTAGTAGCTAAGTTGATTGTTGTACCGGAAATGAGTGAACACTGTGAAGTCATATAAAATGGCGCCACGTAGGCCGAAATCGTTGTGCGGTCATTCTTGTTTGGTCAGTTAAGCAAGACGGACGCGTATGGCGAGGTCGTTGGTTCACTCCGTTCCGAAATAACCACGTGTAACAAACCAATAAAGTAATTGTTATAGTCTCGCTGCGTTTCTAAATTTATCACCTGAATCTACATCATGGATCCTCCACTTTGAGACTCACCTGCCAACGAGCCGGTCGCTAACGTATCGCAGCCTCCGTCATATATAATAAGCGTCGACTTGAGAACCTACTCCGATTTAATTTTTTGTCGGTTGAAAATTTAGATCAATCGGTCGAGGATTATTGTCATCCTATGGTGAGGGATGATCCTTAACTGCCTGCCCGGTGGTTGCAGGTATGCCAACGGGTATGCGCGAGCTGCTTGCTTCACCCCCATTCATCCGAATGAGTAGTATCCCAATACCATCACCCCAAATCCAACAAATATCTATCCCTCATCAGCATTCTAATGTTTTCGCCTGCCAAGCGTGGCAATATTCTCCCATAGAATGAAGTATCTTTGAGAGATTTTCCCTGTGTGCTATGACTTGGGGTTTTCAAAAGGCGTGTTTACAGGTATCTTAAGAGTCGACAACGCATCAGCAGCTCCTCTGGTGTTGCAGATGTCCATGCGCGACGGTGACCACTTCCCATCAGGTGGTTCGTCTGCTCGGTTTTCTGTCAAATATACATAAAAAAAAGACGTGTGGCACTCGGGGACTGCTGCGGTAAAGCTATTGCATAGCATTTTTTATCAACATAAGCAATTAGAATTATTTATTTATTTTATTTATGCAGCAACTCCGTTACTGTAACTCACTGTAACAGTAACTATAACGTACTGTAACTTAACTTAAGTAACTAAGTTACAGTAAGTTTCAGTTACTGTTACAGTAAGATAACAGTTAAGTTAACTTACTGTTACTAAGTTAACTCACTGTAACAGTAACTCCGTTACTGTAACACTCTTACAGTGACTCCGTCGAGCCTGTCGCGACACCCAAGTCAAAGTATCACCGCTGTGCCGGTCGGAGTAGGGGTGTTAGGTTTTTTCGTTACGGAATTTCTGGATTCGGTCTCCACGCTCAAGGCCCGCGATAGAAGCTATGCAATAGCTTAAAAGATGCCTTTGTGCAGTAGTTGACTTTTTAGGGCTTTAATGATGGTTGAGGACAAAGTTTTATATGTTTTTAGTTATTTTTTTATATTTACCCTTATGAAATTAAGAAATAAACGTATAAGAGGAAAGGGATGATGGAGAATTTCGGCGCTGAGGTTAGAACCAGCAGTAGCTCAGTTGGCAGAACGTAGGTCGTACATAAACCTAAGGTCGCTGGTTCAAGCCCCGCCTGGATGTAACTTTTTCACCATATTTTATTTCTTAATTTAATAAGAGTATATCAAAATAGCATTGTCAATACAGAATAAAATAAAATACTTACAAAAATATATTATATATTTCATTTATTGCACAATCATTAGATTTTGTAAAAAAGGTAATTTCTTAATGCTTAGCATTGTCTACCAGTTTTGGCAAGATACAAACATTGCAAATTAAATAAAAGCCAAAATTCAAAACATCACAGAATGTTATTCAAGTTTGGTATCACATTGTTTCTGAATTATTCCAGACGATCGTCCAAAGGAACAGCTACTGGTTTAGGCGAGCGGTCTAGATGTTTCGAACAGTTCTTACGGCATTTCTTGGGAATAAAAACGGGTGAGCGACCTAAGCCAACGTTGTACATTGGACAGTAGTACTTCGAATGCACCACGACTTGTTGGAACAAACTTCCTCGGCGAGTCAGAAACACATCGGCGTTAGACAAAAACTGTATAACTGGCAGAACGTCGTCACACAACGAAACTTCCAAAACTCCGGCCTCGCATCCTATTGGTGTCTGCAATCAAATCAGTTAATTATAATCTGTACTAACATTAAAGCAATGGCAAAGTATAAGAACTAGTAAGTGAGCCTAAAATTATGGGCGAAGTTAAAACACACCGTCTTCGCTAGCTCGGCCACGTCGATAGAATAGAGGAGGATCGGGGGTGAAGGGAGCGTACCTGGGCCGGCCAATCGGTCGCAGACCGGTGGGCCGTCCCAGATATCACTGAAGTGACCGCGGACCTGCGCGAGCTGCAAGTTGGCGACAACTGGCAAGAGCTAGCACAGGACCGAAAGCGCTGGCGTTCTCTTATGCTGGATGCCAAGACTCTCTTTGGGTCGCTGAGCCAGTATAGTAAGTAGCAATATTAAAGCGGAAGAAAAGAAAAATACTATGTACCAGCTCCTATTCTACCCGCGTAGACCGAAAATGTCGGTTGAGGGAATAGATGAACGTCTAGGTCATTACTAATTTATTTTTTATTTAAGTATTTAAATTCTTTAACTAAAAAACGTTCTGCTATATGAGTACAAAACGTGGAAGGTGATCAAAGTCATCACGCAGCAGATCCAAGCATAAATCTGCCGCTGCCTACCGCTGCCTTCGTCAGATATTGGGTATTCTGAAAAGATATCCAATGAACGTCTATAGCAGCTTTGCGTCGAGACACCGATCGATCACCAGATTTTTCTTAGTCGTACATTCTTGACAGAGTGGTCGTGATTACAGATTAGGTCGCTCGTCTATGGCCGCTGCTGTTGCGATCCTTCTCCATGTAACTCTGTCTCCGGCTTTTTTGGAGCATTCTGTTGCTGGGCACTTTGTTACAGCTTTAACAAGATCTAGCCACCTCGTTGGAAATCGAACGCGTATACGCTTGACTTTAATGCGGCCCTGAATCACCAAACGCTCTATAGAGTTTTCTTTGCGGGTGACATGGCCGAAGAATTTAAGGATTCGTGACTTGCACAATCGACGTGAGCCTTTTCTTGATCCTTAATTCCTTTAATATGGAGATGTTAGTGCGGTGGGCAGTCCAACTTATTCTGAAAAGTCGTCGCCAGCACCATATTTCTAATGCATCGATTTTCCTCCGCTCATTCAGTCTTAATGTCCATGTTTCAGCTCCATATAAGAAAATTGGAAAGACTAAGCAGTACATCAGACGAACCTTGGTGTTTTTGGTAATTCTACGATCCTTCCCAATTTTCGTGAGCTTTTCAACGGCTGATCTCGTAACGGCACAGCGTCTTTTTATTTCGTCCTCACAACTTCCTCATTGCCACAGTGAAACCAAGATAGATGTAATTTTGAACCACTTGGCAATTAGCAACGTTGGTGATTTCTGGTCTGTTGTTATTTTTACGATCCACTATCATTAATTTGGTCTATTGCGAGTCCAAAATTTTGACTGGTTGATTCCAATAGCTGGAGAAAGTTCTTCATGTCTTCTTCAGATGTTGCAAGAAGAGTAGTGTCATCAGCATATCTCAGGTTTGAAATCATTCTTCCTCCAACAGACATGCCCTTATCCCACCTCTCCAGAACAACCCACATGATGTGATCTGTGTATATGTTGAACAAGAGTGGTGAAAGAATACATTCCTGTCGTACGCCGGCCTGCGTCTTCAAAATTCTCCGATTCAACCCTATCAATTCTCAGACATGCTGAGCCCTCCTCATAGAGTCATTGAACAATGTATACAAGGTGGTGTGGTACACCCATTTCTAACATATGTTCCACAGTTTGGATCAAATTTAATAACAGCATCGAATGCTTTGTGGAAATCCACGAAGCAAATGTATAAGGGAGAGTTGAATTCTCTTGACTTTTCAATGAGTTGTCTTATAATGAGAATTTGCTCACGTGTTCCTCGTCCCTTTACGAAGCCGGCTTGCTCGAGTGCAATTTCGGAACTTAAATACGCTTGAAGCTGAGTATTCATAATACGTAGAAGTATTGTGCTGGCATGCGAGATATGGTATGGGAATTAAGCCTGTAGTTATTACACTTTTTGGTAGATCCTTTCTTGTAAAGTGGAATAAATACTGAATGTGACCAATCTGTAGGCCACTTGCCTGTACTCCATATACCAAAACAGATTGTGTGTAGGATGTTCACTCCAGTCTCGTCCATTGCCTGGATGACTTCTATGGGAATTTCATCTGCCCCCACGCCCTTTCCTTTTGGTAGATGGTTAATCCATCAATCATCATCAATCACCAGATAGCGCGTCGTAAATGGACATGGATTGGCCACACGGTCAAGGGAGCCTTCTCATATTCCGAGACAGGCATTGGAATGGACTCCTCAAGGAAAGAGGAAGCGTGGTTGACGAAAGCAGACCTGACGGCGATCGGTAGCAGCGGAGGTGAAGACACTCGGGCTGTCTTGGCCCAAAGTGAAGCGCGTTTCTCAAGATAGAACGAGATGAAGAAGCACTCCAGCGCCCCACCCAGGGGAAAATAAGTCAAGTCAAGGAAGACATTTAACTTCTTTAGAAATGTAAAGCCAGAGGCTCTATCTACCAGTCAACTCACAGATGGACCTTCATTCAATCAACTCAAATATGACAACTTTTATATTATTTATTTATTTATTTATTTAAAATTATGTTACTTGCTGCTACCTGGAACCCTTCATGGGCGAGTCCAACTCGCTCCTTTTTATATGCAGGTGATGATGATTTTGAATTAGATATATCAGAATCACTAATAGAATATAGAGCCGCAAGAAAACCAAGGTAATTTATGAAAAAAATCTTAGACTTTCTATAGAAATTTGACCAGCTTATCGGTGAATTTGTATGGAAGTCTCAATATTATTCCTCTTTTTTCCTGCAGGTCTATTATTCTATCAGGGATTTCGACTCTAACACTGCCAGGTAATTTAGCATTGATTCACCCTGTATACACCGTGTATCTTAACCACGGAACTTAACCAACTATATTCCCGTGAAGAGGTGACTCAAGCCGTCAAAATGAACAACTTTTCCTATGGGACCATTTTCATTTTTATTACATTTTCATACTTATTTCCGCAGCGAACACTTCAGTATCAAAATGTATTTTTTAGGGTTCCGTACCCAAAGGGTAAAAACGGGACCCTATTAATTTCGCTTCGCTCTGTCTGTCCGTCTGTCACCAGGCTGTATCTCATGAATCGTGATAGTTAGACAGTTGAAATTTTCACAGATAATGTATTTTTGTTGCCGCTATAAAAACAAATATTAAAAAATAGAATAAAGCAAATATTTAAGGTGGCTCCCATACAACAAACGTGATTCTTTTGCTTGTTTTTGCTCGATATTGATAACTGCAACAGGTAGACGCTTAAAATATTCACAGAATATAATTATACTAGCTTTCGCCCCCGGCAGTACTTTTCCCCGGGATGATAGGTAGCCTATGTCCTTTTCCGTACTCCAGAGAACGTGTATGCAAAATTTCATGATGATCGGTTTAGTAGTAACGGCGTGAAAGCGTAACAAACAAACAAACAAACTCACATTCGCATTTATAATATTAGTAAGGAAGGAAGTAAGGATATTCTGTGAATATATAATTATATATTCTGTGAATATTTGTGGAACCCTTTGTGTGCGAGTCCGATTCGCACTTGGCCGGTTTTTTTTTGTACAAAGGCCTGCTTTGATCCTATAGGAAAAGTTGTTTTTTTATTTGACGGGCTGTCGGGGGATGTAGTTGGTAAAGTTACACGCTTTAATAAACATTCATCATCACTTCGAGTAGGTGTTACGGTTAATCGACCATGCACACCCTGGTGTCAGAGTTCTTCGGAACCGCCTCTCGGCCTCTGACGTGGTTCCTTTAACGACTACCAGATGGCACCCGGGACCACCGGCTTAATGTGCCTTCCGAAGCACGGAATCATCTTTATTATCAGACAATCAGGTGATTCAAGCCTGCAATGTCCTAACCAAACTGGAAACAACTAAACAAAGCATGCTGCCGGTGGGAAACGAACCCACGACCCCCGGGTCAACAGGCAAACGCCTTAACCACTGGACCACGGAGGCTGTTAATAAACATTGAACCGATCGTTGTGATACTTTGCATATCATTGCCATGCATGTGCATGGGTGCGGAGGACATGCTAACTTGTATTAAAATTGTTGAAAAACGAATAAGTATTAAATAAACCGGGGAAAACTGGCCGAGATAGCAGTGTGAGCATGAATTGTAAAACAAAAGTAATCATTAAAAGGCATTACAAGAATCATGACAGTCTAGTTACAATAATAATCTCTGCTTTTTCCCTCGTACCGCAGGATTGTTGAATGGGCTCCTCCCGAGGTTTTCCCTGTGTGCTATGACTTGGGGTCCTTCAAAAGGCGTGTTTACAGGTATCTTAAGAGTCCATAACGCATAAGCAGCTCCTCTTGTGTTGCAGATGAACTTTCCATCTGGTGGCTCGTCTGCTCGTTTGCCGTCAAATATACAAAAAAAATCTTACCGTATATTCTAAACGCCAAGACTGCACTAATGGACGAAGTGTGAGATCAGGGAGTTGTACCGCGTAGGAATTAGGGTCAATTACGCCTGAAATATATCACATTCACTGGTGAGTGCAAAAGTGAAAGATGTTACTCCTAAATTTGAAAAATTTTAAACTATTTGTTAATATAATGTATAAATTGCCAGAAGAATTAAAAATGTTAAATGTTGTGCTCTGTATATAAATGGCTTGTTGACAAAAACTTTTATAGCCTAAGATATCTCTTGGACCACTAATATTTGCATGCTATATATATATATATATATATATATATATATATATATATAGTAAATAAATAAATAAATGCTATTTACTTTTAGCAAAACATGTCTGTTCCTTGTATATTTGTTACATCCTATAATACCATGTTGTTGAGCAAATAAAAACATGATTATGAAGTAATTAAGAGCATTCCATCAGGTGGGCCGTACGCCAGTTAGCATACTAAGTGGTAGAAAAAAAATTGACCGGACAATAAGCTATCGCAGATATTATCACATGGTGCTCTATAGCCACATTTCCGGGTGTTTTTGTTTCTCAGTAACGCGTGAAGGTAAGGTTGAAATGAATATCACATGTTTAAGTGTGTGGTCCTTTGAAGCTGTTCTATTCTGTTCTATGCCAGGCCAGCCAGCGGTGCGCTGACAGAGCATAGGAAGGAGATCTACCACAGAGAGTTTGGCGAGCTCCGTGGCGCAGTGGTTAACACGCCAGCTTGCGACACAAGGGCCCCGGGTTCGATCCCCGGTAAGGCCAAAATGAAAAATGATCTTTTTCAGATTCACCTGGGTCTTGGATGTTTATCTATATATGTATTTGTTATAAAATATAGTATCGTTAAGTTAGTATCTCATAACACAAGTCTCGAACTTACTTTGGGGCTAGTTCAATCTGTGTGATTTGTCCGTATAGGTATATTTCTTTGAGTGTGTAACTGCGCTTACGAACACGAACTTATACGGTTTCTCCTAGCGCATCTACTACCCACCGCCTTGAATCACGAATCCTTACTCGAGAAACTGGTTGGATGTAGATAGGATTGGGAGAGCAGGGCGGCGCAGTCAGGATGACGATGAGGAGATATAAAATCTTACTATGTATTGCGTTTAGGTAAAAGTCATAGAACAAACGTCATGATGTACTTATGTCATCTTTGGCTGGTTTTGCGTTAGTTAACCATAACCCTGTTTATAAAATTCTGCACAAGTACGTATGCAAATTCCTTTTTTTATCAAAAGTAAAGAAATCTATACTGATATTATAAAGCTGAAGAGTTTGTTTGTTTGAACGCGCTAATCTCAGGAACTACTGGTTCAAATTGGAAAATTCTTTTTGTGTTGGATACTCCATTTATTGAGGAAGACTTTAGGCTATAATCCTAATAATATTATAAACTAGCTTTTGCCCGCGGCTCCGCCCGCGTCAATGTCGATCCCTCGGGAATAGTACTTTTTCCCGGGATAAATGGTAGCCTGTTTATTTGTTTGTTACGCTTTCACGCCGTAACTACTAAACCGATCGTTATGAAATTTTGCATAAGTTCTCTGGAGTACTGAGAAGGAAGCAGGGTACCTTTTATCCCGGGAAAAAGTACTATTCCCGAGGGATCGACATTGACACGGGCGCAGCCGCGGACGAAAGCTAGTAGTATATATTTGTATTTATTCTTCGGATGTCCTCCATCCATCCAAAAGCGAAGAATGTAAGAAGTAAAGAGAAAAATACCTGACTGCCGCACCACACACTGTTGGTGAGCTGAAGCTACGCCAATAAAGAACAAAACTGCGACAAGCAACATTTTTTATATATATTTTTCCAGGAGTTTCTCAAAACAACAGAGTCAAAAATACCAAAAGACTAATATTTTCAATACATAAAGCTTTATATATATGCTCAAAATTTAATATATTAATCTTATCAGTTGTATTGTAATTGTGGAAGTAGTGTTTGTTGGAAAGCCGATTTTCTGGTAAGACCTCATATAATCACAATAATAAATCAATTTATTCCTTATTTCTCCATAATAATCGATTAAGTACGTCATTTACAATATTAAATAATAACTTATAATAAGTATTTTCTGTTAAACGCTATGGGTCAGATCACGTGTCGTCGCGTGATAAGCAACTGAATGTGTATTGGTACAAAAAACCGGCCAAGTGCTAGTCGTACGGAGCCCTTTGTACTCGCGCACAAAGGGTTCTGTACCACTATCTACAATAAGTTTTTTTTTATACTACTTAGTAGGCAAACATGCATACGGCCCTCCTGATGGAAAGCGTAGCCTATGGACCCTCTAGATCCTACAGGGTCCATAGGCTACGCTTTCCATCAGGTGCGTGATTCCCTTGCGAATGTCGAATAAACACGAAAATTTGCGGCATAAACGGCTGTATCTTTTCATTGCGTTGGCTTAGAAGTTTGATTTTTTCACAGCTGCAAGGAACAGTAGACTTGAGAATTTGATATCAATTTTAGTTTGATACCTCAACGCGTTCCTGAGAAAAAGGGTCTTGACAGACCGACAGACAGACAGATAGACGGACAACCGAGTGATCCTATAAGGGTTCCTTTTATATTTTGAGGTACGGAACCCTAAAAAGAAACGCTTAAAGAAACGGATAAGTAAATAAAAAAATAATATTCACAAGGTCACTTTTTTTTAAAATTCCTATTCAACAACAATCCAAACGATGGATGAGCCGCGAAAAAAAAATTGACCTCCCACTTTACTGATATGGGACATACGCTAAAAAAATTTATTTTACTATTTTTTCAGCATGATTAATATACACATCTATACCAAATTACAGCTCTCTAGTACTTATAGTCTCTGAGTAAAACCGCGGACGGACAGACGGACAGACATGGCGAAACTATAAGGGTTCCTTGTTCGGAACCCTAAAAAAGCGAGGAGGAAGGCCCAAACCCACTACTTACAATATCTATTTGATTTATTAATTGTATTATGTAGCATTACGATACTTGGTTTAATATTAAAACACTATCACGTCTCATTCCCTTGCAGGTTAGACAGACTCTAAAAGCCATGATTTGATCATCTAGGATAGGATAAATCTGAAAGAATGCTTCCTTATGCTATTGAAATAAAAAATAAAAACAAATTTTAATAGAGAGGATGGTTCGCAGTTACCACCAGCTTGGGATCCTGTCATCTATATCTATATTTTATTTTACAGTAATAAAGCAGTAAAAATATTTTGTCTGTACATTTAGAATTTTTGACTGAAATGGATAGAGGGATACTTAAAAAGAATAATAGAAAGCAAAAAAAAAACTTTTCGATTTTTTTGTCTGTCTGTCGGTCTGTATGTATGATCACGATTATCTCCGAAAATACTGAACCGATTTACTTCAAACTTTCACCAATTGCTTTGTTTTAACTCAGCAAAACATTTAAAGTTTGTTTTATCAAAATCGGTTCATTAAAAAAAAAGTTATCGTCATTTGAATGAACTCAAGGCATGAGTTTGCCTTGCCTGCAAATATATAGCAAAAAAAAGTAACAGGAAAATTAAAATCCAAAGTCAATTCATCATCATTATATGACAGCATTATACCTGTCCATACTATCCATAGTAATCCATACTAATAAAAAAGGAGAAGCTGATTGACTGACTGACATATCAACGTAAGGCCTAAACTATAAGGGTAAGAAACTTAAAATTTTGCACAAGGGTTCCTTTTATAACGTAGGGGAGCACTAAGAAAGGATTTTTGGAAATTCATCTCCTAAGGGGGTAAAACGGGTTGCAAAGTTAGTATGAAACTTTGCCGTTTATGAAGATATTCGACTGAAATTCAGCATGAAGGTTCTTTACTGAAAGGTATGAAACACGAGTAAAATATTTTACCCAAAAATCATTTCTTAAGGGGGTAAAATAGGGGTGCAAAGTAAGCATGAAACTTTTCTCATTTCTGGACTTAGAAGTTTGAAAGTAGGTACACAAGTTCTCAATTAAAATAAAAAAAGATTTATTGAGGTGAACCAGACAACATTCTCCCTTGAAGAGGTAAATAAGGGGGTAAAGTTTGTATGGAATTTTTCCATTTCTAGACTTAGAATATAAAAATAGGTATGTAAGTTCTCGATTACAATTAAAAAGATCTGTGTAGGTGAAATGTATAAAATCCCCTCCTCCCGGAAGGGATAAACTAGGGGAGTAAAGTTAGTATGGATTTTTTTTTAATTTCTAAACTTAGATGTGTGCAAATAGGTATATAAGTCCACGATAACAAATAAAAAGATCTATGCAGGTGAAATGTATAAAATTCCCCCCTTAAGGGGTAAAAGCAAAACACGGGGGGAGGGGGGGATTAGTGTGTAATTTTTTTAAAAAAGATCTGTGTAGGTGAAATGTACAAAATTCCCCCCTTAAGGGATAAACGGGGGTAGGGGGGGTTGTATGGATTTCTGGATATAGACGTATAAAAATAGGTATATATGTTTACATTACAATTAAAAAGATCTGTGTAGTTAAAATGGACCAAATTTCCCCTTGAGGGGTAAAATAGGTGGGGTAAAGTTTGTATGGTTTTTTTTTATTTTTAGTCTTAGAAATATGACAACAAGTATATAAGTTCTCAAGAAGGCAAAATCCCCTCCTTAAGGGCTGAAGATCTATGCAGGTGAAATGTATTAAATTCCCCCTTAAGGGGAAAAAGCAGAGGGGAAGGGGTTTGTATGGGATTTTTATCATTTCTACTGTTCCCAAGGGAACGACATTAACGCGGGCGGAGCCGCGGGCAACAGCTAGTCAATTTAATAAAATCTCAAGCTCATCACAAGACTGCAAGACCTTCAAACACCGTTAGCCAATACAGCGTACATCTGGAACATTATCAATAAATATTGTAGGCGGTAGTTTTGTATAGTTCTAATAACACAAAGACAAATGTCAACTTAGTCTACCTGCGACCATAAAAACTGTAAAGTTTTTGAAACGTAAGGTGTAAAAAATAATGTAATATACGCGATAATACCGTATTAAAGTGATTTTATTTAAATTATGATTATATTATTATAATAAATGCAACTTTGATAAAAAAAATTAACGTTCATTAAGAGACTTACATACACTTAATGAGAACTTAAGCCGATGCATTAATTAAGGCATTCATAATTCTAAATCGATTTCTATAAGGTATTATAGTGTTAATAAGATAGATTACTACGAGTACAGTCAGCCAAGTAATCAGCACGCAGGATACTAAGTACTTGTTTCTTAATATAATATTTCATTTAAAAAAATCTACGCAATCAAACTACTGAACATAATGTGATGAAATTTGAAAAGGGACCAACTTGAAAGAATACCCTGCCAAAAATTTTTTTTTTTAAATCTAAATATAAATAACTCAAAGGTGACTGACTGACGGACGTTTATTTAATAAGGCACGCTTACAGCATTACTTATAGTACATTAAGCTCAAATGTTACAAATAGGCATCGTTTTATAAGTAAGTGCCAATTATTAGCGTATACAGCATTTACAATAAGAATGTACATAGTTCGTTACCGAACGGATATAGTGATCTATCAACGCACAGCCCAAACCACTGGACGGATCGGGCCAAAATTTGGCATGCAGGTAGATGTTATAACGTAGGCATCCGCTAAGAAAGGATTTTGATCAATTCTACCCCCAAGGGGATAAAATAGGGGATGAAATTTTGTATGAAACTTAACGCGAGCGAAGCCGCGGGCAAAAGCTAGTTGATATAATGACCGGACCTTCCCCGAAATCGTAGACACACTCCACCCTTTGGCCAAAGGTCCGCTTTCGCGAAGGTCGCCCAGTGCTTTGTATGGACTAGCACCACAAAGTTATTAGTTGTGGTAGAGCCACGCTACCGGCAAAATTCATTTTTGCTAGTAGCATGAATGGGCCGGCTTGTTCGGGGAAGTACCACACTCTCACAGAAAATCGACGTTTGAGTAGGAGCTTTACCGCTTCTATGCTTCGTTCGGTGAGTGAGAGAGCCGGAGGCCCATCCTTCCCCCATTTCCTCCCCCCATGTCCTTTTCCCAACTCCTTGAAAGGCCGGCAACGCTCCTGTTACACCCTGGTGTTGCAGTTGTCCATGGGCAGCGCTGGTCGCTTACCATCAGGTGACTCGCTTGCTCGTTTGCCGTCCTATAACATAAAAAAAACAAAGGCGCGATTCTAGTTCGAGAAACTGGGGCCTCAACGTGATATTGGTCTTCTTGCACACGTATTTCACAACAGCATTGACCTTGACCTTATATACATGCAGCCTATGGGAATATTACAGGAAACGAAGCTACAGTGACCTCGTGTTCAGTTCAATAACGCGTTTAGGGCGTTATTGGGGCTGCCCCGTTTTTGCAGCGCCTCGGGTATGTTCGCAGCAGCGCGCACTGACTGTTTTCATGCGACTATGCGCAAGCGAGCCGCATCTCTAGTGCGCAGGACACGGGCCAGCTCAACGCCCCGTCTTGGCGCTAATTGCTGACAGTGTAAACTGTCCCTATATCTGGCATTGCTGTAATAGACACCTAAGCAGCAGTGCTGGATGTAGGAGTAGGACATTATAGTTATAAGTATCTTATTTTATTGTATTTTGTGTATATATAACTTATATTTTCTAATTTGTTTGTGCTTATATGGGTTCTGTAACCTGAAATAAACGTATTTTTAAGCTATTGCATAGCTTCTATCGCGGGCCTTAAGCGTGGAGACCGAATCCAGAAATTCAGTAACGAAAATAACCTAACACCCTCCATTGCGACCGGCACAGCGGTGATACTTTGACTTGGGTGTCGCGACTGGCTCGACGGAGTTACTGTTAGTGTTTCAGTAACGGAGTTACTGTTACAGTGAGTAAAGTTAGTAACAGTAAGTTAAGTTAACTTAAGTAAAGTTAACTTAAGTTAAGTTAACTTAAGTAAAGTTAAGTTAAGCTAAGCTAAGTCCTGCACCACATCACTCTACTTTGGTAGCTCTCTTCGTCTGCCTATCCTCGCAGCGATAATGATAGAGGAAGTAAATTTGGAACTCGCTTTTTTTGGTTCCGATTTCCTCAGTCGCTTCACTGGGAAAAGTCGCCAACACTGGTGTCAGATTTTTCAAGCTGCTTTAAAGCATCTGACATAGCTTTACAACTGCCATCAGTGGTGACAGCCGGGACCAATGGCTTGACGTGCTTTCCGAAGCAAAAACCGAGATTTTAAGGTAAATAAAATTGTAATATATGGAAGTGTAGGTAACGGTGCAATAAGGGCCTACTGAGGGTTCAGGTCAACAGAGCGGTCACCAATCATCAATCAACTGCTTTTTAGGTAGTATTGGTATTAAAGTTATCATCTAGGAAAGTTTGATCGTTTTGGACCCTTAAAGGGGTAACTCAGACCATCAAAATTTATATTATATTAAATTTATATAAAGGAACATGGAAACATCCAAATGGAACCACTGTTAATCAGATAGACCACGTGCTGATTGACTGTAGACATAGAAACACGATTGAGGATGTGCGTACTTTTCGGGGAGCGGACTGTGACAGTGACCATTTTATGTTAGGAATTAAACTAAGAGCTAGAATAAAAAGTACTAGTAAAACACTTAGATCAGGCAAAGAGCTCATAAATACAGATGCCCTTAAAGACATTGATATTCAGAAAGGCTTTCAATTAGAACTTAGTAATAGATTTGCTGATCTGAAAGTACAAGAAGATATAGATATAAGCTGGGAAAAAGTAAAGAATGTTGTCAAGGAAGTGGGACATAAGATTCTGGGAAAACAAAAGCGTGGAAAGAAACGAAAGTGGTGTACTTACGATTGTGAACAGGCTCTTGATCAGAAACTTAAGTACCGATTGTTAGCACTCCAGGATAGGGAATGGAATAGTAGCTACGAGCAAGCACGGAAGAAATTTCGCCGAATAACTCAGGAGGCCAAAAGAAGGGAGTTAGAGAGGAAACTTGAGAATATGGAATCGCTAATAAAAATTAATGAGACTCGAAAATTCTACCAAGAACTCAACTCGTTTAAGAAGGGATATCAACCGAAGGCGCAGTTGCTTGAAAACGAGAATGGAGGAATTATTACCGACCCTGAAGACATCAAAAGCGAGTGGCGACGGTATTTCGAGGAACTGTTAAATTGCCCACTAGAAAACACAGATATGGCAAACAGAGATATGGCAAACCTAGAGGAGGAGCATGAGGAGCTACAAATTGATGTGCCAAGCTTTGAGGAAGTAAAAAAGGCAATTGCAAGGCTTAAAAACAACAAAAGCCCTGGAATCGATGGTATACCGGGAGAACTATGGAAATACAGTGGAAAAGCAGTGCAACACAAACTTTTCGAACTAGTCAAAATGATCTGGACACAAGAAAGACAACCCAATGAATGGAATATGAGTATTATCTGTCCAATACATAAAAAGGGATGCCGTCGAAAATGTTCCAGGAATTGCACTCTTGCCAACTGCATATAAAATATTTTCATATGTTCTCCTGGGCCGTTTAGACCCATTGGCTGAGAGTATAGTGGGAGACTACCAATGTGGCTTTCGAAGTAGTCGCAGCACATCAGACCAAATCTTTCTCCTCAAACAACTCATGGAGAAGAAATGGGAGTACCAGTAAATCGAAGATCTAGTGACCGAGCCAAACATCATTGGTGAAATAAAATCGCTCGTCTTCGGTGGTTCGGACACGTACAGAGAATGGGAGAGGATCAAGCCGTTAAGAGAGCATACTCGGGTAGGCCGGATGGTCGTCGACCGGTCGGCCGTCCTAGGTATCGCTGGTGTGACGAGATCATGAAAGATCTACAAAGCCTAGGAGTTTGCGATTGGCAACGGCTGGCACATGACCGCAAGAAATGGCGCCTTCTAGTGTCGGAGGCCAAGATCCACTTTGGGTCGCTGCGCCATTGCAGTAAGTAAGTAAGTAAATTTATATTATAATAGAAAAAGTTGTTCATATTGCTGGTCTGAGTCAACCCTTTAATGGTCCAAAACGATCAAAATTTCTCCATGTATATATTGGCGAGCTCCGTGGCGCAGTGGTTAACACGCTAGCCTGCGACACAAGGGCCCCGGGTTCGATCCCCGGCCAGGTCAAGATGGAAAATGGTCTTTTTCAGACTGGCTTGGATAGTTATCTATATATGTGTATTTGTTATAAAATATAGTATCGTTGAGTTAGTATCCCATAATACAAGTCTCGAACTTACTTTGGGGTTTGCTCAATCTGTGTGATTTGTCCGTGTATATTTATTTTTTAATTTTTTTATAGATATAATCCCTGCGGGGACCAAGCCCGGGTTACTTAACTTGCGGAAACGCTGATAATACAGAGGCTCGATAGCCCATTGGGATCGAATTTCCCTATGAAGCGTAACATTCTAAAACATGAAATATATTAATTTTCTAATCAAATCTCAGTGATTAAATACATAGGTAGGTACTTAAACGATTTTATTATAATATTTTAAACAAGTTTATCGCAGCTCTGATATTACTTGGAGGATCGCAAATGACTTTATAATGTATCTTTGTATAAGAAGAATGAAACAATACCGATTTGATCAGTGACCGGTAGAAAAAATAACGTAGCCTCGTGCCCATACAAAGTTACGCATATCCCTTTCAAACTCTATCTTTGAGCCACTAATCCATCACCGTTTCGGTTTTAATTAACTTTGTCGACTGTACATATTGAACTAAATATAAAACAGAGAAACGTCTACCAACATTTACACTTTCTGGTGGCATTCTAAGCTTGTCAAGGAATTTTTTTCTCTTCATTTGGGTAAGTAAACAAAAACTCGTATTTGCACTAATAGTACATACATACATAAATATCACGTCTTTTTCCTTGAGGGGTAGACAGAGCCTAGGTCCATAAGACCTTATGGCCACATTTAGCATGTTGGGGGGCGTGTAGATAGAAAACGGAATTAAAATAGTGATGGGTTGCTAGCCGCATCGCCTATTGACATAATTCCGCAGATTTTAGCCCAATCCCTCGATCGACTTTTACGATCTGCGCGGGAAGAGAAGCGGCTGGCACATTCTACGTTTTTTCTTTTCTTCCAGACCAGCTTGTAAGACCTAGCCAGCACTAATAGTGATTGCAATAAAGCTATTTTTAGGATATTATTATTTGTATCTCCTTACAGTTCACGGGTGTAACCCTGGTCCTTTGAGAGGTTTGTTTGGGGATATAGATCCAACACGTAGAGGCCCTTTGGAGAAGTTGATGTAATGTTGGTCTCCAGCCAGAACCTGTTCCTAGAAATATCAATATATGATATGCCCTTGAACAGGTCTAGGCCGGAAGAGGAACTATTGCTAAAAGAATTAGGTGTTATGTGACTTAAAAAAGGAGGAAGTTTTTTAATGTTTGTTACCCCTTAAATCCCGTCATGAACCCAGTTGAAAAATTATTTTTTTTTTTTATTTAAAACGATATTCATTTGGATCGGCGTCAATTAGATTTCATCAAAATCAGTTTAGTAGTTTGAAGTCGGTATTTTATACTAAAGATTATGGATGAAAATATAGATTTTTGGAGAGAACATTTGTTAATTTTTCATAATAATAATAAATTCCTATTATTTCCACACATGCATACAGAAATCTATTTAGCGTAATAACATTTTCGTTGGTAGTGGGAGCCGAATGTTTGACATAAAGAAACACATGTTTTCTACACTATGCAGAGCCTGTGTTGTGGGCAACTAGTTTAAGTCCAAGTTACTTTAAACCGAAAATTGTCAATTACTCTGATGGGCGGATTTGGCGGTTTGAGGGACAGCGGGAAAAAATACAATAACATCATTTCGAGTAGGTGTCACGGTCAATCGACCATGCACACCCTGGTGCCAGAGTTCTTCGGAACCGCTTCTCGGCCTCTGACGTGATTCCTTAAACGACTACCAGATGGCAGCCGAGACCGACAGCTTAACGCGCTTTCCGAAGCACGGAATCATTTTTATAATCAGACAATCAGGTAATTCAGGCCTGCAATGTCCTAACCAAACTGGAAACAACTAAACAAAGTATGCTTCTCATGGGAATCGAACCCACGACCCATGGGTCTACAGGCAAACGCCTCTGGACTGCGGAGGAAGTTATGTAATATTGTATGTAACATCATATGGTAATGTTGTATAAAAATGTGTCCTTAAAATAGTCTACAGCTGCTCCAATCAGCTCTTTGAGGATGGGGTTGGGGCACTCAATAACCATGAAGGACCGTTTGTTCTGAGCAACAACATGTTTAAGTCGTTTAATGGCATCAATTCATTGCCAAGGTAGTTTGCTTTGGACAGTAACATCCAAATGGCACGGATGAAGCTATGGGAGAGTGACCACACTACAGCAAATTTTACCACCCTACAAGAGCGTCTACCCCCTGGCCACAATTTGTCCTGGCCCATCTGGAAGTCGCTCAATAGACTGCGAACGCAGGTGGGTCGATGCAAAGACAATCTGGCCAAGTGGAGAATGATAGATACTTCACAAAGCGTTTGCGAGTGCGGACACTCTCCCCAAACTATGGCGCACCTCCTCTCTTGTCCAAGGTGTCCGAACACCTGCACTCTGGACGATCTCCTTACAGCATCTAAGGAATGAAAAGAAGTAGCCGATTATTGGGCTGTAAAAATATAGGAACTAAAGTACCATCGACACGAAAAGAAGAAGAAGATGGCATCAATTTTATTATATGACGTCCTGTATTTTTTTATAGTAAAATGCTGTTTAACGTGCTCCTGTTACTTGCGGCAAGCGGAGTGTCTCTGGCTGATCAGTGCACGCAGGTCTATTACCGTAAGAACTTACTCGTAGAATCCTTTTTTAATTCAATTTATTTATTTTCTTTAATGTATACAGATGATATTTCACTAGTCCCGTCACATTACCTTCTGCGAGGCTTACAATTATTACTATATTTATTTTCCAGTCAAAAATAATTTACTAACAAATTGTTCGTTAAAATCCGTTTTTTGAAACGTGCTTTGTACCAAATTTCAAGATTCTGAGTTCATGGGAAGTACCCTGTAGGTTTTGATTCCCTTGCGAATCTCGAAAAAATACAAAAATTTGCGGCTTAACCAGCTATATCTTTTGATTGGGACCCCTTTTATCGCATAATTTTTTTTGTCCTAATATACTTTGGCATAGCGGTTTTGGCATAAAATATTTTGCCATATTAGTTCTTAGGCATGATTGATTTTTGGCATATGGGTAACTTTGGCATAATTATCTTGTAAGCTAATGTGTTTTGGCATAGTGTTAATTAGCATAATCTCCATAGGCATAATAACTATAAGTCTAATAGTATTTGGGCATAACATTTATTGATTATATTACACTACTTTTTTTAAAAAAATGGTCTAGGCTCATATTTTAAGCCTTAATTTTTAAAAATACATTAGAATAGGTTAACAATCGCTTACAGCCAGAAAAGTATGTTAGGTAAGACCTGCGACTCGACAGAAACGAGCTTCTACCAGAAAAGTAGGTTAGGTTGGGTTAGAACTGCAACCCCGTCAGAAACGACTTGCTACCAGAAATGTAGGTTAGGTTGGGTTAGAACTGCAACCCCGTCAGAAATGACTTGCTACCAGAAAAGTAAGTTAGGTTGGGTTAGAACTGCGACCCCGTCAGAAACGACTTGCTACCCGAAAAGTAGGTTATGTTAGATTTGAACTGGGACCCCACCAGAAAACCAATCGCCATCAGAAACGAGTAAAATTGAGTAATAATGTTTTTATCAGGAATTAATTATGCGACGTATAATTTGTATGCATATAAATATTATGCCTATAGATATATTATGCTTAGCTACATTATGCTTAAAATAATTATGCGTGTACTGTTATGCGTAAGAACGTTATGCTTGAAAATCATTATGCCATAAAACAGTATGCCATGTTACATTATGGTATGTGTATGCTTATAGATAGGGAACCCTTTTGATTGCATTGGCTAAGAAGTTGGATTTTTTAACAGCTCTAAAGAACAGTAGACTTGAGTATTTGATATGAATTTCAGCTTGATACCTCTACGCGTTCCTGAGAAAAAGGATCTTAATAGACAGACAGACAATTTATAAGAGTAAATCTTATAAATTTCATTTCTTTTAGAAAAGGCTATAATTATTTTAATATAATATATAATAGGAATTAGAGACACTCAAATTTGCTTGAATAGGTACCAAAATAATGTTCTCACCAAAAATGTGTTCTGTTAATCCCTTGCGTTCTATTTCTTTCTATTTCTTTGCAGCTTCCATAGATGATGCTCATGGAACTAATGTGTCTATCGGTCCTGTCAAACTACCTGGCAAGGTCAATAATGTCACCCTTACGGTAAGTATAATAGTGATATCCACATGAGACAGAATGAATTCATTTTTGGGATTTTCTTAGTATACGCTTCTATAATAGAATTCCTGAAGAAATATTGGCTCTGTCATTAGGTAAGTTTAAGACTGTTGTTAAAAATAATTTACTTAAAAATGCCTACTATTGTATTAATGACTATCTAACAGATAAAACTCCATGGAAGTAATACATTCAATAAATTGTTAATCAATATACATCAGTGATTACCTAATGTAAAATAATTCAATTTGTTATAAATATATGGAGAGCGTAGCCCTTAAGGCACGTAGGGACCAATACTGGACTGAGTTTCTTTCGGCGTATTCTTCTCAGCAGTGGTTTCGAAACATTAGTAGCTTATCGATTTTGCAAATATTAAAAATAATAATATGACGTTCAGAAAGAGATACATGATATCCAAATTTGAATAAAATTCTATTTCATTTCACAGTTGGATTCGGTTGCATAAACTTAGCCAGTGATGAATCGGTTTTCTAAACCGTTTTTGGGGTTCCATGTCCAAAGGGCAAAAATGGGACTGTTTGTTTATCTCCAGGCTGTATCATGAACTTTGATAGCTAAACGGTTGATATTTTTACAGATAATATATTTTTGAATTTGCAATCAATTTACAACACTCAAGAATTGATTTTATAGGTATATGTATCAATAAAATAATAATATAAATTAAGACTATAGATTAAAATTAAACTTAAAAATGTAGAAAAAACGTACATGAAATTATATAAAAAAAAGTTATATTTGTTAAATATATAACTCAAAGGTGACTGACTGACAGTGATCTATCACCGCACAGCCCAAACCACGAGATAGATCGGGCTGAAATTTGGCATGCAGGTAGATGTTATGACGTAGGCATCTGCTAAGAAAAGATTTTGATCAATTCTACTCCCAAGGCGATAAAATAGGGGATGAAAGTTCCTATGAAACTTTATCAATTTTAAACCGATCGGACTGAGACTTTGCTTGCATAAAGCTAATATAACGTAGGCATCCCCTAAGAAAGGATTTTGATAAATTCCACCACTAAGGGGATAAAAAGGGGTGATGAAAGTTTGTACAAACATTCTTCGATTTTCGACTGATTGAACTGAAATTAAATATTGGAGCTACTATGATACGTTCGCTTAAATAGGATTTTGATAAATTCAGCCCCCACGGGGATAAAATAAGTGATGATTTCTACACACGCTAAACAAAAGTAAGGCCGCAAAAACTATATTTCTTAACGCGAGCGAAGCCGCGGGCAAAAGCTAGTATTTAAATATAGTTAACTAGATTTTATTCGATAAAGTTTTATTTCATAAACATATTACATTTAATTACAATTTTGTTACAAAAAGCACTAAAACATTTTATTACTTTATATTTATGTAAAATAGCAATTCTATTTAAAAATTAAACCTGCATTTCAGCGTTTACAGTACAAAAGTACCCAAAACACTAACGGCATTAACTGCAATTAATTGCAATCGATATCCATTGCACCATAAACGGGGTAGATAAGATCGGGAGTCTCCGTCGTTTTCTGCTATGCGATGCCCAATTTCATTGATTAGACCCTTTGTGTCCGTTTCCCATTAGCCCATGGTCTCAACAGCTATGGGGATGAGCTATGGGCCGCTTCCTATCCGCAGCGTCCTCGGCTGCAACCGCAGCCATACCCATGGTACGGGTAAAATGGCTGGCAGCAACGGTGCTCAAAAAAAAATTAACTTTGTTTGTTTTCAGAACACCTGCGAAGTGAGCAACGGTTATATGGTGGAGGTGTGTGACGAGGTAGCTCCGGCGATTACGCCAATATCCATGCATACGGTCATCGTGCAAAAACTTAGCTCCTCGAGCGAACCCCTCTACCTGACTGGAATATATTTTTGCGACTAAATTGCAGTCGTTTCGTACTCTGTGTTCCACATTTCTCGACCCTGTTTTTAATAAACAACTCTACAATCACAATTTCACTGAATGTTACCATATAAATTTTTATGAAAAGAGTTCAGACTGAGGTTGTTTTTCTTGGTGGAACAGAAAGTACTTACATACCTATAGGACATATTCTTATGACTAAATTGTATACCAGCACAAACCGTTTATATAATATAAATTTCTTGGAACACTTATTAACCGACATATTTTATTTCACATTTGTTGACGTCAGTCATCTTATATATATAATAAAACAGTAAAAATATTTTGTCTGTACAATTAGAATTTTTGACTGAAATGGAGAATAGAGGGACACTTAAAAAGAATAATAGAAAGCAAATTTTTGTTCGAATTTCTTATCTGTCTGTCTGTTTGTCTGTATGTATGATCACGATTATCTCCGAAAATACTGAACCGATTTGCTTTAAACTTTCACCAATTGCTTTGTTTTAACTCAGCAAAACGTTCAAAGTTTGTTTCATCAAAATTGGTTCATTAAAAAAAAAGTTATCGTCATTTGAATGAACTCAAGGCATGAGTTTGCCTGCAAACATATAGCAAAAACAAAAATAAAATAAAATAATAAGTTACTTAAGAAAATTTTAATCCAAAGTCAATTCATCATCATTATACGACAGCATTATACCTATCCATCTATCCATAGTAATCCATACTAATAAAAAAGGAGAAGCTGACTGACTGACTGACATATCAACGCAGGGCCTAAGGGTTAGGAACTTGAAATTTTGCACAGGGGTTCCTATTATAACGGAGCACTAAGAAAGGATTTTTGGAAATTCATCTCCTAAGGGGGTAAAACGGCTTGCAAAGTTAGTATGAAACTTTGTCGTTTTTGAAGTCTATCGAATGAAATTCAGCATGAAGGTTCTTTACTGAAAGGTATGAAACATGAGTAAAATATTTTACATAAATCATCCCTTAAGGGGGTAAAATAGGGGTGCAAAGTAAGCATGAAACTTTGCCATTTTTGAAGTTAGTCGAATGAAATTCAGCTTGAAGGTTATTTACTGAAAGGCATGAAACACGAGTAAAATATTTTCTCAAAAATCATCCCTTTAAGGGGTATAACGGGGATGCAAAGTTAGTATGAAACTTTCCGTTTTTGAAGTTATTCAATTGCAATTCAATATTAAGGTGTTTCATTGAAAGTCATTAAGTTTGTATGGACATTTTCCCATTTCTGGACATTCTGGATTACAAATGAAAAGATGTATGTAGACGTATGTAGTAAAACCGACGAAATTTTCGCCTGAAGGGAGTAAAGTTAGTATGGATTTTTTTTTTCATTTCTAGACTTAGAAGTAAGATAATAAGTATATACGTTCTAGATTACAATTAAAATAGATCTGTGTAGGTGAAATGTACAAAATTCCCCCCTTAAGGGATAAAGGGAAGGGGGAATTGTACGGAATTTTTTTCATTTCTGGACATAGAAGTATAAAAATAAGTATATATGTTTACATTACAATTAAAAAGAGCTGTGTAGTTAAAATAGACGAAATTTCCCCTTGAAGGGGTAAAATAGGCAGGGTAAAGTTTGTATGGATTTTTTATTTACTTAGATATGAGATGTCAGGGGTGTCATCCTATACTGCCTGTCCGGTAGCATAGGGGTATGGCATTCGGGTACGCGTTGCCGGCTTCCCAAGCTGTTATTGGCTCATTCCTTATGTCCTCCGAGTCAGTAGCATCCTTTACCTTAATCCTATCCAAAATCCATGTAATCCTGTCCATATTTATTTATAGTCCCATTATATATAAATTTCCCTTTTCCTATTGCCGCCAATCCAAGGTCTGCCGTGCCGAGGGATGCATGATTAGGGGCGAGCCTAATACGAAGCGAGCCATTTTGCCCTGGGACCGGGCGACCCCAGAAAAAGGCTAGCCTTCATTCGGTACAAGGGGCACTGCCGGGTGCGACAGTTTTTCCCCTATACTCGTGGGAACGCTATGATTTTCGACCAGATAAAAAATCTAAACGGCGGCGATGCAGTTCGCAACTCATCACGTCACGTTTCCCGTGGGTGCGAAAAGCGGGCTTCGGAAAGTCGCTTTGCTACATTGAATGTGAGAGGAGGGCTAGATGGTAAAATAGAAGAGGTTTGTCAGATGATGAGTGAAAGAAAGATTGATGTCTTATGTGTGAATGAAACAAAGCAGAAAGGATGTATAAGTACTAATTACGGGCCTTATACCGCATATTGGTCTGGTGTCCCGGAAACCACTAGAGCAGGACAGGGAGTTGGTATCATCCTTTCAAAAAGAATGGCCGATTGTGTGATGTGAATGAGTATGAGTTTGTAAATTCGAGGCTTGTGTGGGAATGAAAGTAGGACTGATTCGGATTTTTATATTAGGAGTGTATGCTCCTACGGAACGTAAAAAGAATATAGAAGAAAGAGATTAGTTTTGGAATAGTGTGAGAGATATTTTATGTAGTTGCAGGGATAATGAGAAAGTAATAATGTTAGGAGATTTTAATAGTTGGGTAGGAGTTAAGCGATCTGGGTATGAAAGCGTATTAGGTTCATTTGGGGATGA
Organism: Elegia similella; assembly: GCA_947532085.1. Classification (NCBI taxonomy): domain Eukaryota; kingdom Metazoa; phylum Arthropoda; class Insecta; order Lepidoptera; family Pyralidae; genus Elegia; species Elegia similella. Next base: position 1,240,776 of record OX383931.1, read on the forward strand.
AAGAGAGAATGAAAATGGGAAAAGTCTGCTTGAGATATGTCTGGAAAAGAATCTTTGTGTGACAAATACAATGTTTCAGCACAAAATGATTCACATGTATACAAGAGAAGAAAATGGAATAAAGAGTATGATTGATTTTGTGATTGTGGATGAAAGACTGAAAAAGAATTTGGTAGATACGAAGTCGTACCGTGGCACAGGAATCTATACAGACCATTATTTGGTCATCTGTAAAGCCAAAAACATTTTTCAACGATGGCGACACCGTAAATCGGAACCCTCGGAAAGGATTGAAAGAATAAAAGTGGAAAAGTTGCAAGATGATGAAACGAAAGAAGATTACAAAAAGTTGTTAGTAAAAAGTTTTAGAGAAATAGCTGACGAATGCGAGATAGAAAAGATATGGAGCGTTTTAAAAGATGGGATGGTATCAGCTGCTACCAAGATTTGTGGAGTAGCAAAAAGAAGAAAAGGTAAAGAATGTGCGAAAGTGTGGTGGGATAGTGAGGTACAGAATGCAGTATGTATAAAGAAAAAAGCATGGAAGGATTGGTTATGTCAGAGAAATGAAAGAACGCCGACGGATGAAAAGGTGCGTGCTGCTAAACAGGAATATAAGAAGATGAATTTAAGTGTAAAAGAAATAGTCAAGAAGAAGAAAACTAGTCATCAAGAAGGTTTTGACGTTAGGTTGTCTCGAGATTTTAAGAGCAATATTAAATATTTTTGGAAATGTGTAAAACAAGCTAGAGGAAAAGCTACACAGTCACAGCTCAATAAAATCAGAGACAAGAATGGCAGGATATTATTGAATGAAAAGGATGTGTTAGAGGGGTGGAAGGAATATTTTGAAGGGCTGTATGAAAAAGATCGACCATGTTCGTCAATCGTATGTTCTGCAGATAGTGAAATAGGAGAGAGTGATTTGCAAGATATGAATGATGAAATAAGAGTAGGAGAGATTGGGGAAGCGTTAAAGTGTATGAAAACAGGAAAGGCTGGTGGTTATGACAGGATTACTGTCAAAATGCTGAAGGCTGGACAGGGTATTGTAGCTAGTCAGCTGTGTCGCCTTTTCAATATATGTTTCAAAAAAGGTATTGTGCCAACAGATTGGTGCAAAGCGGTTATTGTGCCACTTTACAAAAGAAAAGGCTCACAGCAAGACTGTAAGAGTTATCGCGGCATTAGCCTACTAAGCGTGGTTGGCAAACTGTATGCAAAGGTATTGATAGAAAGGGTTATGACAGAAACTGATGACAAAATGTGGGATGTGCAAGCGGGGTTTAGAAAGGGAATGGGATGTACGGACCAGGTCTTTTCCATGCGTAGCGTACTTGAGAAATTTTTGGCCAAAGGTTAAAAAGTGTACTGCTTATTCGTGGATCTGGAAAAGGCTTATGACAGAGTGATAAGGAAGGAATTGTGGTCGACACTGTCTGAGTATGGGGTGAGCAGTCATCTGATACGGGCCCTGAAATCCCTTTATAAGGATTCCAGCGCCTGTGTCAGAATTAATGCAGGCTATACATCCTGGTTTAATATCGAAAAAGGTGTTAGACAGGGATGCGTAGCTTCGCCCTGGCTGTTCAACTTATTCATGGACAGTTGTCTGAAGGATTTGAAAGAAAATGAATGTGGTTTACGAATGAAAGAGTTACTCATCAAATGCCTCCTCTATGCCGATGACCAAGTAATACTTGGGTCTTCTGAGGAGGATTTACAGAAGATGGTAACATGTATGAGTGGTGCTTTTAAGAAAAAGGGTATGAAAGTGAATGTCAGCAAGACTAAAGTAATGGTTTTCGAAAGAGAAGAAAATACGACAGTGTGCAGCATTCATATAGATGGTGAAAAAGTGGAACAAGTAGAAGAGTTTGTGTATCTAGGTTGTGGGTTTACAAGGGATGGAAAGCACGATGGGGATATCGAAAGAAGAGTGGCTGCTGGTAACCGAGTGAACGGGGCATTGCATGCTTTTATGAACAGTCAGAAGATAACTAAAAAGGCGCAACTGGCTGTTCATGAAGGAGTGTTGATTCCAACTCTTATGTATGGCAGTGAAAGTTGGGTATGGCAGAAAAGGCATGAAAGTAGAATAAATGCAGTGGAAATGAGAGCGCTTAGAAATATGTGTGGTATAACTTTAAAAGATCGGATAAGAAATGAGGTAGTGCGGGAGCGATGTGGATTGAAAGATGATGTTGTGACCAAGATTGAGAAAGGAATGTTAAGATGGTTTGGCCACATTGAAAGGATGAATGAAAGAAGAACAACAAAGAAAATATGTAAAGCCAGTGTGAATGGGAATAATGTTCAGGGTCGACCTCGTCGAACGTACTGCGATCAGATTGCAGACGTTCTTAAAAAAGGAGCTGTTCGGAGTACCCGAAACCGTAAAGCATGTATGAGGAGAATAATGAGTGTAGAAGAAGCTAGAGATATATGTCAGGATCGTAGCAAGTGGAGATCCATAGTCTCTGCCTACCCCCATGGGAAACAGGCGTGATAATATGTATGTATGTATGTATTAGAAATATGACAATATGAAGTTTTCCATTACAATAAAAAAATATCTGTGTAGGTGAAATGGGCAAAATCCCTTCCTTAAGGGCTAAAGATCTATGCAGGTGAAATGTATTAAATTCCCCCTTAAGGGGAAAATACAGAGGGGGAAGGGTTTGTATGGTATTTTTATCATTTCTACTGTTCCCAAGGGAACGACATTAACGCGAGCGGAGCCGCGAGCAACAGCTAGTCTTCTATAACACTACATAATTATTAAACAAAGTCCTCCACGGCGTATCCGACGATCTGGTCGAAATACGGATTTTTATGCGGTTTAATCAATGGATAGTGTGAGTAAGTGAATGAATGAGTTACTTACTTATCAACTGCCTCCTGTATATATTTTGATTTTAATGAAAGGCATGAATGCGAATGAAAGTAAAAAGCCATTGCTTTTTGAACGGGATGAATGTACAACGGGATGTAATATTTTCATAAATGGAGAAAGAGTGGAACAAGGGAAAAAAATCGTATACTTTAGTTGTGTATTTACGAGAGATGGAAGGCACGAAAGTGATATAGAAAAACAGGTAGTATTTAGTAGTAATGAATTAGCAGGGACTTTTTTCTCCGGAGTATTAGTGTGTTCAATCCCACTGCACCTAGAATCGCCTGGTGATCTGTTGTACAGACTCACGTCTAGTTCAGACACCAGACTCACACAAGGGAAAGTGTTTGCTGAACTCAAACTTTTGAATGTCATTTACTTGTTTTGCCTTGAGAAGAGTAAATAAATACATTTATTATTATTATTACTGCACCTAGAATAAACATGGATAGAAACAAGTGTGGGTATCCGTAACTCCTCTTGTACAGCCATCTAACAAACCGATTTTGTATCCTCTCGACCATTAGAGTGTAAGTACTCTCATACGGATCCCAGATGATCGAGCAATATTCTAGCTTACTCCGTACATACACATTATATATAATATGATTGCAACTTTTGTATCTTCGAAGTCCGACGCTAACCTCATAATGAATCCTAGGGCTTTAGATGCTTTTTGACAGATTATTAGAATATGTTCATGAAAATTGAACATGCAGTTAGGAGTAACCCCCAAGTCACATGTCTCGGATACCCTTTCTATGGCATTGTCGTTCAGATGGTAGTCAACATATATTGTTGAGAGTTTAACATTGTCTCCGTTGAATTCCAGTTGGTTCACTTTACTCTATTTGATTACTGCGTCGATATCGTTCTGCAATTTTGCCGACTCAGCTTCGCAGCTTACCCCTAGGAATAATTTCGTCAGCTAACAGAAGGCATTTAGTATTTTTTATAGATCTAGGTAGACCGTTTACCATTATGAGAAATAGGGTAGGCCCCAACGAACTCCCCTGACTCACCCCGGATCTAGTATAAAGCTTTCTGTTGCCAAGTTTAACTCTTTGCGACTAGTCAGCAAGATAACTCGCGAAGAATTTTAATAGTCCGGGGATAAATCCTATGGCTGAACACTTCTGTAAGAGCACGTCGTTATCGACTCTCTTTGAAAATCGAAATACGATGTATCAACCTGTCTACCGTTTTTGATTTCCGAGGTAACGTAGTCAACTAGGGTGACAAGATTTGTCACCGTAGATCTACCGCTGCGGAATCCATGTTGGTTATCATCTAGCCAAATTTCTATATTAAAAGATTTATTCAGAAAATTTTAAGGTACTTTTTCACGTCAATTCACATCTATACATATAATAAAACAGTTAAAATATTTTGTCTGTACATTGAGAATTTTTGACTGAAATGGATAGAGGGACACTTAAAAAGAATAATAAAAAGCAAAAATTTTTTTTTTCGAATTTTTTGTCTGTCTGTCTGTCTGTATGTATGATCACGATTATCTCCGAAAATACTGAACCGATTTACTTCAAACTTTCACCAATTGCTTTGTATTAACTCGGCAAAACATCTAAAGTTTGATTAATCAAAATAGTTTCATTAAAAAAAAAGTTATCGTCATTTGAATGAACTCAAGGCATTAGTTTACCTGCAAATATACACACGGTGAATTTTTTATCGTTTTGAGGTTAAAGGGGTGACTCAGACCATCAAAATGAACATCTTTTCCTATGGGAACAATGCTGGGAACTCAAAAAAAAATTCGACATTCCCATACAGACTGGCCGGGCGGCGGGACTCTTTTTTTATGGAAATGACGATTTTTTTTGAGTTACCAGCATTGGTCCCATAGAAAAAGTTGTTCATATTGATGACCTGAGTCACCCCTTTAAGGGTCCAAACTGTTCCTGAGGGATGGACACTAACGGCGACGGCGTAGCCGCGGGCAAACGGCAAACCAACCGAAACTGCTGCGCCTAGAAACTTGAAATTTGGTACAGGGGTTCTTTTAATGATGTGAGTGAGCGCTAAGAAAGGATTTTTAAGAAATTTAACTTCTAAAGGGGTAAAATTTATATGGAATTTTCTCATTTCTGAACTTAGAAGTATGAAAGTAGGTATATAAGTTTTCGATTAAAATTAAAAAAAGATGTGTGTAGGTAGATGAAATTTGCAAAATTCCCCCCTTAAGGGGTAAAATGGGGGTGGATGGGTGGTATAAACTTTGTATGGAAATTTTCTCATTTCTGGACTTAGACATATGAAAATAAGTATATAAGTTCTAGGTTACAATTAAAAATATCTGTGTAGGTACAATGGACGATATTTTCCCCTGAAGGGGTAAAATAGCGGGGTAAAGATTGTATAGGAATTTAATTATTTCTAGACTTAGAAGTATGAAAATAGGTAAATGAAATGAAATGAAATGAAATAATGAAATGAAATAGAATTTTATTCAAATTTGGATATCAAGTATCTCTTTCTGAACGTCATATTATTATTTTTAATATTTGCAAAATCGATAAGCTACTAGCGTTTCGAAACGACCACTGCTGAGAAGAATACGCCGAAAGAAACTCAGTCCAGTATTGGTCCCTACGTACCTGAAGGGCTACGCTTTCACATTTATAACAAATTAAATTATTTTACATTAGGTAATTACTGATGTATATTAATTAACAATTTATTGGATGTATTACTTCCATGGAGTTTTATCTGTTAAATAGTCATTAATACAATAGTACGCATTTTTAAGTAAATGATTTTTAACAGCAGTCTTAAACTTACCTAATGTCAGAGCCAATATTTCTTCAGGAATTCTATTATAGAAGCGTATACTAAGTCCCAAAAATGAATTCATTGTTTTCTGTAATCGCAAAGTTGGTGTCGCTAATTTATTTTTATTTCTCGTATTCCTGTTGTGGATATCACTATTTTTCGTGTAAAGATGAAGATTATTACGAACAAACAAAATATTTGCAAATATGTATTGCGCGGGGAATGTCAAAATATAAATAAATTTACGATTACAATTGAAAAAGATCTGTGTAGGCCAGCTGGAAAAAAATCCCCCCCGAAGGGGGGTAAAGTTTGTTTGGAAATTTTCTCATTTCTGGACTATAAAGTATGAAAATAAATAGGTATGTAAGTTCTCGATTACAATTAAAAAACAAATATGTGGGTGAAATGGACAAAATTCATTCGTAAAGGGGTAAAATGGGAGGGTAAAGGTTTTATGGAAATTTTCTCATTTCTGGACTTAGAAGTATAAATAATATCCATACTTCCAAACTAATACTAATATTATAAATGCGAAAGTAACTCAGTCTGTCGTTTTTTACGCTTCAACCATTGAACTGATTTGTATGAAATTTGGTATGGAGGTGTGAGGCCCGAGGAAGGACATAGGGTATGTTTGATTCCGGGAAATTCTACTGTTCCCGAGGGATCGGCACTAACGCGGGCGGAGCCGCGGGCAACAGCTAGTTTTAAATAATACTTATTATATTATATTCAAATTATTAATTATTGTTCAAAAGCTACAAACTACTACATTTCGGAACCGACCACTGCAGAGAAGAAGACGCCGAAAGAAACTCTTTTCAACAGTATTGGTCGCCAGAATGAATTAAAGTTACATTGCTTGTCTTTCAGGCATTAGGATAGGTACTAGTTTGAAGAGCAAGATTGAAAATATATAACAGTGGAGTCTTTATCAGCTCTACGCAGTCTTTGATTATAAATGCTGGTATTCAATTGGGCCTAGCAGAGCAGTGGGGTCTTAATTTTTCCACAGCGTCAACCTAGTCCCTGTAATCAATACTTGTAATGCTTACGTGTTGCGAACAGCAATGATTGGAAGAATAACTCTCCGCTTCATGTGCATCGAGCTTGGGACAGTCCGAACGGAAAACAGAGCTGAAGTATTCGCAAACCCTTCCGCCGCCGCTTGACCAGTCAAAGATTGTCCATTGTAAGTGTAGGTATTGCAGTGTTGTCTGTTTTGTTCTCTTATTTTTTATATATTTCCAAAACTTTGATGGATCCTCAATTAATGTATTTTGGGTTGTTTTAATTATGTCTAATAGTAGGCATCTTTAATAAGCTGTTTTGCGTGAGTCCTGTCGTACTTAAACATCTCTTTATTAAAATGATGTAATGATGATGATGTGTGAATAATGTTTCGTCTTAATGTTTCTAATTATTTTGGCCGTAAACCACGTCGGTTTTATGTATCGATTGTTTGAATTATACAATCTCTTACGGGGCACATGCGATTCAAGACATTTTTTTTATTTTACGATAGAAACAGTCAACTGCAGTATTGACATTGGGAGCCATAGTCAGTCAGTCAATCTCGGAGACAGACAAATAAAAAGCGTGTATGTCTGCTTTAGCAAAAATCCACTGCGGTAATGTTTGAGACGGAATGTGTGACGGTCAAATTTTAATTCAATCTCTAGAGGAGGATGATGCTTATCCATAGGCACCAAATGATCAAACGATGGAGAGACTTTGACCTGCTTAGTGTCATGCTCACTCAAGATCAAATCCAATATTACACCAAACTCGTTATAAACTGTGTTATGTTGGTTTAAATCACAGAATTCTTGCAAATTAAGTATTGAGTTTTTATATATTCAGTACACGAATTCAGATTAAAATCTACGGCAATTAACATCTAAAGTAGAATTTAGCACATGACATTTTCTAGGCAGGTAAGGACGTATAAACTTTTCGAAATAACTTTTTTTAACTTATTTAACAATTAATAACTCTTTGTCATCAGTATGGCCGTCGACATAACTGATCTCTCCAAGAGCACCGAACCACCCAACATCGCCTGCACGATCTTTACGTGAGCGGTGTAGCCAGGAGGGAACAATTCGGCATTAAATAGTGAGGTTATCAAAAATGTTTCAGTTAGTACTATGAAATCTGAACTGCATCATAAAAGGAACCCCTGTACCAAATTTCAAGTTTCTAGGTACAGTAGTTTCGGCTGTGCGTTGATATAATAAGTCCCATGACTCTACATTTGTATGGTGGCCACGTCTTATCACAACCGGAGAAAAAAATTATGTAGCATATCCTGTGTCCTTCTTCTTCTTCTTTCGAGTCCTAAAATGGATAAAAATGGCTATATATATAGATTTTAAATAAATTTTGACCAGTATGATTGCCCGTTCGTTTGCCTCATTCAGATCCCGCTGGGAGCAAGAAGCTGGGCTTTCTGGGCACACCAAGAGGTGATCTAGATTGAGTAGCACCGCAGTCGTACTCACTATTTTTGGAGAAACCCCACCTGACTCTGTTTTCGTGGCATCTGCCAACACCAGCCCGCAGCCTATTTAAAGACTTCCAGACTGGCCAGGGCAAATTACTACCCGGTGGTAATTTCTCAGCAGGCGGTATATAGCCTGATGATGGCGGATATTTCTTTAGCCATTGCTCTAATCTGGCCTTAGGAGCTTCTGTAGCGCTTGTATTAGATTGCCTCAAGAAACTATTGCGACTCTTTAGTCGTGAGGGTGCAGGGATTTGCCCATAAAGTGGATGGCGTTTATCTTGCTCCTGTTTGTATTTCTCCACTGCGCTACCGTGACCGCTACCGGAGTCAGGACAAGCGGGGCCGCCGGTGACTGGGGTCTTGGTGTATTGTTTATATTCATGGGGGGTGTTGCCATACTCACCAGGCTTGGCAAACAGGTTGGTGAGAGCAGTTAATTTGGCTGATATCAGTTCCGACGCTGCTACCCATCGAAACTACTTTTAAGCGTGGGAGGAAAAGGAATTTATTTTGCTAAGGGAACGGGAAAAGGTATTAGGGATGCTACTTGCTCGGAAGGATTGGGGATAAGAAAGTAGCAGCTCGGGAAGGCCGGGCGCGCGTACCCGATGCCATACGTACAATCACCGGAGTGGCAATTAAGTATGACAGACCCCTGGCCGCAGTTCATTGTAGATGCACATTCAAAATGGATCAAAGTAATACATATGCGAAATACCGATGCAAAAACGACAATTACAGCCTTTAGGAGCATTTTCGCACGCTTTGGTCTACCGTCTCAACTCGTTACGGATAACGGCGCACCATTTTTCTCGCATGATTTTAAAGACTATTGTTATAGAAATAATATCAAACACACGACGTCATCCCCATTTAGGCCACAAGGAAATGGTGCCGCAGAAAATGTAGTGAAGAACATAAAAAAGCCATAAAACGAGCACTACACTAGTATGAGGAAGTACCGACGGCTCTAGATAGATTTTTGTTTCAATATAGAAACAGTGAGCACTCGACCAAAGGCGTCCCACCCGCGGTAGGTTTGTTGGGGCGGCGCTTACGCGGCTGGTTGGACACGCTGCGACCCTACGTCGCAGCGGTGGTTCGCAATAACCAAGAACGGCAGATACGCGCGTCCGGTGGCACTCAACGTGACTTCGCCGTCGGCGATCATGTGCTGGCTCGTGACTACACTGCTCGGGGGAGAAGTGGGCCGACGGAACGATAGTTAAGCGGACGAGGCCGCTGTCTTACAAAGTTAACGTCAGCAAGGATACCTACTGGCGAAAGCATACTGATCAAATAATTAGAAATAAATTCTCTCTCTCTCTCATACTAGTTTAGTGCCCGAAACAGTCGAAAGAGACATAATCGATGACCAAGATCATAAGGCTAACGATGCGGGAGATGACTTCGAAGACGCATTCGACGAGTAATAAAGAGGAAACGGCCACAGATCAGTCTGATTCGGCAAATACGGAGACGCCGTATGAATTCCCTCCGCCTCCCTCGAGTGCGTCCGCTAGGCCACTCCGCGCTTATAAACGACAATTTACAAGATCTAAAAATATAGAGTAAAGAGAGTTAGTTATATTTGTTGTTAAGTTATTACGATAAGTATATTATGTTTGTTCGTTTTATTTTGACAAACAGTGTACATATAAAATAATAGTAAACTTAAAAGTTCATGTATTCAAAGATTTATTCAGAAAATAGGCCTTTTCAGGCACTTTTTCACGTCAATTCACATTTTAAATAATACGTATTATATTATTTTCAAATTATTAATTACTAACTTACATACAAACTCACTTTCGCATTTATAATATTAGTAGGCATAAGGATTCAGAGGAAGGTCTATATGTTACTTTTTCCAAGTCGGTATTACTATCGAAATCTGAAAAAACCGCTAATAATCCGAAATTATCAGACGATATCGTTTTTATTACGTTCCTTTCAAGAGCTTCACAACTACAGAAAACATTATCCAGACAAGTGGCTGACGTTTCAGTAACCCTGGTTGGTTCAAGAAACAGATATTCGCGATTTAAACAAATTAACAAATCCAATGCTCTCCTTATTACTTTTTAATAAATCTACATTAAAGTCACCACATATTATGATTTTTCTGGAACCTTGGCTAACTTTATTTAGTCCATCCTCCAAAATTGATTCTAGTAAATTATAACATGAAGAAGGAGGACTGTAAACACATACTATTATAGACCTCTCAAGTTCAATACAGGACAACTCTACTTGCTGTTCCACCGAAAGGTCAACTGCTCCTTCCTTTCGCTCTTTACATTTTAAGCCATTTCTAATTAAAATGACACTGCCTCCACGGATGGTGTCCTTCCGGGCGAACACGCTTGTCATACTATAATTGTTGAAATTTTATTGTACATTATGTTTTTCTTGAAACCAGTGCTCCGTTAAGCAGAGTACATCAATACACTGGGTATCTAAAAAGAGTTCTAATTCTAATAATTTGCCGGCCAGGCCTTGCACATTTTGATGAAAAATGCTGAATCGTTTGACTCTGGCCATTGTCTTACAGTTTAGTTTAAATTTGCTAAGCAACTAACACTAGTAATGTCAACATTAACATTATTTATTATGTCAATATTCTGCTTTGTACAAAGTACTGAGGCAGAGTCTTGTAAATTATAAGGTACTAATGTAGCAATTTGTCGTTTAGACTGGTATGGGAGGTACAAAGTATCTCCTGTCAACTTAAGTTTAAAAATAAACTTATTAATATCTAATAAAAAATTACGTCATTATGACGGTACGTCAAATGTACATTAAGGTCAAATATTTATTTATTTATTTATTTAATCTTCGGGAGTCTTACAGCATCAATAAACATATAATGTGATAGCTCCGTGGCGCAGCGGTCAACACGCCTGCCTGCGACACGGAGTGACCGGGTTCGATCCCCGGCCAGGTCAAGATGGAAAATGATCTTTTTCAGATTGGCCTGGGTCTTGGATGTGTATCTATATATGTATTTGTTATAAAATATAGCATCGTTGAGTTAGTATCCCATAACACAAGTCTCGAACTTAACTTGGGGCTAGCTCAATCTGTGTGATTTGTCCGTATATATTTATTTATTTATAATAATTCTTATATAATATCTATGTGCTATTAACAAGTCTCCTATATTCCTAGTATAGTCAGGTGTTTCCAAGTATGGAAAAGTACATATCATGTACTTACACTTAGTCTTATTATTCAGCTCAAGAAGCCTGTCAATACATAATTTAATGTCTTTTTTTCTTACAGAAAAACTATCACCACAAAGTATTAGAATTGTGGTATCTTCATCTAAGGAATCACAATTTATTTTTATTAATTAAATTAATGAACGAAGCCCCTGGTGAACATGAGTTATATACTGTACAGCCACAGTTGAGAGTATTATACATAATACTGCTCAGACCTTGACCCTCTTCATCCGAATAAATTAACAATTTTTTACATGAAATTTTCTTATTAAAACAATTGTCAATAGTGCTTATCTTTGTTTGCAAGCTATAATTACCACTTGTGCACTCTTTTATGTCAAGATTACAGTCAATTAAAGGTGAAGTGGTAATTTCAGTACTGTAAATGTCACACGGTGTCTGAGATGCAGAATCACATTGTTCACTCCTGCAGCTGGCCAAATCGATTAATGCCTCAGCTGCTAAAAACTGTTCGGTATTGCTTTTTATGGATAGCTTGTATTTTGTTGTAAGTCTATCTAAAGATTCTTGAAATGTGAGTGAATTTGAGTCTGCAATTCATACACCTCAGTGTCATAGGTATATACGGCTTGCTAAATAAAGATTTTCCTCACTTTGTTTTGGTTGATTAATTAAACACAATTTCTCTTTCCTTAATTGGAGTATGTATGTAAACTCTATTACAATTATTTATGTATTATATGTATATTAGTTAAATTTATTATATTAACATCTTGACACTATTCCTGTTATGCCTCTCGTATATCCCTTGGTTAACTGGAAGAGATCCCTTCAAGGGAAAACGTTCGATATCTGTTATGGAAAAAAAATCTCCCTATTGAATCATCTCGATGGGATACCATATGTGCATACTACTTCTTGAAGTACAAACTCCTAAAAAACACTATTCTGTCGTCGAGTCAAAGAGTGGTAGAAACGCTAAATTCTAAATTTTAACCACCCCGGCACCGGTGATGACGGGCTGGTTAAAATTAACAAAACAACATTTTCCTTTTTCTCTTCTAATTATTAGTTTCTCGTTATTTTCTAACTGATAAGCTAGCTATAAAAAGCACATTAAAATATGTTTTGTGCGATTAACACAGTGATAATTGCAATTCATTCTTTTATTATTCATCGTGTAAAAGAATGTGCTTATTCTTCAAATAAAAATGTATTTAAATTTACCAATTTTGTTCTTTGGTAAGTCATATAAAACAATTTTATTAATTAGGGTATTTCTTACTTTTGGCTGTATTTTTCCTAATTTACATGGTCCATTTTTTTTTCTCTTTTTTGACCAAAATTCACATTTCAATTGTAAAATAATGTAAAAAAAAAGATTATTGTTGTAAGAGGGGTGTCACAAGGCCTTTTGAAATCTTCTTTTTTTTTTCTTTTTTTTTTCTTAATATAAGGAAATTAGGAGAAGCCATAGAAATTATAAACACAATCCAAGGAAAATTATTTATGTGATTATAAAAATTAGAAAATACTATGCTAAGACATTTTTATTCCTAATTTTCAGCTTTGATTACGTATTTATTAAAAAAATATGCTAATAACTATATTATTAAAACGAAGATGAATAAACTTTTGATAGAATATTATTATTTTGTACATATAGGTTATTCAGAACAGAAAACTTGCCAGCGAGTATCTTTATTTTTGAAAAATGAAAAGGTAAAACACACGATAATAAATAATAAATAATGTTATTTTGGTTTGATGTACCCAAAAATCAACAAAGTTAAGACCAAACGAACAATAACAACAAAACATCCTATTCATTGTAAGAAATAAAAATAAACATGAAGTATTTTAACAAAAATTTCGAAAAATATCAAATTTAACAAATACTTACAGTCTTAATAAAATGATTATTAAGGTTTTTAGTGTGGATATGTCCGTAAATTCACACAATTTAAATTTAAAGAATCCTTATCCTTATCCTTACTTAATATTATAAATGCGAAAGTGAGTTTGTGTATTTGTTTGTTTGTTTGTTACGCTTTCACGCCGTAACTACTGAACCGATCATCATGAAATTTTGCATACAAGTTCTTTGGAGTACGGAGAAGGACATAGGCTACCTTTTATCCCGGGAAAAAGTACTATTCCCGAGGGATCGACATTGACGCGGGCGGAGCCGCGGGCGAAAGCTAGTATATTTATAAAATTGAGATAATTTCAGTCTTTAACGTAATCATCAGTCTTAATCATTCAAATAACAGAAAGAAGTAGTAACAAAATCTACAGTTAAAAAATACTTGCCGTTATTATCAATAATCAGTTCGTCTAGAACTTTTTCAGTATTTAAGCAATATCTCCATGATCAGAACAACTATACAAAAAAATACTAATATCTTCATTAAGTAATATATTCAGTCCTTTCTTAATCTTCTGTCTGGTATAATATGCTTTGAAATTATCTCGGTTCCTTCTTTTAATTTTTACCTAATTCTTTTACTTTGGGGGGTCATGTCACTTATAAGTAACACTTTTTCCTCTCCTTTTTTCTTATAATATTTTGCTCTGCTAGCTTAAAATTTAGATTTAAATTCTTTGTAAAGTTGAGGGTCACTCCATATACTCTCCATTGTTATTTTTTTTTCTAATAATGATTTTTTAGGCAATTTTTCTTCTCTAGTTTGCTTTTTCTTTGCTTTAACTATCTTTTTTTATTTCTAAAAAGAAGGATTACTACATAAGTTATCTAAACTGCAAGTTAACAGTGAAACGACTAGTTTTTAGCTGATATATATAAGACTAAAAAATTAAATTTATGCGAAATAATTATTTTAAATAATTGTAGAAAATTAATTTCATATATGTATAAGCAATTGTTAATATAAAATCGTTAAATACTATCGCGAATCTGTTGTTAATTGAAGAATTTTTTTGGAGACCATAATTTTCTTGCTATTTCATAATTTCTATGGTTTTAAGGAAGGGAAAACATGGAAATTGTAACCATAGAAATTAGATTTAAGCCAAAAATAATCCGCAGACAAGAAACTATTCGATTTAAGTTGAAACTATTTAAATCATAAGTCCTAGCTCACAATAGCTAATGATTCATAATAAAACTATTTACCAGTCTTAATTTGTTTCATCAAAATCGCAACCAAGGAAATTGAAAAATTCATAAACCAAAACCCAGGGAGTGACGTTCTTACGTGACTTGCACGAAAACAAGCAACGCAACACAGGTCTTACTCGGGCGGTTTCTCGCAGCAAACAGGAGGAACCGAACGTATAACTTGCACAGATTAAAAAAAATTGCATTTTGTTACTACAACCATTGAAATATCTACCCAGGGAAATTATGCTTATTGCTGGGATATGGATAACACATCGGATTATTTTTAATCCTTGATAAATTTATATTAATAAATGTTAAAATTTTATAGCTGTATAACTCATAAGCATAATTACAATTCATTTAACATACCTAACGAACAAAATATTGAAATATGTAACGAAATTTTAACACAGATGGGTCCAGGACATACCATGGAAATTAGAATTATGAGATTTGGATTTTTTTTTAATCGAATCGAATCATATATCCACCTATACGTGTAAAAAGTTCTGACTTCAGTAATGCTTTCAACACTGTTGATTTCAATGTTCTACTTGGCATGATGCACACGCTCAACATATCTCCAACAGCGATTGATTGGTTTCGATCTTACCTGTTTGGTCGCCGGCAGCGTGTTCGTATTGAAGATAAATTCTCTTCATGGTGCAAGACCTCTGCTGGTGTACCACAGGGTGGCGTGCTATCTCCTCTTCTCTTTTCTTTATTTATAAATTGTATCACTACAAAACTTCAGTCTTCTTACCACCTTTATGCAGACGATCTACAAATCTATGCACAAGCGCGAGTTGATAATATTGACACAGCCATAGCCAAAATTAATTTAGACTTACGAACCATATCTGCTTGGAGCAAATCACATAGACTTCAAGTAAATCCTACTAAAACAACTGCGATACTAATTGGTAGCTATCAATTACGCTCTAGAGTTCGTTGGGAATCACTACCTTCCATCATCTTTGATGATACCGTGATCGCATATAGTGAGCGTGTGAAAAATTTGGGCCTCTGGTTAGACAGTAAATTGTGCTGGACTCCTCAAATTGCTGAACTAAGTAAAAAACTATTTGCTTCTTTTAGTTCGTTTAAGAGGCTCAATAAGTTCCTTCCAACTGACACCAAAATTACGCTCGCACAATCCTTGCTCCTTCCTATCCTTGACTATGCCGATACCTGTTACCTCAATATCACTGAAGATCAGCTGAATAAACTTGAGCGGCTCCAAAATCTTTGTATCAGGTTTATATTTGGTTTACGTAAATATGACCATGTTTCTCAGTTTCGTACCCAACTCAAGTGGCTGCCGATTCGATTTCGCCGTGACTGGCACGTTCTTAATCTTCTGTTTTCTATCCTTTTTAATCCTGCCTCTCCTAGATATTTAAGAGAACGTTTTATTTTTTACGGAGATGAACAGGGTCGAAATCTACGTAGTACTGCAAATCTTCGTCTCAAAATGCCCACTCATTCCACTAATTTCTATTCAAACTCATTTACAGTGCAAGCTGTACGTCTTTGGAACTCACTACTAATCTCCATCCGGTGTGCTCAAACGCTAGCCAGCTTTAAATCCCTAGTCAAATCACACTTCTTGTCCTCTTTGTAGGCAATTTAAATCTCCTATCACATTTTTTTTTAATCCTCTTCATGTCGTCAGATATAGTATGTATGTATTTATGTGTGTATATATATATATATATATATATATATATTTATATATATATATATATTATTTATTATGTTCATTATTAAGTTTTTTTGTAAATTTTGCGCCTTACCTCGTCGTCTTTTTCTAATCTTTCTACTACCCTCAGGTTGCCTGGAAGAAATTGCTTTTGGCGATAAGGCCACCTTTTGTTGTCCTTTAATCATTTTTTTTGTATCTGTTTTTAATGGTGCAATAAAGCGTTAAATAAATAAATAAATAACCTTATACAATGTTCATTTTGCGTTTGACTCCATACATTTTGTTTGGCCGATTGTAACTACATAAGTTAGTAGAGTTGTATAAAAATAACTATCTATGATACCGAGACCGCTATATTTTTAATTAAAAGGACATACATTGAAGTATATACCACATCTTTTTTTCAGAATTATAATAGTAATATTTCAAAAGTTACGGTGGAAGGACCTCAAATTTTTACTATGTATTAGATTATCTTAAGACTGGGGGGTTTGATCTACATAGTCTCAAAACAGTTTTTGTTGCATTTAAAAGACCTTTTCAACGTTACCCCACATTGGGGTTAGACCAATTTAATTTTTTAAATTCGTGGTATCGGAGGGGCTGAAAAAAAAATCATTTTTCATAATTTTAAAAACCAACTTTTTGAACTTCCATATCAATCTTTCCACCAATTTTCGTGACAATCTGTGCAGTAGCGGCGGAGTACGAGCCCGGACGGACAGACAGACGGACGGACATGACAAAACTAAAAGGGTTTCTTGTGGACTACGGAACCCTAAAAACGGTATACTGCGTTTTTTCTTCTTTACCCCGTACTGCCACAGACTCGTTTTAACTCTAATCAAAATAATCTCGCGTCCGGCTGCTAAGCGCTAACTGCTACAAATGGCCTCACACATGTACAGTCAGGGGTCATAAGTGCAGTCACACTCTAATGTCCATATTCCATTGCACGGTCCGGTGCAATCTGTGTGTGAGTGTTATTTCATCACACAATGTGATGCGTCATATAGAATGACAAGCTGTAAAATATGAATGTGTTTGTTAACATTAAAGCTGGCTCTAACTAGTCTTATTATAAAACGAGAAGGTATACAAATAATATTTTAACATCAAAGTGATGCTTTAATTCGACATTTCTCATCATAAGATATTGGTGTAATTGGTAAGATACCCAGCTGGTGATCCAAATGGCGTCGGTTAAAATCTCACAGTAATGTTATGATAATATAGAAATTTTAATTTTACCAACGAGAATTTTTAATAGATTCAATTTCTTTTGTGACGAGATTGCATTAAATTGACAAAAATATATCGAGGTTAATAAATAAAAATCGTAATACTTGATCATAAAGTTTTTTTCATCACTTTCGCAGCAGTCAACATGCCAGCCTGCGACACGGAGTGACCGGGTACACAGTTTATTTTGGTGACTGATCATAAACCATTAATTCATATTTTGGGTCCACAACAAAATCTGCCTAAACTTGTTAACAATAGGTTAGTAAGATGGGCTCTCTTGATTGGAAGCTATCAGTATTTATTATCAAAAGGGAGAAAACGGCCAGTTACCACATTCGTCCCCCTTCACATTTCTTCTATCAGCCGCATATCACCTATCGCAACATCAATCAACATCATCTGCATCAAATCCTCATACAGTCTCATTTCCTAGTACATTAAATGTGTCCTTTTTACCCTCATTAATATCTCGTCCATCTCATCTAATCTCATCACCTTTATTCTCCACCCCATCCATTATATTACCAACTTCAACTGCATATTCCACACCTACTGTTTCAATCACTGCTTCACCACACATGCAACCTCCACTCCTTCTACTACACCTGCAATTTCACAACTACCAGAACCTCTAGCGCCCACATCCTCCCCAGCTTTTACTACACCATCAGCCGACACCGTACCTCAGCTACGCCGTAGCAAACGAAACAAACGACCACCTCGGCGGCTGATAGAAGAAATGTGAAGAGGGACGAATGTGGTAACTGGCCGTTTTCTATTCACTTATATGATACTGTCATTGTTGACTTGTCTTTATTATAGAACTTGATAACAAACAATGTTTTATTTTAATACTTGTAGTGGATTTGTCAATACCACATTGACATCTGGTTTAGGCATCAGGGAACTGAGGTTAAGTTTATACACGAGCAGCCTATGGGTGCAATATACGAAGAAGCAATTTAACACCCTACGTGTCCAGTACAATGATGCCTTCAGGGTTTTGTTGGGGTTGTCTCGACGTTGCAGCGCGTCGGGGATGTTCGCCGAAGCGCGAGTGGATTGTTTTTATACAACAATGCGCAAACGGTGCTCATCTCTGGCAAATAGACTTCGGGCCAGCTCTAACAATATTCTGAGGTTATTTGCCTCCCGTGTCGATTTTCAGTATGTGAATCACTGTTCAATGGTACATATGCTGAGGAACGAACAGGTGTGATGTGTGTTTTTGCGCGATATATTGTGTTTGTGTACTAACATTAGGTTTTTAAGGTCTCTGTGTTACTAACAAAAAATGATCTATAGTTGGTCGATAAATAAATGATTATTATTATTATTATTATACAGTCCGTCATTTCTTTTTCTTTTTCTGATGGTTCCAGCTACTTTCAAAGTATACGTGTCTGGCGAATTAAAGAGTGTATTGTACTAATGATCATGTGCGGAGAGAACGAAAAAGAGATTCATCTTTATGCCAGGGACGTACCAAACATCTTTAAGTGTAATTTGCTCTCATCTTCCACAAACAACAGGGATTGAGATTTTACACGGATATTTCCTTTTACAAGTGCTTCAATGGTCTGACCATTCGCTGCTGTGACTGTGTGTTGGCCCTTGAAGTGCTCAAAAGTCTCAAAGAGGTCACCCCTATTCGTTACATGGCTAGTTGCACCATTGTCTACGAACCAGTGTTCTTTGTCTGCAAATACGTTGTTCAAGACTAAGACGGGTAAGGTTTCGTTTACTGAAGTCGCCTCTTTAGGGGGTCTTCCATCAGAAATCCATTTCTTGCATTGTTTTACTCGATTTCCGCTTAATCCACAATATTTGCATTTCCATTCTTTTTCTTGTTTCTTTTTGCCTTTTAGAGTTTTAAGTGCTTCTGATGTGCTTGCAGTCTCAGATTTGTTCATCAGGGATTTTTCATGGGAACATAGCTGAGTAGTAAGATTATCAACCGTTCTGTCTTTCTTTGTCATAAGTAGCCAACTTGATTTAAAGGCGAAATATTCTGTAGGTAAAGTGTCCAAAATCTTGCAGATCAATAGCATGTCTCGTAATTTTGAATCTAAATGGCTGTTGGCAATTCATGCCAGATATTCTTTAACGCAGAAGTATGTCTTGCCATATCATATGTTCATGTTCCTTTTTGTAACTAAAGAATCGTAGACACAGATCATAGCTTTTATCTTCACTGCTTTCTCCATATAATCTATTTAGTTCTTCTCATACCTCTCGTGAACTTGTCAGATGCATGACATGATTTAATATTTCATCTGTCATGAGAACTAAGACGGCACTATCAATATTCGTGAATTCTTGTAAATCTTTTTCAAGCTTTGTTTTTACGACAGAATCGGCGTCTGCCGATGGTTGTTGAGGTCTACATCTCTTACCTTCAATAACTTCCAAGCCTCCAGGGATGGCCTTTATCACAACCAGTTTTCTTTACTTCCATGACTTGAAGTTTTTCGAATCCAGGTGTCCTATCTGCACCCTCGATGCTTCTACGATCTCCCTATCCATAGCGGTAGACAACTGGCACAGATTTCACCGTATGAATTTTAGTGTTTTGTAAATCACAAATTTTACGTAAAATTCTTTCCTAGAATTACACCTCGCGTCAATGAATTATATTTTAATATTTAACTACGCTCTGCTACCATGTTAAAGTTTGAGTTGTTTACAATATGACAACATACTTCAAATCTTATATAAGTCATATTTAAATGTGCTTGACCAAAGAGTTTAGCAGTATGTATAAAGGAGGTATTACTCCTTAACAGTTGATGAGGGCTTTGTGGACGAGAAACCCGACACCATGCTGTGACTTTTTAAAGTCACCCTCCCGGTGATAGAGTAGGTTACCAGACTTCAGGGTTGTCGTGCCCTCTCCCTCTCTTCGGACTTCAGACAGACCCACTATGTCGTAATAATAACATAACAATTAGTCCGTCGGTTAGATAATCGAAAATTATTGGACACGTATTTTTTCTTTTTTCATATCCTTACTAATATTATAAATGCGAAAATGAGTTTGTTTGTTTGTTTGTTTGTTACGCTTTCACGCCGTAACTTTGTATACAAGTTCTCTGGAGTACGGAGAAGGACTTCGGCTACCTTTTATTCCAGGAAAAAGTACTATTCCCGAGGGATCGAAAGCTAGTAAATAATAAAGATAAAGCGCGTCAAAGTTCAGGAATTTCAAAGGGCTATATTTTTATAATTTTTTGTTTAATCGACAAAAGAAAAAATACGTGTCCAATATTTTTTGAATATCTAACTGATGGACTAATTACATTTTTTTAGGAAATTAGCCTATTGTAATTACTTTACTACCACCCTCAACTTTTTAATTCAAGTTAAAATGTTATAAGACTTATAATTTCATTTATTTATTAATATCATATTACAGTGACAGTTTTAACACCAATACATAAAATGATTTTACAGCCTTATTATACATGCATTTAATATCATCAGAGGGCGCTAATCGATTGTTTACTTTCTGTGTCGGTCCTATTTAATAAATTGATTAAAATTAGTTTTCATCATATTATCAGTTTGAAAAGTGACTTTACTTATTAAAGCTTGAGTGAAGATTGAATTCTTAGATGAAGAAAAACTTTCCTGCACACTTACTGACGTCTGCGACATCATAAAATATAGCAAGCCCTTTGTCCCATTTCTGAGTGAATAAACTGGAATCCGCTACCAATATCTCCTGGAAGTGTCTATAAAGGTGACAACAGTGTTGAAGAAGTGCATTTATTTTGATTCCAAGTGATATTTGATTACATTCGTGAAGTCTTAATTACACTCAAATCTGCTTATCATTGCTAACACTACGTTTTTTAATTTCCACGCCATCTATACGTTTTCGTTGGCACTTCTAATCTATATAAATCTGTGCTTGTGCGCTTGCTTTTCAACTGCAGCCTCATCGTGCGTCACCTGCTTGTTTTGATTTCACGGATATCCGCAAGATGTCGCTTACCGAAGTTATGCAGAAAAATGTAGTATTTTCATGTAATGCTTGCCGCGAGATATTAAGGCCTGAGACATGCAATTACCTCAAATGTCGTGCCTGTAAGGTATTATACCACAGCGAATGCTTCAATATAAGCGGGGACCAATTCTCCACGCTTACAGCTGAGTTTCTTTCCTCATGGAGTTGTCCAGCGTGCAACAATGTAACTAGGAGGGCGGGTTCCAACTTAAATACTCCAGTCAGGAGCTTGCTAATACCTGTGCATGACACTTCATCGGACATTATGGACGTCTCATTCCTCAACAGGGATCTCTCACCTCCATCGTCTAAAAATAAAGATGATTTTGAGTCATTTTCTAGATCGTTGTTCAATCACAAAAATAAATCAAATATTCCATCCACAATTAAGTATAAAGACAATAAGTCGAACAAACCTGAAGTTATATGTAACATGTTTTCTGATTATTTTAAATCTGTTTTTGAGCCCTCATCTCCTTATTTGGTAAATTGGCAGCCTCCCACTGTTACTTGTAATAATAATGTAAACTTACCACACCTGTTTCTTTCTGAAGACAAAATTCTAAATGAACTAAAACAGCTTAATACAGCTAAAGGTGCTGGTCCTGACGGAATTCTGCCATATTTTTTGAAATTCACAGCTAATAGTATTTGTAAGCCTCTATTTATTATTTACAATAAATGTATTTCTCAGGGTTTCTTTCCAGACATTTGGAAATGTGCTTATATCACTCCTGTATATAAAAAAGGAGCCTTACATGATGTTGTGAATTACCGCCCTATCTCCATTCTCTCTGCTCTGGCTAAACTCTTTGAACGACTCGTACATAATGAAATATATCCAGTCTTGCACAACATAATTATAGAAGAACAACAGGGCTTCGTTAAGTCTCGATCCACCACCTCCAATTTAGTCGCGTTTACTAGTTATTTATTTGAAAACCTTGATGATGGCATTCAAGTGGATGTAACTTACACAGACTACGAGAAAGCCTTTGATAAGGTGGACCATGAGTTACTTCTCAATAAGCTCGCATATAATGGTATACGTGGTAATCTACTTCGCTGGTTCGAGTCATATATAAGTAACAGGACTCAGATCGTGGTTGTAAATGGTTACAAATCTAATATGGTACATATTACTTCTGGTGTACCACAGGGCTCAATACTGGGGCCTCTTCTCTTTGTACTTTTCATTAACGACATTAAATCTTGTTTTCAAAATTCAAAATTTATTTTATACGCAGACGACTTGAAAGCCTATAAAACTATTAATTCTATTAATGATTGTCTTGCCTTCCAACGGGATCTCGACAGGCTTTCAGATTATTGTACTGCTAACAAACTATACCTTAGCTTGCCATATCAATTGAAGCAGCCTTACAAGCATACTACGGATATGTATCTTCGGTGCTGAGTTACGGATTGATACTATGGGGTAATTCTGTTGATGCAAATAGAGTATTTCGTCTACAAAAAAAATGTGTACGTGCCTTATCAAACGCTTGGTATTTAGACAATTGTAAACCAATATTTAAAAAGTTAAATATATTGACACTACTTTGCATGTACATAAGAGACCTATGCTGCTTTGTAAAAAACAACCACAATATTTTGAATTATTTACACAAGTATCAAAAAGACAGGTTAGATCATATTATATACATAACTTATTTCAACAAAGTGCACGGAAATATATATACAAAAAAAATGCTTATAATATGGCCATTCAAATATTTAATAAACTTCCGACTTATATTAAAAGCTTAAATAACAATAAGTTCAAAATAACATTGACGAAATGGTTGAAGGAGAAAGGTTTTTATAGTATTAAGGAATATTTAGATTGTAGAGACTGAGTGATTCATTAATATTTGACATTAAATACTTGACGAAATTATATAAGACGGAATATTTGTAACATTTAAGTGATAATAATTGATGGTGAATTGTGACTTTAATTGATTGTTGCTACTATTATTTCTAATTTAATGGCAAATGTAAAAATTTATAAAAATAATATTTGCATTACTTACATAAGACCTACATTGTTAACCACTACATATTAACTACTGTAATGTATTTCATGCAAATAAATCTTTATCTTATCTTATCTTATCTTACCTTAGCATCTCATTCGTTTCACCAAGAACATTAATATATTCAGATTTCAATACAATCTCTGTTATTTTCCACTCACTACTGTTTCGTCTACAACCGATCTTGGTATAATTTTAGATGATAAACTCTGTCTCGACACTCACGTGCAAACCATTACCAATAAAGCCTTTAAAATGTTTGGTCTGGTTCTTAGGTCATCCAGAGACTTTAAAAAGACGTCTACATATCTCTGTCTGTATAAGGCTCTAGTCAGGTCTCAACTTGAATATGCCACGTCAGTATGGAGTCCGTTCTATAAAAAATATATTTATGAGATTGAGAAAGTCCAACGTAAGTTTTTGCGAACGTTGCATTACAAATGTCTTATGCAATATCTTACATATTCTCAGTTATTAATTAATAACAACCTTCTTTCACTGGAATCTAGGCGTCATTTTCTTGAAGCTGTCTTGTTATATAAAATTGTTCACAATAAAATTTGATTGTACTGAACTTATTAACAAGCTGTATTACGCTGTCCCAAGAACAAGCCATCTATGTGCTGCTCGCCCTCGTTCACTTTTTGCATTGAACACTTGTCGTACAAACTCTGGGCTTCGTTCTCCTTTATATCACATGGTTGAGTGTCATAA